>CM056054.1:104808336-105408336 GCA_029574335.1 Rana kukunoris
AGGTTTGGGGGGGCCTAAAGACTCGGGTCTATTTTAAGCCTACAGACCGAAATAGTTGTATATCTATTTGAAGCGGACATCATCCCTCCTGGATAAAAAATATCCCCAAAGGACAAATACTAAGAATACAATGCAGTTGCACTAATCAAGAGGATTTTATCGTACAGGCCAACATACCGAAAGAGAAATTTGTACAGAAGGGGTATCTGGAAAACCTACAGAAATTAATACAGGAAGTAGAGGATGCCACCAGAGATCAATGTTTTAAGAAGAAAAAAATTCAACCAATTAATGACCAGCACCAATGGGGATTTATAACAGGCTTCCATTTTTAGTATAAAGAAATAGAGATTATTTTTTAAAAGTACTGGCGCATTTTAGGTTGTGATAGGCATTTAGGTCTTACCGAAACAACTCAAATTTATATATAGACGTGCCCCGAGCTTTGGGTTTGAGTGGTACGTAAAATTCTGGACCCTCCTGATGAACAGTTTTTAAAAATTGACTTGAAAAGGATTCTATGCATGCAGGAAATGCATATGCTGTAGAACAGTGAAAATACAAAATAGAGGTAAAATGAGTATCGTGAATAAAGACCACAAGACTTTTGACATAGTGGAATTTATTTCATGTAACGCATCATATGTGGTATACCTTATGTGGTGTCCCTGCGGGTTGTACTATGTGGGGCGAACACAAAGACTACTTGGAGTATGTATAGCCGAGCACCTGATAAATGTAAGGAAGGGCTTTAAGTATCATAGTGTGTCATTACACTTTAAAGTAAAAACACCAGCAGGATTTGTCATAGATCATGTGCGTTCATCATGGAGGGGATCTAATCGTGTGAGGCAGGGGTGGCGAACACAAGGCCCGCAGGCCGTAACCGGCCCGCCAGGCCTTGTCATGCGGCCCGCGCAGCGGCCCCCGTCAGCAGGGGGGGGGGTCTCTCTTATCCTCAAATGACTCGGGGCCCCCGATTTTTTTTACGTCGCTGGCATCCGCCGATAGAGGTCGGCGACCGGGCAGAGACAATGTCTCCGCCGGCCGCCATTTTCTGAAGACCACCGCCGCTAGAGGTCCGCGGCCGGGCTGAGACAATGTCTCCACTGGCCGCCATTTTCTGAAGACCACCGCCGCTAGAGGTCCACGGCTGGGCTGAGACAATGTCTCTGCTGGCCGCCATTTTCTTGAAGACCGTCGTCGCTGCTGCTAGATGTCCGCGGCCTCTGCTGCTGGGGATTATACCGATGTAAGGGGGGGGGGGGGGACGCCTGATGTAAGGGGGGGACTCGGCTGGTTGGGGTGCCTGATGTAAAGCGGGGACTCGGCTGTTGGGGGGACGCCTGATATAATGGGGGACTCGGCTGGTGGGGGACGCCTCATGTAAAGGGGGGACTTGGCTGGTGGGGGACGCCTCATGTAAAGGGGAGACTTGGCTGGTGGGGGACGCCTGATGTAAAGGGGGGACTTGGCTGGTCGGGGATGCCTTATATAAGGGGGGACTTTGCTGGTGGGGGACGCCTGATGTAAAGGGGGGACTCGGCTGGTGGGGGACGCCTGATGTAAAGGGGGGACTCGGCTGGTGGGGGACGCCTGATGTAAAGGGGGGACTCGGCTGGTGGGGGACGCCTGATGTAAGGAGGCGCTCCGGAAGGAATGCCTGATGCAAGGAGGGACTTCGGGCTTCCACTGATTTGGCATTATGGTGAGTTGAATGATTTCATTATATATTACAATGTAATATTAGAAATAATGTGCTTCAATCATCCTGTTACCATAAGAACCCTGGTGCCGGGATGATTAAAGCGCCAACACCAGGTGATTGGAGGATCTTTATCTGCTGATTTGTTAAACTGGAGAGAGCATAGATGTCAGAGTGTTTTTTTTTTGGAGGGGGGGCGGTGAGGTCAGAACCCAGGAGGAGGGATTAAATCAATTGTTGCACACTGTGCATAGCATACTTCTGAACCCTGCACAGAGCACTACTAAACCCTGTGCTGCGTCCATATGCAGCGCAAGAAAACTTGGAGGCTGCTCAGACTGAGTGAAGTGCAGATACAACCGGCCCTTTGAGGGCAACCAAACTGCTGATGCGGCCCCCGATGGAGTCTTCATCCTAGGGGCCCTAATATTTAATTGGACCTCAACTGTTTTATTAACTTTTAAAGTATTTAATATTTTTAATATATTTTTTTTAAATTTTCTAATTATTGATTTGACTTTTACATCTTTGCACTATTCTATGGTTAATGCACCCATACCAATGATTTTTTTTTAATTATTGAAAGCCCACGGTGTGTGTAACACACTCAAAAAAACGTCACACAGTGCCAAAAAAATGTGCGCAACCTAAAGAGGTGACACAAAAACTTGCAACGGGTGTACACAAGCCTTCTAAAATCAGAGAGCCTTGCCCTGAATCCCCCTGGGCGTTAGGCTCCTGACAGGGAAAAAGGGTACTTACACTTGGTCCATCTGGCTGAAACCAGACAGACCCCAGGGTCTGCTGAAACAGACCCACCCAAGTACTAGGTGGGGCTTCCCTGAAGTGAGACCCCATAAGAGAGGGTGAACCAAGCCAGAAGGCCATGTCCACCCCCTCCCAAGACTTTCAGGGCAGGCAAAACACCATCTTTCACTGCAATTAAAGCTGTAAATCTTTTTGGATATGTTTCTACCAGCTTTGCACATCTAGAGGGTGAAATGTTTGGCCATTCTTTGCAAAATAGCTCAAGCTCTGTCAGACTGGAAGGAGATCATCTGTGAACAGCAATTTTCAAGTCTTACCACAAATTCCCAATTGCATTTAGATCTGACTTTGACTGGGCCATTCTGACACATGTATGGCTTTGATCTAACTCATTCCATTTTAGTTCTGGCTGTATGTTTGGGGTCGTTGTCCTGCTGGAAGGTGAACCTCTGCCCCAGTCTGAAGTCTTTAACAGGTTTTTTCTAAGAATGACTATTTGGCTCTATCCATCTTCCCATCAACTCTGACCAGTTTCCCCATCCCTGCTAAAGAAAAGCATCCTCACAACATCATGCTGCCACCACTATGTTTCACGGTGGGGATAGTGCTCTGTGAGATGTTCAAAGCTTTGAAATATTTTTTTTTATAACCTAACTATCCTTTAAACTTTCCACAACTTTATTCCTGACTTGTCTGGTGTGTTTTGACCTTCATGATTCTGTTTGTCCATTAAGAATCTCTAAAAAAAAACACTGGCTTCACAAAACAGCTGTATTTATACTGAGATTAAATTACACGTAGGTGGACTATTTACTAATTGGGTGACTTTTGAAGGCAATTGGTCCCACTAGATTTTAGTTGGGGGTATCGGAGTAAAGGGGGCTGAATGTACACCACACTTCTCAGATTTTTTTCTGTAAAACATGTTAAAAACCATTTATCATTTTCCTTTCACTTCACAATGATGTGCCACTTTGTGTTGGTCTATCACATAAAATTCCAATAAAATACATTAAGAGGTATGGATACATTTTCAAGGCTGTGTGTGTATGTGTACAGTGCCTTGTGAAAGTATTCGGCCCCCTTGAACTTTGCGACCTTTTGCCACATTTCAATTTTTGTGAAGAATCAACAACAAGTGGGACACCATCATGAAGTGGAACTAAATTTATTGGATATTTCAAACTTTTGAAATGGGCGTGCAAAATTATTCAGCCCCCTTAAGTTAATACTTTGTAGCGCCACCTTTTGCTGCGATTACAGGTGTAAGTCGCTTGGGGTATGTCTCTATCAGTTTTGCACATCGAGAGACTGACATTTTTGCCCATTGCTCCTTGCAAAACAGCTCTAGCTCAGTGAGGTTGGATGGAGAGCATTTGTGAACAGCAGTTTTCAGTTCTTTCCACAGATTCTCGATTGGATTCAGGTCTGGACTTTGACTTGGCCATTCTAACACCTGGATATGTTTATTTGTGAACCATTCCATTGTAGATTTTTCTTTATGTTTTGGATCATTGTCTTGTTGGAAGACAAATCTCCGTCCCAGTCTCAGGTCTTTTGCAGACTCCATCAGGTTTTCTTCCAGAATTGTCCTGTATTTGGCTCCATCCATCTTCCCATCAATTTTAACCATCTTCCCTGTCCCTGCTGAAGAAAAGCAGGCCCAAACCATGCTGCTGCCACTACTATGTTTGACAGTGGGGATGGTGTGTTCAGGGTGATGAGCTGTGTTGCTTTTACACCAAACATAACGTTTGGCATTGTTGCCAAAAATTTTGATTTTGGTTTCATCTGACCAGAGCACCTTCTTCCACATGTTTGGTGTGTCTCCCAGGTGGCTTGTGGCAAACTTTAAACTACACTTTTTATGGATATCTTTAAGAAATGGCTTTCTTCTTGCCACTCTTCCATAAAGGCCAGATTTGTGCAGTATACGACTGATTGTTGTCCTATGGACAGAGTCTCCCACCTCAGCTGTAGATCTCTGCAGTTCATCCAGAGTGATCATGGGCCTCTTGGCTGCATCTCTGATCAGTCTTCGCCTTGTATGAGCTGAAAGTTTAAAGGGACGCCCAGGTCTTCGTAGATTTGCAGTGGTCTGATACTCCTATTTCAATATTATCGCTTGCACAGTGCTTCTTGGGATGTTTAAAGCTTGAGAAATCTTTTGGTATCCAAATTCGGCTTTAAACTTCTCCACAACAGTATCTCGGACCTGCCTGGTGTCTTCCTTGTTCTTCATGATGCTTTCTGCGCTTTAAACGGACCTCTGAGACTATCACAGTGCAGGTGCATTTATACGGAGACTTGATTACACACAGGTGGATTCTATTTATCATCATTAGTCATTTAGGTCAACATTGGATCATTCAGAGATCCTCACTGAACTTCTGGAGAGAGTTTGCTGCACTGAAAGTGATGGGGCTGAATAATTTTGCACGCCCAATTTTTCAGTTTTTTATTTGTTAAAGTTTGAAATATCCAATAAATTTTGTTCCACTTCATGATTGTGTCCCACTTGTTGATTCTTCACAAAAAAAATACAGTTTTAGATCTTTATGTTTGAAGCCTGAAATGTGGCAAAAGGTCGCAAAGTTCAAGGGGGCTGAATACTTTTGCAAGGCACTGTGTGTGTGTGTGTGTATGTGTATATATATATATATATGTATATATATATATATGTATATATATATATGTATATATGTGTATATATATGTATATATTATATATATATATATTTATATATTATATATATATATATATATATATATATATATATATATATATATATATGTGTATATATATGTGTGTGTGTGTGTGTGTGTATGTGTGTGTGTGTGTGTGTATATATATATATATATATATATATATATATATATATATATATAATATATATATATATATATATAATATATTATAATCTCAATTGGGTTAATTTAAAAAAAGATGAATTGCACCATGTTCAAAGTCAAAACAGTCTGGGTGTATATGACTGTCACTTGCTGATAATGTGTTTTTTACTCTATACTGTGTGTCTGGCTTAGTCTCTAAAGACAGTTAGTCAGCAATATAAGAACTAAATCATGCATTATGGTGATCAGACGGATCTGAGACAGGACCCATCTTATCAGCATACTTCTTCATTGCATTCCTGTTATCAGGAGACTTACCGACTTGGATCATGACGCATCAGAACATACAACTTCATGGAATGCAAAGTCATTCCACTTTGTTATCAATTCTGCAACCCTCACATCATAAATTATATCTTCCTGTATTCACTCCTTCAAGAAATGAAATGTCATCCCTGCTTAATACTAATGCATACAACCCTCCTATCATTTAAATTCTATCTGTGTATTAATTTTTTCAAGAGATTCAAAGTTTACTCTTGATACTGATGCAAACTAACCTCATGTATTTAAAATCTTCTTAATTAATTTTGCAACATTTTTAAATGAAGTTGTTTTTGGCTATTTATACACGTTGGGCAATTTATGTGCTTGCCAAATCAACTTTTTTATATAGACACGTGCACAGTATGTATTATACCTGCTATATACCACAAGTTTGTAAAGAAAATATTTGTGAAGCAGAGTATAAAATTATACAGGGTGCAAGCTGCATATTAACGATGCACTTATAGTTCTATAAATGAACCCCAGGTAAACCATTTCCAGTTGTTTAGCTCAGGATTCTAAAACGATTACAAAGGGAAATCCTATTTGCTAGGAATCTGTATTTTTTCAGTGTCTGGACCCAACTATAAAATATACTGTATAGGCTGCTGTTGTGAACATCTTTCTAAAATGCTAGTTGTCTGGTTGTTGTTGCATCTCGGTCATTGTCAATGCATCTCTTACTTTTTTTATTTTATTTAAATATAATGTAATTTTGTACTGCTTTTCTGAAAACATCATTGCATAAGTTTCGTCTGTGTTTTGTATGTTTAAAAACAAAACAAAAAAAGGGTCTATTAGGACAGATGAGCAACCTGGTGATCAGTGAAATATGACATTTTCAATAACATGGCACATTTGTTCCTAGTGCATATTGTCAGTCAATGCATATAACCTGCCTGTGTGAAAGTGTAAACCAGACGGCTTCATTTGCTCCTGTATATGCTCAACAAATCAATACAAATATTTATATATTTTTTGCAAAGATTCGATTATCTCTTATTTACTCTTTACCTGGAATACTTTAATACTTTTTAACTTGCAACCTGGTGGAGATGAAAATTATCTTTGTGCTATCAATGCAAATAGGCCAGTCCTGACACTGCTAACCAGAGATTCCATGGCGTTTCAAACTTTTTGGGGCACCCGTTGGAACGCCCGTTTTTCCTGAGATTAGGTATTGTTAACCATGCTTCCATTCATTGAATATTGGGGAATGGGGAGATAGGACAAAAATGGATATTATTTTGTTAGCTATATTATTTTGTTAGCTATATAAAACAATCTATTGACGGGCTTGCGTTTTCAGTGGGTGTGCCTCTGGCTTTTAATTTTACTGTATGAAACCAAATAAATCCGAGTGACTTCAACCCTTAATTTGTAAATTTGTTTCAAATCAGTGACTCAAAGTATTAAAGCCTTTGAATCAACATGGTAATTGGGCAGCTATCTGTTTAAGGCCGAATTCACACCTATGCGAATTGGTTGCGGCTTAAACCGCATCTAATACGCAGAACATTTCTAAATACATTGTTTTCAATGAGGCTGGTTCACATATGTGCGATGCATTCGCACTGCGCATTACAGAAAAAACGTGTGCGGATTTTATGCCTTGCGGTGCGGGTCAGGTGCGAATTCAGTCCCATTATCTTCTATGGGTACGCAGCTGATTCGCAGTGTTCAGTTCTCTTCAGGAATTTCTCTCATTCAGCTCAATACACTAATCCCCCACTCTCCTCGCACCCGCAACTTCTCCCAGGTCTCCAAATTCACAGCTAAAACGCAATGGATCTGCTGAACACTTCCCTTATCTATCTGCAGAGATTACAGAGCTGAAATTTGCACCGCACAAGTGTGATTCCGGCCTTAAAAAGATCAGTGATAAATATCACATGCAAACAGGAGTTCAGCACTTCAGCCCATGTCTCGGCATCAGTTATTGAAGTTGGCTCATGAACATTACAGTTCAGCGGGAAGGCAAGAAAGGGGCAGGCCAAAAGGCATTGTTGAAATTGCTGCTTATATTCTAAAACTCACTGGATTTTAAAGTTCCTGGGGCACATAAATTGCCCATTCCCCTAAGTGGCCAGGGGTGATGAAAGCCTGGCTTTACTGCCCCCCAGCTGCCCACTAAACAAGGGCATTCAGTTGTTCAGGGCTGTACATACGGTATGCAGGAGCAGCAAAAATTAAACGGCATTCACCAGCCAGTACCACCACTGAATGTGACCCATTCAAGTGAATTTGGCCATGCCACAACTGCATGCAGTTTTCAGTACATGATCGTGGCATAGTGGGTTCACTGTTTCAAGTTAAAACAGGCTGTGAGGAACCTGACCTATTGTTGTGCACTTTAGAGGCGTGGCAAGGGCTATCGTACAGGTACCTAATGGATATAAAAAACCAAGAACAAAAATACAATATATTACAGCCTACCAGACCTTCGTTGTGACTGCATTCGTTTTTAATTTTTCTAAAGCTAAGAGCATTTTCAGCAAGTACAGAAAATACCTGCTGCACATGGTTGCGGTACAGTGGGTTGGCATTTTAATTTTCATTGGCTTTTTATTTTTTATTTATCCCATTGGTTGAACAAAAAGAAAAAAACCTGTGGGTACCTAATGTGTCATGGAAATTTCTGTCTAAAATTAAAGATAACACTCCTAATTGGATTGAGGTAAAGCGGAGACTTGATTACAATTGGAATCGGACAGCAAAATAAGGGTATGACAAAGAGAAGGTCAGCTGAGATGTACCCAATAGTGTTGAATAGCTACAGCTTTATTACTTGAAGAAAATAGAGGTTTGACTCACAACCTACTTGTCATGAATGTTTCATCAAGTTGACGGGTCGCTTTAGCTTTATTCTAACCCCAAACACTAGTCCTAAATTTCAGAAAAAAGTATATTACTACAGCCATAAATCCTATATAAATGTCAACACCTGATATGCAAGAGAAGAAAACAATATCACTGTGTTGGAATAAAAGTTGTGGCCTAAATTACCAGTGTCAAACAATTTGTATGGTAAATACATAGATTTTTATTTTATTTTTTTGGAGCAATTTGTGGCTATTGGTTTCCTTTTTTTGTGAAATTCTAAATTGGGAATGGGAGCAAACCATCTCTCTACACAATTGCTGTAGTACGTTTCTTCCTTTTGTCTGATTGCTTTAGTACTTGGATACTGAAAAGTGAGAATTTCAGAAGCCGCAATTGTTTTGCGTTTTTGGATGATTAATTAATTTTGTTGCAGAGCTTTTCTTCTATATCGCAAGGAATTGGAGTAGATTTTGAAAAACATAGTACTGATTTATATAGTGGATAAACAACTACGTTAATAGATTTTATGCTGTTATGCTTATAATTAAATTATAGCGCCAACAGTTTGTGCATCGCTTTGCAATATAAGAGCAGACCATACAATTCAATACAAGAGGGTTAGGAGGGCTCTGCTCCTGCAAGTTTACAATCTTATAGGGAGGGGCTGGTGAAACAAAGGGTCTTAAAGTTTTTTTTTTTTTTGTTCTAAATAAGTTCCTTTTAAGCTAGTGCATTGTTGGTTCACTTACCTTTTTGCTTTGATTTCCCATCTAAAATTTTATTTTTATTCTGAATTTCTCTCTTCCTGTTTCTCCTCAGTTCAGTAAGCTTGTCCCCATCATCCGAGTCGTTCTGGCTGGGGGTTAGTTAGCCAGAACGGCTTACTGAGGAGGAACAGGATGTGAGAAATTCAGACAAAGAAAAAAACATTTAGAAATCGAAGGAAAAGGTTAGTGAACCAACAATGCACTAGCTTAAAGGAACTCATTTAGAAAATAAAAATCAAACCTTTACAACCCCTTTAACTGTGAGGGATGAACTGATGGGAGAAGTAAAATATTTGGTTGTTGGCTGAAAGCATTGGTTTTCTTTCGCTTTTTCCCATCAAAAGGATAGTCTAAAGCCTCGTCGTACACACAATATACGAACAATCGTCTTTTATTTTAAAAATTTTTTTGCATGCTAGTCTAATATTGAAAATTAGGAGCTTACTAAAGTTCTGAAAAGTTCAGAAGTGAAGTAATGTGTTGTCATTTAATGTATGCTTTCTTTTCCGAGCATGTGTGATGTTGGTTTTTGTGAGATTATCAGTCTAGGCACCTGGTGGATCCAGACTTTATCGTCGGGATGACACGATGCCTGGACTGATTCCAGTGATGTCAGCAGAAAGCGGACTTCAGACCGCTCTCTGCTGAAAACTGATCACAGGAGTGCAAATCAAATTGCACTCCTGAGACCCTTTGGAGAAGCCCAGCCAATGAAGCTCAGGCTGGACTTCTCCTTTTTAGCTGTCTTGATGGGCTCTCGACAGCTGTGTACCAACGATCAGATTATCGCACGATACCGTCGAAAGCAGTGTTTTCCATTGGCTTTTTCTGATTGTGTGTACTAGCTTAATTGTACCAAGAGCTCTGAGGTTGGATGTTCTTCTAGGTATAATAATGATCTGTTGTTGCACAGTGTGTTCAACAGCCAAATGCTGTTCAGCAATGGAGAAATCTAATTGGGGTAATAGTGTTATGTGACAAAAGGGAGCATTAACAACAAGAGGTATAAGCAGGAGTAATCTTGCAAACAAATGGCTGTCTAAAGATACCAGTGAGGTGCTGTACAAGGGGAATTTGACTCATTTTGGTTGGCACTTCAGTACAGATGAACTGATTTGGTGCTATGGGTTATTTTGCTTTAGATATCATGTTTTGCTGTTTGAGCGGCTTTATTAAAGTATAACTAAAGGCAAAACGTTTTTTATTGTTTTTGGATAGAATGAAGAGGAATTGGAATGCTTGTCAGTTTGTTTTGCTGTCCGTCCCCCAGTTATGGATATTCACCCTCTCTATCTGTCCTGTTTACCATTATCATTGAAAGTAAAAGAAAACACAACATTTGGGGTTGTTCCCAGAAAAGAAAGCGGGGAACTCTTCTGATGGGGATACTAGTTCCGATAACCTGGGGGTCCCCAAAGATTTCCTTTAATTTTCAGGAATCTACGCTCACTTCCTGTTGTACTTTAAGTACCTATTAATGTACTTTTAAGCTTTGAAAGATAAACTCTTCTGTATGTAATATGTGCTTTTGTATATGTCCTTCAGGCAAATGCAGATCCTTCTGTGATAAACTGCTTACACAACCTGTCTAGAAGAATTGCCATCATTTTGCAACATGAGGAGCGGAGATGCCAGTACTTGACCAGGGAGGCCAAATTAATCTTGGCGATACAGGATGAAGTGTCGGCTGTGTCAGAAAGTGAGTTCTTGTGTATTTTACTCTAGTCTTTTGGAATATGGTTCTAGAGCCGGTGTGCCCAACCAGTGGCCCACAGAGCCCTCTGATTTGGCCCATGACCTCCTGCTCTGGGGTGGAATAAAATAGAATAGAATACTGTTATTAAAGGTACGTTTTTTTATTACTAAAATCAGTGTCTGTGTATATATGGGCATATCTGTTCTGCAGTGATTACTGGGCTGCTTTCAAACTGATCCACAGGTACAGAGAACACCTGTGGGTTACCTGCACTTAGCCATAGACTTCTATTACCTGCGAGTTTGGTGTGCTAAAAGTTGGGTGGGCTCTATAGAGCCGAGTGGGCTGCCATCCACCCACTCCACTCATTGTGGCCCGTGACCGGTTACCAAGTCGCTTAAGTGGCCCTTGCTCTTCAAAAGATTGGGCACCCCTGTTCTAGAGTGATAAATTATGGTTTTAATTATTTGGGCCCATTCATCCCTTTAGTGCAGGGTTTCGACAAAATCCGGGAACCCGGTCACAATTGCGATTAGAATTAGCGACCTGAGGGACAGGGCACTGGGGGCAGACCAGAGGGACAGGGCACTGGGGGCAGACCAGAGGGACAGGGCACTAGAACTGGGCCTCTTCCCCATTCTCTTGCTGTCTCCTCTGCAACTCGCTCTCTCTCCCTCTCCTATTCATCTCATCATCAGGAGCCTGTGTGTGCGGCTCCATGCTTGCATGTCCCCACTTCCCCCTTTTATTTAGGCTGGCAGTGAGGAGAGGAGGTCCCATGGCTTAATGAGAATTGTAACGAGAGCACCTGTGTACTGCTCTGCCTATGCGAGGCTCACCAGACTACTTTTCCCAAGCATGCACCTTTCCTCTTCGGCCGCCAATCTCATCGGGACTCTAAGTGTAGGCACAGATTGGAGGGAGATTGGTCATGTAGCCCTGTCATCACTCGCCCCCAGCTTAAATCCACTCGCCAAATGCTAGTAGGCGAGTGGAAATTTTGAGGATATAATATATATATAGGATATATATATATATATATATATATATATATATATATATATATATATATATATATATTATATATATTTTTTTTATTCTAACACCCTAGAGAATAAAATGGCGGTCATTGCAATACTTTCTGTCATATTGTATTTGCGCAGTGGTCTTTTTTACAAGCAAAAAAATACATGTTTTTTTATAAAATAAAACCGTAAAGTTAGCCCAATTTTTTTTTTATATTGTGAAAGATAATGTTACGCCGAGTAAATTGATACCCAACAGGTCACGCTTCAAAATTGCGTCCGCTCGTAGAATGGTGACAAACTTTTACCCATTAAAATCTCCTTAGACTAAGTTTAAACAATTCTACAGGTTGCCTGTTTTGAGTTACAGAGGAGGTCTATTGCTAGAATTATTGCTCTCGCTCTACCAATCGCTACAATGCCTCACTTTGGTTTGAACACCGTTTACATATGCGGGCGCTACTCACGTATATGTTCACTTCTGCGCACAAGCATTCTTTTCTATTAAATAGATACAAACATTACATTGTTACAGATACAAAATATATCAAATCAAATATTGATGCTTGATTATACAAAAGGGGAAAAACAAAAGTAATCATCTATTGGACAAAAAATTAGGTAGTACCTGAGATAATCAAGGGGACCATAAAAAGAGTTGCTCTGAACTCACAAGCAGTTTGTTCAGAGTTTGATTAGTGTTTTCTGAGCCACTTATCGGGCACACCCTCTTGACGGGGGAGTTTGCGTAATGGTCCTATTTAATAATCCACCAGTGAAAAATTTGTCACTTAAAGTAAAGAGAGCCTTTCTAAGCAAATAATTATTTTGTTGCCTACATACAATAATTATATTTAATTGGTTGATGTTTGTACATTTTGTTATAGGTAAGCCCTAGATAAAAGCTCTCATCAGGATAGTTTACAGGGTATAAAGACATAATAGTTAACTGATTCATTTTAAGAACGATTAAAAATAGATAAAAATCAATCATATAATGTACCTGTAGTTTCTAGTTTCCTGCCTCTCTGCTGTACAGAGCCAATACAGGGCAGTGATGGTTTGGAAAACAAAACTGATTGGTACTGAGGGGTTTTAGACACACAGTAATCACACCTCCTTGAAGTTAGTGACCACAGAGAGAGAGAGCTCCCAGCACTGTGGTGATCAGGAAACAGACAACCAGGAAGTGTGGAGATTAGAAGAATTACAGCAACTTGAGGGCAAAAACGAACAATGAGGACATGAAAACAGCACTGCATTAGGGTAAAGGAAGCTATTAAGATAAAAAAATGTACTTTTACAAACCCTTTAATGCTTACAAAATTACAGTATTTATCAGCATATAACATGCACAGGCAAGTTTCAGGAAAACTACAATTTAAAATAAAGAACTTTGGAGCAAAATAAAGGTCAGTGCCCATCAATGTAGCCTGATCAATGCCCATCTGCAGCCTCCCCATTGCCATTAATGCAGCATGATAAATGGCCAGCTCAGGGAGGGGGGTGGGATGAGCGCCGTCAGATTACATACAGTGAGAATCTCCTGTTTACTCAGCAGCCTCTTTAATGCAAAGTCCCGCCTCCTCGATCATAGACAGAACACTGGTCCAATGCCGGCCCAGGAGACATGACTTCCTATTACAGAGGCCACTGAGTAAACAGGAGATTCTCACTGTATGTAATCTGACGGGCTCGTCCCGCCCCCTGCCCCGTTCTCTCCGAGGCAGCCCAAATTGCAGTATCGGCGTATTACACGCATGCACTATTTGCAACCGATTTGCAGGGTGAAAAAGTGAGTGTTATACAGCAATAAATACAGTAATTATCACACATTGCATAGTCTCGGAGCCCGTATAATCCTATGTATTTGCAGCAGCAGGTTCAGGGATCCTATTATGTGTATTAGAATACATGTGTATACATAGATCTAGTTTAGAAGTATATATAAAAATATATTGGTCAAAATGTTGCAGAATATACAAGCAAAGTGTAGTATCATAGCATGTGATTTTATTATTATTATTATTATTGTAGGGGTATTTACCTTGTGGTTTATAGATCAATAGTAAAGATTGTATCAAGATTGCAGCATCACAAAGGATACCGCCGCACGATAACCTGAAAATATCTATAATTAAGGATTGATAAATTGCATTAGGCTGTGACCAAATGTATGTATTTGAGATTATGATAGTTATACATCTATCTTCACTATGCTAATCAGATTCAATGTTGCCTGCTTCCTGCTGTGTGGATGGTACCGCTCCCAAACGTCTTTTGGAGTTCATTTTCTTGAAAAAATATATTTTCACTAATCAAAAGTGAGCCCATTTTAACTCCAATAATATGCACCAAATGAAACCTTTTTTTTTTTTTTTTTTTTTTTATATATAAATTAATGTTTCTAGCTGACAGGAGATGTCTTATGTTTGTAATTATGATGCTTTTAGAGCAAACCTGTCAGCCGTTGTAAGATTTTATATGTGGGATGACAGCATTGGTGGTTGCACATGGCCTCCAGCCCTCCAGGTACATAGAAAGATGCACAGTTTGGATCTGAGCATACTGTAGACCAAGGGTGTCAAACTTAATTTCATTGTGGGCCGCTTTAGCATGGGGGCAAGGTGCTTTCTAGTGGGGGGACCCCCACGCCATTTTATTTTTTACATTTGGTGAGGGGTGTGTCGTGTTGGTAAGGACGTGCTTCCCGGCCCTCTCCTTAGCAACCAGCTAGATACAGTGTAAAGAAAAAAAAAAATCGAACACCGCAGTAAAACAGCATGTCTAAAAACACGGAAAGCACCGCAAAAAGCCCTGCAGAAACTCTCAAAAGCAACCTGCATAAATGTGAATCGTGCCTTATGGACCACAGATTTCTCCATAAAGAGGACCTGTCATGACCTATGCTATCACAGGAGATGCGATAGCAATAAAGTTCAATAAAAAAACGTAGGATACAGTGTAAAAAAATACATTGGCATAAAACAACCGTGATCCCACCACACGTGAGGTATTGTTTCAAATGTCAGAGTGAGAGCAATAATTCTTGGTCCAGACCTCCTTTGTACCTCCTAAAATGTAAAGGCTTTTCACGCATCACATAATAGGATTTTTTAATACAGCTTACCTGTAAAATCCTTTTCTTGGTAATACATCACGGGACACAGAGCCTTAATTAATGGGTTATGTAGTCACTAGTGGTGCAACGGATCAAAAAACTCATGGTTCGGATCGTTCCTCGGATCAGGAGTCACGGATCGGAGCATTTTACGGATAGGCAAAAATAAATCTCCCACTGTAATAATATCCACATCTCCCCCCCCCCCCACTGCAGTGCCGTGACTAGGGTTGGTGTCACCTGTTGAAAAAAAAAAAAAATTGTGTCGTCGTCCCCTCAGTACAGACACACCAGTAGTACCCCCCCTCCTCAATGCACCCCCCAGTAGTAAAGACAGTGACCCCCCCCCGTAGTACAGGCACACAGTGACCCCCCCCCCACCGTAGTACAGGCACACAGTGACCCCCCCAGTAGTAAAGACAGTGACCCCCCTCCAGTAGTACAGGCACACAGTGACCCCCCCCCTAGTACAGGCACACAGTGACCCCCCCAGTAGTACAGGCACACAGTGACCCCCCCCCAGTAGTACAGGCACACAGTGACCCCCCCCGTAGTACAGGCACACAGTAACCCCCCCCAAGTAGTACACACACAGTGACCCCCCCCCCCCAAGTAGTACAGGCACACAGTAACCCCCCCAGTAGTACAGGCACACAGTGACCCCCCCCCCCGTAGTACAGGCAGACAGTGACCCCCCCCGTAGTACAGGCAGACAGTGACCCCCCCCGTACAGGCAGACAGTGACCCCGCCCCCCTGTAGTACAGGCAGACAGTGACCCCCCCCCCCTGTAGTACAGGCAGACAGTGACCCCCGCCCCCCTGTAGTACAGGCACACAGTGACCCCCCCCCCGTAGTACAGGCACACAGTGACCCCCCCTGCCGTACAGGCACACAGTGATCCCCCCTCGTAGTACAGGCACACAGTGCCCCCCCCTGCCGTACAGGCACACAGTGCCCCCCCTGCCGTACAGGCACACAGTGACCCCCCCCCCCCCCAGTACAGGCACACAGTGACCCCCCCTCGTAGTACAGGCACACAGTGACCCCCCCCTCGTAGTACAGGCACACAGTGACCCCCCCCCCCAGTAGTACAGGCACACAGTGACCCCCCCCAGTAGTACAGGCACACAGTGACCCCCCCCAGTAGTACAGGCAGACAGTGACCCCCCCCCCCCCGTAGTACAGGCAGACAGTGACCCCCCCCCCCCCCGTAGTACAGGCGGACAGTGACCCCCCCGTACAGGCAGACAGTGACCCCCCCCCGTACAGGCAGACAGTGACCCCCCCCCCCGTAGTACAGGCAGACAGTGACCCCGCCCCCCTGTAGTACAGGCAGACAGTGACCCCGCCCCCCCTGTAGTACAGGCAGACAGTGACCCCCCTGTAGTACAGGCAGACAGTGACCCCCCCTGAGTACAGGCAGACAGTGACCCCCCTGTAGTACAGGCAGACAGTGACCCCCCTGTAGTACAGGCAGACAGTGACCCCCCTGTAGTACAGGCAGACAGTGACCCCCCCCCTGTAGTACAGGCAGACAGTGACCCCCCTGTAGTACAGGCAGACAGTGACCCCCCTGTAGTACAGGCAGACAGTGACCCCCCTGTAGTACAGGCAGACAGTGACCCCCCTGTAGTACAGGCAGACAGTGACCCCCCTGTAGTACAGGCAGACAGTGACCCCCCTGTAGTACAACAGGCAGACAGTGACCCCCCTGTAGTACAGGCAGACAGTGACCCCCCTGTAGTACAGGCAGACAGTGACCCCCCTGTAGTACAGGCAGACAGTGACCCCCCTGTAGTACAGGCAGACAGTGACCCCCCCCCTGTAGTACAGGCAGACAGTGACCCCCCTGTAGTACAGGCAGACAGTGACCCCCCTGTAGTACAGGCAGACAGTGACCCCCCCCCCAGGCCCCCCCCCTGTAGTACAGGCAGACAGTGACCCCCCCCCCCGCAGTACAGGCAGACAGTGACCCCCCCCCCCCCGTAGTACAGGCAGACAGTGACCCCCCCCGTAGTACAGGCAGACAGTGACCCCCCCCGTAGTACAGGCAGACAGTGACCCCCCCCCCGTAGTACAGGCAGACAGTGACCCCCCCCCCCCCCCTGTAGTACAGGCAGACAGTGACCCCCCCCCCCCCGTAGTACAGGCAGACAGTGACCCCCCCCCCCCGTAGTACAGGCAGACAGTGACCCCCCCCCCCCCCCGTAGTACAGGCAGACAGTGACCCCCCCCCCCCCGTAGTACAGGCAGACAGTGACCCCCCCCCCCCTAGTACAGGCAGACAGTGACCCCCCCCCCCCCCCGTAGTACAGGCAGACAGTGACCCCGCCCCCCCCGTAGTACAGGCAGACAGTGACCCCCCCCCCCCCGTAGTACAGGCAGACAGTGACCCCGCCCCCCCCCTAGTACAGGCAGACAGTGACCCCGCCCCCCCCGTAGTACAGGCAGACAGTGACCCCGCCCCCCTGTAGTACAGGCAGACAGTGACCCCCGCCCCCCTGTAGTACAGGCAGACAGTGACCCCGCCCCCCTGTAGTACAGGCAGACAGTGACCCCGCCCCCCTGTAGTACAGGCAGACAGTGACCCCGCCCCCCTGTAGTACAGGCAGACAGTGACCCCCGCCCCCCTGTAGTACAGGCAGACAGTGACCCCGCCCCCCTGTAGTACAGGCAGACAGTGACCCCGCCCCCCTGTAGTACAGGCAGACAGTGACCCCGCCCCCCTGTAGTACAGGCAGACAGTGACCCCGCCCCCCTGTAGTACAGGCAGACAGTGACCCCGGCCCCCTGTAGTACAGGCAGACAGTGACCCCCGCCTGCCGTACAGGCACACAGTGACCCCCCCTCGTAGTACAGGCACACAGTGACCCCCCCTCGTAGTACAGGCACACAGTGCCCCCCCCCCCGTACAGGCAGACAGTACCCCCCCCCCCCCCGTACAGGCAGACAGTGACCCCCCCCCCCGTACAGGCAGACAGTGACCCCGCCCCCTGTAGTACAGGCAGACAGTGACCCCGCCCCCTGTAGTACAGGCAGACAGTGACCCCGCCCCCTGTAGTACAGGCAGACAGTGACCCCGCCCCCCTGTAGTACAGGCAGACAGTGACCCCGCCCCCCTGTAGTACAGGCAGACAGTGACCCCCGCCCCCCTGTAGTATAGGCAGACAGTGACCCCCGCCCCCCTGTAGTACAGGCAGACAGTGACCCCCGCCCCCCTGTAGTACAGGCAGACAGTGACCCCCCGCCCCCCTGTAGTACAGGCAGACAGTGACCCCCGCCCCCCTGTAGTACAGGCAGACAGTGACCCCCGCCCCCCTGTAGTACAGGCAGACAGTGACCCCCGCCCCCCTGTAGTACAGGCAGACAGTGACCCCCCGCCCCCTGTAGTACAGGCAGACAGTGACCCCGCCCCCCTGTAGTACAGGCAGACAGTGACCCCGCCCCCCTGTAGTACAGGCAGACAGTGACCCCGCCCCCCTGTAGTACAGGCAGACAGTGACCCCGCCCCCCCTGTAGTACAGGCAGACAGTGACCCCGCCCCCCTGTAGTACAGGCAGACAGTGACCCCGCCCCCCTGTAGTACAGGCAGACAGTGACCCCGCCCCCCCTGTAGTACAGGCAGACAGTGACCCCGCCCCCCTGTAGTACAGGCAGACAGTGACCCCCCCCCCCTGTAGTACAGGCAGACAGTGACCCCGCCCCCCCTGTAGTACAGGCAGACAGTGACCCCGCCTGCCGTACAGGCACAGGCACAGTGACCCCCCCCTCGTAGTACAGGCACACAGTGCCCCCCCTGCCGTACAGGCACACAGTGACCCCCCCCTCGTAGTACAGGCACACAGTGACCCCCCCCTCGTAGTACAGGCACACAGTGACCCCCCCCCAGTAGTACAGGCACACAGTGACCCCCCCCAGTAGTACAGGCACACAGTGAATCCCCCCCCCGTAGTACAGGCAGACAGTGAATCCCCCCCGTAGTACAGGCAGACAGTGAATCCCCCCCCCCGTAGTACAGGCAGACAGTGACCCCCCCCCCCGTAGTACAGGCAGACAGTGACCCCCCCCCCCGTAGTACAGGCAGACAGTGACCCCCCTCATAGTACAGGCAGACAGTGGCCCCCCCGCCCCAGTTGCACAGGCAGACAGTGGCCCCCGTGCAGACCTCAGATATCGGCATGTGTGTCCCTCGAGCCCGGGCTCCTCCTCCTCTGTGGGTGTAAACAGAGAGGAGGGCCGCCGCCGGGTGTACCAAGATGGCCGCGGCTCCGGAGCTAGGCCGAAGCCATGGCCTTTCCTAATGCTATGGCCGCTGCGGCAATCTGCGGATCGCATGGCGTGCCGATCACGGATCAACGGTGATCCGTTGCACCCCTAGTAGTCACCGCAGGTGATTGGACACTTTCCTTCCTCCTTGACTCTGGAACTGGAGGAAACGCATAAATCAGAGAATACTGATCCCGTGAGATTGTCGGGGCATCTGACACTTGAGCATAGTGATCTCTTGTTTTTGACACAAAGCTGTCCAGTTGTGTGTTGAAGCAGGAAGCCAACAGGTCCACATCTGAGGTTCCCCATTTCTGACATATGATTTGAAAAGTGTCGGGGTGTAGAGAACATCCTCCTGGACTCAGTTGCTGGCAGCTTTAAAAATCCGCCTGACAATTTTCTACCCCTCAGTGACGTATAGAGGAGCTGCCATAGAAGAAGCTCCAAAACCAGACAGGGGCTCATCCTGTGAGGCTGCTATCAGGCTGACAGAGCGGGATGGTAAACTGCAGGCAAGCTCAGAATCCTTAGCCGCATGCTGGGAATTTCTGGTGCTTCTTTTACTCGCCCTAGACCCTCTTCTCGGGGACATAGTCCTTACTGCAATGCAAAGGTACTATCCACAAATACAAATGCAATCACTGCTGTTACAATACACAAAATATCAGCTCACTGCACAACCTGATGCCGAATTGGATTCTTAGGTTTGCCTGGTTCAATTCACAGGGATGCTTACAGCCCACAGCTCTGTGTCCATGCTGCTTACAGAAGGCTCTGTTATGCTGGGCTTTTGAACCAGCCTCTTGGCACCTGCACACAGGTGTCCTGCTTTGTGCACGGATCATTAGCAACCACTTGGCCCTCCCCCTATCCATGTCTCATTAGACAGCAAAAGCGCACTCCTGGCGCGCACATGTGCCTCTGACATGGCGGTGCCCAGGAGACGAGGAAGAGGGGAGAGCGATTACTGGGGGGGCATCATTGTGGATTCCTGTAGTCGTATTGTGGCAGAGCCTGCAGTGGAAGGAGATGAGTGGTATTATGTTTGACCGACTTTACTGAGCATGTATCCTGGAAGGCTATGTAAGAAAAACACCAGGTTTGCACTTGCTCCCTCCAGTGGTGAGAAACAGAAAATACATCCTACTCAAAAGAAGATAATACATAAATAAAATGATTCTCTTCTTACCTTATCCATGCCGCAGGAAAGCTACTAAAAGTAGTTCCAGCTTTCACCCATAACGGCGGGCAAGTTGTGCCAACCTTTAGGTTTACCAAGGGTTTTATTAGAGAAAAACCGGGGGGGTCGTCAGGTTCATGTGCATGCTGGGGTCCCTCCAGGACTGCATGTGTTCATGCTTATGTAGGCTTACAGGGGGTTGTGTTTTCTGTTGTATGTTCTACTCCAGCGTGGTTCGGTCATTGCCATGCAGTCACGGCGTACACGTTAGACTTGTAGCTTCTTTTGTTCGTATGTCTCATCATTCCTGTCATTTAGGTTCTTGCATTCCGGGTCACATGGCTTGTCGGTGCTATGCAGTCACAGCACACAAACAGCCTTGTAGCTTTATTTGTTTTCTTTGTCTCGTCATACCGTGCTTTCGGGTATAGTTAGCCAGGGTGCGCATCTCAGGATCTGTCACGTCTACAGATCCATACGGGCTGAGGTTTCGTTTGTTAAATGATTGTTGACCACAATCGTCTCGCCTGTATAACATACGTCATACGTGCACGTTCATTCTCACGCCTATACATCTACCCACCACGGTCTGTGGGTACATCGCCTTGAGTGTTTCGTTTTTAATTACATGTCTGCGCGGCAGGTTACTCGGGCTCGCTTTCTGCTTACACTTATCACATACACTTGGGTAGGGTCTGTCGCCAGGTTCATTCACGCGCTGAGGTCTGGTCATTTCTGCTCACATCTTTGCCCCAGGTAGCTACAGTGGCGGGGGGGTGCCTCATGTTTTGTTGTCTGTTGTCTTTTCTTTCGGTTTTTCTAGGGTTGGGCGTGCGGGAAGTTTCAGGGGCGACACATTCTGGTGCATCCCGGCTGCTCCACGTGGGGGTGCAGGGCATGGCAGTACGCCGTCACTCAGGGGTTGGTCCGTACTTGTCTCAGCAGAGCGGTAAGTCAACAAGGGGTTTCCTTTTTCCGGCCGCAGCAGGGTAGGCGGTACGTTTCAGTTTGTGTCCAATTCCATCCCAGCTGCTTCACATACCAGCATTGAGCGTGTTCTGGCCGTTCCTGCTAGGACAATTTTATTAGGGTTCTCATCCATGGAGTCGTTGCATATCGCTACTGCGTATTGGCCTCGTCCATTAACATCAGCAACTCATCTTTCGTGTAGCTGGCTCTCAAACCCCTTCCCTCCTATCAGTTTGTCCATTTTTGGCATCTCTTCTTCTCACGTCCCCTTACCAGGTATGGATGGTTAGGCCAGGGGTCATGGGTGTTTGACATGGGTTACTGGTATTGGGTCCTATTGGATGGTCTTGCTTTCACAGGGCTCCTCAGGGCGGCCCTTGATCCATTCCCCCACGTATCCTCTCGCCACCAGCAGTTGTTCCCATGTCTGTGCTTTTGGAGGAAGGCTTAGTCGGTCAGGCACGGGACAGTCGTTTGGTTTCGGGGTTCCTTCCGATCATCGGTTCTTGGGACGCTGGTTTTCTGCTGTCGTAACGGATGCTATCGGAGTCGTTCTTGAGACTGTCAGGGCGTGCTTTCTCTACCAGACAGATAATTTGTGCCCTTCCACTCTTTTATCACACCTACTTCTGGGTCTTTTTGCCCACTTATAGGCGTACTGTCCAGCGAGGCTAATGGCACACCTCAGGCCTGGGTAGTTAGGGTGTCGCATTCCTCGGTGTAGACTCTGACTACAAGTGGAAGGCGGGGCCGTAGGCCTGCCTGAGTTTGTAGGAGGAGTCGGAGGGCTATTTATCCCTCCTCCCCTCTTATCTCCGGGGTCGGTGGGGTTTCTGGGTACCCACCCACCCGTTCCCCCTTTTTTCATGTTATCATTTTCTTCATTAATTTCTTCATAATTACTTCAGGGTATGCCTACTTATAGGCGTACTGTCCAGCGAGGCTAATGGCACACCTCAGGCCTGGGTAGTTAGGGTGTCGCATTCCTCGGTGTAGACTCTGACTACAAATGTATTAGTATGCCAAAGTCTGGATCCCAGACCTCCACAGAGAGAGATTACAGGCAAACCTTGTTTCTTCTTACACGAGGCCCGGGTACCAACCATCTTCAGCCTTTGATATCAGCCCGAGGAATGGATCCGATTATAGCTCCTAGGTCTCTGCAGCCAGACCATCAAAGGAGCATTTTTCTTCTTGGCACGTGTTGAACGTGACCAACCACCTTAAACATTGGCGAAAAAACTGAGGTACTCTCCATTTGGGAGGGGTTATATAGGGGAGGAACTCACTTTGAATTGGGTTTGCCAGTGTCCAATCACCTGTGGTGACTACATAACCCATTAAAGTGGATGTAAACCCACTTATCCTTTCTAAACTACTGCCATAGTGCTGATCTATAAGGATATAGATGTCTCCTGCATGTATCCTTACCTGTCAAATGTCTCCTCTCTGTCTGTTATAAGAAATGAAAAACTGCAGATTCTGTGGGTGGACCTGTTGTCTGGTGCTTCGTGGGTGGAATCATGTCAGTAGACTCCTCGCCCTCCTTTACACTCCCCTTGCCAACATGCATTTTTTCCTATGTATTCCTTACACTAAATTCTGCTATGATCACTGTAGCGGAGTACAATATTAAACTCCACGATCTCCACTGGTAACCAGGGTAAATCCACAGTCGGCATTGAAAAGTAAGGCAATGTCCCAAATCTCCCCAGTAACCGGACAACACACAGCTCTGAGAGTCAACTGACTTTTTATTCACAGGCTTCCATATTTATAGAATTCCCCATGCAAGGGGTTTCCAAACAGCCAAATAGATTTAACAGGGGTAATACAGGGAGGACCAGATGGGGAACTTAACATTTTGGATAATTCTCCCATCAGGCATTGCTGCATGAGGGAAAAGTCGGTTGATAGCTGGGGTCTGGGGTTATGTGTTGTGGGAGTTCGGTTTAAAACTGCCGAACACCGATTGGGCAACATAAAACAAAGTACTTGAATGCTAGTGGCTTATGGCTGCCAGCATACCAATTACTATGCCCACATAAGACCCAGCAGAATACACAGCCTATAAAACAGACAACCTTTTAACATGCAACGTCCAGCGTTCTAGAAGTGGCTAGGTTTGCCACAATCACTAACATCCAGTCAAAATCAAGAAACGTAACTACATAACTTCAGAAAAGGAGTGGGGGTGGTAATTAAAAAATAATGCCGGTCTCCAGGCTAGTGCATGATATTTGTAAATAACCTGTCACTCACAGCAAGGGGGCAGAACGGACTAAGGTTTCTCTCATTAAGTCCGTTTTATTTCACTAAATGGTAAAATAGGATTGCTAGGAGCTGGATTAACTCTGTCTGGCAAGACTGGGCACAGATGATAGGAAATGTTATACTGTACATTGTGACAGCAAAAAAATAATAATTCGGGTTTACATCCACTTTAAGTAATTAAGTCTGTGTCCCGTGATGTATGATCAAGCAATTAAGTGTTTTAAGTGTTGTAGTTTGTCGCAGTTTCTTGGGCATTCCCAATTTTAAAGTGACATGTTATCTATTTTAGGGCTGTGCAAATTAACTTTTAATTAATCGATTAATCTTTAATTTTTTTGATCGATCAAAATCTTTTTGATCGATTACAATTCTTTTTCTTGGTACTCGCCTCTCCGCCAGCTTCTGGGCCTTCAGGGAGTTCCTTTGGAGATCCGGTAACGTCACGGACACCGGTGGGGGCTTGCCGTGTGCATCTGAAGGGCTCCTTTGCTGTACCTTCATATCTGCATGCCGGCGGAACCTTACTGTCTGCCACATGCAAGGGCTGTTACACTTCCCTCTATCAACCTGGGATTCTACAGCCATCCACTGGAAGTTGTGATAGTTCCCTTCATGGGACATCTACATGCCGACGGACTGATGTTAACCTCTCCTCATCTGGATTCAGCAGTGGTATCGTTGTACACATTTTTATACCAGTATCCTACTTAGCTACATGTTTTTATGAATGCTTTTGGTACCGTTTGGAATTACTCGCACCATTTTTACAGTTTATGTAGCTACATCGATTTTATCTCCAGTGCAATATTTATTTGGTTACCTACTTGAATACTATAAAAGTTTTAATGCTATTCCCATCGAGCGCTGCCTTTGTGTGTTTTTTGTATCCTGCTATCCATTTTTGTGGTTGGTAGCTGCACTGGGAATCAGCCTGCAAGGAGATTAGCTAAACGTAGTTGGATCTGTATGTGCGTTCTAATTAATTGAAATTAGTCGATTAATCGATTAAAAAAATAAACGATTAATCGAACACAAAAATTTTGATCAGTAACAGCCCTAATCTATTTACTTGACGTAACATCTTTTAATGTGTACCAAAAAATTGTGTATTATCTTGTGATGCAAAAAATGGCAACACTCACCATTTTATTCTCCAGTGTCTCAGTTTAAAAAAAATAAAATGTTTAAGGGTTCTACATTTTCTATAATTTTTTTTTTTTTTACACATGTGAGAAATGTCAGAACTGGTCGAATTTATAGGTGTGTGTGCACACCTGAATGGAAACCTGAATATAGGGTGCGCATGTATGTTTAAACAGAATTTGCGCCATACTTGTTGGGTATTGCCACTAATGCCAGAGTGAGAGCAATAATTTATGGGGCCATAATTCATGGTTAAAATAATTATAAAGTCTCCTTTTCTTTTTTTAAACTAACAAACATGTTATGTTTACCTGTTCTGTAGCAGTAGATTTACACAGAGCAGCATGGATCTTCTTCTCAGGTCCCTTTTTTAGCTGCTCCTGGCCCTAACTCCTATTGAGTGCCCCCACTAGCAGCTTGCTATGGGGTCAACCCGAGCCTAGCTGCAGCTCTGTGTCTCCATTGAGGCACAACGTTGCTGTTTGGCCCCCGCCTGCTCTCTCTCCTGATTGGCTAACTGACTTTGACAGCTGCGGGAGACAATGGTGCCACTGCTGTGTCTCAGCCAATTAGGAGGGGCCAAGGCACTTGTGGACAGAGATGGGTCTCAGGTCAGTAATTAGGGGGTGCAGTGGGCTTTTTATTTTAGTGCCAGTTCACATCAGATGCAGTTGAGTGCAGTTTTTTGTTTTTTCTGCACCAATACAGTCAGTTCCGGTCCGTTTCTGCACAGGACCAGTATAATAAAAGGATGTTTTTTTTAGGTCTTGTGATAGTTGTGCAAATGTTTATCAAACCAATATTTTTGATAAAAATATTGTAAAAATCATTACTGGCATACACAAATGCAACATAACCCAATTATTAAAAAAATAAATGTATTTGGTTAATTATTTTTCACAAAAAAAAAGGTAAAAAAAACTATAATGGGTATCCACAAAACTGTAAACAAACAAGTAACACTAAGGCCCCATTCACACCTGAGCATAGCGTTTTCAGGCATCTCCATAGAGCAGAGGTGGGCAAAGTACGGCCCGCGGGCCGTATATGGCCTGGCGGACCTTTTAATCCGGCCCCCGGATAGCTGCGGGCCGGCGGGGGGAGGAGGGGTGTTCGCAGGGGGGGGGGTGCTTTTTCGCGGCCCCCGCAAAGTGGCGCGGTTACCCGGGACATCTGCCGCCCGGGGTCCCGCAGCGTCATTCGGCTACAGTGCAGCCGTCCCTCTCTCTCCACTGACTGCAACACACAGTCACATGCCGACTCCTCCCCCCCTCTTGGCTCAATGTGTACAGGAGGTGGAGCCGAGAAGAGACACTACTGAGAGAGCCATGCTGCACAGTAACCAGGAGGTAAGGGGGGGGGGGAGCAGATACGAGGTGAACGTATGAAGTTATAGGAGAGGAGAGGGTGGTATGGGCTGGGGAGTGATTTGAGAGGGAAGATGATATGTGCTAGTGGGGGGGTCCGTCCCCCCCCCACTAGCACATATCATCTTCCCTCTCAAATCACTCCCCAGCCCATATCCACATACCACCCTCTCCCCCCAAAAGATGCTCTGTCCCCCTGTACTCCTCATCCCACCCTGTGCTCCTCATCTCATCCCACCCTGTGCTCCTCATCTCATCCCACCCTGTGCTCCTCATCTCATCCCACCCTGTGCTCCTCATCTCATCCCACCCTGTGCTCCTCATCTCATCCCACCCTGTGCTCCTCATCTCATCCCACCCTGTGCTCCTCATCTTATCCCACCCTGTGCTCCTCATCTCATCCCACCCTGTGCTCCTCATCTCATCCCACCCTGTGCTCCTCATCTCATCCCACCCCGTGCTCCTCATCTCATCCCACCCCGTGCTCCTCATCTCATCCCACCCCGTGCTCCTCATCTCATCCCACCCCGTGCTCCTCATCTCATCCCACCCCGTGCTCCTCATCTCATCCCACCCCGTGCTCCTCATCTCATCCCACCCCGTGCTCCTCATCTCATCCCACCCCGTGCTCCTCATCTCATCCCACCCCGTGCTCCTCATCTCATCCCACCCCGTGCTCCTCATCTCATCCCACCCCGTGCTCCTCATCTCATCCCACCCCGTGCTCCTCATCTCATCCCACCCCGTGCTCCTCATCTCACCCCACCCCGTGCTCCTCATCTCACCCCACCCCGTGCTCCTCATCTCACCCCACCCCGTGCTCCTCATCTCACCCCACCCCGTGCTCCTCATCTCACCCCACCCCGTGCTCCTCATCTCACCCCACCCCGTGCTCCTCATCTCATCCCACCCCGTGCTCCTCATCTCATCCCACCCTGTGCTCCTCATCTCATCCCACCCTGTGCTCCTCATCTCATCCCACCCTGTGCTCCTCATCTCATCCCACCCTGTGCTCCTCATCTCATCCCACCCTGTACTCCTCATCACATCCCACCCTGTGCTCCTCATCTCATCCCACCCTGTGCTCCTCATCTCATCCCACCCTGTGCTCCTCATCTCATCCCACCCTGTGCTCCTCATCTCATCCCACCCTGTTCTACTCATCCCAGATTCCCACCCTGTACTCCTCATCCCACCCTGTGCTACTCAGTCTGCAGGAGCGATGTCCAAAAATTAAAAAAAAATTCTTGTAAGGCAACCTCACTTTTTCATTGTTTTACTATATAACAAGTACTCGTACCAGTTGTCCAACAATGATATTTACTGCTTTTTATAAAGAAATACAATTGATTTTATGCAGTATTGAGTTTAGCCTTTTGGCCCGACCCTCCAAAATATTTTTAGTTTCTCATGTGGCCCCATCGAAAAAATAATTGCCCACCCCTGCAGATTTGTTCCCCCTCCAGCATTTTGTAGCTTCAGGCTTCAAGCTAGAAAACGCTCAGGTGTGAATGGGGTCTAAATCTGGTGCTGAGCTTCACACCTATGACTTGTGGCAACACAGATGCGCAGTGCCATGTGTGCTGCTTTGCTGTGCATTGTAATAAAATTATCTAGGAATACATTTTGCAATCCCGAATGTTACAGTGCCCTGCTGTACCCCATTGAATAAATATAATTAATAAGTTCTAAGGAAAACTATAGCTGTCCCCAGGTTGAAAACCTTGGAAATCATTGTTTAAAAATATATATGTGAAAAAACAGTGCTGTGCCACTCATTTCCAATAATGCTTGGCACAGTTTTTTCACATATATAAGGCTTAATTTCCATGGACGTTTTTACAGCCACGTTTCTGAGCTTTTTGCAGCTTAAAAACGGCTCTCCATGTTAGTCTATGGCCTCATGCCCACCATGACGTTTTTGAGCTGTAGATGGCTGAGCCGTTTTTAAGCTGAAAAAAAAAACAGGACCAGTGCGTTCTGAAGCTCCAGAGCTGTAAAAACGCCAGACGTTAAACGCTCAAAAATGGTCAAAAACTCTACCGCTGCGTTTTTGAGCTCTAGCTCAAAAAAAAAAAAAAAAATAGTAAAAAAAAAAAAAAAAACATAGACAGGCTTTTTTAAGCTGTAAAAAAGGCTTAAAAAATGGAAATGAAGCCTAAATGTACTATATGTTATATTGGTGTTAGAGTGAGTGACACTGAGTGATTGCAACCACTCTCTAGGTATATATGGGGCACACAGGGCCCTTTCACACTGATGCATTTTTACCTTGCTAAAACACGCAGGAAAAATGTTGCCCTTTAAATCCTATGGGACTCTTCACACCACTTTGCTGCAAGTGCATTTTAAAAGTCCTGTCCGCGGCATCTTTCATGTGTCTTTGAAAAACAATGCTCCCATTGAAATGAATACTCAATGCAGCAAAAACGCAGCAAAATGCACCTGTGTCAAGTTGAGTCACATGTCTGTTTCACAGGTGCTGGGTAATGGACACCCAGGAAAAGCACCAGAAACACAAAAAAATTGTCAAAAGCGGGTATAAGTTTTGATGCATTTTTTTTCAGCAGAGCAGTGTGAAAGCAGCCTTATAGTTTAGGGTGTAGCTGCTAGGGAGTAAAAAGGGTTATCAAACAATAAAACACATTTCTATAATAGCAAATAATAATATCCTTAAAGTGACCTACCTGGCTGCTGCACACACAGAAAATATGTTCACTTCACATGTAGAATATACAAAACAGTGTTGCGCTTCCTAAATATAAAAAAAACTCCTTAACAATCCTTAAATGAGAATAAGTGATTAACTTGCAATGTAGCAAGATACTGAGTGTACAATCAAATATTTGTGTTCCCTGACTGGGAATAGTGAACCAAAACAATAATAAAAAATGTGTTCCCTGAATGGGAATAGTAAAAAATACAATAAAGTCCACACAAAAGAAATTAAAAGGCCAAATGCACAAATATTGTCCTCAGTCTTCTGCATAAAAACACACAACACTAGTGCCTGAATGTTGAAAATGCAAGGTCTCTCCTCCATCTCTATATCCTACCCGCTCACCTTGCGTTCTGACCCCTGTTTCACCAGAAGGTCAGAAAAAGCAGGTTCCCTCAGGGATAAAAATGATTCAGCTGGTCATGGAGCTCCTATTCCGTCCATGCTGCCCCCAGCTCATTAGATGGATACTAGCGAGTACAGATCCCCTCAATGCACATAGGAATAGAAAAGGCAAAATCTAGTGCTCTCTGAATTTCACAATGGTTTATTTGCTCATTAAAACTTTAAAACCTTACTCACAAATGTAGCACTTAAAGCGGAGGTTCACACTGAAAAACAACTTCTACCATGCCATCCAGCATACTAGCTTCAGCTACAGTATGCCTTTATTTTTATTTTTTTGCGCTGTACTTACAGTTTAATCCATTACTTTTGTTTCAGACTACCGCGGGGAATAGGCGTTCCTATGAAGAGGAGAACATGATTGACAGCCGGCTATGGCGGGTCACGCTTTCCGAAAATACCTGGAGTAGGACTCGGCTCTATACGGCGCCTGTGCACAGACTAGGAGCTGACTGCGCAGGTGCCGTATAGATCCTAGTCCTATTTCGGCTTTTTTCGGAACGCGTGACGCGCCATAGCCGGCCGTCAATCATGTTCCCCTCTTCATAGGAATGCCTATTCCCCGCGGTAGTCTGAAACAAAAGTAATGGATTAAACTGTAAGTACAGCGCAAAAAAATAAAATAAAGGCATACTGTAGCTGACGCTAGTATGCTGGATGGCATGGTAGACAAAGACATTGTTTTTTTTTTTTTGGGGTGAACCCCCGCTTTAAGCAGTGCGGGCTCAGGATGAATAGAAACAACAAGATGCTCGCGGAATGACATAGCTACCTCGACTCCTTCCCCCCTATACGTGTTGCATCGAATTGACGTGACTTCTTCAGTAAGGGGTCCTTGCGGTTATGAGGCAACTGCATACAACTCATGGTTGCCAGTATTATATTCGGTTGCCTCATAAACGCAAGGTAAGTGGTCATTGCTATTAGAGCGTCGCCTGCATGAAAAAGGGTATAATCTGCTGAACGTTTTGCACATTGCATATTTTGCACATTGCTGTTTTGCATAGGTGGAGGAAATTGACTGTTTTTGCAACTGTGCACATTGCTGTTACACATCATTATTGCACATTTTGTATTTTTGCGTTTTCTTGCATCTATTGCATAGAAGAAGTTTGATGTTGAATTGCACTATATCGGTCACTTTGAACGCACTTATCACTTTATGCTTATTTGTGTGCATATGTACTTTTAGTGATTGTCGCTAGCACTTTTGGATCGATTTTCACCAGTTTCGAGGATTAAATTGGCTTTAAACAGTGCAGCACCAGCCACTTTTACACATTAATTAGCATTAATTTTATATACATCTGTCCACTGAGTCCCAAGCTGGCAGAGACCATCATGGCCTCCTTAATAATGTCCTTTTGCATTGCATTAAAGAATATCTTCTTAAATGCTTGTAGATCCCTCAAATGCCAGCGACCATAGTTGGTAGGCACAAGACTAGCAGTCCCCTCCAAAAGGCTCTGTCCTGGGTGAGTCTGTCACATGTGTGGTGGAACTCTAATACTGCACATCACACTAAACACCATCCCCACCGTGAAACATGGTGGTAGCAGCATTCTGTTGTGGGATGATTTTCTTCAGCAGGGACAGGGAAGCTGGTCAGAGTTAATGAGAAGTTGGATTGAGCCAAATACAGGGCAATCTTAAAGGAAAGTCTGTTAGTCGGCAAAAGATTTGAGACAGGGGTGGAGGTTTACCTTCCAGCAGGACAATGACCATAAACATACAGCCATAGCTACAAAAGAATGGTTTAAATCAAAGCATATTCATGTGTTAGAATGACCCAGTCCAGACCTAAATCCAATTGAAAATCTGTGGCAAGACTTGAAAATTGCTGTTCAGACACACTCCATACAATCTGACAGAGCTTGAGCTATTTTGCAAAGAAAAATGGGCAAAAATGTCACTCTGTAGATGTGAAAAGCTGGTAGAGACATCCCCAAAAAGACTTTGCTATTTTTTTTGCAGTGAAAGGTGGTTCTACAAAGTATTGACTTTTTTTTTATTTGTAAGAAAATTTGAAAACCATTTATCATTTTCCTTTCACTTCACAATTCTATGCCACTTTGTGTTGGTCTATCACATAAAATCCCAATAAAATAGATTTACAGTTTTTGGTTGTAACATGACAAAATTTGGAAACGTTCAAGGGGTATGAAAACATTTACAAGGCACTGTAATGTGTGTGTTTTTTTTTTTTCTTTTTACCAGTCCATACTTCTTTAAATATATGCATCGTATCACAATAACTATACTACCATCTAGTGTTTCTTTTATGCAGTACACTCAATAAAAAGTTTTTAGCTTCATGTAAAATATCAGGGAAATGTACCATCTATGAATCCAAATAGTCTCCAAAATGTGTAGTTTTTGAAACCTGTTGTAATCTTTAAAGTGGCCCACATTATGTTGGTATTGTATATATTCTGAAAAAAAAATTGGTTTTGGGGAAGTTTTAAAAACCATCAGAAATGTTATCGCTCTATTTTTTCAGTCTCTTTCCTAATCACATCATGCCAATAGGCCTAATAGTGTAGTTTTAAAAGTTAAGGCAATTGCCCCATCTGGGTAATATTTTTTTTTTGCAAAATGTTAGAATGGTGTAGTTAGATTGAAACAGGAGAAGCAATCTGATAACTCCTTGGACCAACATTCCAATATGACTTTTTGTAAAAATGTAAAACCCTTCATATTTTGTTCCTTTTAGGCCTCATGTATACTGCTGCTGGTAAACAGACGTTTAGGAGCAGGTGGGCAACTACTTCTGAACTGTCCTCTGTTATCTTATCAGTACATGTAAACAGGGTAGTTTTTAGTAGGCAGTTCAATTTAAAGGCTTTTTTGGAACCCAAAAAAAATGTGTTCAGAAGCTGTGTTTAGGGACATTTCAAGCGCCCCTAAACGTGGTAACCCGCGTTTAGCAGCGTTTCGTTTAAAGACTTTTTTTTTTAAATGCTTCTAAACGCGGGTAAATGCGTCATGTAGACGCGGCTAAACTGACATTTTTAGATGCCAGTTTTTAGCTGTCAAGTTAAATTGTTCAGGAGAGGTTGAACAGCGTCATATGTACATGAAGCCTTAGGAATCCATCTCTTATTGAACAAGCAGTAAAAGCACTTCAAAACATATTATTTCTGACCTATGTATCAGATGGCTTTGTAGGGAGATGTAATTTTTAGTGCTCACTGATGAACTTTCACTACACAGTTATTGAAATTTTCCCTATTACTTTCTGTTGCGCCAAAATCTTGGCCATCTGCTACCCATCTAATATACGAACCGCAAGCTGGTGTATCTATGCTGTTGGAAACTGACCAAAGACTCGAGTGTTTGTTGAAATCTTTCAGAAAGCAATGAAAGCACCTAGAGAGGGAAAGTATAGCATGTTTTAAATAGAATTCCAGGAATTTAGCCAGCTTTTAAAAGATGGTGACTTAAAACATGTTAAGTCCAATGAGGTGTACACCACCCCATGGACCTATCTTTTATTTACAATTTACTTTTTTATACAATACTCAGGAATACAGCTATCGCTACACTTCAGGATCTCTTAGGCTTGATTCACACCTATGCATTTTTTGTGCTTTTTCCAGAGTTGAACTACAGTCCATTTAACATGGTTTCCTATGGAACACGTTCTGTAGTGCAAATCTGCAAAAGGCAAAAAGCACTAAAAATGCACAGGTGTGAATTAAGCCTTACAGTGGACCTTAAGGTCTCTGTCCCTGCAGCTGCAGAGGTTTTGTACTTTTTCTGCCCATTCCTCCTCTTGCCCAATCAGAGTATTATTGTATTATGTAAACCCATTCACAAATTAAAGGGTTTATGTGAGTGCACAGTGGGAGCGGGGCAGACCAAGCGGCTGCTTTTTGAGAAAGCATAGTTGTAATTTTAGTGCTCAGTAAAATTGTAAATGAGAGCACTTTCCTGGAGCTCTTTTGCTGCTTCTTAGGAACTTGTAAATATTTTAATGCCCATAGTCACAGTTGCACTTTAAATAGTCTACTACATGTACCAGAACCATTTGTGGAAGGCTGTTACATGCTCTTACAGATTTTTCAGTAAATAAACCCTTTGTGGATGAAGGTTAAAGTGATAATAAAGACTTATTTTTTATTTTTATTTTTTTTTAATAATAAAAACGGGTTATGTTATCTGCTCTGTGATAGTTTTACAGAGTAGTCACAATTCTCCTCTTCTTGCATCCCCCCACCTGCGCTCCTGCCCCCTCCCTCCAGCCAAATGCCCCAAAAAGCAAGCAGCTTGCAGTGGGGCTCCCAAGCAGGCTTGTTCCCGAGCCACGGCTCTGCATGTCCATTCACACACAGAGCTGCGATTTGGCCCAGCCCCCTTTCTCTCTTCATTGGCTCACTGGCTGTGATTGACAGCAGTGGAAGACAATGGCTCCTGCTGCTGTCTCAGCCATTGAGGAGGGAGACTTCCAAAATAGGCTTATGCACATCACTGGATCAAGATGGGTCTCAGGTAAGTATTGGGGGGCATGGGGGAATGCTACACAGAGGAAGCTTTTTTTTTTTTTTTTTTTTGGTCGCGTCACTGGGTATATGTGAGGGTTTACATCCAATTTAAGTAAGCAACAAACACATTATGCCTGTCTCAAGGAACACACTTAGGCAGTGACCACAGTATTTTTTTGTTTTTCGTTTGGTAAAACCATATAAAGAAAAGCTGATGGTTTAAACAGTCCTTCCGGTACAACTGTTTTATTCAATGTCAATAATTTGGACAGCTTTATGTGTGTTTAAAGGTGGATAAAAATATATATATGCACTTGAAATAAAATGAAATCTAATTCTGGACCGTTTTATTACAGGTATTAACTGCCTACAGTTATCAGAATACAACACTTTTTCCCTTTCACAAAGTGCAAAACAGAATCCTTACTGTACGTTTCTGCACGTCTCAAAGACCTCTTTCACACTGGAGGCATTTTTAAAGCACATGAAAAATGCCTCCCCTGCAGCCCCAATGTGAAAGCCCTGGAGAGGTGCACTTGCAGGACATTAGAAATAGTCAAAAACAATAGAAGCAGTGCACCCTGATCTGTGCCACCTCGGTAAAACCTTGGAAGCCCTACCTGGAACCACACATTACAGGGGACCTGTAATGTTGCTTTGGTTTATACTACAGAATTTAGATGGACACATATATGATGATCGTTAGAAACATTTGTTCAGGACTAATAAGCTCCAGCCAAACTCATTGTATGGAAAGTTTTATGCTTAAATTGTACAAATATGTACAGTTACACTACATGAGCTATGGTTAATTACATTTCAAAGTACTGACTAGTCATCCAGAGAATCTGCATTTGTAGATATGGATTCTACCCATATATTCCATACTTTGTAAAATTTCTTAGCACAACCGTGAGACAGCTAAGTGACCTTGTATAATGGCAAGGCTAAATTGACTGTTTTCAAAAGTTAATTGAGGGTGCAGAAGAGGATTTCCACCTGAGGAAGATGGCCTTGCGTGCATAATAAAGTAATAACTCCAGAAGTGTTCTGACTGCCCGGTGAGGAGTCGTTGGGTCGACAAGTCCTAGCAAACACACTTCCACTGTCAATGGGATCTGAATGGTAGTGACAGTTAAAATATATGTTGTAACCTCAAAAAGTTTTTATCTGGAGACCGCTCCAAAATGGATGGATAGTCTGCTGAGGGTGAAGCACACCTTCAGCAGGAAGCTGGAGTAGATGGATATATTTTGTGTAACTACTAGTCTGTCCCTAGCAGAAGCCACATTTCTTCCTAATCTTCTTTATCTAGCGTAGGCTAATCCCCCTCCCCACCCACTTGGCTTTGAGTTTCCAATCCTGTGTGAACATTGGGGAGCAATTCTTTATATTTGTTAGACAAAGGCTTAATCAAAGATTCGTCTCTGAGCAAATTCTTGAGTTGAAGTATTGAAAGCCACGTAAGAGTTCTCAAATTGAGTGGTGAAAGGATGCCTTGGGTGTCAGAAACCTGAACAGATATAAATTGGGCAGATTATGTTTTTGTTTTAACCCATCAAAAGTCTTGAACCTACCCCAGTCCAAATCCGGTCCACATGTTTAACACCTTTGAGTGCCCACACACTAGGATCGGGTATGAACATATTGTAACCGCACTTTTATGGATTATTATCTCCCACAGTTGGATTTTTGATCAGGTCATGGGGAGGGAGGGGGATCATGTAGATTTGTAAGTTGGATTGATTAAAAAAATATATTTTGTGTTTGTTTTTTTCCTTTTCCTTTGCTTTTGGGTGCTTTGAAATTACATATGTAGGGGAACGCACCCACCAATCTAGGTGGTATATTACAGGAATGTGGCATATGCATTTTATATTTTTCTTACTGTATAAGGCAACTCAAGAGCGAAGACCCTAAAGGATAGGCCACTCCTACATTAATAAATGCTTACTCCAACAGGTCCGTAGGAATTTCCTGGGTGTTCTGACATCAAGCCTCTGTTGCCACCTGGTCTTCTGTTCATACCTTTTCCAAGTTCTACCAGGTGGATGTGCAGTCCTATATGGATGCAGTTTTTGGCCACAAGCCCTGTGAGTTAAAGAGGTGATCCAGCCCAAAAAAAATTATGTAAAAGTCAGCAGCTACAAATACTGTAGCTGCTGACTTTTAATATTGGGGCACTTACCTGTCCAGGGAGCCCACAAAGCCGACACCCCATCCAATCTTTGGATCGACTCCTGGGTGCTGCCACCCCCCCCTCCCCAATCCCCACTGAAAGGTGCCAAATGTGACACCGGAGGCGGGAGCAACCATATAAGCGGAAGTTCCACTTTCTTTCTCGTACATCACGGGACACAGAGCGGCATATTCATTACTATGTGGGTTATATGGAGTACCTTCAGGTGTGGACACTGGCAATCTCAAACAGGAAGTCCCCTCCCTATATAACCCCCTCCCCTAGAGGGAGTCCCTCAGTTTTTTCGCCAGTGTCTTAGGTGTTGGTCACGGAATAGCTTTGCTCCACATCCTTGGGATTAAGGGCGGGCTAACCGGATCTGTCCAAGGAGCCTCAGTGCCAAAGTGGACAGTACCCGGGCCCCAAGCCGTGGGGTTTTGCCTATAATGCTCCTCTTTGGAGGGCTGGACCCTGGGCCCAGGACTTGGAGTTTGTAAAAACCATAAGTTCCTGTTTGCCAGGGTGCTATATAGGTCCAGGACAGTGGGTACCTTCATAGGACCCCAGGGCCTGAAGGTCTACTACGCTACCCACGGAGATGGGAGAAGATTGGATCAGTTTGCTGGACAAACATCCTGCAGCATGGAGCAGGTAAGGGGGAGCCTGCGGGACTTGGTTCGACAGCAGGCTCTCCGGGGTAACCTAAAAGGGGGGATAGCCTAAGTATGCTCTGCATGGGCAACCTTGTTCACTATGTCTAAAGAGAGACAGGATGACACCTTTTCTCCCCCATCACTAGGTCCCCCTGTCTAAATATGTGTGCTAGCTAAACCTGCTGTTTCTTCCTAGGGCTAGTAAGGATCCCTAGGGGCCTTTGGAGAGTCCTACCTGGCCGGGGGTTTGAATCTGCCGCCTGTTTCTGCGTTCCTGGATCTCCAGCAGCGCGGCTCCTCCATGTTCCTCCTGTTTCCGGCATACGCGCGCGTGCGTGCGCGCGCACGTCTTATTGACGTTTTTCGCGCCGTTCAGACAGGAGGGCGGGGGGGGGGCGTGCCTGCGGCGTCATACAGGGGCGCGCCTTTGTGCTGTTATAGACAGCAGGCATTGTCAGTGCTCAGTCTGAGGCTGATTTTCAGAGGAGAGGACGCAGAGCGGCAGAACAGTGACTCCCGGTGGCGGAAGAGGGGTAGTACATGTGGACTTTGTTCCAATACCTTTTTGTTAAGCCAAGAAATCCCCCTTTTTTGCAGCAGGTTTGGAGGCTGGCAAACTTAGTTTGGGGTCACGGTATGTTGTCAAAAGAAAATATATAATATATTTAAAAAAAAAAATAAAAAAAAGAACATACGGGATCCCATCAGTTTTTGGGCATTAGTGATCTATTGTCCCCTAAACTCTGATTTTTGTACTCCTGCCCACTACAGTCTGTTGTGTGGGCGGAGTCCCTCGATTTTGTATTATGGCTTCCAAGGGTTCGGGGTCAAAGGGTACAAAAAAGACCAAAAAACAAAAGGGTTCCCTTTCTGATTCTGATATGCCGATACTTTCCCCGCAACTTATTAACATAAGAAGCGCCTTGGATGAGCCATTAGGGGGATCTGGTGCGGAGGCTGGCCCAGATCAGCCCAGCCCTGTGTTTATCACAGAGGAGATGCTAGCCGTATCCCTAGGGGGGCTAGAAGAGAGAATAGCAGCATTGATCGCTAGAGCTATTCCTGGTAAGAAACGGGTTAGATCCCCATCACCAGGAGGTGTATCCTCAGATGCTGAGATTCTCTCTCCAGAGGAATTGGAATCACAGGAGGATCAACTAGACCTGAACCAAGAGGGTTCAGGGATTGAGGGATCTGCCTCTGAGGAACCATTTTCAGACTCCCAGACAGAAAGACTGTGGGTACAGTCTTTGACGGACATGGTCCGCTCGGCATTTAGTTTACCATTGCCAGAGCCTCAGGTTCCTCCGGTATCCTCTCTGGGCTCTTTGAAAGCTCCGTTAAACAACGCAGTTTTTCCGGTCCATCCTCTCTTGGAGGAATTGATCTTTCGGGATTGGGTACGGCCGGACAGGATTTTTCTGCCACCGAAAAGATTTGCGGTCATTTACCCCATGGAGGAAAAGTTCTCCAAGAGGTGGAGGCTCCCAGTAGTGGATGCAGCCATCTCATGTGTGAATAAATCACTAACTTGCCCGGTGGAAAACATACATATGTTTAAAGATCCGGTTGATAAAAGATTAGAGACACTTTTAAAAGCATCCTTTGCTACGGCAGGAGCAGTGGTGCAGCCAGCGGTGGCTGCAATTGGAGTTTGTCAGGCATTAAAAGACCAGACAAAGGAAATGTTAAGGGACATGCCTACCCAACAAGCAGAAGAGTTTTCTGACATTCCCAGAGCTCTGTGTTTTGCGGTAGATGCTATAAAAGATTCCATCCAGCAGGCCTCTCGTTTATCACTATGTTTGGTGCACATGAGAAGGCTCTTATGGTTGAAGAACTGGGCGGCGGAGCCCCCATGCAAAAAGCTTCTGGCAGGGTTTCCCTTCCATGGAGGACGACTCTTCGGAGAGGATCTGGATAAATATATTCAGACTATTTCAAATGGCAAGAGTACCCTTTTACCGGTCAAAAAGACATTCCGGGCTCCTACATTTAAAAGGCAGCTCTTTCCTGTCTCGGGGCCCTCAAATTCCAGGCAGTATCGACGGCCGCCTGCACGATCCAACGTTAACAGTAGATCGCAGGGACAGACCCCTGGGGGTAAGAGGCCGTGGTATCGCAAGCCGTCAAAGACAGCCCCTAAGTCTGCCTTATGAAGGGGCGCCCCCACTCTTGCGGGTGGGGGGAAGGCTTCGTTTCTTCTCAGAAGTTTGGGAAGCCAAGATCCCCGACAAATGGGTCCGGGCATCTGTAACCACAGGTTACAGACTGGAGTTTCTAAGGTATCCTCCGCCTCATTTTCAAGAATCAAGGCTACCAAGGGATCCAGCGAGGAAGGCCTCAATGCTGGCAGCTTTGGATCACCTGCTTGGCCAGGACGTAATTATAGAAGTGCCAGCCCAAGAGCAAGGCCTAGGTTTCTATTCCAATCTCTTTGTCATACCAAAGCCCAACGGCGATGTCAGGCCAATCTTGGACCTAAAGAGGTTAAACGGTTACCTAAGGGTTCGTTCCTTCCGGATGGAATCCATCCGGTCAGCAGCCGCCGCGCTTCAGAAGGACGATTTTCTGGCCTCCATAGACATAAAGGATGCTTACCTTCATGTACCAATCTTTCAGTCGCATCAAAGGTTTTTACGCTTCGCGGTGGGGCAGCGACACTTCCAATTCAGGGCGCTCCCCTTCGGGCTGGCCACGGCCCCCCGGGTATTCACGAAGATCCTAGCCCCAATTCTGGCCAATTTAAGGATCCAAGGGGTCACAGTCCTAGCATACTTGGACGACCTTTTAATCATAGATCTTTCCTGGTGGTTGAACCCTCAGAATCTTCTAAAGGGAAAATCCTTCAGCCCTGTTGTCTGGAAGGTAGTTACCACAGACGCCAGCCTGGCAGGCTGGGGGGCGGTCTTCGAGGGGTTCTCCCGCCAGGGAACTTGGGTGAAAGCAGGCAGCTCCCCATCAATATCTTGGAAATCAGAGCTGCCCGCCTAGCCCTTCTGGCTTGGACCTCCAGATTAAAGGGGTTCCCGGTGAGAATCCAGTCAGACAATGCCACGGCGGTGGCATACATAAACCACCAAGGGGGAACCAGGAGCCAGGCCGCTCAGAGAGAGGTGAACTTGATTTTTCAATGGGCAGAGGTTCATGTACCCTGCATTTCAGCGATATTCATTCCCGGAGTGGACAACCTGCAGGCAGACTTCTTAAGTCGCCAGAGTCTGTTGCCAGGGGAGTGGTCTCTGCATCCCCAGGTCTTTCAGACAATCTGCCAGAGGTGGGGAATGCCGGACGTAGATATAATGGCATCCAGGTTCAACAAGAAACTAGACAGGTTCGTGTCGCGAGCGAGGGATCCTATGGCCTGCGGAACCGATGCGTTGGTTTGCCCTTGGCATCAATTCAAACTTCTATATGCATTCCCTCCACTACAGTTACTCCCTCGCCTGTTGCGCAAGATCAGAGTGGAGAACAAGCCAGTCATTCTAGTAGCTCCGGCTTGGCCCCGGAGGACTTGGTACTCACTAGTCCTGAAGATGGCAGTGGGAGACCCTTGGACTCTTCCTCTACAACCAGACCTACTCTCACAAGGCCCGATCCTCCACCCTACATTACAGCGTCTAAATTTGACGGCCTGGAGGCTGAATCCCTGATTCTCAGGGATAGAGGCCTGTCTAGGCAGGTAATTCCTACCCTGATTAGGGCTAGAAAGCCGGTCTCCAGGGTGATTTATTACAGGGTGTGGAGGAACTACGTAGGCTGGTGTGAATCCAAAAGATGGAATTCCCGCAAATATACTATTGATAGGGTGTTAAGTTTTCTCCAGCTAGGAGTGGATAAAGGCCTGGCACTAAGCACAATCAAGGGACAGATCTCAGCTCTGTCAGTGTGGTTTCAGAGGCCGCTGGCCACCCACTCGCTGGTAAAGACCTTCATACAGGGGGTCTTGCGTATTAATCCTCCTGTCAAGTCACCAATTTGTCCATGGGACTTAAATCTTGTCCTGTCCACTCTACAGAAACAGCCTTTTGAGCCGTTGGCTGAGATTCCTTTAGTCTTACTGACAAGAAAATTGGTTTTCTTGGTCGCCATAGTTTCGGCCAGGAGAGTGTCAGAATTAGCAGCCTTATCGTGTAAGGAACCATATCTCGTTCTGCATAAGGACAGGGCAGTTCTCCGGCCCCATCCTTCCTTTCTACCAAAGGTTATATCCAAATTTCACTTAAACCAGGATTTGGTACTTCCATCCTTCTTTCCAAAACCTACATCTAGAAAGGAGGGGTTGCTGCATACCTTGGATATTGTCCGGGCCATGAAGGCCTATCTTAAAGCTACAGAAAAGATCCGGAAAACAGATGTGTTATTCGTTCTACCAGATGGCCCCAAGAAGGGGCAGGCAGCTGCAAAATCCACCATCTCGAGATGGATTAGACAATTAATCATTCAAGCCTACGGGTTGAAGAGGTTGCCTCCTCCGTTGTTGGTAAAGGCCCATTCTACCAGGGCCATGGGCGCCTCTTGGGCAGCACACCATCAGATCTCTATGGCTCAGATATGCAAGGCGGCAACGTGGTCATCAGTCCACACGTTTACAAGGTTTTATCAACTAGACGTGAGAAGAAATGCGGATTCTGCCTTTGGTCAGGCAGTACTACAGGCTGCAGTTTGAAATCCTCGGGATCAGAATCACCCTTGGTTATAAAAAAAAAAAAAAAAAAAAAAAGTTTTTTTCTTGACTAAGTTGGAATTATTATTATGATTTGAGTTTATCTCTAAATTGAATCCTTCTTTGGAAGATGTCTCCCTCCCCTCATTAAAGCATTGCTTTCGGACATCCCACATAGTAATGAATATGCCGCTCTGTGTCCCGTGATGTACGAGAAAGAAAAAGGGATTTTTAAATACAGCTTACCTGTAAAATCCTTTTCTTGGAGTACATCACGGGACACAGAGCTCCCACCCCTCTTTTGGGTGACCATTTTGGGAGGCATACTGCTTGCTACAAAACTGAGGGACTCCCTCTAGGGGAGGGGGTTATATAGGGAGGGGACTTCCTGTTTGAGATTGCCAGTGTCCACACCTGAAGGTACTCCATATAACCCACATAGTAATGAATATGCCGCTCTGTGTCCCGTGATGTACTCCAAGAAAAGGATTTTACAGGTAAGCTGTATTTAAAAATCCCTTTTTTGGGTGGAACGCCGCTTTAAGTCCAATGATTCTTGTTAGTGTTGAGCCCGTTGGCACAATTGCATGTTTCTTTTTGTTGCCCACTCTTCTCATTCTTTGCTTGGGTACATCTCAGGGTCTATGAATATCATGTGTTCTATACTGTACGGTTAAAGGCCACCCTCCCCTTTATTCCTCTTTTGCTCTGCACTGCTTGTCAAAAAACTGGTAGGGTTATAAGGGGAAGGCCCAGGGCACATGTCCAGTGTTCAAGCACATGAATTTACCAGCCTAAAACCCAGGGCCTATGAATAGTTTTTATGTTTCTTGTGCTATACTCTAAGATGGAGTTTACATGCAAGTCAAAAAAATTCCGCTCATAGTGACCATCTTCATTCTCTTTCAATGCTTTCTTCATTGAATTCAATACGGACTCAGCTGTAAACATTGGTGTGTTTTTACAAGGACACAAACCATAATGAATTTCTCTACATGTCCTATTCGTGTATATTTAGTAGAATATTAAAACCTTTTATTTTTCCAGATGGGGGACCACAGTCACCATTTCACCATATTTTACCAAAAAGCAAGCTGGCAAGAGACCTAAAGGAAGCGTATGACAGGTATTGAATGTTTGAGTATTTTGTGAAATTGGATTTATTTTTTATTTTTTATGCCTTTTTCTAGACTTGTCTCCTTGCTGAAATAGCATGACTGATAGCACAGTCGCTCCCAACCACCCCCCCCCCCCCCTTCCCACACTTTTCTGACCATAAATCTAGCAAGGAGACGTATATAGAAAATAATTGGAATTGCTTTTCTCTGGATTTAGGTACTTCCCTAAGACAAGTATTTAGGTACTTCCCTAAGACAAGTGGCATCACTAGCTATGTAAGGGGGGCGTGTCTGCTACTGTGCCACTGAAAGTTAAAAAATACCCAGGCAGCTCACCGCAGAGCTCTATTCAGGGAAAGAGAGGGGTGTCAGACTGAAGCTCTTGTTCTGACTGAAAAACAGACTGCAGCAAAGGGAATAGAAGCCTCATTCTGACTTGCCAAGTAAGTAAATCTTTACTTTTCAGATTTATTAAACAGTAATATACTGTGAAAGTTAGAAGGTGGCTCCTGTTCTGTTTTGCTTCAGTCTGTGGTACTGTAATAAGAATAACTGAGTTTTTCTTTATTCGGAAAATTCACTTATCTTGAGCCTTCTTTATGAATAATTCTCGACTTCAGGAGCTTTCACTACAAGCATAGTTGTATTTATTACAAAGCTGAGCAGTAAAAAAAATATGTAGCACCCTCTACCATAGGTAGGTGCTAAAATTGTTTTTTTCTAGGGAAACTGTCAGCGCAGTACGACGGCACTATAAAGAGGAAGTTCCATTCGGATGGCGCCACCCTTTGGGCTGCTTTTGCTTATTTTTTGTTACTGCGTGTTGGTAAAAGTTTGGTCGGAGATGATTTGTGCTTTTCAGTCTTCGTGCTTTTCAGTCTGTTACAGCGTGACGAATGTGCGATCTCCATTACAAATGCTAGTTTTACCAGAACAAGTGCTCCTGTCTCATAACTTCTGAGCATGCACATTTTTTTCCCCTCCGTTAAAGCGTACACAAAAAAAAGCCAAGAAAAAAATAGAGCATGTTCTAAATTTTTCTCCATAGCATAGCGGAAGCAACGTCAATGTCATTTCCGCCCATGCATCTTAAAGAGAAATTTTTCAGTTGTCGTTTTTTCAAATGAATATTTATTTTTTAATTGCATTTTAGTCTAAATATGAGATCTGAGGTATTTTTTGGCCCCAGATCTCATATTTAAGAGGACCTGTCATGCTTTTTCTATTACAAGGGATGTACATTCTAGCCCTAGACCTCCTCTGTAACTCAAAAGCTGCAACCTATAGAATTTTTTAAACGTTGCCTATGGAGATTTTTAACGGTACAATTTTGACGCCATTCCACGAACATGACATGTTGGGTATCATTTTACTCGGCGTAACATTATCTTTCACAATATCAAAAAAATTGGGCTAACTTTACGGTTGTCTTATTTTTTAATTAATAAAAGTGATTTTTTTTTCCAAAAAGGTGCGCTTGTAAGACCGCTGCGCCAATACGATGTGACAAAAAGTATTGCAATGACCGCCATTTTATTCTCTAGTGTGTTAGAGAAATTCCTTGTTTTTCAATCTTTGTTGGTAATAATGATCTATCCTGTTCCTCTTCCATTCTCTGATCTGGCTCTATTTCTGTGTCATGGTCATTTATAGATTCTGACAGTGCGACCTGCTCTACCAAATTTTTAGATGCCATTTTTGTCTTATCTTTTTTCTTCTCCTTCTCACTGGACATTTTTGACCCCTTGTTTTTCCATTGCTTGTTTGTCGCAGTGTTCCTGTGTGTTACAAATGTACTCATCGGGCCTGGGCTTTGGCTTAATCGAGGGGCTAAAGCTCCCCCCTCTCGTTCCTTTGGCCCTTGTGCTCATTTTTTTTTTAACCCAACTAGTTTGTTCTGCCCAGAAGCTCCAGTATCCTAACTCGTCCCCCCCAAATCCTTGCCTCAGATTATCGAAGTCTCCCCTGTTTAACGGCTTAGGGGCGCAAAAGAGGGGAGGAAGGGGGGGGGGAGAGTTACAGGAGAGGCAGACTCTGTGTTTACAAGATAAAAACAGTTTTTTTGCTAGAAAATTACTTTGAAACCCCAAACATATATATTTGTTTGCAGCATTAAAAAAATCACTTACATCACAAATGGAGATAAATATGGGACATATGCTCGATAGATTGGAGGAAGCAGAAAAAAAAAAAGAGTTGAATAACTACATCATTAAGAAACTCAAGGCAGAAATTAAAGCTATAAAAAAAAAAAAAAAACAGGAACAGGCATATAAAGCTGAAGATCAGGAGAACAGAGAGAGAAGGAAAAATATAAGAATACGCGGATTCCCGGATTCCTCTCAGTCAGAAAATCTTCCAGAAATACGAAAAATCTGCAATCCTTTACTAGATAGAGATATAACCCCTCCATTCAATATCGAACAAGCCCACAGAATAAGGAGACCAAGAGAAATATCACAAGAGAGTCCCAGAGATATTATAAGATTTGAAAGATGGGAAGAGAAAAATCAACTATGGAAAAATATGAGAGGAAAGTCCCCAATAAAATTTGAAGAGCACACCATCCAAATATATCAGGATTTATCACAAGAAACGCTCAGAAGAAGAAGAAATTTAAGACCATTACTAAGGGTGCTGCAAGAGCAAGGAATATAATACAATTGGGGCTTCCCCGCTTGTTTGATAGGCAGAAAAAACGGGGTCACAGCAAGACTGAGATTTATTGAAGAAATGCCAGATTTTTGGCAAAAACTAGACATTCCTATACCCAACAGTTAACAAAATAAAAACAAAGATTGGGGAAGAGGGGGGTGGGGGAGGAGGTAAACTGATAGCAGTAAAATTAATAAAGTATAGTAAGGAAGAGACTTGGGGGCCGGAAGTCGCGGAAACCCCTCGGTGCCAATTCCCTAGAAATAGGAGATATAAGACCGGGCAGACTAGTTCTCCACCTCTTAGAGAGGAGCATAAGAGCACCAAAGGGGGTGCAAGAGAAGATGCTCCATAATAAGACCTCAAGGTTCCATCATGAGGAAAGGGGTAGGGAGGGGTTGAGCGGGATGTCAATGTGGGGGGTTGGGGAAGGGTAGGGAGGGAGAGGGTGGGGGGGAGGGCAGGACAATAGGTTCGGTGATCTGTCTAAAAATAAAATAAAAAAACATGTCTAATGTAAATTTCATTACATACAACGTAAGAGGCCTCTGTTCCCCAGGGAAAAGACACATGGTCTTAAAAGAAATTGAAAGATACTCTGCAGAAAGTCTTTTTACAAGAGACACATATAACAGTAGATTCCAGGGTCAGACTCTATTCTCGGGCAGTTCCATTAAGGTACTATGGAGACTCCCCACAGAAAAGATCCAGGGGAGTCGCCATAGGGATAGGGAAAAATATTGGCTTTAAAGTGGAAGAAAGGAGAGTTGACCCAGATGGTCGATATTTGTTCCTAAGAGGGACCCTGCAAGAGAAAAAATATACGTAGGAAGATCCTTGACTTATTAACCACTTGCCCACCGGGCCTGTTTTTCAGATTCGGTGTTTACGAGACTAAAACTGTTGTTTTTGCTGGAAAATTACTTAAACCCCCCAAACATTATATATATTTTTTTCTAACACCCTAGAGAATAAAATGTCAGTCATTGCAATACTTTTTGTCACACCGTATTTGCGCAGCGGTCTTACCACACCACTTTTTTGAATAAAAATTTTAAAAAATAAGACAACAATAAATTTGGCCCAATGTTTTTATATATTGTGAAAGATAATGTTACGCCGAGTAAAATGATACCCAACATGTCACGCTTAAAAATTGCGCCCACTCGTGGCATGGCGTCAAACTTTTACCCTTAAAAATCTCGATAGGCGACGTTTAAAAAATTCTACAGGTTGCATTTTTTTGAGATACAGAGGAGGTCTAGGGCTAGAATTATTGCTCTCGCTCTACCGATCGCGGCGATACCTCACTTGTGTGGTTTGAACTCCGTTTTCATATGCGGGCACTACTCGCGTATGCGTTCGCTTCTGTGCGCGAGCTCGTCGGGATGGGACGTTTTTTAAATTTTTTTTTTTTTTTTTGTTTTCTTATTTAGTTTAAATTCGTTTATAATTTTATACACCGAAATAAATAAAAATAAAAAAATGTATCACTTTTATTCCTATTACAAGGAATGTAAACATCCCTTGTAATAGAAAAAAGCATGACAGGTCCTCTTTAATATGAGATCTGGGGTCAAAAAGACCTCAGATCTCATATTTAGGCTTAAATGCAAAAAAAGAAAAAAAGAAAATGTCATTTTTCAAATCTCAGAAAAAAAAAATGTTTCTTTAAGACGCTGGGCGGGACTGACGTTTTGACGTCACTTCCGGCCAGCAGAGCTATGGGGGACGGGTGTGGGCGATTTTTCCCCCTCGTATCCCAACACAGCTGCCGACAGGACCCGATCCCCTCCGCCGCTGCCGACGGCTCCGGTAAGCGGGAGAGCGGCGGGAGGGGGGGCCCTCTCCCGCCACCGATAACGGCGATCTCGCAGCGAATCCGCCGCGGAGAGCGCCATTATCGTGTACAGGACTGCCCACGGAAAAGATGGATATCTCGGTTGTGGCAGCAGCTGCTGCCGTTACCGAGATATCCATCTTTAAAATCATGACGTCTTTTTACCATGACGCCGTGGGCAAGTGGTTAATGGACTTTAAACAAGGCTATGTAGTCCTTGCAGGGGATTTCAACTTTCCACTGGAACACCATCTTGACAGGACGTCTGGTGCACAGATGCGAGATTCTAAACAACAGCGATTACTGAAGAAAAAATTGTTTAATCACCAGTTAATGGATCCTTGGAGAATTGCATATCCAAACAAAAGAGACTACACACACACTATTCATCTGTGCACGATACGTACTCAAGATTAGATTTTCTATTGGTAGATCACGGAGTATTGGAATATGTAAATAAAACTTCAATAGGTGTAATATCAATTTCAGACCACGCCCCTGTAATAGTTGGAATACATTTTAAAGAGATAGAACAAAGAAAAGGGATGTGGAATTTAAATGAAAATTTGATCGACGATATAGAAGTCTGTGACCTAGTAAAAAAAGAGATTGAGCAATATTTCCTGATAAATAACACACCGGACGTAGGCTCCGCGACCATATGGGAAGCATGTATTGGGGTGCAAAATCTATATAACTTTCCGACGGCAAGAGTAAAAGTCAATGGGAGTGTGTCGTCTGTGTTTGAAATGATGAATGGAACGAGACAGGGCTGCTCTCACCCCTCCTGTATGTAATAACATTGGAACCATTACTGGCTAGGATACGGAATAATCCAGATATAGGGAGGGGGTGAGAGTGGGAGAGGAGGAGCATAAGGTGGCTGTGTATGCAGACGACATACTCCTATTTGTGACCAAACCAAGACTCTCTCTGCCCACCGTAATGAAAGAAATTGGAAAGTATGGGTAACTTCCCAACTTTAAAATTAACCCCATAAAAACGGTAATCCTGAACTTGGCAATAGATGTAACAGAAGAAACAGATTTACAAAAAACATTCCCATTTATTTGGGAAAAAAATACATGAATATATTTAGGAATAAAGATCACACCCAGAGTAGATAGATTATATGAGGCCAACTATATTCCATTAGTTAACGAAATAAGACAAGATTTAATATACCTAGCAAAGAGACCGATTTCCTGGGTAGGGAGGATCAATGCATTCAAAATGATGGTGTTACCAAAAATAATCTACAAGTTTCAAATGCTCCCAATAAAAATTCCACAAAGCTTCTTCAAGATAGTAAAAACTATAATCTCGAAATACATTTGGCAGGGAAAAAAGGTCAGAGTAAATTATTCCATTCTAACTCGGAAAAAAAAAAAGGGGGGGGGGTGCTCGCACTCCCAGATATAAAAAGATATTACCAAGCCACAATTTTATCAAGGTTAGCTGAATGGACAAATATAAACTCTCAAAAGAAATGGGCACAGATGGAAGGTATAATAAGCTTGACACAAAAGAAATGGGCACAGATGGAAGGTATAATAAGCTTGACACAATTAAATATGAACGTATGAATTCCACCTAGATTTAGAAAAATGGGCACAGATGCACATAGTATAACGAAGAACGTATTTAGAACATGGGACACATTTTATCGGTGGGAAAAATGGGAGTACAACTCCCCATCAATCCCATTAGCTGGTACTAATTTTTTCCCAGCCGGGAATAGGACACGAATGGGTAAGAATTTAGGCACTAAAAGATTAGGGGAAATTGTCACATTAGGGAAAATAAGGTCGAGAAACGACCAAGTGCATGAAGGGTCTCAACACCTCAGTGATTGGGAATATTTTCAATTAAAACACTTTGTGAGTACATTACCACTACCGTTAAAACGTTGAATTCAATAGAAAAATTATGTTCCACTGGAAAACCATTACAACACGGAATTGCGGCATTCTACGGGATATTAACAGACCTTGAGACAAAGGGAACACTGATGTGTAGAAAAATGGGGACAAGACATCGGGGAAAAGATCGAGGACTCACACATGATAGGTGCAGTGTTTAACTATGCAACAGATATCAACACAATTGAATCAAACTATAAATGCATGGTGCGCTGGCATTTGACACCTGACAGAATGAATAAAATACATCTAAACAATTCTGCGCTGTGTTGGAGAGAATGTAATCAAGTTGGAACCACAGTGCATGTAGGGTGGGACTGCCCGAAAATACAGGAGTACTGGAAAGAAGTCTTAGAATACAATAAAGAAGTTGCAGGGGAAAAGATTCCACAAAACCACTTGACCTGTCTGTTTCACGGAATGGATAGGCCAAAAAAAGGGTATGGATCGACTTTGGTCCCGGTATTGCTAAATGCAGCAAAGGGCCTAATTCCAAAAAATTGTCTACACCCACAGAGGCCAACTATAAAAGAATGGATCCATCGAGTCGATTACATATCAGAAATGGAATATCTGAGGCGAGTTGACCAGGGTGAAGAGATACGTAGAACCGTCTGGGAGCAATGGAGAGCATTTAAAACGTCAAGAAAATTTGCACAGGCAATGATAGACTTAGATAGGTAAAAATAGAGACACTCAGGCCTCGTACACACGAGGGGATATGTCCGCTGAAAACGGTCCGATGGACCGTTTCAGCAGACCTCTCCGCTCGTGTGTATGGGCTAGCGGACAGATTTCTCCACCCGACAGATTTCAAAGCATGCTTTGAAATCCATCCGGTGGAATCTGTCCGCTCGACATGTCTGCTGGTTAGTACACTTACCAGCAGACATGTCGTCCCCCACCGCCGCCGCGCCGCCGCCGAATGGATTCGGCGCATGCGCGGAAGTGTTTAACTTCCTGGTGCTGTGACGTGGCGGCGTCAACGTCACCACCGCGCCGTCCGGCGGCGGGGAATTTGATCCGATGGTGTGTACACGCCATCAGATCAAACTCCCGATTGGACATATCCGATGGAAATGGTCCGCGGACCGTTTTCATCGGATATGTCCGATCGTGTGTACGAGGCCTCAATCTAAAAGGCGATCGACAGAACCGAAGGGGAGGGGGGGGGGTTAAGGAAATAAATAAAAGGGAAATCCATTTAGAATAGTTTCTCTTTGCTTTCCCTGACGCATTGAAAAAAATAAGAAGTAAATAATACAGGAAAATATAATAAAGAAAAAAATATATATAAAATAAAAAAAATAAAATAAAAGCAAAACCACACGTGATGCGAGACCACAGAAGAAATGCGAAGGGCGGAATTTCCGTGAGCATGTCTTGCTGTGCCATATTCTGGTTGAGTCTGATGTGGAAAAAAAAACAAAAAACAGGCAAGATCCTTAAGTGGTTATGGTTAATGACCAATTTAAAAAATTTCATTTTCTCGTCATGAAAAATGGTCGTGTGTACGGGGCACTAAGGTTTGACCTCATATTATATGGTTTTGGTAAATCTGAAGACAAAAATCTGCAGAAAATCTAATGGTGTTTATGGGGTCCAAGAAGCACCTCCCTAGGACACACTTAACCCTTTGATCGCCCCCTAGTGTTAACTCTTTCCCTGCCACTGCCATTTATATGTGAAACTCAAAAAATTTGAATATCGTGCAAAAGTTCATTTATTTCACTAATGCAACGTAAAAGGTGAAACTAATATGAGATAGACTCATTACATGCAAGCCGTGATTTGTCATAATTGTGATGATTATGGCTTACAGCTCATAAAAGCCCCAAGTACACAATCTCAGAATATCACATGCAATCAATAAAACAATTGTACATAGAACGATATCGGACAGGTATAAGCATGCATATGTACTCAGTACTTGGTTTGGGCCCCTTTTGCTGCAATTACTGCCTCAATGCGGCGTGGCATGGAAGCTATCCGCCTGTGGCACTGCTGAGGTTTTATGGAAGACCAGGATGCTTCAATAGCGGCCTTCAGCTCTTCTTCATTGTTCGGTCTCATCTTTCTCTTGGCAATACCCCATAGATTCTCTCTCTATGGGGTTCAGGTCAGGCGAGTTTGCTGGCCAATCAAGCACAGTAATCCCACGGTCATTGAACCAGGTTTTGGTGCTTTTGGCAGTGTGGGAGGATGCCAAGTACTGCTGGAAAATGAATTTGGCGTCCCCATAGAGCTCGTCTGTGGAAAGAAGCATGAAGTGCTTCAAAATCTCCTGGTAGACGGCTGCGTTGATCCTGGACTTAATGAAGCACAGTGGACCAACACCAGCAGATGACATGGCTCCCCAAATCATCACTTCACTTCAAGCATCTTGCAGTGTGTGCCTCTCCATTCTTCCTCCATACTCTGGGTCCTTAGTTTCCAAATGAGATGCAAAATTTGCTCTCATCAAAAAAGGTCTTTGAACCACTGAGCAACAGACCAGACCACTTCTGACGTTTGTTGTTCAGGAGTGGCTTGACAAGAGGAATACGACATTTGAAGCCCATGTCCAGGATCAGTCTGTGTGGGTGGCACTTGTTGCACTTACTCCAGTCTCGGTCCACTCCTGAAAGTCCTCAACACTTTTGAATGGCCTTTTCCTGACAATCCTCTCAAGGCTGTGGTCATCCCTGCTGCTTGTGCACCTTTTTCTTCCACACTTTTCCCTTCCACATAACTTTCTTTTTTTTTTTTTCCAAAAGTTTATTGAAGGTAATGAATGTACAACAGGCCATAAAAGTGTACAATTAGCCCATAAACGGCCAAGCTCTTGCGGTCGCAGCCTCTTCGTCACAGTGCTTGAACAAATGGCAATACAGAAAACATAAAGTGAAAGAGAAATGCCAACAGTAAATTCAAACACAGTGTCATCGCCTAGGGAGAGGGTACATTACCCAAAGAACACGGGGTCTTCACCGTCACTCGGGGATGGAGGGAGGAGCGTGTATAGTTTCGGGAGGGCTGGGCGGGGGATTAGGGGGGAGGAGAACGTTGTGAGTGTCAGGTAAGCAGTTAGTTTCTGTACAGTGGGTGGGTCTAGGATGTAGGGTGCTAGCATGGGGAAGGCCCATGAAGGGCCGTATGTATTACGTATAAGACAGTTAGCCAATCGGTAAGAAGGAGGAGGCGTCGGGATATACAGGGGAGGGTAGCGAAAGGGCTTCTAAGGTGTGTGCGTGGTTGGTGTCGCACCGCATCTCCCGGTCGCCAGCCGAGGCCCTATCCGCTTATAGTCGTCTGTGGTGGTGAAATGTACCCAGCACGCCCAACGCTCAGTAAATTTCGCTGGGGTGTCTCTGGCCTGATGTATGAGGTTTTCCATGTCCGCAATGTGGGTGACACGCTTGAACCAGTCCGTCAGCGTGGGGGGGTCCGAAGCTTTCCATTTCGCAGGGATGCAGAGCTTCGCCGCATTCACTAAGTGCATTGCCAGGGACCTGAAGTACGTTTTCGGGGGTAGGTGGGAGTGGTGCAATAGGAACTGTTCTGGTGTGAAGTTTAGCTGGAGCGTAGAGACGGCAGAAGTTATACAGTGAACATCCCACCAGAACTCTTGTAATTTGGGGCAAGACCACCAGATGTGTAGTAGGGACCCTGGTTCAGTGCCGCATCTCCAGCACATGGGGGAGATGGAGGGGGAGATTGCATGGAGAGCTTATATGCATTTTCTTGGGTGTGTACATTCACTGTGCCCTTATGGATACATGAGTACCGCTTCCCAGTCTTTGTCTGTAAGGTCTATGGATAATTCCTTTTCCCATTTCTGGCTCGCCCAATTAGTTTTTGGAGTAATATCTGGGAACAGCAGTGTGTACATAAAGGATAGCAGGTGTGCTACTGGACTAGTACTCGTACATACTTCCTCGAAGGGAGTGAGGCGGCGGGTCCAGGGCGGTAGCGGACGGTACGAGTTAAGGAAGTGTCGTATTTGAACATATGTCCAAAAAGGGAAGGAGCCGGATTGTGCTTTGGATTGCAAGGTGTCATAGGAGACAAGGCGACCATTGTCGAAGAATTGAGCAGCACGCACGTGGGAATGTGGCCATACATTAGCTAAGAAGGAGGGCGATTGGCCCGGGGGGAAATCGGGGTTAAGTCGCAGCGGCGTCATTGGGCCTAAGCAGGAGGAGATACAGTATTTAGTGCACGCCTTCTTAAAATTGGATAGGGTCGGAGCGATAAGCGGATGGGCCAGGCAAGAAGGAGGGAGAGAGCCCGGCTTAATCCACGGGGTTAGTGCTATCGGTACGGGAGAAAAGGCGTGTTCCAGACCCACCCATGCTTTTGAAGTGGCATGGATGTTCCAGTCGGCCACTCTGGAGAGGAGGCATACCTGGTAGTATTTGTCTAGGTCCGGGAGGCCCACTCCCCCTTTCAGTTTGGGGGCAGACAATTTGGCATAGCTCAGACGGGGGCATTTCCCATTCCAGATGAACCTTAAGCATGCCACTCGGTACGTAGAGAAAAAAGCCGTCGGTAGTTTAATTGGGACCGTTTGAAAGAGGTAAAGCAGACGTGGCAGAATGTTCATTTTAATTGCCGCTGCTCTGCCAAACCAGGTAAAGAGGCCTGCCGACCAGGTCTTGAGGTCAGTCTGGATTCTTTGCAGTAACGGGAGATAGGTGGAAGGGTATAAGTCCGAGAGGGATTTCGGGAGTTGGATGCCAAGATATGTAATCGAGGTTTCTTTCCATTTGAAAGGGAAGTTAGCTTGGCACTGTGCAAGTAAAGCAGGAGTAAGGGAGATGTTGAGGGCTTCAGATTTCGAGTAGTTTATTTTAAAGTTGGATAGAGATTGTAAGGTTTTAAGGTCTGCTAGGAGATTCGGAAGGGTTGTAACAGGGTCCTTCAGGAATAGGAGGATGTCGTCGGCAAAAGCCGCTACTTTGTACGTACGGCGGTCAATATCAATCCCCTTAATAGTTGGGTTGGCTCTAAGGCGTCTCAGGAATGGCTCGAGGGTGAGGGGGGACAAGGGGCATCCCTGTCTGGTTCCATTGGTGATGGAGAAGGCATCCGACAGGTGGCCATTAACACGGACCCTGGCAGTGGGGTTAGTGTAAAGTGCGAGAATAAATTGGAGCATGCGTTGTGGGAGCCCCAAGGCAGTCAGTGCAGCTTGCATGTAGTCCCAGGCCACTCTGTCAAATGCCTTCTCCGCATCAAGGGACAGCATGAATCCCTGTTGTTTCTGCGTCGTAAGCCAGTGGTGGACAGAGATGGCCTTAAGGGTATTGTCCCTGGCCTCCCTGCCAGGGATGAAGCCCACCTGGTCCAAGCCAACCACCCCCGGCAGGAGAGGCAGGAGGCGGTTTGCGAGTATCTTGGCATACCATTTCAGGTCGACGTTCAGCAGGGATATGGGTCTGTAGTTCATAACTAAAGAGGGATCTTTCTCATCTTTCCCAGGTTTTGGTATTACAGTAATGTGGGCCGTCAACAGGTCTCGAGGAGGGGGGGTGGAGGAAGGGTCCAAGGTATTAAAAGCGGAGATAAAGTGGGATGTCAGCAGGTGGGCGAAAGATTTGTAATACCCGACTGTTAACTATATTAGTTTCACCTTTTAAGTTGTATTAGTGAAATAATATAAATTTTGCACGATATACGAATTTTTCGAGTTTCACCGGTATAAAGTGAGCAGTGCATTTTATAGCACTGATCACTGTATTGGTGTCACTGGTCACCAAATAGTGTCACTTGGGGTCAGATTTGTCTGCCGCAATGTTGCAGTCCTGCTAAAAATCACTGATTCACCACAAATACTAGTGAAAATAAAGACCTAAATCTTTCCCCTATTTTGTAGATGCTATAGCTTTTGCGCAAACCAATCGATATACACTTATTGTGATTATATATATATATATATATATATATATATTTATAACAACTCCAATCATGTAGCAATCAAACGCACATGATTGAAGGATTGTGTGATCATGCAAGGTGGATTCCATTACATGCCATTTGTGTAGCTTACTACAAAAGGGTGTAGTTTGCTCCTCTATTTAGCAATCAGTTGTTGCTCTATACTTGCTAGGGATTGTGGAATAATTGAGCTGCTAAATATCTCCTGCAGCTCTAGCGTTGGCATAGGCACTGTAATTTGCCCTTGCAGGGCAAAAGGACCATGTCTCTGCAGAGAGAATCCCAGTATACTCATGTTGTACTCATGTTAACTGTGCTACCTTGCAGCTCATTTCTCCTTCTGGCTATGTCTGTGATTTAGGGGAGTGCTGATGTTACTCCATTAGGCGTATTACAGTGCTTAGGCCTGGGCACTATCACAGGGCAGCGGGTCATATACTTCCCCATTCATTAAGCCTAGGTTCACATTGGAGCGATTTGTCAATGCGATTTTAGAGATCAAATCGCATGACAAGTCACAGCCTGTTGGAGGCAATGGCACTGTTCCAATGGGTGCGACAACGATTTTGTGGTGCCGCATCGATATGCAAAAATAATTCCTACACTACTTTTGCCGATTTTCGGTGCGACTTTAATAGACATTTTGTGCATGAAGCCACACAGATGTCTATCAAGTAGCAGCTGAAATCGTGCTGACCTTGCTTCTTTGAAGTCGCGCCACTTCAAGTGAAGTAGCCACAATTTCAATGTAGCATCAATGTGAACCAGGGCTAATGCCGCGTACACACGATCATTTTTTGTGATGAAAAAAAACGACGTTTTCTGTGAAGTAAAAAACGACGTTTTTGAAACGTCACTTTTCAAAGACAATTTTGCATACACACCATCGTTTTTTCACAAAAAGCGAGGTTACGTTCACCACTCTTTTCCATTGAAGCTCGCTTCATAACTAGCTTCTGGGCATGCGCGGGTTGAAAAACGTCGTTTTGAAAGACGTTTTTGCTACACACGGTGACTTTTTGTGAAACAAAAAACGACGTTTTGAAAAACGACACAAAAAATTCAAGCATGTTCGAATTTTTTTTTGCCCACACACGATCAATTTAAATGACGTTTTAAAAAACGTCGTTTTTTTTCATCGCAAAAAACGACCGTGTGTACGCGGCATAAGTGCTAGGTATTCTAGCCAAATGTGGATTAGTGTTCAGAGAGTGCACGAATGTATAATAGGAATGGGGATCTCCTTTGCAGAGATGCTTTCACTTTTGATCTGCATAGGCAAGGTGACGGTGTGTCCTCAACGTTTCAATCAAAATGACTAAATAAAAAAAGCTTGGCCAGTTCCCTGCCTAGGTTAGGAAAGGCTATGTATTGGACAATGTAAGAAAACAGTCTGCAAATATTATTCATGGCAAGAATTTGAAGGAGAACTAATATCCCTGTTTTATTCCATTTGATAGATTGAATACTCGCTCGGAAATACTCTGTTCCTGTGAGTTTCCGACTGCATCCGAATGGTCTCTGAGTATTTCTAAATCTCTCTGTGTCTCTCCGGCACCCCCCCCAACCTCTTAACACATGCGGTATTGCATGCAATAGAAGTCAATGCGGAACAAATCATCTTCGTTTCCATTGAATTCTATGGGGAAACTCGCTTTGATATGCGGGTGCTTTGGATTACATCATTCTCCTGGAACGGATTATGCTCGTAATCCAAGGTTCCACTATATATGAAAGTGTTTCATATATATAGGGCCGAGAAAGGCAACCAATACTTATTTTGGCATTGGGGCTCACAACACTGGCAGTTCCAATTTCTGGCTTGCCCACCTTGCCCCTGCTGCATTCCTCTTGCAGGTGCTTGCCTTGGACAAGTGCTAGGAGCTGAAGACAGTCGATCCCTAGCAAGGAAGCCTTTTCTTTTCTAGCTGTGGTTTTGGATGGCTGTGCACCCTAGGGTGGTGCCCTGTTCAACATTGCAGTTACTGTTGCAGGGCACCTAAGATGGGACATGTACTTTTATCCCATCAGGTATGGAATACTGTAAAAAACAAAGTGATACTTCTTTAAATTTGTTTGGGTACAAGTCACCTTTAAATTGAGCCATTCCATAAACATGTATACATATTGGTACCTTTTATGTTTTCATATCCATCAGCTGTTCCCAATGCACTCCTTTACCTAAAACATACAGTCTTGACAGATTAAGCATTGTCTCTGCTGTGCTAAGAAGCTAACACAGGACTGTCAAAGATAGGGCAGACGTGTCTTTTACTTGACATTTTCAATAATTGAAAGCTTGGTTTCATTTTTAATGTTATAAGAGAGCCAGTATAACAGCACCAAATAGTGGAATAACTTGGTCTCTGTGAACTGACATGAGCAATGAGTATGCAATGATTTGTTTTACTTTAATAGGTAATGTATTTTGTGCTTTTCACATGATATTTGTGATGCCCAAGTTTGATTATTGACATTTTATTGGTTGATTCTGTAGTAAACCATATTTTCTCTTTTTCTTGCCTGTTAAAATTACAACATAATTTCAAAAAAGTTGGGACGTTGGGTAAAATCTACATAAAAACAGAATGCAATGATTGCAAAAATCAAAAAAACATATTTTATTCAGAACAGAAAATAGAAAACATATCACTTGTCATGAGGGACTTGGCCGCATTTGAGAGGTGCGGAGTGATTGACATTTTATAGCGGCCTTCCGATTTGCCTGTACAGTTAAAAAAACAAAACCCATGGGTCATTGTGAACCTTGTATCGCCTTAATCCAATATAGTATAGAGGACCAAAATGGGCGAATGAGTGGGCATCGCCACCAAACATAGGCGTGTGTAGCTTTCTTGCCACAACCTCACCAACATAAGGCTTAGATGTCTGGAAAACTTTATGGAGAACAGTTGGTGTATAGTGCCATTGGATGTGCCAAATCTCATTTAAAATCATCTGTTGCAAAGTGGAAAGGTGTCCACTGTTCTGTGGACGGACAAAATGGAAGTGGACATTTTTGGGCCACCAAGAGTGTGGTGTCCTCTGGACTAAAGAGACCTTCTGGCCTCTTATCAGAACTTAATACAAAAGCCTAAATTTCTGATGGTATGGTGTTGAATTGGTACATATGGAATGGGCATCTTGCACATCTAGGAAGGCACCATTAACTACTTGACCACTGGGCGCTTAAACCCCCTTCCTAACCAGACCAATTTTCAGCTTTCGGTGCTCTCACAATTTGAATGACAATTACTCGGTCATACAACATTGTACCTATTTAAAATGTTTGTCCCTTTTTTTCACACAAATAGAGCTTTCTTTTGGTGGTATTTGATCGCTTCTGGATTTTTTATTTTTTGCGCTATAAAAGAAAAACAACTGAAAATTCTGTAAAAATAAATAAATAATTGTTTCTGTCATATTAGGTTATTTCTCACACACAGCATATGCATACCACAAAGTACACCCCAAAACACATTCTGCTATTTCTCCTGAGTATGGCGATACCCCATGTGTGAGACTTTTACACAGTGGGGCCACATACAGAGGCCCAACATGCAGGGAGCGCCATCAGGCGTTCTGGAACACCCAGGCCAATTCTGACCTTCCTCTCCTACATGAAAAAATCATAATTTATTTGCTAGAAAATTACATAGAAACCCAAAACATTATATATGCTTTTTTAGCAAAGACCCTAAAGAATACAATGGCGGCCGTTACAACTTTTTATCTTGCATGGTATTTTCGCAGAATTTTTTTGAACGCGTGTTTTTAAAAAAAGAAAAAGTTTTGTGCTTAAAACAAAACAGTAAAGTTAGCCCAATTTTTTTTCATAATGTGAAATATGAAGTTACGCCGAGTAAATAGATACCCAACATGTCACCCTTCGAAATTGCACACGCTCGTGGAATGGCTCCAAACTTTGCTACTTAAAAATCCCCATAGGCGACGCTTTAATTACTTTTACTGGTTACATGTTTTAGTTACGGAGGTGGTCTAGGGCCAAAATGATTGCTCTCGCTCTAACGTTCACAGAGATACCTCACATGTGTAGCCTGAACACCGTTTTCATATGTGGGCGGTCTTACGTATGCGTTCACTTCTGCGTTCACTTCTGCATGCAAGCACACGGGGACAGGGGTGCTTTAAAAAAAAAAAAAAAAAAAAATATTGTTCATTTTGCTTTATTTACTTGATTTTGACACTTTTTTTTTCCCCAAAAATACATTTTTTTATCACTTTTATTCCTATTATAAGAAATGTAAACATCCCTTGTAATAGGAATATAGCATGACAGGTCCTCTTTACAGTGAGATGTGGGGTCAATAAGACCCCACATCTCACCTCTAGGCTGGGAAAAATATATCCTGGCTTCGATCGTAGTGGTGAGTCTGTAAAAGCACCGGAGGGTGGCAGGAGGGGGGACGTATTGCGGAGTATTGGGGTATTGCGGAGTATTGGGGCTTGGATGGATGGCTGGCTGGATCTGTGACTGCAGTTGTCACAGATCCAGCCACAGCGCTGCTGCTGCCACCCGCTCCCCCCCCCTTCTCCTCTCACACTGTACCGAACGGTACAGAGAGGAGAGGGAGGAACCGGCGTCATCAAATGACGCCGGTTTGTTTACAAGTGATCGCTCCGTCATTCGACTATCAGCGGCAATTCACTGTGATCTGTGATGCGCCGGGTCTTCTAGACCCGGCGAGCACGGACACTTCCGAGAGCCCGTCCCAGGGGACGTGCAAACGCGGAAGTGCACGAGGACGTCCCAGGGACGTTGTGTCAAAACTACTCGACCTCGCTGTAGCAGTATTTTTGCTATAGCACAGTCGGCAAGTGGTTAATGCTGGTATATCCAACAATATCCTTGCATCCAGACCTCTTTTTCAGGGAAGGCCTTGCATATTTCAGTAGGACAATGCTAACCTGCATACTGCATCTATGACAACAGCTCATGGCTTTGTAGTATGAGTTTGGGCACTTATCTGGCATGCGTGCAGTCCTAATCTTTTACCAATTGAAAATATTTGGTGCACCTTGAAAGGAAAAATATGACCAAGACTTAGGACTGTTGAGCAGTTAGAATCCTATATCGGGCAACAGTGAGACCACATTCCTCTTCCAAATCTGGTCTCCTCAGTTCCCAGACATTTACAGAGTGTTGTTAGGAGGGGATGCTACACTGTGGTAAACTTGGCTCTTTGCCAGCTTTGAGCTATGTTCCTGCCGTAAATTTCAAAATTATTGTATTTTTATTTCTTAAAATTGCATTTTCTACGTTTAAATGTTTGATATGTTTTCTATTGCGAATAAAATATCAGTTTGAGATTTGCAGATCATACATTCTGCAATTGCATGCTGGCCTTTCAGCCAATGCACCCTCTATGCATGGACACTGTGGACTACGTAGTGTTTAATGGGAAACCCAGCTGCATCCTGTCAATCTGTTGACAGGCTTCATAATGTTTTAGTACATGGCAGTCATGGGAGAATGAAACGGAGAGAGAGTTGCAAGTACACAGCATTAAGGGACATAAAGCAACCAATCAGAAACATGTTTTCACTGATCTGACTGACACAAAATTAAATCTTTTAATGGGCTGGATAAGTGCACCAAACTCTATTTTAAATAACCCTAAAATTCTAGTATATATAGTATAAGTGCGGGAGCAGCTCTGCAGACCGCTTCTGCTGTTTTTTCTCCTTTTAAAGGGAGAAGGCTAATGCTTGCTTTAACTTTCTATCTTTAACTAAAGGGCTTTGTAGACAGTTGTGCTTAATATAAATAAATTGAAGTTATGAAATATTGCACCAATACTAGTGTTTCTGTTTTATTTGAACATGAAGTGGGCCTGACAGAAGCAAAAATATAGACCTGAATGTATAAGGATTTCATGTATACTTTTTGTATTGTTGCAGCCTTTGTACAACTGGTGTGGTACGACTTCATATTAATAACTGGCTGGAAGTAAGCTTTTGTTTGCCACATAAAATTCACTGCGTTGGAGCAAATTTTATTCCCCCAGAAGCAATAGAGAAAAGTTTAAAATCTATAAGGTAAGATACTTGAACATTTTGTTGAAACATTTTCCAAACATTAGTGCCCTTCTTTTTTTTTTTTACAAGAAAGTTTATTCAAATGATGAACAGGCACAGTCGGTAACATTCACATTACGATAGGGATAGCGGAGAAAGGGGTGTGAGACACTTAAAATACAGTAGGATGGTTCTCTGATAGGTGTATTGTACTATATGGATACAGGAGGATACCATGGAGGTGGGGGGAGGAGGGACCACAAGTGATTAGATTAGTTACACATAGGTATTAAGAGGCAAGAGAACATATGGCTAAACAGTTATCAAGGCACAGCTTCATGACCTAGATCATTGTCTGCAATCTCTGAGCCCCAAGCATCTATCCATCCCGACCAGATTTTATCAAATTTGCTAGGGCAATTCTGGTTAAGGTAAGTGATTCTATATAGTGGCAATACAGAAATTAAAAACAGAGCGCAAAGTAGATACCTTGGGCGGTGCAGCATCTTTCCAATTGCAAAATATCTCCCTACGTGCATAAAAAGTGGCATAACGTAACAACTTGGTATATGAGTTAAGTTGGTTGGCATCTTTATATAGCGAGGTCGTTTTACCCCGTAGGATCCAGACGTACTTGGCGGAGTCCCTGGGGGAAAAAAAACCCAGGGACTAGGAGGAGACAGAAGCAGGTGGAAGTAGCATAAGAGATGGAACAAGAAAGGCTGAGCAGGAGAGGCTTGTGTGAAGAGCCAAGTCTTAAGTTTTCTGCGAAAGACCAAGATGGTAGGAGCCTCCTGGAGCTCAGCAGGGAGGCTCTTCCACAGTACGACACCCTGGTGGGAGAAAGCTCGACCACCACGCTGGTTCGTCTTGGGCGCAGAGATGTGGAGGAGGTCTCTTCTGCGTGATCTTATTGATCTTCCCAGAAATCGTTTATGGAAGCGTAAACAGAGGTAACTCTGAGCAAGGCTTCTCATGATTTTGAACATGATACAACCTGCTTTAAACAGAGTACGATGGTAAACTGGCAACCAGTGCACAAAGAATGGGGGTGATATGATCCCTCAAAGGGGCACCCATAAGTAGCCTTGCCGCAATATTCTGTATGAGTTGAAGTCATATTTGGCAATCCCAGATATAATGAATAACATTAGTGCCAAAAACATTGAGCAACATAAACCTGGGATCCGACTCGAGGGTTAAAGAGGTTATCAGATTTGAGATCAGTAAGAATCTGACTAAAAGGCAGCAAGGTGTGGACAGGACCAGACCATATGGAGAAAAGAAGCAGCCTGCGTACCACATCTGGGACAGGGCATCGGGGCCCCCGGGTTCATAATTGTCAATTTTTTTCTGGGTGAAGTGCAAGAACTTCACTTGTAGGAAACGGTCTCTGGCTGAGAGCATATTTGTCACAAAAGAGGACAAACAACCTTCCCAATCCTCCTCAGTCAAGCCAGGGATGTCTACTCTCCACTTGTTAAAGGTCTTTTCTAGTTTATTAGGGATTGTGGATAAGCGGACGTACAGGGAAGATACAGGCTTGTCTATTATCTTCGCAATAAGCAATCCTTCAACAGGGTCCGATTCTAGGGCAAAAGAGGGTGGGAACCATTTATGAAATGTGTGGTGACGTTGGTAGTAGGGAAACATCCACCGTGGTATTGTATACGCTTCTTTAAGGTCGGAGAAGAGCGCAATTTGCCACCTGAAATAACATGTTTTAAGATTCACTATCCCTCTTATTACCCAAACATGTGGGTAAGGAACCTTTATTCAGATGTGAGAGATTTGCATTACCCTAAAGGAGTATGTGGGGAGAACGTCTCCAGAGAGCTATAATGGGCCCTCGCCCTGTTCATACCAAAATAGTGGTATGCATCAAATCTAATTCTGGGGTGAGATTTTGGTCCCCTGAACACCAAGTTACTAAGGGTGGAGTACGACCACATGATGGCCGCCTCCAGAGTAACCGCTGGGTTATCTTTAGGTTGGGAAAATCACACCGTTGCCAGGACCGCCACCCAGAAGTAAGTTTGAAAGTTGGGTAGGGTCAGGCCCCCCTGGGTAAGTGGGAGCTGTAAAGTAGAGATGGCCAAACGTGGTGGTCTCCCATTCCACACAAAGGATATAATTCCCCGTAGTTGGAGGCTGGAGGCACCAGAGGGGAACTACGGAAGAGATAAAGGAACTTTAGGGAGCCTTAATGCCCAAAAAATATCCAAACGCGTCAATGATTTGAAGGGGTGGAGGGAGAGAGGAAATGTCATTCAGAAACAGGAGAGTGTCATCTGCATACAGGGATATTTTATCTACAATCGCCCCCAGCTGTATGCCCTCAACCGAGGGCACAGACCTAATGCACATTGCCAGGGGTTCCATTGCCAGTGCAAATAGGCCTGGGGAGAGCAGGCAGCCCTGTCTGGTACACCGAGTTAGGGGGCAAAGAGGACGAGTTATTGGTGTGTATTCGGGCCATAGAGTTGTGATAAAGCAGTTGGACCCATTTAATAAACGAAGGGCCAAATCCAAATTTACGCAGGACTGCCCGAAGGTTGCGCCACTCCACTGAATCCAACAAATCCTTTTCACCATCCAAGGAGGCCTCCACCCCTGAACCGTCCCTGTCGAGGCATCGGATATTAATGTCAGTTCCCCTACCCGGCATAAATCCAGATTGATCCACATGTACCAAAGCGGTGATCAGTGTTCAGACCAGGGTCTTAGCCAACATTTTTTCGGTACGAGGAACACTGTTCCGGAGCCTTACCAGGTTTGAGAAGGACCACAACAACCTTTTCAGCCATGGAAAGGGGGAGAGATCCCTCCTCCATGGCTTTTTAAAGCATAAGCCTGAATGTAGGGAGCAGTTCCTCCGCATATGTCTTAAAGAATTCAGCAGGGGGGCTGCCAGGGTCTGGTGTTTTTCCATGTTACAGAGAAGCCACCGCTCGCTGGAGTTTTCCCTGCGTAATGGGGCCATCCAGTGCATCTCTCAAAGTAGATGTTAAGCACGGCAACTCAATTTTTTTCCAGATATTCGTATAGTTCCTCATCCATGCCCACCATTCGGGAGCTATATAGCTCTTGATAAAACAATGCAAACGAGCATTAATAGAGATATAGCATTAAGAGGCAGGATCAGTTGACAGCGACCCGTCGGTCACGAATGCCAGAGACACAGGTGAGGAACTCGCCCTAGCCAACCATGCCAGCATACTCCCCAGTTTTTTCCCCATGTTCAAATGCGTTGGGATTGATGTAGAAGCTGGGTTTTAGTAGCAGATGTTCCGGGTGTCAATCTAGGCTGAGGCCTCCTCCAGGGGATGTAAAAAAAAAAAAAAAAAACGGACAGACTCGCCGTCTTTCACCCACAGCCTGGCCAGAAACAACATGCTGCATTTTACACTCTTGGAGCAGAGTCTGCCTCTCACCGCGTCAAAGGATTTTCATTGCCTCTGTGTTTCCTGTGAATAATCCAGAAAAATCAGGGGTTTGGCCTTTTCAAAACACAGTTCACTTTGGTATCTGACTTTCTTCATCACCAGGTCACGATCACGGAAATGGAGCAGTTTAAAGATGAAAGTGCGAGGTCGTGCTCCCTGGGGCCACCTAATGGTGGGTATGTTTTGAGCTCGCTTCACAGTAAAAAAAAAAAAAAATGGAGGAAAGCGAGCAGAAGGAAGCAGTTGCAGTAGACACTCCGCAAAGCTGGTAGGGTCAGCTCCCTAAGGGAGGCCCAAAATGCGCAGATTATTTCTCCTGTTTTTAGTTTTAGGCATTTTCAGCCCAAGCCTCCAATGCCTTAACCTTAATTTTTAGGGTGTGTAGATCAGCCCCATGGTCACGTACAGTGCCTTCAGTCTGACAGACCATCTGTCACCCGGCCATGGAAGGAATCAAAATCCTTACGAATGAATTCCACATTAGCCTGTATGTGGTCCACCTTATCAGTCAGGGTAGTGAGCGCCTGCATGAATGCTTTAAAGTCTGCCGCTGTGGCAGGCAGCCAATCGTGCTCCTCAGACTGGGTCTCCATGCAGGCTTTAGGGGAGAGCTTACCTACAGTTCTAGGTGTTGTGGCGGTGTAAGATTTTACCTGCGATTTTTCGCCCACACATTCCCCGGAGGTGGCACTGAGTCAGGGGGGAACTGGCCTGTTGTCGTAGGTGGGTCTGCACCCAATTAAAGCTGACTTTAAACCAGTCCCCGGGAGCTCAGACACTACACGTCTGCTACCATTTTGGGCAAATAATCACCTTCCGTGCTAAAAATGTTTCCGCAAGATAAATTGTGTGATTATTTATCCACCTCTACGTCAGGCAATAGCCCCATAATACACAACTTAGGGCCAAGTACCACAGGGGATCCCATATTGTCAGGCAGAAAGCCAACAACCTACAGTAGGTGACCACAATATTCTCAATCTCGCTGCTTTTATCTGCGAGATTGACCACATACAAGTTCCGTTGCGGGAGCCAGCGCCGAGCTGGCTCGCCGGGAAGGGGAAAAGCCGAAATACGTCCGACTTACAATGAACTGGGATCCAACTTGAATCCCTGCCAATTCCAGACACTGTGTTTGGTATGAATCATGAGGGGGAACTCCACGCCAAATTTTAAATAAAAATACTGGCATGGCTTCCCCTCCAGGAGCATACCAGGCCCTTGGGTCTGGTATGAATTGTAAGTAGAATGCCCAGGTGGTGACGACATAATTACCCCAAAACAATATAAATCTCCTGCGCTCCGGTATTTCTTGCTTATGGGGACATACAATTCAATTGTACAGTGTCTTTCCAAAGTCTTGCAGCCCTCCTTAGAATCGTGGGAATTCAAAGGAACTAAAAAAGAAAAAAGAATGGAGGGCGCACCGACCTAGTGTGATACTGTTACACAATTTTTATTAAAATACTAAAATCAATAGTTATACTCACAAAATGAGTTAAAAACAAGCCTTAAAAGACAATCCAACAGCGCCAGCAGAACAGGACGGTTGCTTCAGTCTACAAAGGTATCTGACCGATAATCAGGCTAGGCTTACGTTTCGGGGGCGTACCCCTTTCCTCAGAGCAGTGCAGTGCAGACCACCGGGGCTCCGAGGAAAGGGGTACGCCCCCGAAACGTAAGCCTAGCCTGATTATCGGTCAGATACCTTTGTAGACTGAAGCAACCGTCCTGTTCTGCTGGCGCTGTTGGATTGTCTTTTAAGGCTTGTTTTTAACTCATTTTGTGAGTATAACTATTGATTTTAGTATTTTAATAAAAATTGTGTAACAGTATCACACTAGGTCGGTGCGCCCTCCATTCTTTTTTCTTTTTTAGACATAATTACCCCGCCCCCTTATGTCACCCCCCAGAGCATTATGGGACTGTGATGTCATAAGATGCCTATATAAATCGTTGCGCACCGCACACCCAGCATTAAATTGGGAGGAAGCGTCGGCTCTCCGTCGCTTCTATCTCGCGCTCGCTGTAATGTGTATTTACTATCGCAGCCAGCGCTACATATAGAGCACCCTGTCACCAAGAACCAGCGCGATCGCGCTGGAAACACATTCTCACAGGCCGCTCCAAATGAGATGGTAAAACGTGTCAATCGTGGACTGACAGACAGGTTGGATTGGATGTGTGTTGGAATTTAGCCAATCTCAGTGGTGTAAGGTAGGCTTTGTGAAGAATGTAAATTTGCGTGAGTCTATCTGACAGTTTAGGGGACGTAGTCATGGTTCCCTCCAGTATTTCGTCCCAATCTGCGTCTTCTATTGGGCCTACATCCTGTTCCCATGCCATCTTGGCCTTCTGAGAAATGGCTACTGTACCCAGGTGCCTGATGGTGTAGTACAGGTGCGAAATAAGCTTGAAGGGGTCACTCCCCAAAACAATACCTAGCATCGGTGGAGGTTCCGTCTCTACATCGAAAGATGGCAGCTGGGCTCTGAGTGCATGATGGAGCTGTAGGTATTTAAAAGCTAAGTGCTGTGGGAGAGAAAATTCCTCTCTAAGTGCCTGAAACTGTTTGAACCCAGGGTTTGATAGGACTTGGTGTAAGTATAATATTGCATACCTAGCCCAAATGCAGGGTTTTTGATGTGTCGTGACGAAGGCCCCTGCAAGCTCTCCAGATACTGTTCCAGGAGGGGATTGAGCACCTAGTCGCCAGGGAGGTCTGGAAAGTGTGCTGGAGGCCACCGCCGGGTAGTCTGGAAAGTGGACGAAGATGGCTGCCGCTCCAGGAGCTAGGCCGAAGCCGCGGCCTTTCCTAGGACAAATGCAGGGTGTGGCTGTATCACGGCGGTGGCCCCAGAGTGCTGTTCCAGGAGGTGATTGAGCACCTAGTCGCCATGGAGATCTTGAAAGTGTTCTGGAGGCCACCGCTGGGTGGACCAAGATGGCCGCCACTCCGGGAACGAGGGCAAATGTGGGACTGGAAAGTCCTCCACCGGTGGCCTCGGGCGGCGTGCTAGCGAGCTGGCAGGCTCCAGGGACACAGGGTGCAGAACAGGTTCCGGGTGCATAGAATGGCATCAACCGAGCTGGATACAGGCAGGATGGTAAGAAAAGGAGTATTGGCAAGCGGAGCTCTCTCTAAGCGCGACCTATTCCATTTCTGCAGGTCACGCCCCCCCCTCCCCGCCTTTTTACCTTTTATAAATGCTGACATGTACTTTGATATCAATATAAGTGTAACTGATATGCAAGTCTTTTATGTCTCATGTAAAATCTTTTAGCAACTTTTGCTATCTTCTTCAATATACTTCTTTTATTTTTATATATATATATATATATAAATTATAATAAAAACATTTTTTATTTTTTTTCATTCGGGCACACACAATGTTTCTTTTCCCTCCACGGTCGGCTATGCTCCTGGCAAAAAGCGACTTAAAAAATGCACCTAAAGCCCCGTTTTCTCATCCATTTGGGCAGTCATTTATTCCATTGGCCAGAATATTTTTATTTTGGAATGAATGAACGCTCATGTTTTAGGCTCCTTCTTTGTATTTTTATCCTAAAGATCCTTTCTTGAATGTGCTGGTGGTGTGTTTTTCAGCCTCTAAACGCTCCTCTTTAATATACCTGTAAACACCTACAGTAAAATGGGCATGGCCACATAAGCTAACATAGAGGTCCGTTTCCAGGCTGATAAAAAGTCAAATGTCTATAAAATCAGCCTTTACTTATGCCCTATGTGCACAAGGCCTTAAGGTATTGTCGGTTACACCGTAAATACTTTCTTGCAAAAACTAAAACTATTCTGCCCTTGTCCATTCTTATGCAACAGAATATTTAACATTAGCATGTTGTATTCACACAATACAATTCCCTCGATCCGAATATATAAATATATATATATTATAATATAAAAAAAAATTATACATATATTGCCTCACAAAAGTGAGTACACCCCTCAAATTTTTATACATATGTTATATCTTTTCATGTGATAACACAAGAAATTACACTGTAAATAGTGAGTGTGCAGCTTATATAACAGTAAAGCCCCATACACACTATCAGTTTTCTCTTCAGGTTTACCAAAACCATCTAATATGAGGCCAAACCTTCAGGTTTACCAAAACCATCTAATATGAGGCCAAACCTTAAGAGTTTTAATTCGTATGCAATCAGGCAGGCTCTTGCACTACATGGTTTTGGTAATCCTGAAGACAAAAACCTGCAGGAAAACTGATAGTGTGTATGGGGCTTGACAGTGTAAATTTGCTGTCCCCTCAAAAAAAAACTCAACTCAATGCACAGGCATTTATAACTCTTGACATGGAGTTCACCAGAGCTTCACAGGATGCCACTGGAGTCCACTCCTCCATGATGACATCACAGAGCTGGTGGCTGTTGGAGACCTTGCGCTCTAACACCTTCCTTTTAAGGATGTCCCACAGATGCTCAATAGGGTTTAGGTCTGGATAAATGCTTGGCCAAGGCAGTGGTCATCTTGGAGGTGTGTTTGGGGTCATTATCATGTTGGAATACTGCCCTGCGGCCCATTCTACGAAGGGAGGGGCAGTAGTCATGTGACAGTATTTTATGTATAAATGTTCATTCTTTTTAACATGCATGTGTGCTGTGAACAAGGCTTATTGCCAAAACTAGTCTGCTGCTGACGATACTTACTGTGAAGGCTTCACAACAAATACGCTTGAATGTTAGACCCCTTTCACACTGAGGAGTTTTTCAGGCGGTTTAGCGCTAAAAATATCACCTAAATACCACCTGAAAAACTCCTGCCCTGCAGCCTGTGTGAAAGCCTGAGTGCTTTCACACTGAGGAGATGCCCTGGTGGGACCGCTCCAAAAGTCCTGCCAGCATCCTCTTTGGAGCAGTGTGTTTACCGCTCCTTCCCATTAAAAACATAGGGACACTGCGGTAATACCGCCGGCATTATTGGAGAGTAGGGTGTGTTGGGGTTATTTACTGGTAGTTTTTTCTTCTTGTCTGTGTTCCAGTAAGCAAAAGCAATCTTTTAAAAGGTCCTGTCTTGGAGGGATAATAGAAAATATATTTTTGTAGGTACAGTGCCTGCCGCTGAGAATGTGTTTTTAGCACGACAGCATCGCGCTGATTCTCGGCGACAGGCTGCCGACATCTCGCACTCGCTGGAATAGTAAAAGCACATTCCAGTGCGTCATAGAAGCGACGGGGATCCGACGCGGATTCCCGCCAATTCTACACGTGGGCGGAGTTTGTTATGAATCCTGAGAAGGAAGTCCCCGCCTGATTTTAAATAAAAATCCGGCATGGGTTCCCCCCTCAGGAGCATAACGGGCCCTTAGGTCTGGTATGGGTTGTAAGGAGACCCCCCTACGCCAAAAAAAACGGCGTGGGGGTCCCCCCACAATCCATACCAGACCCGTATCCAAAGCCGGCCGGCCGGTCAGGAAGGGAGTGGGGGCGAGCGAGCGCCCCCCCCCCCCCCCCTCCTGAGCTGTACCGGGCAGCATGTCCTCAACATGGGGGGGTCAGGTACTCTGGGGCAGGGGGCGCACTGCGGCCCCCCCACCCCAGAGCACCCTGTCCCCATGTTGATGAGGACAGGGCCCCTTCCCGACAACCCTGGCCGTTGGTTGTCGGGGTATGCAGGTGGGAGGCTTATCGGAATCTGGAAGCCCCCTTTAATAAGGGGGCCCCCAGATACCGGCCCCCCACCCTAAGTGAATGAGTATGGGGTATAATGTACCCCTACCCATTCACCTGGAGGCAAAGTGTAAACACAAATAAACCACACAGGGTATTGAAATATTTTATTAGTTGGCCGCCGGGGGGGGGGGGGGGGGGGGTGTGTATGATCGCTTTTATAAAAGCGCCCCCCTCCGGCGGGCTTCTGCGGGGGGGGGGTGGGTGCCGCTGTTCTTCGCCGCCGTCTGGTTCTCTTCCACCGCCGGGGGGGGGCACTTTGATAAAAGCGCCCACCACCCGGCGGGCTTCCTTCGACATCTTCAGCGGCAGGGGGGTCTTCTCCCACTCTCCGGGGGTCTTCTCCGGCTCTCCGGGGGTCTTCTCCGCTCTCCGGGGGTCTTCTTCTTCTTCTTCAGGACTCGCCGCCGCTATCTTCGTGTGTTAGCTCAATTACTAGCGGAGGCCAGTCCCCTCTTCTGTGAAGTCGTCGTCTTCTTCTCTTCTCCAGATGTTGACGCGACGCTTCCTTCCGCTGTTATGGCTGGCGCGCGTCTCGCAGCGAGTTATATAGGCCTGTCTTGTGACGTTGCAGTCCCATCATGCTCCGGTAGGTACCACGTGCTACCTACCCACGTGGTACCTACCGGAGCATGATGGGACTGCAACGTCACAAGACAGGCCTATATAACTCGCTGCGAGACGCGCGCCCGCGTCACAGAAGAGGGGACTGGCCGCCGCTAGTAATTGAGCTAACACACGAAGATAGCGGCGGCGAGTCCTGAAGAAGAAGACCCCCGGAGAGTGGGAGAAGACCCCCCCCGCCGCCGAAGATGTCGAAGGAAGCCCGCCGGGTGGTGGGCGCTTTTATCAGCCCCCCCCCGGCGGCGTAAGAGAACCAGACGGCGGCGAAGAACAGCGGCACCCACCCCCCCCGCAGAAGCCTGCCGCAGGGGGCGCTTTTATAAAAGCGATCATACACACCCCCCCCCCCCGGCGGCCAACTAATAAAATATTTCAATACCCTGTGTGGTTTATTTTTGTTTACGCTTTGCCTCCAGGTGAATGGGTAGGGGTACAATGTACCCCATACTCATTCACTTAGGGTGGGGGGCCGATATCTGGGGGCCCCCTTATTAAAGGGGGCTTCCAGATTCCGATAAGCCTCCCGCCCGCATACCCCGACAACCAAAGGCCAGGGTTTTCGGGAAGGGGCCCTGTCCTCATCAACATGGGGACAGGGTGCTCTGGGGTGGGGGGCCGCAGTGCGCCCCCTGCCCCAGAGCACCTGACCCCCCCCCCCCCCATGTTGAGGGCATGCTGCCCGGTACGGCTCAGGAGGGGGGGGGGGGGGCTCGCTCGCCCCCACTCCCTTCCTGGCCGGCCGGCGTGCTTTGGATACGGGTCTGGTATGGATTGTGGGGGGACCCCCACGCCGTTTTTTCGGCGTAGGGGGGTCTCCTTACAACCCATACCAGACCTAAGGGCCCGTTATGCTCCTGAGGGGGGAACCCATGCCGGATTTTTATTTAAAATCTGGCGGGGACTTCCTTCTCAGAATTCATAACAAACTTCGCCCACGTGTAGAATTGGCTTTGTCGCTCGGCGCTGGCTCCCGCGATGGGGCTCGCAAGTGCCCAATCTCGCCGAGAAAGGGAGCGAGATTGACACAATATCGCGGTCAACCACTGTAGTAATACTCCTATTTCTTGTTAATGGTGGCTAATATATATATATATATATTTGTTTTCAAGGCCATATCACGCTCTGCTGCTACTTAAGGATGAAAAATGTTTACTGAATGACCTTCCACTTGATTGCTCTCCAGCTTTAGTGAGAATTATTAAGTCTGCAACTGCTGTAAAGAATCTCCAGCAGCTGGCTCAAGATGCTGACCTCGCCCTACTACAGGTGACTTACAACCCTTCATAGAAGTATAATGCCGGCTGTTGCCTATACTATACAGTAAATGCCTATTTGAATATGTTTAGGTGCAAAATATTATGAAATGCCAACATGAAGGAATGGGTTGGCTTTGATGTAATCAAATTAGATTTGCAAATCCAACCGTAGAAACGGCATAGAGAAGTCATTTCTTTCTCGTACATCACGGGACACAGAGCGGCATATTCATTACTATATGGGTTATATGGAGTACCTTCAGGTGTGGACACTGGCAATCTCAAACAGGAAGTCCCCTCCCTATATAACCCCCTCCCCTAGAGGGAGTCCCTCAGTTTTTTCGCCAGTGTCTTAGGTGTTGGTCACGGAATAGCTTTGCTCCACATCCTTGGGATTAAGGGCGGGCTAACCGGATCTGTCCAAGGAGCCTCAGTGCCAAAGTGGACAGTACCCGGGCCCCAAGCCGTGGGGTTTTGCCTATAATGCTCCTCTTTGGAGGGCTGGACCCTGGGCCCAGGACTTGGAGTTTGTAAAAACCATAAGTTCCTGCTTGCCAGGGTGCTATATAGGTCCAGGACAGTGGGTACCTTCATAGGACCCCAGGGCCTGAAGGTCTACTACGCTACCCACGGAGATGGGAGAAGATTGGATCAGTTTGCTGGACAAACATCCTGCTGCATGGAGCAGGTAAGGGGGAGCCTGCGGGACTTGGTTCGACAGCAGGCTCTCCGGGGTAACCTAAAAGGGGGGATAGCCTAAGTATGCTCTGCATGGGCAACCTTGTTCACTATGTCTGAGAGAGACAGGATGACACCCTTTCTCCCCCATCACTAGGTTCCCCTGTCTAAAAATGTGTTGCTAGCTAAACCTGCTGTTTTCTTCCTAGGGCTAGTAAGGATCCCTAGGGGCCTTTGGAGAGTCCTACCTGGCTGGGGGTTTGAATCTGCCGCCTGTTTCTGCGTTCCTGGATCTCCAGCAGCGCGGCTCCTCCATGTTCCTCCTGTTTCCGGCATACGCGCGCGCACGTCTTATAGACTTTTTTCGCGCCGTTCAGACAGGAGGGCGGGGGGGGGGGCGTGCCTGCGGCGTCATACAGGAGGCGCGCTTTTGTGCTGTTATAGACAGCAGGCATTGTCAGTGCTCAGTCTGAGGCTGATTTTCAGAAGGAGAGGACGCAGAGCGGCAGAACAGTGACTCCCGGTGGCGGAAGAGGGGTAGTACATGCTGGACTTTGTTCCAATGCCTTTTTTGTTAAGCCAAAAAATTCCCCTTTTTGCAGCAGGTTGGAGGCTGGCAAACTAAGTTTGGGGTCACTGTATGTTGTAAAAAGAAAATATATAATATATATTTAAAAAAAAAAAAAAAAAAAAAAAAAGAAGCATACGGGATCCCATCAGTTTTTGGGCATTAGTGATCTATTGTCCCCTAAACTCTGGTTTTGTACTCCTGCCCACTACAGTCTGTTGTGTGGGCGGAGTCCCTCGATTTTGTATTATGGCTTCCAAAGGTTCGGGGTCAAAGGGTACAAAAAAGACCAAAAAACAAAAGGGTTCCCTTTCTGATTCTGATGATATGCCGATACTTTCCCCGCAACTTATTAACATAAAAAGCGCCTTGGATGAGCCATTAGGGGGATCTGGTGCGGAGGCTGGCCCAGATCAGCCCAGCCCTGTGTTTATCACAGAGGAGATGCTAGCCGTATCCCTAGGGGGGCTAGAAGAGAGAATAGCAGCATTGATCGCTAGAGCTATTCCTGGTAAGAAACGGGTTAGATCCCCATCACCAAGAGGTGTATCCTCAGATGCTGAGATTCTCTCTCTGGAGGAATTGGAATCACAGGAGGATCAACTAGACCTGAACCAAGAGGGTTCAGGGATTGAGGGATCTGCCTCGGAGGAACCATTTTCAGACTCCCAGACAGAAAGACTGTGGGTACAGTCTTTGACGGACATGGTCCGCTCGGCATTTAGTTTACCATTGCCAGAGCCTCAGGTTCCTCCGGTATCCTCTCTGGGCTCTTTGAAAGCTCCGTTAAGCAACGCAGTTTTTCCAGTCCATCCTCTTTTGGAGGAATTGATCTTTCGGGATTGGGTACGGCCGGACAGGATTTTTCTGCCACCGAAAAGATTTGCGGTCATTTACCCCATGGAGGAAAAATTCTCCAAGAGGTGGAGGCTCCCAGTAGTGGATGCAGCCATCTCATGTGTGAATAAATCACTAACTTGCCCGGTGGAAAACATACATATGTTTAAAGATCCGGTTGATAAAAGGTTAGAGACACTTTTAAAAGCATCCTTTGCTACGGCAGGAGCAGTGGTGCAGCCAGCTGTGGCTGCGATTGGTGTTTGTCAGGCGTTAAAAGACCAGACAAAGGAAATGTTAAAGGACATGCCTACCCAACAAGCAGAAGAGTTTTCTGACATTTCCAGAGCTCTGTGTTTTGCTGTAGATGCTATAAAAGATTCCATCCAGCAGGCCTCTCGTTTATCACTATTTTTGGTGCACATGAGAAGGCTCTTATGGTTGAAGAACTGGGCGGCGGAGCCCCCATGCAAAAAGCTTCTGGCAGGGTTTCCCTTCCATGGAGGACGACTCTTCGGAGAGGATCTGGATAAATATATTCAGACTATTTCAAGTGGCAAGAGTACCCCTTTTACCGGTCAAAAAGACATTCCGGGGTCCTACATTTAGAAGGCAGCTCTTTCCTGTCTCGGGCCCTCAAATTCCAGGCAGTATCGACGGCCGCCTGCACGATCCAACGTTAACAGTAGATCGCAGGGACAGGCCCCTAGGGGTAAGAGGCCATGGTATCGCAAGCCGACAAAGACAGCCCCTAAGTCTGCCTTATGAAGGGGCGCCCCCACTCTCGCGGGTGGGGGGAAGGCTTCGTTTCTTCTCAGAAGTTTGGGAAGCCAAGATCCCCGACAAATGGGTCCGGGCATCTGTAACCACAGGCTACAGACTGGAGTTTCTAAGGTGTCCTCCGCCTCATTTTCAAGAATCAAGGCTACCAAAGGATCCAGCAAGGAAGGCCTCATTGCTGGCAGCTTTGGATCACCTGCTTTGCCAGGACGTAATAATAGAGGTGCCAGCCCAAGAGCAAGGGCTAGGTTTCTATTCCAATCTCTTTGTCATACCAAAGCCCAACGGCGATGTCAGGCCAATCTTGGACCTAAAGAGGTTAAACGGTTACCTAAGGGTTCGTTCCTTCCGGATGGAATCCATCCGGTCAGCAGCCGCCGCGCTTCAGAGGGACGATTTTCTGGCCTCCATAGACGTAAAGGATGCTTACCTTCATGTACCAATCTTTCAGTCGCATCAAAGACTTTTACGCTTCGCGGTGGGGCAGCAGGGCGCTCTCCTTCGGGCTGGCCACGCCCCCCCGGGTATTCACGAAGATCCTAGCCCCAGTTCTGGCCAATTTAAGGATCCAAGGGGTCACAGTCCTAGCATACTTGGACGACCTTTTAATCATAGATCACTCACGACCGGGTCTGCAAAAGGCAGTAAACCTCACGGTTCGGTACCTCGAAGAATTCAGCAGGGTCCTAAAACCGGGGAAAGTCAGCGTTCCAGCCTACAAAGCAGTTGGAATACCTCGGCATGAGGTTAGACACAGAACAGCAAAGAGTGGTCCTGCCCCTGGTAAAGATCGAGGCTATCAAGGGATTGGTTCAGTTGGTTCTAAACAAGAAAAAACCAACTATTCGCCTGTGTATGCGATTACTAGGCAAGCTATTGGCCACGTTCGAGGCAGTACCATACGCTCAGATCCACACTCGCGTCCTACAGGCAGCCATTCTAGCAGCCTGGGGCAAGAGGGCACATGCCTTAGAGTCCCCTTTGACGCTATCATCAAGGGTCCGACAAAGCCTGGCCTGGTGGTTGAACCCCCAGAATCTTCTAAAGGGAAAAATCCTTCAGCCCTGTTGTCTGGAAGGTAGTTACCACAGACGCCAGCCTGGCAGGCTGGGGGGGGGCGGTCTTCGAGGGGTCCTCTCGCCAGGGAACTGGGGTGAAAGCAGAGAGGCAGCTCCCCATCAATATCTGGGAGATCAGAGCTGCTCGCCTAGCCCTTCTGGCATGGACCTCCAGATTAAAGGGGTTCCCGGTGAGAATCCAGTCAGACAATGCCACGGCGGTGGCATACATAAACCACCAAGGGGGAACCAGGAGTCAGGCCGCTCAAGAGCTTGATTTTTCAGTGGGCAGAGGTTCATGTACCCTGCATTTCGGCGATATTCATTCCCGGAGTAGACAACCTGCAGGCATACTTCTTAAAGTCGCCAGAGTCGGTTGCCAGGGGAGTGGTCTCGGCATCCCCAGGTCTTTCAGACAATCTGCCAGTGGTGGGGAATGCCGGACGTAGATATAATGGCATCCAGGTTCAACAAGAAACTAGACAGGTTCGTGTCTCGAGCGAAGGATCCTATGGCCTGCGGAACCGATGCGTTGGTTTGCTCTTGGCATCAATTCAAACTTCTATATGCATTCCCTCCGCTACAGTTACTTCCTCGCCTGTTGCGCAAGATCAGAGTGGAGCACAAGCCAGTCATTCTAGTAGCTCCGGCTTGGCCCCGGAGGACTTGGTACTCACTAGTCCTGAAGATGGCAGTGGGAGACCCTTGGACTCTTCCTCTACAACCAGACCTACTCTCACAAGGCCCGATCCTCCACCCTACATTACAGCGTCTAAATTTGACGGCCTGGAGGCTGAATCCCTGATTCTCAGGGGTAGAGGTCTGTCTAGGCAGGTAATTCCTACCCTGATTAGGGCTAGAAAGCCGGTCTCCAGGGTGATTTATTACAGGGTGTGGAGGAACTACGTAGGCTGGTGTGAATCCAAAAGATGGAATTCCCGTAAATATACTATTGACAGGGTGTTAAGTTTTCTCCAGCTAGGAGTGGATAAAGGCCTGGCACTAAGCACAATCAAGGGACAGATCTCAGCTCTGTCAGTGTGGTTTCAGAGGCCGCTGGCCACCCACTCGCTGGTAAAGACCTTCTTACAGGGGGTCTTGCGTATTAATCCTCCTGTCAAGTCACCACTTTGTCCATGGGACTTAAATCTTGTTCTGTCATCCCTACAGAAACAACCCCTTGAGCCGTTGGCTGAGGTACCTTGATTTTACTGACTAGAAAGTCGGTATTTCTGATCACCATAGTCTCGGCCAGGAGAGTATCGGAATTGGCAGCCTTATCTTGTAAGGAACCATATCTCATTTTGCATAAGGATAGGGCGGGGTTCCGTCCTCATCCTTCCTTTCTACCAAAGGGTATATCCAGTTTCCACCTGAACCAGGATGTGGTACTTCCATCCTTCTTCCAAAACCCACCTCTAGAAAGGAGGGGTTGCTGCATACGTTGGATATTGTCAGGGCCATAAACGCCTATCTTAAAGCTACAGAGAAGGTTCGGAAAACAGATGTGGTGTTCGTTTTACCGGAAGGACCCAAGATGGGTCAGGCAGCTGCTTGATCCACCATCGCAAGATGGATTAAACAATTAATTGTTCGGGCCTGCGGTTTGAAGAGGTTGCCTCCTCCTTTGTCGGTAAAAGGGCCCATTCTACCAGGGCCATGGGCACCTCCTGGGCAGCACATCATCAGATCTCTATGGCTCGAATATGCAAGGCAGCAACGTGGTCATCAGTCCACACGTTTACAAAATTTTATCAATTGGACGTAAGAAGGAATGCGGATACAGCCTTTGGGCAGTCAGTACTACAGGCCGCGATTCAAGCTCCTCAGGATCTGAGGGGGCTCCCTTGATTTGATTTGAGATTCACATTTCTCGTTTAAGTTGGATTTACTAGTATCTGAGTATACCTCTAAAATTAAATCCTTCTTTGGAAGATGTCTCCCTCCCCTCATTAAAGCATTGCTTTCGGACATCCCATATAGTAATGAATATGCCGCTCTGTGTCCCGTGATGTACGAGAAAGAAAAAGGGATTTTTAAATACAGCTTACCTGTAAAATCCTTTTCTTGGAGTACATCACGGGACACAGAGCTCCCACCCCTCTTTTGGGTGACCATTTTGGGAGGCATACTGCTTGCTACAAAACTGAGGGACTCCCTCTAGGGGAGGGGGTTATATAGGGAGGGGACTTCCTGTTTGAGATTGCCAGTGTCCACACCTGAAGGTACTCCATATAACCCATATAGTAATGAATATGCCGCTCTGTGTCCCGTGATGTACTCCAAGAAAAGGATTTTACAGGTAAGCTGTATTTAAAAATCCCTTTATTAGGTTGTTCTTTGGCAGTGTGCTGACAGCTATATAGCTTTAGTTTTAAAAGAAATGTCTAGATTTTAAAGCAGCAAAGGCAGCTAATAGTATGGAAAATACCAGAGTGTCTTCAAACCACAGCTCTGTTGTCAATTGATAAACATGGTGGGGTGTATCTAGTGTATACTTGTAACTATTGTGTAATTGTAGTATTGGCAGCAATACTGTTGGCTTTATTAGAGCCTGATTTCCATATTTGAACATAATGCCCTCATACACCTAGCTACACAAATTTTGATCTGGTTATTTTTACACCTGGATGAAGTAATGCTCAAATATTTTGCAACCACTACATCTAAACAATGATATTTAACCACTTCAGCCCCAGACCATTTCGCTGGCCAAAGACCGTTTTCGGCACTGCGTCGCTTTAACTCACAATTCCGTGGTCATCCGACGTGGCTCCCAAACAAAATTGACGTCCTTTATTTCCCACAAATAGAGCTTTCTTTTGATGGTATTTGATCACCTCTGCGGTTTTTATTTTTTGCGCTAATAAACAAAAATAAAGCAATATTTTTTTTTCTTTCTGCTATAATAAATATACCCCCAAAAAAAAAAAAAAAAAATATATTTTTTTGCTCTGTTCAGGCCAATACGTATTCTTCTACATATTTTTGGTAAAAAAAACGCAATAAGCGTTTGATTTGCACAACATTTATAGCGTCTACAATATAGGGGATAGTTTTATGGCATTTTTATTAATATTTATTTTTTACTACTAATGCCGGTGATCAGCGATTTTTATTGTGACTGCGACATTGTTGCGGACACATTTTTGGGACCATTGTAATTTTTACAGTGATCAGTGCTATAAATATGCACTGATTACTGTGAAAATGACACTGGCAATGAAGGGGTTAACCACTAGGTGGCGCTGAAGGGGTTAAGTGTGCCCTAGGGAGTGATTCTTACTGTTAGGGGGCGTGGCTACATGGGACATGTCACTGATCGCTGTTCCCAATCACAGGGAACAGACAATCGGTGACAGTGTCACTAAGTAGAACGGGGAGATGCATGTTTACACTTCCCTCTCACCGTTTTGCAGCTCGGGTCCCGCGGGGCATGGGCATGGAGCTCGTAGCAGGGGTGCGCGCCCGGCGGGAATTTTAAAGTGATGTAAATATACGTTACTTTGCCCAGCCGTGCCATTCTGCCGACACAAATCTACAGGAACTGGTCGAACCGGTTAAGAGAAAAAAAACTGCACTTCCATGTTAAATCCTCCAACCTCCACATCAGATTCATAATAAACGCAGACCTAAGCTGAATCTTTGGGAGAGGACCGGTGATGTTAAGTAGCAGCAATCTGAACGCTGTTAACCACTTCAGATCCGCCCCATCGTCGAAATACGTCATTTTTTTAAAGATGGATATCTCGGTAACGGCAGCAGCTGCTGCCACATCCGAGATATCCATCTCTTCATGGGGCGGATCTGTACACGATAATGGCGGTCTCCGCGGCGCATTCGCCGCGAGATCGCCGTTATCGGTGGCGGGAGAGGGTGCCCCCCCCTTCCCGCCGCTCTCCCGCGCCCTCCGCCGCTTACCGTTGCCGTCGGTAGCAGCGGAGGCGATCGGGTCTGCTCGTCGTCTGTCCGGGGATGCGACTGAGGGAAAAATGTCCCTCAGCCGTCCCCATACCTCTGCTGGGCGGAAGTGACGTCAATACGTCAGTCCCGCACAGCGTCTTAAAGAGACATATATTTTTTATTTACTTTTTTTTCCTTTTTCTTTTGCATTTAAGTCTAAATATGAGATCTGAGGTCTTTTTGACCCCAGATCTCATATTTAAGAGGACCTGCCATGCTTTTTTCTATTACAAGGGATGTTTACATTTTTTGTAATAGGAATAAAAGTGATCAATAATTTTTTTTTTTTTTTTTTAATGTCAAAAATGTAAAAATAAATTAAAACAAATAAGAAAACCAAAAAAAAATGTTTAAAACGCCCGTCCCGACGAGCTCGCGTGCAGAAGCGAACGCATATGCGAGTATCGCCCGCATATGAAAACAAGGTTCAATCCGCACAAGTGAGGTATCGCCGCGATTGTTAGAGTGAGAGCAATAATTCTAGCCCTAGACCTCCTCTGTATCTAAAAAAATGCAACCTGTAGAATTTTTTAAACATCGCCTATCAAGGTTTTTAAGGGTAAAAGTTTGACGCCATGCCACGAGCGGGCGCAATTTTTAAGCGTGACATGTTGGGTATCATTTTACTCAACGTAACATTATCTTTCACAATATATAAAAAAATTGGGCCAAATTTATTGTTTTATTTTTTAATTCAAGAAAGTGAATTTTTTCCAAAAAAAGTGCGCTTGTAAGACCGCTGCGCAAATACGGTGTGAGAAAAAGTATTGCAATGACTGCCATTTTATTCTCTAGGGTGTTAGAAAAAAAAATATATAATGTTTGGGGGTTTTAAGTAATTTTCTAGCAAAAAAAACAGTTTTAGTCTCGTAAACACCGAATCTGAAAAACAGGCTCGGGTCTCAAGTGGTTAAATTGGTGTCCCATCTGTTGTATCAAAGCAAATTCCACTAATAAAAGGAGATTTCTATTTCCATAGGCAGTACCTGTCGCCTCCTTTTATAGAAGCAATAAATGTTGGCATAGGTGACTAAGGTAAACTGCAGTTGTAGAGTGGGAAGTACTGTGTATGTCCATTGCCAGATCTGTATATACAATATTTATGGTTCTGCAGTTTTTATCAGTATCTAGGGCTGTGCATTAACTACTTCAGACCCGCGCTATCGTCGAATAACGGCAACAGCGCGGGTCTGAATAGCCAACATGCCGTCTTTTGACGCCCCTTTGGGCGTTCCCAGCGTGCGCTGCGGGGAAGCCCTGTGTTGTCCGTGTCCCTTGGACACGGCCAATCACAGATCGCAGCGAACAGAGTGGCCGTTTGCGATCATCTCTCATTGCCGTTTTACACAGAGACAGCATCCTGTCTCTGGAGAGGAGGAGCCCGATCTGTGTTCCTTGTACATAGGGACACAGATCGGTCACCCCCCCTCCCCCCACAGTTAAAACACACCTAGGATACACATTTAACCCCTTCCTTACCCCCTAGTGTTAACCCCTTCAATGCCAGTCACATTTATACAGTAATTAGTGCATATTTATAGCACTGATCGCAGTATAAATGTGAATGGCGCCAAAAATGTGTCAAAAGTGTTCGATGTGTCCGCCATAACATCGCAGTACCAATAAAAATCGCAGATCGCCGCCATTTCTAGTAAAAAAAAAATAATAAAAAATAATTCTCTCCCCTATTTTGTAAGCGCTATAACTTTTGCGCAAACCAGTCGCTTATTGCCATTTTTTTTTTTTTTTTTTTACCAATAAAAATGTGCCCAGTAAGCAATTGGTAATATGGGTTTGGTATAGAGGCAACAAAATAATCGGAAACGTGAAATGCTTTGCCCTGGTAAATAGCCTGGTGCAATCTAAAGGGGGATAATTGGCGTGTGCCAATGCTTCCAGGGATGAGGCTGTGCGGGTGGGAGGGGCTCGATCGCACCATGGCTGCTAGCGGCAAACGCTGCGCCGAGGCTCTGACGACACCATCGGCGGACCAGCAGACCACAGCGTGAGAGGCTGAGGGCTGAGAGCCGTCATACCCGCCCAAGATCCGACACGACCGGAGACCGGGACTCTGAGCGAGTGAGTTCTAATGCCCAACGCTGCAGGAGACCACATCTCCCAGCGATCCCCAAGTGTGTGCTCAGCATCGGCTGGAACAGGGTACAGCGCAGCAGGCCGAGCGGTTGGAGCGCAGGGTGTGAGACTGCGGGTCACCACGGATATCCCTATGGAGACGTGCTGCCGCAGCGGTTGGGGAAGTTACATGGGATACCGGATCTGACTGGAGGAGGACTGGAGGATTGGTTAGGCGCTCTGAGCCGATTTAGGTCAGGATTCCCCCTGGCACCCCCACCTCCCTCTCTGAATATGAAACATTTTGTGGAGAAGTTAAATCCTTTGCAATGTCTATCTTTCAATGCTTCTATATCCTGGCATTTTTCCTGGTTTAAAAGGATTTGGAACCTTAAAGGACGGTAAAAAGTTGCGGGCGGCCTGGAAAAAAAAAAAAAAGTCTGTGACTTGTATAAGGGAATGCGATTTACAGGACAGCAAAGATGATTATTTGTACCTGCATTCCAATGAAGGCATACTGTAAAAATCAGGTTACTGCCCCGATGCATAGAAGTGTAAAAGGCCACACAGGGCTGCCCCGAGGGGCACGTACAGCGAAAGCGCATGCGACACAAATGTTCATCTATGTGGAGATTGCGCCGCGTTCAAATAAAAATAAATAAATATTTTTAGAATCGGAAGACCCTTAACAGGAAGGGGCGGGCAGTATTGTCATACTTAGTGACTAAAGCCAAATTGACATTGTCAAAAAAGGGAAAATTTTTGAACACTGTTAACCCCTCAAGTCACTGCGATATGCCTGAGCAAGGGATTTAAGTAAGGGATAGAGGGAGAGAAACCATCCAACTCCCCTACCCCTGGCCCAATCAGTATAGAGACACACGCGTCCTTTTCCTGTATTTCAGCAAAATCTCCACCCTCTCTTACTCTGCTCTGGGACAAGGACAGCCTCCGTGGCCTGAATGCTCGAGCAGGGATATGAACACCTATTTGATCAACCCGCTAAACCTTTTTTCTGGGCTACTGGGTACTTAAGCACGGGAATTTTCTCAGTGCTGAATAAGTATATATTTAGGAAAAAATGAAGAGAAATTCTCGTTGAGTAAAGGAGCAGTCAATTTGCATATCCTCACTGAGGAAAAAAGGAAAAAAAAAACAGAATATATAACTTGCAGCAGAATAAGGATGTAATAAACCCCTCAAACTGGGGAAGAGAATTAGGGCCCCAAATTAAAACAAGATTAACAGGTCTACGAGGGGTGCAGCCCCAAAGGTACCCAAAAAGAACACTGGGACCAGCTCAATCCAGCAATATATGACCCAAGAGGGGACTTCAAAAAGCCCAGGACCTATAAAGAAGACGGGAAAAAAAAGAACGAGACCAAAACGGGGGAAGGTGGCTCGGACCGCTCAAAGGGAGAAACGACACTAGAAAGTGAATATGAGCATAGCAGATTAGAAGAGCAAAGATCAGAAACACAACCACCAACAAAGGCTGAAATGAACAAGATGCTACGAAGGATGGAAAATGTCATAAAAACAGAAATCAATAGGCTAAGAATGGATCTAGGAGGACTTCTTGAAAGGATAGAGGAGACGGAAAAAAGAATAGAAGAACAAGATCATGAACTAAACAAATTAAAAATACAAGTCAATGCAATGAATGAAAACCAGAGAATGTTAGCATATCGGTTAGAAGACCAGGAAAATCATAACAGAAGACAGAACCTGAGAATACGCGCGATTGTAGAAGAAAAGGGAGAAGATCTAAGAAAGATAATGAATACAATATTCAATCCCCTGTTAGAAAAACCAGCAGAAGCGAAGCCCCTCAAAATAGAACGGTGCATCGGGTGGGAAACCCCAAAACAGACAGAACTGGACCAAGAGATGTCATAGATCGGTTCCGGAACTATGAAGACAAGCAGAAATATAGGGAAGGCTGAGGGGGAAACCCCCCATTAGATATAAAGAGACTGAGTTACAAATTTTTACAGACTTAGCGAAAGAAACTTTAACAAGGAGAAGACACCTGAGACCCTTACTAGAACAGATGCGTATTCAGAATGTAAAATATCAATGGGGCTTCCCTGCATGCCTCATCGGCCTGAAGGGGGGAAGATCGGCACGATTAAGACACCCAGAAGAGTTGACAAGGTTCCGCCGTAAAATGGACTTAACAGTTCCTGATCTGCCGGACTGGGTAGATTAAGAAAAAAAAAGGCAGGATAGGTAATAAGGAAGAAAACTGAACAGGGAGGGGGGGCAGGTGGGCAGCCGATGGGCAATCTAGAGCACCACCACAAGAAGAGGAGCCGATGGTGAACGAGAGGAGGAAACCATTAGCGGCTTCTAGGCCAAGAATGGGCCAAGGGGAAGGAGGGGGGATAGGGGGGGTCAGGGAGGGAAATAGGGGAAAGGGAGGGACGGACCATCGCGTTGACTCCACAAGGAAAATATGTTTTCTTTCTTTTTCTCCTATATTTAAAGGCAGACTATCCAAAAAGAAAAAAGAGGAGAAAGGGAAGGAAGGGAAAAAAAATAGATGACAGAAATAAAGTTTCTCTCGTACAATGTTAGAGGTTTGAACTCTCCTCTAAAGAGACATAAAGTCCTCAGAGAAATAAAGCAATACAAGGCAGATGTCGTCTTTTTACAGGAGACCCACCTTACATTGGATTCTAACCTAAAGTTGTAGTCCCCAAGGTACCCAACATGGTTCTACGGAGATACAATATCAAAGCAGGCCAGAGGGGTAGCACAAGGATTTGCGCGAGGAATGCGATTCACACTGGAAGCCAGACAGACAGACCCCGAAGGAAGATTTATTTTCCTGAAAGGCAAACTGGGAGACACGGTCTATACTATGGCGAACGTCTACGCCTCCAATGTGAATCCTATTAAATACGTAAGCAAAATACTTGGAAAATGTAAAGATTTTGCTGTAGGGCATGTGGTGCTAATGGGAGACTTTAACTTCTGCATGAACCCGACACTAGATAGTACGTCCCGGGCACAGGGGACAAACTGTAGCCAGTTGAAAGAAATGAAACAAAGAATGGATTACAACCAAATGGTTGATATATAGCGGATTTTACATCCTAAAACTCAAGACTACAATTTTTACTCCCCTGTGCACGGGACTTACTCGAGGATAGATTATATCCTAGTGGATCACAGATTACTAGAGAGGGTAATCAAAACTGGAATAGAGATCACGACGCTCTCAGATCATGCCCCTATAATAATGAAGGTCAGTACACTCAAACCGCAAATGAACCCTCCGATGTGGAGGTTGGATGAAAGCCTATTGGGAGAAGACGAGGTAGTAGAAAGGGTACAAAAGGAACTGGAGTACTATTTTTTTGGAGAATGATACGGAGGAGATTTCAAGAACCTCCCTTTGGGAAGCTCACAAAGCATATATGAGGATTTTTATTATGGAGGGGTCCAGGAAAAAAAATAACTAGGAAATTTAAAAACAATGGAAGAAATTTTTAAACTGGAACAAGAACATAAAATACAGGGCCATAAGCAAGTAACATACCATAAATTGACTATAAAAAGAGATGAACTCAGAGCACTGCTCGAGCAAGAAACAAAGAAAACATTAAACAGAATTGCTAGAGAAAGATATATATGGAGGAATAAACCCAGCAAGCACTTAGCTAGAATGGTACAAAAAAAGAAAACTAGAAATTTTATTGAAAAAATAAATAAATGGAGACATGGCCTATGCAACAAGTGACATAGCTGAAGTTTTCAGAAGTTATTACGAAGGATTATACGATGTACAACAAAAGAAATGGAAGCCAGGCGAGAAAGCGGCCAAAATAAGGGAAGTGTTATTAAAAGCAAACCTGCCTAAAATAGAAGAATACGTTACTGCGAATATAGATGAACCTATAACGGAAGATGAAATAAGTAGCGCCTTAAACTCAGCAAAAGGGAAAAGCCCAGGACCAGACGGCTTCACGACTTTGTATTTAAAAATGTATAGTACTATACTGATACCTAGACTCTGCCAATACTTCAACGGTTGGGTGTAGACTACGAAATGAGCAGGGATGCTCTAGCAGCAACTATTACAGTAATCGAGAAAGAGGGAAAAGACAATACGCTCTGCTCTGGATTTAGGCCCATATCACTATTGATCGCAGACACAAAACTTTACGCCAAGATCCTAGCAGAGCGTATGAAAAGGATAACGACCAACCTGGTCCACCCGGACCAGGTAGGATTTATACCCGGTAGGGAGGGTAAAGACAATGGGGTTAGAGCACCCCTTCTCCTTCAGCAACTAAAGAAAAATGGGTCCCCCGGTCTATTCCTGTCTGTGGACGCAGAGAAATCGTTTGACAGGGTAGACTGGGGACTCATGATGCAAACATTAGAAACAATTGGAATAGGCCCGAGGATGATCAGATGGATCAAAACACTATACCATTATCCCCATGCAAAGATTAAAATCAATGGGACCCTATTATCATCCTTTGAGATGATAATTGGGACTAGGCAGAGGTTTCCCCTATCCCCTCTCCTCTTTGTTCTATCGCTGGAACCCCTTCTTGCAACTGTCCGGAACAACCCAGACTATAGAGGAGTAATGGTAGGAGAAGATGAGCACAAACTTTCCGCTTTCGCAGATGATATTTTATTCTATATCTGTAGCCCCAGAACTACTCTTCCTTACTTACTGAAAAACATAAAACAGTACGGAGAGGTATCTAACTTTAAAATTACCGTAACCTAGACCGAGATCTTGAACGTAAATATTAACAAAGCGGAAGAACGACGCCTTAAGGAAGAGTTTAATTTCTCCTGGCAGAAAGAGATAAACTACCTTGGCTTTAAACTAGCTAACTCCTTAAAGAAAATGTATAGAATAAACTTTATCCCCCTACTAGACAAAATTAAACTAGAAATTAAAAAAATATATAACAGACCCATTTCATGGTTTGGAAGGATAAATATTGTAAAGATGGTCCTGGCTCCGAAAATACTCTATAAATTTAAAATGATCCCAGTAACATTACCACAGCCCTATTTCACAACATTAAACTCTTTTAATGAATTACATTTGGAAAAATAAAAAACATAGAATCTCATCTCAAGTGCTAAAGCAGAACAAGAAACAGGGAGGACTTGCGGTTCCAGACGTTAGAAAATATAACGCTACGGTTCTCACACGGGTAATTAAGTGGGCTAAAGAAAAACATGAAAAGAGATGGATTAAAATTGAATGTGCACTGGCTAGGACACATTTAGGGAGAATAATATGGAACCCCCCGCAATATAGAACATTACACACGAACACGCATGTTTTGACACGTAATGCACTACAGATATGGGATAGACTGCACAAACAAATGGGAGGGGAATTTAATTCACCACTTATAGATTTAAAAGATAATGAATATTTTGCACCAGGGACAAAAGGGGTGGGTGGGAACTTGATTAGAAATAAAATTCAACTAAGGGATATCATTAAAAATGGTAAGATTGTTACTACAGGAGATAAAATCCAAGAAAGAACTCATGTCGTTGGACTGATGGCGATATCTACAGCTCTGCCACTTTGTCAAGCACTTACCTCAACCCTTGCCATCAAGGAGTGAGCTTACCCAATTGGAACATCTTTGTACAATAGAGAGCTCAAAAGGCACTATCTCCAAAATCTATAAACTACTGTTAAAAGTGGATGAGTTGGAGATGCCTCTATACACCCAAAAATGGGAAAGGGAACTGGAAACCACCTAGGGAGAAAACCTCAATTGAAAGAATCATTAACCTGACTCACTCCTCGGCAGTTGATGTAAGGACGGCAGAGACTCACCTCTCGATCACCAAACCAGTCCTTCAAAACTCGCTTCCATTCATGGAAACCCTCACTCTTCAGCTGCAAACAAATCCCCAAGACATGGTCCATATCCTACTGTGCTACAGACCACCGGGCCAAAAAACGCACATTCTCACGTCATTAACAGAATTCATCTCCTCTTACACCCTAAGCATCCAACACCTTTTGGTGCTTGAGGACTTCAACCTCTGGGCCAACTCTTCGTTGGGCCACGTCGCTGACGCCTGCATCGACCATCTGGAAGGACTAGGTCTGCAGCAATTAATACGAGGCCCCACTCATGCCTCAGTCCATACCCTAGATCTCATTTTAAAACAGGTTTTGGAAATTGAAGTAGGGGAAAATGAGCCACTACCATGGACCGATCACCATGCCATTAAATTTAAAATCGCCAATCACCTCAGGCCAAAAAAAAACGGTGACAACTCACTGAACTAGATCTCAGAAGAAGCTCCACTCAAAACAACCCTAGGAAACAAAATAAACACAATCCAACAAAAACAAACAGCCGCAGAAACACTTGACGCCATCAACAAGGCGCTACTTCAGTCCGCCGATTTGGTGGCACCAAAACGCAAAACTTGCATTCGGGAAAACAACGCCGGCTGGTTTAATGACCAGCTGACGTTGCTAAAGCAAGAGCGTAGAAGAGCAGAAGCTGCGAGGAAAAGGAGCTCTTCGGATAGAAACCACACCATTTACAAGACAATAACAAAGAAATATCACAAAGAAATCTTTATGGCCAAAAAAAAATCACTTTGCCAACATCCTCACCAATGCCCTAAACCGCCCCGCGAACTCTTCAAGCTGGTTTCACAGTCGATGAGCCAGCTTGCTTAGAGCCCCCCACTTCTGATTCACAAGAATTTTGCAACGAACTATCAGATTATTTCATTAATACAATTGAAAGAATCCGTGTGAGTATTGAGCAAAAAGGAATCGGCATGAATCCCACCCCTAATCCCAACCCAAATACCATTATATACCCGCCGCAAGCACCAAAGTTCACCTTAAAACCCATCACCATCGCTGCCACTAAAAAATATCATTGGGACTCTGCGCAACAGCACAGCACCCAATGACATCATTCCCACTAAACTGCTGAAAGAAAGTGCCGATATACTGGCACCAGCTATCACGCAGCTTATAAATCAATCATTCAAGGAGGGCATGGTACAATAAAACCTATCCTAAAAACAGCCCTCAAAATTTCCACTCGCCTACTAGCATTTGGCGAGTGGATTTAAGCTGGAGGCGAGTGATGACAGGGCTGCATGACCAATCTCCCTCCAATCTGTGCCTACACTTAGAGTCCCGATGAGATTGGCGGCCGAAGAGGAAAGGTGCATGCTCAGGAAAAGTAGTCTGGTGAGCCGCAAACAGGCAGAGCAGTACACAGGTGCTCTTCTTATAATTCTCATTAAGCCATGGGACATAACAGTATGACCTCTCTGAGCCTGCCCCCTCCCCCCGACCAATGTAGCTGGAGAGCAGAAAGTAATGAGTTAGGTGGAGGATTGCGAAAATTACCACTGTGGTGCACCGCTCACTGAAAGTTGCCCTGACACGAGAGCAGCAGCCTTCCAGTTTGTGCAGTTTTCTTCTCCTTGTGTTCTATGTAAGTGTCCAACAGTTCAGCCTGAGCACTGTGAACAGACTGGTCTCAATGTGTGCTGTGCAGTGTCAGTGTGCGCTGTGCTATGGTGTCAATGACTGTGCAGTTGTGTGGATCTCAGCGCTGGATTGTACTCCCTCCCGCTGTGCTGTAGCACCTCTCCTCACTGCCAGCCTGAATAAAAGGGGGAAGTGGGGACATGCAAGCGCGGAGCCGCACACAGGCTCCTGATGATGGGAGAGGAATAGGAGAGGGAGAGGGAAAGAGAGAGGATGAATGGGAGTTGCAGAGGAGACAGCAAGAGAATGGGGAAGAGACCCAGTTCTAGTGCCCTGTCCCTCTGGTCTACCCCCAGTGCCCTGCCCCAATTTGTTAAAGTTGTTGTTGTTGGTAATATTTAAATTTTGTAATTTGATTCTGCATAAAACATTTAACAGTGTAATTCCATGAGATTATCTACGAGGGTGTGTTTACGGGTGCAATTAGGCGCAGGGCAATGTATGAATTAGGTGGGGCAACTGGTGGCGAGTAACTCTTGAGGCCTGGCTAGTAGCTCAGGACTTGAAATTTTGAGCCCTGCTAAAAAAAAACACCCTTGACCCTAAAGATCCAAACAATAGGAGGCCCATAACCTGTCTAAATGTTTTCTCCAAGATAATGGAGAAAGAAGTTGTACAACAGGTACAACTGCATTTAGAAACCCAAAAATTACTCGATACGTTTCAATCAGGCTTCTGGCCAGGTCACGGAACTGAAACCGCTCTGGTAAAAATATGGGATGATGCTCTAGAGCAGGGATCTCCAAACTACGGCCCTCCAGCTGCTGTGGAACTACACTTCCCATGAGGCATTGTAAAACTCTGACATTCGTAGACATGACTAGGCATGATGGGAATTGTAGTTCCTGAACACCTGGAGGGCAATAGTTTGGAGACTCCTGCTCTAGAGGCCGCAGATGAAGGAGAATCCTCTCTCCTGATCTCTCCTGATCCTGTTTGACCTAAGTTCGGCCTTTGACACGGTAGACCACGGACTACTACTCGCTAGGTTAGCTGAAGTGGCCAAAGTCAGCTACATCCCTTAGCTCAAGCATACAGACAGGAAAGAGTGATTAGCTAAGAAAACCCCCCCTCTTCTGAAGACTCCTGGGATTTGCATAGGCCTGGAAACCAGGAGGTAACTGAAGAAATAAAAAATAAAAAAGTTTTAAAGCCACCCCCCAAAGAAAATTGGGCACCAGCAGCCACAGATTGAAGTAATAGAGCAGCCTTTCTGATGAGCACCCCTCATTGCATAGAAGTGCAGTTCAGTTTTATGGGCACTGAAACTGCGCCCCTGTTGAAACATTTGAAACCCATCTTTAAGATAACCTTAACAAGGTTGGAGAACAGGGGAGGGCTGTGGCTGCACCCAGCAGGGATAGCGCTGCCATTGTCCATTAGCAAATGTGCTGAAAAGGAGACCCTGCCTATGCTCGGGAGGAGGAAGGAGGAAAGACCCTCAGACCTTGGGTGAAAATACAGCTCCTCTATAAAAAAAATTGAGCGCTCTTTGTCATCTCCAGTATCAGAAAAGGAAAGTGCTGATGCCACTGCGTTATTTTAATCCTATTTGCTTTTACTTGTCTTCTCAAATTACGTCCGCTTCTATTGGACGTTTTGGATCTGATGAACCAGCGGATGCTGAGAAACGCGTCATCCCATTGGCTGGCCCGAGATTCGACGTCACTTCCGGTCGTACGGCGATAGACTGCGCTTCATGCTGGAACGCATAGCGCGTCCTTTCCAGGAAACACAGCTTCTGGATCTCCTGTCGCTCCTTCCAGGCTTCCCCAGGATGGGTCTCCATAACTCCCAAGACTTGGCCAAGTCAGCCTGCCTGCAGATGTAAACGATCGCTGTGACCCTCGACCAGCCATTAACCCCTGATGTGCCCTTGCTCTCAATTGTTTTGTGAGTAGCCAATCTACTGTTTACTATTATTTTCACTTCATTAAATCCCTAATTTACTACACTTAGTTTGGCGCATGTCCTTCTTGTCTTTAAAGTCACTGAAGCGGATCTACCCTGGTTCTCCCCCTTCTTGGAAAACCGATCACAAACAATGAAATTGGGATCTTTCACGTCGGAAAAGCGTACGGTATCATGCGGAGTCCCTCAGGGATCTCCCTTGTCAGCGGTACTGTTCAATATCCATCTCCGCCCCCTCTTTGAAATCATCAGCAACCAGAAGCTACTATACCATTCCTATGGATTAGAGGGTCATTCTCTTGGATTAGAGAGATCCCTCACTCTAATAAATAACTGGATGACATCCAGTTATCTTAAACTCAATGGTTCGAAAACGGAGCTGCTCCTGTTTCACGCAAACCGAAAAAGCCACCCCACCTCAACTTGGACCCCACCGCCCATTCTGGGTAAAACTATCACCCCTAGCACCAAAGTCAAAAGTCTGGGAGTGATTTTCCACTCCTACATGACAATGGATGCACAAATAGGGTCTGTAGTCAGCGGATCCCATCATCTGCTGCGCCTACTACGCCGACTTACTCCCTTTATCCCTAAAAAGGACATTGCAGTCGTGGTGGAAACAATCATCAATTCCAGACTTGACTATGCAAATGCCCTCTATTTAGGACTCCCCAAATACCAAATCACTCGTCTGCAAGTCGTTCAAAATAAGGGCTGCTAGATTAATGACTGGCAAAAAAACATGGGAGTCGATCTCCCTTTCGCTGAGATCTCTTCACTGGCTACCAGTGAAAGACAGAATCACTTTCAAGGCACTCTGCCTAACACATAGGTGTATTCAAGGAAACGCTCCCCAATATCTATGCGAAAAAATAAAGGCCCACAACCCAAATCGCATTCTGCGATCGACAAATCAAAATCTACTGCAAATACCCAAGGCAAGATACAAATCCAAAGGAGATCGGAGATTTGCTGTCCAAAGACCTCGACTGTGGAATGCAATACCAACCATCATCCGACTGGATTCGGACCACTTGGCCTTCAGGAGAATGATTAAAACTCATCTCTTCTGAGGTAAAGGGTTTTCTTACCGAAGGAATGGAAACCGCGCCCAGAGGCGATTCAGTTAGCATGTGTTGCGCTTAATAAGTTTTTCACTCACTCAGATGAACTATAAATGCATCACGGGCTGGAACGCTACTCCAGATAAAACAAGAACATTTAGAGAAGGACAGTCAGCTGAATGTTGGCGAGGTTGTGCAGCCAAGGGAACAATTGCCCAATGGTGGTGGGACTGCCCGAAAATAAAAAAAATATTCGAAAAAAGTCCTGACACTGATCAAAGATATAACCAAAAAGGAGATAGACGACCCATGGGTGGTCCTCTTCCACGGGGGGGGGGGGGGGGAGAGGCAATAAAAGATCCTTGATCCGCACTTGCTAAACGCAGCTAAAAGGCTGGTACCTAAGAAATGGATGGATGTGGAAAGCCCACACGTCTGGGAATGGATAGATTCCGTAGAGGAAACATATAGGATGGAGGAGTTGAAGTATTGGGTGGAGGAGGAAAATGTGGGCTTCAGGGACAAATGGGAAATTTGGAAGGGATATAAAAAAACATGGAGCTTCGCGGAAAATCTGAGAGTGTGGTGAAGGGGAGGTCTAGTAGCAAATAGGATCACACATATCTAGGAAGCGGATGAGGAGTCACGAGATGAGGGGGAGGGGGGGGAAGGGGGACTATATTTATTTTTCACTATAAGGGAACACCCGCAACGGGCTAGGCCGGAATAAGGAAGGCTGAGAGGTTTTAGACCTCTGTATCTTGTACTTTCACGTTTTCCTCTTAAAAATAAATAAATAAGAAAAACCAAAGTAAATAAAATATTCAAACAAATTCTGCATATGATGCTAAACTTCTACGGAGACGATGGGGGTTCACCAACCATGAGAAAGTCTTCAAGGATGTTAAAGTCTGAGTGAAAAAAAAAATAAAGGGGGATAATTCTATCTAGAACAGGACAAAAGTCCCCCAATAACCAAGCAACTCCTTATCCTAAATGTACATTACCTACAGCAATGTATCGCAAGTCCAGTCCTTGAGTACCCCCAACAGGTCATGTTTTCAGGCTTTCATTATTTTGCACAGGTAATCTGATCAATTTCACTGCCTTAGTAATTACCACAGCCATTTCATCTGAGGGAAATCTTGAAAACATGACCTGTTGGGGGTACTTGAGGACTGGAGTTTGGAAACATTCCACTTCAGGACAGTTCTCATTTTGTGGTAGTGTCCTAAGGTAATGGACCTCTACTCCTTTATGGAGAAAGTTATTTATTTTAAATGCAGAAGCTTTGTCTCAGTGCATTTTATGAATTAAGATAAAAAGCCTTTTGTGTGCAGAAGCCCCCCAAATACTTATAGAGACCCATCTCTATCTAGCGATGTCCATGAGTGCCTCGACCGCTGGGGACTCTCCCTCCTGATTGGCTAAGACACAGCAGCAGCACCATTGGCTCCCGTTGCTGCCAAGCAAACTCAGCCAATCAGAAGGGGGGCAGGGCAGAACTGCAGCTCCATGTCTGAATAGATAGAGCTTTCAGCTCTGCTCAGGTGCCCCCATAACAAGCTGCTTGCTATGGGGGCACTCGGCAGGAGGGAGGGGCCAGGAGTTCCAGCCAGAGATCCACAAACAGGAGGATCTGGGCTGCTCTGTGTAAAACCATTACACAGGGCAGGTAAGTATAACATGTTTATTATTTTAATAGAAAAAGAACAAGACTTTACAATCACTTTAACTAGTTTATTTTTCATTTATTCTTTTATCTTTGGATCATTTCATCAACTCTTCGTAGTCTTCTAATGCTACAAACAGAAGCAGTGTTTCTGGATTGGCACAAAAAAACCTTGGTAGCTGGATCTGGACACCATTGTGTCAGGAGGGCCTGTAATGTTGCACTGGAACCTGCAGGGGTGCAGGTGCAGGAGATGTCCACAACTTGCGCCAGGTGATGTGGACAATGCACAACTTGTGGCAGGTGACGTGGCCAGTGGACAATCCATAACTTGTGGCCAGGTGACGTGGCAGGTGACGTGGCCAGTGGACAATCCACAACTTGTGGCAGGTGACGTGGCAAGTGGACAATCCACAACTTGTGGCCAGGTGATATGGCAGGTGACATGGCCAGTGGACAATCCACAACTTGTGGCAGGTGACATGGCCAGGTGACGTGACATGTGACGTGGCCAGGTGATGTGTCAAGTGTACAATCCACAACTTGTGGCATGTGACGTGGCCAGGTGATGTGGCAAGTGGACAATCCACAACTTGTGGCAGGTGACGTGGCCAGTGGACAAACCACAACTTGTGGAAGGTGATGTGGCCAGTTGATTTGGCAACTGGATAATCCACAACTTGTGGCAGGTGACGTGGCCAGGTGATTTGGCAACTGGATAATTCACAACTTGTGGCAGGTGACGTGGCAAGTGGACAATCCACAACTTGTGGCAGGTGTCGTGGTCCGGTCATGTGGCAAGTGGACAATCCACAACTTGTGGCAGGTGACGTGGACAATTCACAACTTATGGCAGGTGACATGGGAAGTGGACAATCCGCAGCTTGTGGCAGGTGACGTGGCAAGTGGACAATCCACAACTTGTGGCCAGGTGATATGGCAGGTGACATGGCCAGTGGACAATCCACAACTTGTGGCAGGTGACATGGCCAGGTGACGTGACATGTGACGTGGCCAGGTGATGTGTCAAGTGTACAATCCACAACTTGTGGCATGTGACGTGGCCAGGTGATGTGGCAAGTGGACAATCCACAACTTGTGGCAGGTGACGTGGCCAGTGGACAAACCACAACTTGTGGAAGGTGATGTGGCCAGTTGATTTGGCAACTGGATAATCCACAACTTGTGGCAGGTGACGTGGCCAGGTGATTTGGCAACTGGATAATTCACAACTTGTGGCAGGTGACGTGGCAAGTGGACAATCCACAACTTGTGGCAGGTGTCGTGGTCCGGTCATGTGGCAAGTGGACAATCCACAACTTGTGGCAGGTGACGTGGACAATTCACAACTTATGGCAGGTGACATGGGAAGTGGACAATCCGCAGCTTGTGGCAGGTGACACGCTAAATACAAGTACACTGCTGCTCTCTCAGCTGCTGCTCACTCTGGTCTCACAAAATGGCTGAAATAGTTAAATACTGTATTTTGAGCTTAGGGAGGGTCTTATGATGATTCTTAACTAAACGCTTATAAACGCGGTAAAACTCAGTGAAAATCGGGCATTTTTACACGCCTGTTTTAGCCTTTAAAAACGTATGTTCAGCAGAGTTTGCACTGGCGTCCCGTGTGCATGGGGCCTAAGATGTTTTCGTAGGAGCAGCATGTTTTTTTTTTTTTTTTCTTTGTATTGGGAGAGAAACACCCAATACAAAGGCACCAATGTATCTGTCTAGGTCCATATGGGGTAACTTCTAAATAGATAGTTGAACTTGGGAAGGAATACTTTTTTTTTTATAAGATTAATGTGCCCCAGCAAGTTCACTTTTAAAAAACAAAAGTAAGTACAAAAAAGAGCAAATAATTGCTAGTGTAAGGGGTTAATTTTTTTTTACTGTGGGACAGTGAAAGTAATAATTACAGTAGCGGTTTGCTTTTTTGTACTATAAAGAGCTCATTTTAGTTTTTTAACCCCATTATGTTACTGGCCGATTAATCGATTATGAAAATTGTAATCAATTAATTTCATAATCGATTCGTTGTTTCGGCCCTAAACCTAGCCCTCAGTTGCACCAGCACGGGATGTTGATTAGGGTTACGCTGTGTTTGAATTACCTAAGTATTTAAAGTAGGGCTGTGCAATTTAACTTCTAATTGATCGATTAATCTTTAATTTTTTTGAACGATCAAAATCTTTTTGTTCGATTAAAATTCTTTTGATTGGTACTCGCCTCTCCGCCAGCTTCTGGGCTTTCAGGGAGTACCATTTGGAGATCCGGTAACTTTACGGACACCAGCGGGGCTTGCCGTGTCCATCTGAAAGGCTCCTTTGCTGTGTCTTCATATCTGCATGCCGGCGGGACCTTACTATCTGCCACACGCAAGGGCTGTTACACTTCCCTCTATCACTTCCCTCCATCAACCTGGGATTCTACAACCATCCACTGGGAGTTGTGATAGTTCCCTTCACGGGACATCTACATGCCGACTGACTGATGTTAACCCATCCTCATCTGGATTCAGCAGTGGTATCGTTGAACACATTTTTATACCAATATCATACTTGGCTACATGTTTTTATGACTGCTTTTGCTCCGGTTTGGTTTTACTCGCACCATTTATACAGTTTATGTAGCTACATCGATTTTATCTCCAGTGCAATATTTATTTGGTTACCTACTTGAAGACTATAAGGCCGCGTACACACGATCAGTCCAAAGTGATGAAAACGGACTGGAGTCCAGTTTCATCGGTCCAAACCGACCGTGTGTATGGCCCATCAGTCTGTTGCTTTAAAATCGGACTGATGGACGCCTGACCATCGGTCCAAACCGATCGTTGGTACGCAAAAACCTGTGCATGCTCAGAATCAAGTCGATGCATGCTTGGAAGCATTGAACTTCGTTTTTTTCAGCACATCGTTGTGTTTTACGTCACCGCGTTCTGACGCGATCGGTTTTTGAACTGATGGTGTGTACGCACATCAGACCATCAGTCTGTGAACCAATAAAAATGAAATTCAGTCAGTTTTTTCATCAGTTTGGACTGATCGTGTGTACGCGGCCTAAAAGTTTTAATGCTATTCCCATTGAGTGCTGCCTTTGTGTGTTTTTTTGTATCCTGCTATCCATTTTTCCAGTTGTTGGTAGCTGCACTGGGAATCAGCCTGCAAGGAGATCAGCTAAAAGTAGTTGGATCTGTATGTCCGTTTATAATTAATCAAAATTAGTCGATTAATCGTTTGTTTTTTTAATCGATTAATCGAACACAAAAACAGTAACAGCCCTAATTTAAAGTTATTAACCCACTGTAAGGGGGTATTGGCGTGTGGTACCTTGTGACAAGGGGTCTAGAGAAAAAAAGTAAAGATTTTGACCAATTCATTCAGACAACCGAGAAGCGCCCAAACTCATCGAAGAGGACCAGGGCGGCACACAAGGAGTCCGCGTCATGCAAATACAACGGGGCTTCAGCCGCATACAATGACACCTTTTCCTCCAAGGGGCCGACCTTCAGCCCCTCCACCTGCTGGGAGGCCTTGAGTAAGATGGCCAGTGGGTTCAATGCTAGGGCAAAAAGGGATGGGGAGAGGGAGCACCCCTGGCATGTGCCACGCTGCAGAGGAAAAATCTGAGACCCCCATTAGTAGGTATACAGGCTGTAGGAGCTTGGTATAGCAGTTTTAGCCAATGCAGGAATTTTGGATCAAAACCATATCTGCCCATTAGCTCCAAGAGGTAGCCCCACTCAATGGAGTCCAATGCCTTTTCGGCATACAAAGAGGCAATGTCTCTGGTACCTCCGTTGTCATGGGCAATGGACATGTTGAGGTAGAGGCGTCTCAAATTGTAATATCCGTGCCTTTACCAGGCATGCACCCCGTCTGGTCAACATGGATGAGCTCACCCAGGTCCTGTGATAACCGGTTTGCAAGGATTTGACTTTGATTCGGGCAGGGATCCCATTGTGGAGAGCTGGGCAAACAATTTGGTGAGCCTAAGTGCAAGGAGTTCCGGATAAGTGGAATAGAATTCAACTGGAATTCCATCCGCTCTGGGAGTCTTACCGGGCTGCAGTTGGGCCATAGCGATCTGGACTTCCTCCAAAGAGATATCCTGGTCTAGCTTGACACTAGCCTCCTGAGATAAGGTAGGAAAGTCCCCCCCCCCCCATCTAGATAAGTCCCAAGGTCCAATGCTTCACAATCTACCTTAGAGTATAAGAAACGATAGTATTGCATTAATCTATTATTAATTGGGGCCCCCTGTAATTTCACATTCTCCCAATATGGGTGCTTGAAAATTGCCCACAGGACAACCATGGCAACATTTAACCATTTTTGTCTCCGTATTCAAAGACGTTGGGCCACACTGAGCATAGATTTCTTAGTCATATCTGTTCTATGTAGTTCCACTGCCCTGATGGCATATTGCCAGAACCCATAGTTTAGGGAAGTTGGTGCCACAACATAACTAGCCTCCTTACTGCGGAGGTCTTTTTCCAGTTCCTCCAGAGACTGCAAAGACTGCTTCTGGCTTTTAGCAATGCGGTAAATGTTTTCCCCTCTAAGCCACCCCTTAAAAGCGTCTCAAACCATCAAAGAATCAGATGTATCTACATTTTCCAACCAATAATTACATAACACTTCTGGCATGTCCGCCTGAACTTTTGGGTCCGCTATCCAGTGCCCAGACAATCTCCACAATTTCCATCCAACAGGAGGCCCCAGGAGCATAGTTATAAGGGGGCGTGATCTAAAATACCTCTGGAAAGGATCTGCACTTTCGACACCCACTGCAGCAACGCCTGGGTGATGAAGGGCAGCAGTGGTGGAATTTTCATAGTCGCAGCAGTCGCATGTGCGACTGGGCCCTGTAGTTCCACCAATTCAGGGGGGCCCGCCACCGTTCTTTTTTTTTTTTTCCTTTGATGAAATCAGCCTGATGCACTTCTGGGACTTGAACAGTAGGCGGCAGGCCACACAAACACCCTGTGATTGGCCAAACAGGGTCATGTGTGGCCGCACGCTGTGGAATTCTGGGAATTGTAGTCATGAGCGAGCCTAGCATCATGACTGCAAGTCCTAGAATTCCACAGCGTGCGGCCACACATGACCCTGTTCGGCCAATCAAAGGGCATTAGTATTTTGCGAGCACCCTGCAAATGGATCGACGGAGGCGGAAGCGTGACCGTTTGCTGGAGTCCTGCCTCTCTGTCTGGGTGTTTCTCAGTCTCATCTGTCAGCGCCACTCCCCCAGCCATCCTCCTCTGACAACCCACCTCCTCTCTGCCTCTGTCAGCCCACCCCCCTTTGTCACCCCACCTCCTCTGACAGCCCACCCTCCTCTATCAGCTCCCCTCTGTCAGCCCCCACCCCATCTGAGCCCACTCCTCTATCAGACCACCCCCCCTCTGTCAGCTCCCACCCCCTCTCAGCCCACCCCTCCTCTATCAGCTCACCGCCCCTCTGTCAGCCCCCACCCCCTCTCAGCCCACCCCTCCTCTATCAGCTCCCCTCTGTCAGCCCACCCCCCTCTGTCAGCCCCAACCCCATCTCAGCCCACCCCTCCTCTATCAGCCCACCCCCCTCTGTCAGCCTGCCCACCTCCCTTCTGTCAGCCCACCTCCCTTCTGTCAGCCCACCACTCCTCTGTCAGCCCACTCCTCTTCTCTCAGCCCACAGCCCACCCCTCCTCTATCAGCTCCCCTCTGTCAGCCCACCCCCCCCCTGTCAGCTCCACTCTTGTCAGCCCCCACCCCCTCTCAGCCCACCCTTCCTCTATCAGCTCCCCTCTGTCAGCCCACCCCTCCCTCTGTCAGCTTCCCTGTGTCAGCCCCCCTCTCTCAGCCCACCCCTTCCTCTGTCAGCTCCCCTGTGTCAGCCCCCTTCTCTCAGCCCACCTCTCCTTCTGTCAGCTCCCCTGTGTCAGCCCCCCTCTCTCAGCCCACCCTTCCTCTATCAGCTCCCCTGTGTCAGCCCATTCTCCCCTTCTGTCAGCTTCCCTCTGTCAGCCCACCCCCCTCTTTCAGCTCCCCTCTGTCAGCCCCCACCCCCTCTCAGCCCCCACCCCCGCTTCTGTCAGCCCTACCTCTCTTCTGTCAGCCCACCCACCTCTGTCAGACAACCCTCTCTCTGTCAGCCACAGCAGAGAGCCAGGCCAGCCACCTGCAGCAGGGTGCATTGTGTCAGCCAGCCAGCCACCCACCCACTGACCCACAGCAAGCAGGGAGTCAGGCCAGCCACCCACCCACAGCAGGGTGCACCATGCAAGCCAACCACTGACCCACAGCAGGAAGCCAGGCCAGCCACCAACAGCAGGGTGCACTGTGCCAGCCAGCCACCCACTGGCCCACAGCAGCGAGCCAGGCCAGTCGGCCACAGCAGGCTGCACCAATTCAGCCAGCCACCGACCCACCCACTGACCCACAGCAGAGAGCCAGGCCAGCCACCAACAGCAGGGTGCCAGGCAGCCACCCACAGAAGCCAGCCACCCATGGTGACCCACCCACAGCAGGGCCAGGGTGCCAGCCACCCACCCACGGTGACCCACCCACACCAGGAAACCAGCCAGCCACAACAGGGTGCCAGCCAACCACCCACAGGAGCCAGCCACGGTGACCCACCCACAGCAGGGCGCCAGCCAGCCACAGAGGATGCGGGAGCCAGCCAGCCACAGAGGATGCGGGAGCCAGCCAGCCACAGAGGATGCGGGAGCCAGCCAGCCACAGAGGATGCGGGAGCCAGCCAGCCACAGAGGATGCGGGAGCCAGCCAGCCACAGAGGATGCGGGAGCCAGCCAGCCACAGAGGATGCGGGAGACAGCCAGCCACAGCTACAGCACCCAAAGTTAAGGTAAGCGTAGTGCTACAATTTTATTTCTACTTTGTGAGAGATTGGGGCAGGGGTGAGAGTTATGGCACAAAGAGGGGGTCACATTAGACTCTGTTGTAGTCTCTAATGGAGCCTGGAGGGGACACTTTCTAACAGACTGTCCATGGGACACTGTTAGAAAAAGACCCCCCTCCAGGTCCCATTAGACTCTGTTGTTAAACAGTGTTTTTTTTTTTTTCTAAAAGGTAGTACTTCGTACAAATTGAAGGGGCGGGGCCAGGGGTGGGTCATGATAGGGCCAGGAATGGGTCATGGGCAGGGCCTGACAGGGGGCCCTTGCTTTATTTGGTCTGGAGGCCCTGGGTGTTGTCAGTCCACCCTGGGCAGCAAGGCGCGCCAGGGAGTTGGAATGCACTCTTAAGGTACTAGATGCTGTAGCGACCGCTAGCTGGATACTGGAACCTGTAGATATTCCCCAGCACATCAAGTTTCATCAATTTCATCCAAACATTTTTTTATTCAAAAAAGCTCACATCACAAAACAATGTAGTACGTTTCGGAGCCATGTAGGACCCCTTTGTCTTGTGTGGCTCTGAAAAGTTCCACTACATTGTTTTGTGATGTGAGCTTTCTTGACTATAAAAACGTTTGGACGAAATTGACGATCCTTGGTGTGTTGGGGAATATCCACATATGATATCTCACCCAACCTCCCCCCAATGGGCTCCTAAAAAAATGAAATAAAATAAAAATGGTAACAAATAAAAAATAAAAAATGCTGACACCAGTGTCGGTACTACCAGGGTCCCAAAGGTCGCACTTGCAACCAACCTCTGGCATTCTGCCACCATGGGTGCGCCCCGACTCGTGGTCAGGGGGGCCCTTTATGGTTTCTTGCACCCGGGCCCTGAAGGTTCTAGTTACGCCTCTGAACGGCAGGTCTATGCGGGAGAGGGTCAGAAACGCAGACAAGTGACAGGTGTAAACTCTAAGGTGGTTGCCCACTGTGAAAGATCTGGTGACCACCTAGCTGATGGGTGGAGCCTTACAATCCCCCAGCAAGATAACATTCCTATTTATATATTGTGTGACATGCTGCATAATATCATATAAGAGGGAAATATCAGCAGGTGGCGGTAAGTACAGTCCCACCAGTAAATATTCTGTAGTGACAATAGTAGCATCCTTGATTATGTATCTTCTGCCCGGATCTATCCTGACCTTTAGAAGATAGAAGGGATCTCTGGAACAGAATGCTCACCCCCCTAGCTTGGCTAGAGTAGGTGGCATGATAACAACAGCGCTCCTAGGCCTTTTTAAGACCAAGGACACTGGCACCCAAAAGGTGAGTCTTCTGCAAAACATATTTGGTGAGTATATTTTTTTATAATATATGTGAAAACAAGGGAGTGCTTAACAGCTGCATTCAGTTCTCGAACATTCCAGGAGAGTTGGACTGCCGCACTACTTAAAACGATGTCTTAATTATACAAATAAAATCCAAAAAAAACAACCAAAGCGATGCAGTCAAAATTAAGTGAACAGGAAAAAGGTGGCTGACATGTTTCACATCATGTGATGCTTACTCGTAGCACATACTCGTAGCTACGAGTAAGCATCACATGATGTGAAACATGTCAGCCACCTTTTTCCTGTTGTTCATTTTGACTGCATCACTTTGGTTGGTTGTTGGATTTTATTTCTATAATAAAGACATCGTTTTAAAGGGGAGGTTCCCCTAAAAAGAAACTTTTAACATTGCCTGTGTCTTGTTAATAACATTTAGAATCGGCTGGTAGTTTAAAAAAAAAACACCCGTACATACCATTTTTGGCATGTACTCTCATCGCCGCTTCCGGGTCTGGCGGCCGGGGATGGGAGGGCCTGCTTCATTGACAGGCATCCGATCGACGCATACAGCGCGTCACGAGATGCCGAAAGAAGCCGAACGTTGGTGCGCATGCGCCGTATAGAGCCGCACCAACGTTCGGCTTCTTTCGGCATCTCGTGACGCGCTGTATGCGTCGATCGGATGCCTGTCCCCGGCTGCCAGACCCGGAAGCGGCGGTGAGAGTACATGCCGAAAATGGTATGTACGGGTGTTTTTTTTTTAAACTACCAGCCGATTCTAAATGTTATTAACAAGACACAGGCAATGTTAAAAGTTTCTTTTTAGGGGAACCACCCCTTTAAGGAGTGCGGCAGTCCAGGACCTTCTTCTATCCAATGCACCTGTTCATAGCCAGCACCTTTTTGGTTTAGTGGGACTGAAGTAAATCCAGGGGATCAGCAGTTTTTAGAGCGGTATCATTTCTCACATTCCAGGAGAGTTTTTGAAGAATTGGCCGTAGTGGGTAAGAATAAGCCCCAAAACCTATCCGGGCAGAAGACCACTTTGCTGTATAACCAGTACCATATAAAAGAAAAAGGGCTCGGTGGTGTATACATTGAGAACCGTACTAGTAAACATTGGTAAATAATGTGAGAAAAAAACTTGAAAAATAAATCCAAAACAAAGCCAAAAAGTTAGCAATGGCTGACCACCACTCCGCCCCCAACCCGCAGATCCCCCAAACTCGAATTGTGCATATTTCTCCAGACCAGTCTCTTAGAGTAACCCGACCTGAAAAAACATGTACCAATCAGCAGGAGATTGCAAATCACCCTTCCTCAATTGAAAGGGACCATGCATCAACATTCCCAACAGGAGATGCTAGAGTTCTAGTAGTAAAAAAGCATGTTATGCAAGTGCAGTTCATCTGGGTTGGCCAGGGGCAGGAACTTAGGAGTCTGTTGCATAAAGACCTGAAACCGTTCAGGAAGACAGACATAAGGCATATCCCTAAAGCGAATATGGGCACAGTCACTTACCTGCCTTTTTAATTCTTGGACTTTTTGATGCTTTTCTTGGTTAGTGTATTTGGCTCCGTGTTTGATCTCAATGTTCTGGCATAAAGACATACTGGCTTGCCTCCATTTAGCGCAAACCTGTATTATTTTCCCGTCTTTCATTAAATTGTCTTCCCTCTGCATCAATTTTACTTTTCTTGGATATTTTGGGGTTATTTGATTGTAGTATATGGTCCCTATAACTGTAAAGAGACATGGATTTGGTCAGTATATCCAAAGTTTACCGCTCCACCTGCCATGGTATGCAACTATTGTTACATACAGAGTACATGAGTGTACATAGGATGTACAGGTACGTCCTAAGGGCGGGAATTGGTTAAGTATTTGTGATGATCTGTACAGTTATACCAGGCATGTCCAAAGTCTGGCCTGCAAGGCAATTGCTGCAAGCGTTCTGGTTTTGAACGGCCCGTCTGGTTATCTGGACACATATATACATCCCGCCGCTAACATCCATTACATGGAAAACGTGGCAGCCAGGTCTCTCCTTTACATCACATCACTCCCCCTCCCCACACACCTTATTCTCACAAGCCTGAAAGTGCTGCAGGTCCGGACAAAGGGCGGGACCTTTCAATTCACAAAGCAGGTAATTGGTTGCTAGACAGTGGAGTGGTCCCAGCAACCAATCGCCCGCCTTTAACTTGAAAAGTCCCGCCCTTTTTCTGGACCTACCATGCCATGTGTGCTTCCTGGCTTGTGTGATTAAGGTAGGGCAGCCAGTCAGTGTGGGGAGGGGGACTGCTGCATTGATGAAAGGGACAGTCTGTCTCTGTAATATCGAGGGAGGACTGTGATGAAGTGGGGTCTGATGGGGGGCAATCTGTGATGAAGTGGGGTCTGATGGGAGGATCTGTGATGAAGTGTGGTCTGTAATGGGTGGGATCTGTAATGGAGTGGGGCTCTGCTTCACAGACCTTTTATTTAAAAAATTACGGTACAGCCAAATAACACACAGAGCTCGCCTCATTACTCTCACACAGCCACAAAGGCAAGAGAATTCTTGTTGGGCAGTGTATTAGTGCTCGAACGAACACACTTAGCCCGAATTTTTATGGTTCAAAGAATGTCAGGCAAAATGGTCAGCCCTCACGCATGTTCAATTCATCAAATCTGGCCCTCTTTGAAAAAAGTTTGGACATCCCTGAGTTATACCAACACATGAGAAAGTTGCAAAATTGGGCTTGGATGTTAAGGTTTTTTTTGGCTTGGCTATGGTCTTAAAGGGGTTGAAGCAAACGCACTGTATAGATTTTTAGAGCCAAGAATGGCTTTTCAGTAAAAATTATCCAGGGCAACTCTAGCTTTTATCAGTGAACAACCATTTCCAAGTCTCACTGTGACCAATTAAACCTAGAAAACAACATGCATTACGTGACTTTTAAATAAACAGCTGTCCTTCCCAAGCTACTGGAGCCAAAGATTCATCTAATCAAGCACCATCTGTGCTTGATTTTCTGAAGTGGAGGCCAAGGAAAATTGAGGGGGTCTAATATACAGTGCGTTGCAAATGTATTCACCCCCTTGGCTTTTTACCTATTTTGTTACATTACAGCCTTTAGTTCAATGTTTTTTTAACCGGAATTATATGTGTGATGGACCAGAACACAAAATAGTCTAAATTGGTGAAGTAAAATTAGAAAAATATTGATATAAATTTTGGGCCAGATTCACAGAGCCATTACGCCGGCGTTACAGGAGATGCGCGGCGTAAGTCTAAATTTGCGCATTCGTTTCAATGCGCCGCATCCCCAAAACGAGATACGCAAGAAATCTACTTTTTTTTTCGACCGGCGTAATTTAGATAGACCGGCATATCCGTCCGCGCAAAACTGCGCTAGACACACCATTGATTTGCTATTCAAATATGCAAATGAGGGAGTTACGGGGATCCACAAAAGAACATTGGTGCAGCGCAGGCTACTCACTGTGCGCAACAGCTGCACGTCCTGTCTAAAATTAGACCATATAAAAGGTGGAATAAAATTAGACAATCCGTCTACATGTCAGCTAAATCAACACTGTTAGTGAGGAGCTGAGCAGTCACACTTGCTGGACAACAAACTTTATGCCAAGATGCCAGGGGCATCCTTGCTCATAGTTATACTAATGACTTTAGATGAGCAAAGGAGGAGGGCACGGGAGAGGATATACCGCACACGCATAGACCTCTTTGGTATGAGTGATTCTGAGGTGTATCGCATCTTCAGATTCACCCCTCATGCCATCCTGGAATTAACCATAACCCTGCAGGATGACATCACCAGCCGAACACACCGCTCACATGCAGTGCAGCCACTGGTCAAGGTCATGGCAACACTCCATTTCCTTGCCAGTGGCTCTTTTCAAAGAACAAGTGGAGTGGTGGCTGGGATGTCACAATCCTCCATGAGCAGATGTGTGCACCAGGTTATCCCTGCAATCCTCAGACGCATGGCCAACCAAATCATCAAACCCACCACTGAGGACCTGCGGCTGAAGGCAATGACAGATTTCTACAGAATTGCCAGATTCCCACGCACCGTGGGGGCCATTGATTGCACACATGTGGCACTCCAGCCCCCCCCCATGAGACAGAGCACATATACCGCAATCGGAAGCATTGGCATTCCATCAACGTACAGGTGATAGTCGATGCCCAAGGCCTCATATGGCACGTCCGTGCCAAACACCCCGGATCCAGCCATGACAGCTACATATACAATCAGAGCCCCATCCCAATGGAATTCGAACAGAACGTGTATGGGGACACCTGGCTGGTTGGTGAGTGACATGGGTGGCAGGCATGACTGTCCCCCCCCATGATGCACACATCACAAGGGGCACATGCATGACTAACATCCTCCTGTCTTTTCCCTTACAGGTGACTCTGCATATGCACTGGGACCCCATCTCATGACTCCTACCCGGAACCCCCAAACCCCAGGAGAGGAAAGATACAATGAAGCCCACGCCCAAACACGTGCAGTGGTGGAGCGCACCTTTGGCCTCCTGAAGTCATGTTTCCGATGCCTGGATAAGTCTGGGGGGACCCTGTTGTATTCCCCAAACTTGGTGTGCCAGATCATCGGTGCATGTTGCATGCTGCACAACTTCGCAGTGAGAAAGGGCCTGCAGATTGACATACGTGATGACCTGACCCCTGAACCAGACAATCCCCCCCCTAACCGAGGCTACCCTGTCTTCTGAGGGAAGAGCAGCCAGGAGACAGCTCACATAAGGCATCTTTGCACGTTAAACACACACATTAATCATGGCACAATGAGAATGCATGCATGCACACCACTGTGGTCCCTAGCACAGACACATCACATCCTCATCAAGTTGGATTAGCACAAGCCCACCATGCAGGACTTGTGAGCAGCAACGCCACGCCACAGCTCCAATTATGTCACTGTACATTCATACACCATTCACACGGACCTGGGGATCACTTCTCCCTGGTCCTGGGGAACCCTTCTCCACCACAAATGAGGGTGACACCCCTTTTCCGGCAGAAATGTCACCCCCACATTCCGAAATCATTCACAACACAAAAAAAAGTCCTGGAAAAAAATAATTCTAGAAAAAGAAAAAAAAAAGAGGGAAACCAAATTAATGCCGCTGGCGTGACCCACGCCTGGGGGGTGCCCGCGGCCACGGCCCCCGGCTCCTCAGGGGAGACTCATGGGGGGGGGGTGATCTGGGGAAGGAGAAGCATCCCCTGGTCTCTGCCCACCTGGCGGCCTGCCCTCCAAGGCCACGGCAATTCTGTCTAGGCCAGCACTTAGTGATGCCGTATTGGCCTGGATAGCCTGGGTGAGGGCCCTTACATCCTGCCCAACGTCTGCTGTAGTAGTCTGCAGTACGTTTAGGCAGTTTGTAAGAGCCAGGGAGTGGCAGTCCAGGTCCCCAAGCGTATCCTTTATGGAGGACAGGCTCTCCTCCATCCGCACCAAAGTCTGGCTGACCTGTCCCAGATGGTGGGTCTGAAGGGCCTGGTCCCTTCTCAGATTGGCGGGCAGAACCTCGGCCACCCCCCTGGTCTTCTGGGACGACTTCCTGCTTCCAGCTGATGCTTGTGGCCGGGGAGAAGGGGAGGCCCTTAAGAGGGGAGCCTTGTTGGGGGAGGAGTGGGAGGGGCTAGCCCTTATGGAGGGCTGGCTGCTGCCAGCCAGAGAGTAAGACTGCTCCAAAAACAACAATCCACTGGCTGACATGACATCCTCCTCCTCCTCAAACTCCTCCTCCTCTGAGGACTCCGGCCTTGTCGGGGGGTCCTCATCAGGCTGTTCCGGGGATTGTGCGGTCAGGCCAGATGGCCCAGCACCCTCCTGCACATCTGTGGATGACACAAAACATTCACAGGTTGGAGGATCCACACACTTGCCACATATTCCTCCCCCCCCCCTCCCCCACACATGCTACACACCAGATAGGAAAAAAAAACCTTACCTGGCATCACGGCTTAATGACTGGAGTCATAGCCAGGCAGGCCCTCCACTTGTTGTCTATTAAAGGTGTGGGCCACCGCACGCTCCTCCACTGTCAGCCTAACAGGGCATGGTGGGCCCCCTCCAGTGCCCCTGGCATGGGCTGCCATTTTGGCCAGCTTCCCACGGACCACACGCCGGAGGTCATCGATTTTCTTTATGATCCCCTCGCGTGTCCGGGTCTCCCCCCCCCCCCCCCCCCCCAATGCATTTACCTGGTCAGCAATGTTCTGCAAAATCTCCTTCCTGGCCAGGGTGGTGTTGGTACTCTCCGGGCCGTGAAGGAAATGGCCATATCGGGTAATGGCCCGGGAAATAATTTCTCCCCCAAAGAAAAATTGCTCTTCCTCTCAGTCATACTCGTACAACAACTCTCTCCCAAACAATCACCAAAAATCACTTACAAAAACAAGCAGGAAAAATCAAGCAACAAAACAAACAAACAAAATCTAGCAACCAAAAAGTCTCACAACCAGTCACCAAAAAACACTATCAAATATATTCTACAAAACACTGGATCAAACAGTCAACAAATATCACAAAGACAAGTCACAACGCAACAAACAGAACAAAAGCCAAAAGCACCTTGCTGTATAGGAAGGGATACAAAGGGATGTACTTTTGCAAAGGAAGGGCGTGTTCTGTCTGTCTATTTATGCTGTCTGCGTAGTTCACTAAGTTGACCGGGTCCACTTCCAATTTCACTGATTGCGCCGTTCCCGAGTTAAGAGCATGCGCACAGAGGTGCTGACCATGGTCTGCTTCATGTGCGCATGCGCGAGCTGGCCGGCCCTTCATTTGCATGGGGTCACGGCTCATTTCAATGAAACACGCCCACGTCCTTCCCAATTTGAATTACTCCGCCTTACGCCTCGGAATTTACGTTACACCGGCGCTAATTTCTGCGCAAATACTACGAGGATGCAGTGATTGCACCTCTACATTGCGCCGGTCTAACGTAAAGGAGGTGCGCTACGATGGTGAAAATATGCGCCTATGTACGTGAATCTGGCCCTTTGTTTTCAGAAATAAAAAATAAAAAAATTGTCATATGCATATGTATACACCTCCTTTTTTATGAAGCCCATAAAAAGCTCTGGTGCAACTAGTTACCTTCAAAAGTCACATAATTTAGTGAAGTGATGTCCACCTGTGTGCAATCTAAGTGTCACATGATCTGTCATTACATATAGACACCTTTTTGAAAGGCCCCAGAGGCTGCAACACCTACGCAAAAGGCACCACTAACCATACACTGCCATGAAGACCAAGGAACTCTCCAAACAAGTAGGGAACAAAGTCGGGGTTAGGTTATAAAAAAAAATCCAAATCTTTGATGATCCCTAGGAGCACCATCAAATCTATCATAACCAAATGGAAAGAACATGGCACAACAGCAAATCCGCCAAGAGACGGCCGCACACCAAAACTCGGACTGTGCAAAGAGGGCATTAATCGGAGAGGCAGCACAGAGACTTATGGTAACCCTGGAGGAGCTGCAGAGTTCCACAGCAGAGACTGTACGCTCCATAGAGTTGGGCTTTATGGCAGAGTGGCCAGAAGAAAGCCATTACTTTCAGCAAAAAAACAAAAGGCATGTGGAAGAATCCCAAAATGTATGAAGGAAGGTGCTCTGGTCTGATGAGACTAAAATTGTACCTTTTGGCTATCGAAGAAAATGCTATGTCTGGCGCAAACCATCACATCGCCCAAGGAACACCATCCCCACAGTGAAACATGGTGGTGGCAGCATGATGCTCTGAGGATGTTTTTCAGCAGTCGGGACTGGGAAACTGGTCAGAGTTGAGGGAAAGATGGATGGTGCTAAATACAGGTATATTGAGCAAAACCTGTACCACTCTGTGTTTGATTTGAGGCTAGGATGGAGGTTCGCCTTTTAGCAGGACAATGACCCCCAAACACACTGCTAAATCAACACTTGAGTGGTTTAGGGGAAACATGTAAATGTGTTGGAATGGCCTCGTCAAAACCCAGACCTCAATCCAATAGAAAGTATGTGTTCAGACTTAAAGATTGCTGTTCACAAGTGCAACCCATCCAACTTGAAAGAGCTGGAGCAGTTTTGCAAGGAGTAATGGGCAAAAATCCCAGTGGTAAGATGTGGCAAGCTCATAGAGAATTATCCAAAGCAGCTTGGAGCTGTAATGATCCCAAAAGATGGCTCTACAAAGTATTGACTTTAGGGGGGCAAATAGTTATGCACATTGGGCCAGATTCAGGAAAGAGATACGACGGCTTATCTCCAGATAAGCCTTCTTAGCTCTGCGTCTGAGCCCTCCTATCTATGTGACTGATTCATAGAATCAGTTAGGCATAGATTTCCATTAGATCCGACTTACGTAAGTCTCTTACGCTGTCGTAACTTATGTTCATATTTAGGCTGGACGCTAGGTGGCGTTCCCATCTAAAATATGCAAATGAGCCTATACGCCGATTCCCAAACGTACGCCGTTTGCGTTAGCGTAGGTCCGTCATGTTACCCCTGCTGTATGAGGCGCAGGCAATGTTAAGTATGGACGGCGTGACGATGTTTTTTTTTTTCCGTCGTTTATGTAAAAAATGCGCGAATAGGGCTTTGCGTAAGTGACGTTCACGTCGTTTACATTGCGTATTGACGTCGTGATTTGGAGCATGCGCACTGGGATCAATTCACGGCTGATGCATGCGCAGTATGTTCGGCGCGGGATCGCGCGTTATTTAAATAACACTCCCCCCTACCCGCCCAATTTGACTTAAGACGGGCCATTTACTCTACGCCGCCTCAACTTTCCAGGCAAGTGCTTTGTGAATAGAGTACTTGCCTGAAAGTTGCGGCGGTGTCGTGTAAATACCATACGCTACGCATGTTTAGAATTACGCCGCTCCTACCTGAATCTAGCCCATTGACTTTTTCTGTTATTTTGTCCTATTTGTTGTTTGCCTCGCAAGAAAAATTCCAGGTTGTGAAGCAGCAAAACACAAACAATGCCATGGGGGTGAACACTTTTGCAATGATATTTCATTTTACCTGCCCAATGCCATCACATAGGGGACTTGTTTGCCCCCTTGTAATAGCAATAAAGTTAAATGCATAGGATGTATCAAGGTGAAAAAACATGGGGCCAGATTCAGGTACATCTGCGCATTATTGGACCAGCGTTGCGCACCGCCTTTACGTTAGACTGGCGCAATGTAGCGGCGCAATCACCCTATTCTCGTCGCTTTTACGCAGAAATTTGCGCCTGCGCAACGTTATTTCAGAGGCGTAAGGCGGAGTAATACAAATTGGGAAGGACGTGGGAGTGTTACATTTAAATGAGCCGTGACCCCATGCAAATGAAGGGCCGGCCGGCTCGCGCATGCGCACTTGAAGCAGACCATGGTCAGCACCTCTGTGCGCATGCTCACAACTCGGGAACGGCGCAACAGTGAAATTGGAAGTGGACTAGGGCAAATTAGTGAACTACGCAAACAGCATAAATAGACAGAGACAAACGCACTTCCTTTGCAAAAGTACATCCCTTTGTATCCCTCCCTATACAGTAAGGTGCTTTTGTTCTGTTGTTTGTTAGCGTTTGTTTGTGACGTGTCTTTGAGAGTGATTTTTGTCTTTTATGTGTTTTCTTTGTTGTTATTTTGTTTAAATTATAATTTTGATGGCCATTTTTTATTTTTGCTGGTCATTTTTTATTTTTTTTTGGTTCTGTTGGTGTATGATTTGGGAATGTGGGGGTGACATTCCTGCGGGAAAAGGGGTGTCACCCTCAATTTTGGTGGAGAAGGATTCCCCAGGACCAGGGAGAAGTGATCCCCAGGTCCGTGTGAATGGTGTATGAATGTACAGTGACATAATTTGAGCCTTGGCATGGCGTTGCTGCTCACAAGTCCTGCATGGTGGACTGGTGCCAATCCAATGTGATGAGGATGTGGTGTGTGTGTGCTCGGGACCACAGTGGTGTGCATGCATGCATTCTCATTGTGCCATGATTAATGTGTGTGTTTAACGTGCAAAGATGCATAATGTGAGCTGGCATTGAGATGGGGTCATGAGATGGGGTCTCAGTGCATATGCAGAGTCACCTTGAAGGGAAAAGACAGGAGGATGTTAGTAGTGCATGTGCCCCTTGTGATGTGTGCATCATGGGGGGGGGGGCAGTCATGCCTGCCACCCATGTCACTCACCAACCAGCCAGGTGTCCCCATACATGTTCTGTTCGCAATCTGTGGGGATGGGGCTCTGATTGTATATGAAGCTGTCATGGGTAGTGTCATGTGTTGGGCTGGTGATGTCCTCCTGCAGGGTTGTGGTTAATTCCATGATGGCATGAGGGGTGAATCTGAAGATGCAAGACACCTCAGAATCACCCATGCCATAGATGTCTATGCGTGTGTGATATATCCTCTCCCGTCAACAGTGAAGAGTGAAGAATGAGGGGCTTGTATCAGCTAAGAATATTGTATTAGATTAGATTAAATTGAAAAGTTTATATAAGCAAAAAAAATTATTTGGAAAAAAAATAAAAAATCCAGTGCCCTCCTCAGTGCCCTCCTCCCTTCTTTGCTCATCTAAAGTCAGTAGTATAGCTATGAGCATGGATGCCACTGGCATGTTGGCATACAGTTTGTTGGGGAACATGTGTGACTGCTCAGCTCCTCACTAACAGTGTTGCTTTATCTGACATGTAGACGAATTTTGTAATTTTAGACCAGCTTTTATATGGTCTAATTTTAGACAGGGCAATTTGCTGTTGCGCACAGCGCGTAGCCTGCCCTGCACCAACGTTCTTTTGTGGATCCCCGTAACTCCCTCATTAGCATATTTGAATAGCAAATCAATGGTGTGCCTAGTGCAGTTTTGCGCGGACGGATGCGCCTGTCTAACGAAATTACGCTGGACAAAAAAAAGTAGATTTCTTGCGTATCTCGTTTTGAGGATGCCGTGCATCGAAACGCACGCGCACAATTAGACTTACGCCGCGCATCTCCTGTTACGCCGGCGTAATCACTCTCTGAATCTGGCCCATGATCTTTTACAACCACTTTAAAGCAAGAAGGAATGCAAAGTAAAAAAGGTTTAGGCACCAGTACCCCCCCCCCCCTCCCCGTCGCCCCCTCCCCTTTTTTTACTTACCTGAGCCTTCATTTGATCCAGCGCTGTGCCCTCCTGCAGCTCTTCTCTCCCTTTATATACTGGCCTCACAAGCTCTGCTGAGGCAGCAGGAGCCATTGGCTCAACGTTGGCTGGAGCTGCTGTCTGCAGCTTTGTTGTCTGCACAAGCTTTGTACAGCATAGTAATGTCACCACTAATTTTCACAAGGTAAGACCCAAATTGTTTGATTGGGATGTATGGATCTAAGCGCAGCTGCTATTTGTCCTAAGACAACGTTGTCTTTTTAATTTAGTTGTGGAAGGAATTTTTTCACATGGAATTTTTGTGTAATTTATATGGTGCAATTTTCTATAATAATTTTTATTCAACCCTGGTGCTCTGCAGTGGTGATCTCCTTGGTAGGATTTCTTTCTTCCTTTTTTGTCCAGTTGTTTTTTTGGTCACACAGACTGCGCCATATGAATGTTTATTTGGCGAATGGTTGAGCAATTATTTGAATGACTATTTATACACTGACCTTTTTTACATAGGGAATGCCCCAGGGATAGTACGGGTAAGAGGCAAACATGATATTAGGAAAGATACAGAAATGTAAAAAATATATAGTTTTTATTCAATATAGAAAATTTCAAATATACAATAACATTTTATAAAACAATGAGTGGAACAAAGACCTAGAAACACAGTTGCTACTGATTGGTCAACACACTGCACTTCTAAACATCAAAGAGCTGTGGTTAATATCAAAACCAACATGTTTTGCATAACACCTGAAAAGATTTCCATTTTTGGCTTAATTAATTCCTGAAGCATGCAGATAAGTTTAAGTAAATGTTCCTCTAAGAGTCCTAGTGCCCAACATCAATGCAGAAACAAGCAGAGGAGATTTCCAGGTAAGCCAGACACCAACTTCAACAATGGTTCACAAAGATAGAAACCTTCACCTCCTAAATTCATTTTGAGGAGGTATCACTAGTATCTATTAGATATTACAAAGGCGGGCATGGCAGGATCAGGGCTTGCGGAAGCCGACTAAGGGCCAAGAGGGCAGATCTAAAGAGCTCCTCTCTCGCTCATATGATCGAATGAGATCAGCCTGCCTTTGTAAGCTCTAGGAGATACTAGTGATACCTCCGCAAATGAATTTAGGAGGTTAACGTTTCCATCTTTGTAAACCATTTTTGAAGTTGGTGTCTGTTTCTAGGTCTTTGTTCCACTCATTGTTTTATAAAATGTTATTGTATTTTTGAAATTTTCTATATGGAATAAAAACTATATATTTTTTACTTTAATGTATCTTTCCTAATATCCTGTTTGCCTCTTACCCATACTGTCCCTGAGGCATTCCCTATGGACAAATTTAAATTGTGATGTGGTAATACACTTCAGGATTTCTTCCGAGTCAGTTTCTCCTCCTACAGCTCATTTTTCAAATATATACTGACCTTCAGTTAAGCAGTTGATCCAGGCAAAATTAAATATTTTTTATGCAGCCCTATGGCTGGTCTTGGGAATATGCTTTGAACACTGGCATTAAGAGCAGGTGCTTGAGAGGCCTTAAGAAGGCCCTCAAACACCTGTGTAGCGGGGTCTCCTCGTCAGTCTAATGACAGGCCATGCCCGCTGAGACTATATTCACATCTGTAAATATGTACATTACCTTTAAGGGAGCTATGAATTGTGGGATGGAAAGTAGCCGGAGATATGGACTTCATAGACTCTTATGAGAGACAGACTACATTTCCCACAACACCCTGCCCTGTTGGAGCATGTGACGTCTCAGCACAGACTTGTGGGGGAGGCTACTTAAGAAGAGAGAGGGGCGCTTTTTCTCTCTCTCGGAGCTGCTGACTGGGACAGCCGTGCTGCTAGGCCCAGAAGCCTGGGCCTAAATTTCCTGAGAGGCCAGCTATCAAGAAGGAAGCAAGACTCCTGCATCCAGCCTGTGTATCCGATGATCGGAGAGGAAGCCCAGCTGACGATTGAAACAGTGGAAAACCCTCGTCCGAGATCTTTGTACCGTGGAGCAGTGATTCACCGACGCGTCTTCCGAGAGGAGATCAGGTGGATCGGCCTGTCGGGTGAGAGGGCACATGCTCAGCTTTTAGCTCTCTTTACACAAGACACTTTAGTATCGTATCACAGGCCTTCCGCCTCCCTGCTTGGTTTCCACTTTAAACGTATACCTTTTTCACTGTCTATCGTAGTTACTCACAAGTAACTGACCCTGGCTAGCGATCAGCTCATCAACATTTAGGTTGACCACGCTTTGTTGGATTAAATTGAGTGAGTGAGTGAAAAACTTGTAAAGCGCGACACTTGCCAACTGAATCGCCTCTGGGCGCTGTTTCCATTCCTTCGATAAGGAGACGCTTTTCCTCAGAAGAGATGAGTTTTGGTTTAAAAGATTTTATTGGTATTTCAGAGTAAATAACATATCACATATGTAAACAAATGAAAATACAATAAAGCAATATTTATGAACAGAATCATATCATTACATATGAGAAAAGAACATTGACAATATAAATACTCATAGCATAAAGCCAAAGTAAACATAAAATGTAAAGTTGGTTACTGAATTATTAATTTGTAAACGTTGTGAAGTAAAATTCAGAATATATGAAATAAAAGTATAGTTGTCATATTTAAATTATGAGAAATAGAGGGAGGGAAGAGAACGGTGGAGAGGAGAGGAAGATAAAGGGGGGGGGGAGAGATAAATAGTGAAAGAAGCAGGAGATCATCCAATAATATTCTACATCGTTACGACATAAAAAAAAAAAAAAAAAAAATCATACTTCGCTCAAGTCCGTGAAGGTTGGAGCGATACATTTTTGAATTCAGTAGATTCTTTAAAGATTGTCCAGCAAGCCCATTTTTCATGAAATTTTGTGGGAGAGTCTCTAGCTTGTAGAATCAGGTCTTCCATTTCGGCAATTTTATTGATCCGTTGGAACCATTCGGACAAGCTAGGAGGAGATGTATCTTTCCAATGTGCAGGTATGCAAAGTTTGGCAGCATTTATTAAATGTATTATTATACTATTTTTGTAGATATAATGAGGTAAAGATGTATGATGAAGCAGGTATTGAGCTGCGTTGTAATTTGGGGAATATGTCGTGACAAGAGTAATAATACGGTGTATTTCCTTCCAGAATGTTTGTATAATGGGGCAATCCCACCAAATGTGTAGGAGAGTGCCTAGCGACTTTCCACAACGCCAGCAGGTAGGTGGGGTGATAGGGTAAGAAGAAGAGATGAGTTTTAATCATCCTCCTGAAGGCCAAGTGGTCCGACTCCAGCCGGATGGTGGTTGGTAGTGCATTCCACAGTCGAGGTCCTTGGACAGCAAATCTCCGATCTCCTTTGGATTTATATCTTGCCTTCGGTATTTGCAGTAGGTTTTGATTTGTGGATCGCAGAGTGCGATGGGGGTTATGGGCTTTCCCTTCCCTTCCCTTTCCTTGTTTGTGGATTACAAATATAAAGTGTTCCACCCGGCCGCAACAGGAACTTCAGCTGTTTGCAGGATCGCCTGATAGAAGGAGCTTGCGAGCACAGACTGTTAACCAGTTAGGACACTTGCAAAATCACACTGTTATTGTCTACAACTGTTCATTTGATGGTGTAAATTAGTGTGTGTTTCCTTGAGTATTCATTAAGTAAACTCACTCTCTTTGATTTAAATATACCACTGTGTGAGTGCATTCTTCCAGTCTGGAGGGGCCATCTATCATTCAGGTAATATTATCATTATACTGTCATTGAATATTGTATGCCTGTCATTGTGCCTCTGCCCAGCAGGGATCACAATACATCCCCCTGGTGTGTCAAGGGAGGGTTCGAGCAAGTTAATAGGGGTGTGTTAAATCAAGAGAGTAGATCCCAAAACAATCCAGCGGCTCCTTCGGGGGTAGTGCTACACCTATAAGATACAATAGACAGCGCATAGTGCTGTTTACATGAAGCCTTGGCGTCGCTTCAAAATTGAAGCCTAATGTTGAGTCGAGGGGTTTGAAGCCCTTCAGCGCCTCCCATTCAAGTCTATGGTAACGCCTTGCAAATGCTCTGGCAGGCAGTTGTGGGGCGATGAGATTCATTAATTTACTGTAATGGAATAGGCATTGTGGACCAATTTTAATGCTTGTCAAATGCTTAAAAACTGCCCATAGGGTATTTGGGAGCATTTTTAACTTATTAACCACTTAAGGACCGCCGCACGCACATTTACGTCCACAGAAGGGCACGGCTGGGCACAAGGGCGTAAATTTACGTCCTCGCCCAGTAGCGGGTCGGGGGTCCGATCGGGACCTCCTCCGTGGCGTGCGGTGGTCCTCGTGTCTCCGGGAGCGATCCGGGACGAGCGGGCGGATGTCCGTCTTTGCCCGCCCCCCCGCGATCGCTCCCAGCCAATCGCTGCGCTCCTTCGCCCCGTCACTTCCTCCTCCTGTGTTTACACAGGAAGGGGGAAGTGATGTAATCTCTCATCGCAGCGGTATTTCCAACCGCTGCGACGAGAGAAACACCTCACAGTAAGTGTGCACGAACACTACACTGACATACACACACATAGGCACACTTAACCCCTTGCGATCTAACCCCCCACCCCCCCTGTCACAGTGTCACTGAATGCAGTGATCTAATCACTGCATTTAGTGTCAGTGTGACAGGCAGTGTAAAAGTCAGTTAGTGTTAGGTTCAGGATAGCCCCCCCACCCCCCCTAATAAAGTTTTAACCCCCTGATCACCGCCCTAGTTAACCCTTTCACTCCCTATTGCCAGCGTCACTAAGCGATAATTTTTCTGATCGCTGTATTAGTGTCGCTGTTCCCGCTAGGTAGCTATTTTTTTTAATTGCCATTTTTTTTTTTTACTGAAGACATGTGGCTAAATAAATTTTGGCCTAAATGTTTGACTAAAATTTAGTTTATTTGATTTTTTTTTAACAAAAAGTAAAAAATAGTGTTTTTTTTTCAAAAATTTCGCTCTATTTTTGTATATAGCGCAAAAAATAAAAATCGCAGAGGTGATCAAATACCACCAAAAGAAAGCTCTATTTGTGGGAAGAAAAGGACGAAAATTTTGTTTGGGAGCCATGTTGCACGACCGCGCAATTGTCTGTTAAAGCGACGCAGTGCCGAATCGCAAAAACACCTTGGGTCATTTACCAGCGTATTGGTCCGGGTCTTAAGTGGTTAAGACCCTTTTCACACAGGAGGCATTTTTCAGGCGACTTATCGCTAAAAATAGCAACTAAAAAATGCCTCATCTGCAGTGCCAGTGTGAAAGTCAAAGTGCTTTCACACTGGGGCGCTGCGCTGGCAGGATTTAAAAATAAATAAAAAAGTGCCGCAAGCAGTATCTTTGGGGCACTTTAGGTGCAGTGTATGCTAACCCTCCAATGCCGTCCTGATTACTATATCTATCGAATTTGCAGCAACCTGTATGGGTCAACTAGGACACCATAGAGCTTAGGCATAATGGAGTAGATGAGTATTGGTTGCACATTGCCATTTGTTGTATCCAATTGGCATTCCCTATGTATTACAAGTAGGGTTGTCCCGATACCGATACTAGTGCTCCGTGCCGCTCTTCTCCTCCTCCCCCCGTACTCGGTGCTGCTCTCCTCCTCCCCCTGTACTCCGTGCTGCTCTCCACCTCCCCCGTACTCCGTGCTGCTCTCCTCCCCCCCCCGTACTCCGTGCTGCTCTCCTCCTCCCCCCGTACTCCGTGCTGCTCTCCTCCTCCCCCCGTACTCCGTGCTGCTCTCCTCCTCCCCCCGTACTCCGTGCTGCTCTCCTCCTCCCCCCATACTCCGTGCTGCTCTCCTCCTCCCCCCGTACTCCGTGCTGCTCTCCTCCTCCCCCCGTACTCCGTGCTGCTCTCCTCCTCCCCCGTACTCCGTGCTGCTCTCCTCCTCCCCCCGTACTCCGTGCTCTCCTCCTGCTCTCCTCCTCCCCCCGTACTCCGTGCTGCTCTCCTCCTCCCCCCGTACTCCGTGCTGCTCTCCTCCTCCCCCCGTACTCCGTGCTGCTCTCCTCCTCCCCCCGTACTCCGTGCTGCTCTCCTCCTCCCCCCGTACTCCGTGCTGCTCTCCTCCTCCCCCCGTACTCCGTGTTGCTCTCCTCCTCCCCCCGTACTCCGTGCTGCTCTCCTCCTCCCCCCGTACTCCGTGCTGCTCTCCTCCTCCCCCCGTACTCCGTGCTGCTCTCCTCCTCCCCCCGTACTCCGTGCTGCTCTCCTCCTCCCCCCGTACTCCGTGCTGCTCTCCTCCTCCCCCCGTACTCCGTGCTGCTCTCCTCCTCACCCCGTACTCCGTGCTGCTCTCATCCTCCCCCCGTACTCCGTGCTGCTCTCCTCCTCCCCCCGTACTCTGTGCTGCTTTCCTCACCCCGTACTCTGTGCTGCTCTCCTCCTCCGTACTCCGTGCTGCTCTCCTCCTCCCCCGTGCCGCTCTTCTCCTCCTTCAGTCAGTGCCACTCTTCTCTTTCCTCTCCCCCGTCGGTGCCGCTCTTCTCTCTCCCCCGTCGGTGCCGCTCTTCTCTCTCCCCCGTCGGTGCCGCTCTTCTCTCTCCCCCGTCGGTGCCGCTCTTCTCTCTCCCCCGTCGGTGCCGCTCTTCTCTCTCCCCCGTCGGTGCCGCTCTTCTCTCTCCCCCGTCGGTGCCGCTCTTCTCTCTCCCCCGTCGGTGCCGCTCTTCTCTCTCCCCCGTCGGTGCCGCTCTTCTCTCTCCCCCGTCGGTGCCGCTCTTCTCTCTCCCCCGTCGGTGCCGCTCTTCTCTCTCCCCCGTCGGTGCCGCTCTTCTCTCTCTCCCCCGTCGGTGCCGCTCTTCTCTCTCCCCCGTCGGTGCCGCTCTTCTCTCTCCCCCGTCGGTGCCGCTCTTCTCTCTCCCCCCGTCGGTGCCGCTCTTCTCTCTCCCCCGTCGGTGCCGCTCTTCTCTCTCCCCCCCGTCGGTGCCGCTCTTCTCTCTCCCCCCCCGTCGGTGCCGCTCTTCTCTCTCCCCCCGTCGGTGCCGCTCTTCTCTCTCCCCCCGTCGGTGCCGCTCTTCTCTCCCCCCCGTCGGTGCCGCGCTTCTCTCCCCCCCCGTCGGTGCCGCGCTTCTCTCCCCCCCGTCGGTGCCGCGCTCTCTCTCCCCCCGTCGGTGCCGCGCTTTCTCTCCCCCCCGTCGGTGCCGCGCTTCTCTCTCCCCCCCGTCGGTGCCGCGCTTCTCTCCCCCCCGTCGGTGCCGCGCTCTCCCCCCCGTCGGTGCCGCGCTTCTCTCCCCCCCCGTCGGTGCCGCGCTTCTCTCCCCCCCGTCGGTGCCGCGCTTCTCTCCCCCCCGTCGGTGCCGCGCTTCTCTCCCCCCCGTCGGTGCCGCGCTTCTCTCCCCCCCGTCGGTGCCGCGCTTCTCTCCCCCCCCGTCGGTGCCGCGCTTCTCTCCCCCCCGTCGGTGCCGCGCTTCTCTCCCCCCCGTCGGTGCCGCGCTTCTCTCCCCCCCGTCGGTGCCGCGCTCTCTCTCCCCCCCGTCGGTGCCGCGCTTCTCTCCCCCCCGTCGGTGCCGCGCTTCTCTCCCCCCCGTCGGTGCCGCGCTTCTCTCCCCCCCGTCGGTGCCCGCTTCTCTCCCCCGTCGGTGCCGCGCTTCTCTCCCCCCCCGTCGGTGCCGCGCTTCTCTCCCCCCCCGCGCTTCTCTCCCCCCCGCCGGTGCCGCGCTTCTCTCCCCCCCCGCCGGTGCCCGCGCCTCTCCCCCCCCCGTCGGTGCCGCGCTTCTCTCCCCCCCCGTCGGTGCCGCGCTTCTCTCCCCCCCCCGTCGGTGCCGCGCTTCTCTCCCCCCCCGTCGGTGCCGCGCTTCTCTCCCCCCCCGTCGGTGCCGCGCTTCTCTCCCCCCCCGTCGGTGCCGCGCTTCTCTCCCCCCCCGTCGGTGCCGCGCTTCTCTCCCCCCCCGTCGGTGCCGCGCTTCTCTCCCCCCCCCGCTTCCCCCCCCCGTCGGTGCCGCGCTTCTCTCCCCCCCCGTCGGTGCCGCGCTTCTCTCCCCCCCCGTCGGTGCCGCGCTCTCTCTCCCCCCCGTCGGTGCCGCGCTTCTCTCCCCCCCGTCGGTGCCGCGCTTCTCTCCCCCCCGTCGGTGCCGCGCTTCTCTCCCCCCCGTCGGTGCCGCGCTTCTCTCCCCCCCGTCGGTGCCGCGCTTCTCTCCCCCCCCGTCGGTGCCGCGCTTCTCTCCCCCCCCCCGTCGTCATAAAATGTATGAACAGAAGATCGTGATTTCCGCTAGTGAGTCCACCCCCCCATACAGTTAGAACACACCCAGGAACACACTTTTCCCCGCCCCCTAGTGTTAACCCCTTCACTGCCAATGGCATTTTTATAGTAATCCAATGCATTTATATACATTTATAAAAAAATGCCAATAGTCCCAAAAATGTGTCAAGTGTCCGAAGTGCCTGCCATAATGTCGCAGTACTGAAAAAAAATGCTGATCGCCGCCATTACTAGTAAAAAAAAAATATTAATAAAAATGCCATAAAACTACCCCCTATTTTGTAAACGCTATAACTTTTGCGCAAACCAATCAATAAACGCTTATTGCGATATTTTTCTAAAAAAAATAAATGTAGAAGAATACGTATCGGCCTAAACTGAGGGAAAAAATAAATATTGCATTTTTTTCAAAATAGTCGCTCTATTTTTGTTTATAGCGCAAAAAATAAAAACCACAGAGATGATCAAATACCACCGAAAGAAAGCTCTATTTGTGGGGAAAAAAGGACGCCAATTTTGTTTGGGAGCCACGTCGCAATTGTCAGTTAAAGCGACGCAGTGCCGAATCACAAAAAGTGCTCTGGTCATTGGGCAGCAATATGGTCTGGGGGTTAAAAAAGCCCAGAAGTGGTTCAAAAGCGTGCTTTGACTGAGCTTGGTTGCAAAGTCGCACGCTCTAAGGTGAGCGTTCACTACCTAATGGGAGCACCTGAGTGACGACATCATACCATTTTTTGAATCCCCTACTGGGCTGTTTGAATTTCATGAACTTTTTTCCTCACAATTACCAGTGTCGCTGCTGTGAGCCATATATACGCACAGAAGCACTTTGATTTATACTTTTGTATGGACCTGTTTAGCACAGCTGGATATCACATATATGCACAAAGGCATTTATGTTTATGATTACATTATATGTATTTTTTATTATTCATATACACATTATTGCACATGAGCACTTTGGAGTGAGTTGTGAGTGTGCGTGGGATGGTCTGCAAGCTGTTATAATGAACTGCTGCTTGATGCTGGCTACAACAGTCTGCATTTCTTATGTATTTATTTTCAACTCCATGTAAATCATCTCTGAATAAACAAAAGTTTTTACAATGTTCTTCCTTATTGTGGTAGTAAACTGTTACTTATACCCAGTGAAGTGACTGGCTTCAGGTGATTAAACAAATCCTCCAACATAAGTTGTATCGCTTGTCTTCTCTTCTCCATCTGTTCCAAGTGCTGAATTTATACAGCTAGTCTAAGAGTTAAAAAAAAGGGGGGGGGGGGTGGCAGAGAACTGCAGTTACACTCTGCGGAGCTAAATGAGGAAAATTCTGAGAGCCGATTGGAGGGAAGAGACACAACCCCTTCACACAGCACACTGGAACAGAGCTTGGGCTGTAAATCAGCTACAGGTCCCTCCCATTTATTTTCTTGGTCTTCGAAAAACCCATCAGGAGGAATTCATGCTGATAGCGGAGGAACGAAGTGGCAGAAAGAAATAACACGTAGTGCTCTTAATTGAAAAAAAGTACACACTATAGAGGGATATGATTTTGTTCACGTTTCATGTCTTGTTTACAACAACCACTTTAAATTTCAAGTAATAAACAGTGAAATACATTGCTTGCATTTTCCTAAGCATTGTGTCATGTGTTTTCTAGGTATTCCAGCTTGCTGCACACTTGGTATACTGGGGAAAAGCAATCATCATTTATCCACTTTGTGAGAATAACGTCTATATGTTGTCACCAAATGCGAATGTCGGTCTGTAAGTACATTTTTTTTTTTTTATTAGAATTTATACTTTCGCAAACTGATGCCCTTTACCTTCTTATTGTGATCAAAATAATACTTTGTAGAACGTTAAAGCTGAACTCTAGACAGATCTAAAAATATTAGCAAGTTATGTAAATATTAAAATATTACTGTTGTCAAAAGGTTAATATAAATCAATACATGTATAATGATTAAGATTAGATATAAACCAGGCAGCGCTTCAGCATGTATATATCTCAAATAACATATACTTATTCTGATAATAAAGTCCGTAATATAAAAAATTACAAAGAAACAGGCATAGTTGAAAAAGTCCAATTAATCCCAGAAGAGATTAGGGAGCAGAAATCTTGCTGCGGGTACATATGTCGCCTCCACACGCGTGCTCGAAGAAAATAGAGGGGGTTTGTGCAGATAGAAGCCCCCTCTGGTCTAGACTCTTACCCTAGAGCTTTGAACTGCTGGCATGTACTTGTTACAAGATGATCTTTCAGCAGGTGTCTCCACTTATTCCCAATAGATCACTCTGATCTCTGTGTTCACATAAGAAATAAAGTAAATTAACATAGCGTAATTCCGTTTTCAGAAAACATTTATTCAACACACCATTTAAAATCCATCAGATTATGCACTCACAAAAAAAGCAGATCATACCAGCCTTAATCGTTATATCGCATGTCAGCTCAGAGTCAGCATCAGCGAGATCTCGGTGTCTCCTACCGCACACTGCTTCTTGTGTCACGGGCATATCAACCTCCACTCCTGATCCTGTCTGGCAACACCTAGTCACGTCACTTGGATTCACCCTGACTAGTTTTGTCATATTGACATCATCCGATTTTGGAGCCAAGTGATACCTTCACCTCATTTAAGATGCCGAGCGATCTCCCTTTTTCCTCCTTTTTCTCTCCCCCCTTCCAGATTCTTCTATCTCTGGAAATGCAGATCACACAATTATAGGATAATTATTATCCTGATAGTATGTTTGACTGATGATCGAGGGCATTACTACTGACTGTATGTTCTCATTTTTGAAGAGCAGTATTTCAGCCTCTTTTATTGATCGGCTATGTTTCATGTTTGATATTTGCAGGACGCATCCATGCTACCCACAGAAGTTTGATTCCTCCTCATATTCCATGCCCCCCCTTTCTGTATTTGTGTCTTATATTTTTGTATTGAAATGATCAAAACTTAATAAAAATTGACAATTAAATTGCCAACCACAAATAAAATGAATCTGTTCTAGTAGGTCTTTCCTGACAAAAGCCATGGTTCGCAGAGAGCTTCCAAAGCATCAGAGGGATCGCATTGTTAAAAGGCAACAGTCAGGAGAAGGGTACAAAAGAATTTTCAAATCATTGGATATACCATGGAACACAGTAAAGACAGTCATCAAATGGAGAAAATATGGCACAACAGTGACATTATAAATAACTTGAAGTCAGTCCAAAATTTATGAAAAGACCAGAAGAAAACAAGTCAGGGAGGCTGCCAAAAGGAGCGGCAGGAATATCTGGCAAGTACTCGCTGTGTGGTACATGTGACAACAATCTGCCGTATTCTTCATATGTCTGGGCTATAGGGTAGAGTTACAAGAAAGAAGCCTTTTCTTACGAAGAAAAACATCCAAGCCTGACTAAATATTGCAAAAACACACCTGAAGTCTCCCAAAAGCACGTGGGAAAATGTGTTCTGGTCTGATGAAACCAAGGTTGAATTTTTTGGCCATAATTTCAAAAGATCAAATACACTGCACATCACCAAAAAAACACCATAGCAACCGTGATGCATGGTGGCAGCAACCTGTTTGGGGCTGTTTTTCTTCAGCTGGAACAAGAGCTTTTATCAAGGTAGAGGGAATAATGAACAGTTCCAAAACCAGTCAATATTGGCCCAAAACCTTCTAGCTTCTGCTAAAAATCTTAACATGAAGAGGAACTTCGTCTTTCATCATGATGACACAAAGCATACATCCAAATCAACAAAGCAATAGCTTCACCAGAAGAAGATTCAAATTACAACCATGGCAGCTGACTCAGAAAACAGGCTTCAAGTGTGCTTCCATGTCCTCCAGAGCCTGTTCTGTTTTATATGGTCTTTAGATATTACTCCAAAACATAGGAATACTACCTTGGTCCTTTTATTTACACAGTCTGCACATGCATCGATTTTGGAGCTGACTGAATCGGCTACACCTAAGTGATGAGCTTGGGATCTCAACCTGTTGAGACTTTTTCCAGGTGTTTTTTCCTTTCTCAGTGCTGTATAGCAGTGTTTCTCAATGAGGGGGGGGACACAATGTGGTTGAGTTACATTTTTTTTTCTCAAATAACTGTTTATTGAAAATCCAAGAATGCTTACAACACGTGGCGCAAAGATACAGCATAAGGAGGTGAGGCACACATCCACCTATAGTACAGATATCTAGGCAATGAACAAGTTAACATCGATCTAGAGTGGAAGCAGCCATATCATAGCAACATACAGCAGTACACTGTCAAAAGTTAAGCATAAAAGAAGCTACGAAAAAATATATAGGAGGGAGATGGGAAGAAGAAAAAGAAGAGAAAGAGAATAAGGGGTAGAGAGAGAAGAGGGGGAAAGGTCATCGACTGAACTTGCGTACCTGATCACTGTGGGTCCTTCCGAAGGTGCCATGGCTCCCAAACAGCGTCGTGGGCCTCCAATCTGTCCTGTATTCGGGCAGTCATTCTCTCCATCAGCTCCACATCCTTAATCCTAGCGTGCAGGGCCCCCGGGGTCAGGGGAGAGGCACTTTTCCAGTTTAGGGCCACGAGACAGCGGGCACCCGTGAGGATATGACGTGTTAACTTTACGTAAGGCTTGGCAATTTTCAGAGGGGATAAGCCCAGCAGGAAGAATTTGGGGGACAGAGGGACCTGCATATCTAAAAGGTGGCCTAACAACCCCTGCACCATGATCCAGTAGAGGGCGATCAGTGGACAACTCCAATAAATGTGAAAGAGGGAGCCCCTATCTCCCTGACAGCACCAGCAGCGGTCTGAGCTAGTAGGGTATATGGAGTGAAGCACATCAGGGGTCATGTACCAAAACAGGAGGATCTTATATGCATTTTCCTTGTAAAGGGTGCAAAGGGAGCTCTTGGCTGCCTGGGCCCAGATAGTCCTCCAGTTTTCTAAGGCTATTTCCTCGTTGAGGGCTTTTTCCCAGCGGATCATATACGAATGTTTACCTCGTACTTCTAGGGGGTAGGTGTTGAGAATTTTGTAGATGTCGGAAATAAGACCCCTCTGGGCCGATCCTGACAGAATTACCCATTCGAAAGGAGTTGGAGGGGAGAATTGTAGGTCAGGTGCTATGGACAAGGCGTAATGGCGGATTTGCAAATAGCTGTAAAACACCTGCCGAGGGAGACCAAATTTAGTTTGAAGGCTAGAGAAGGGCATCAGCTTACGAGACAGGGGATCCACCAGATTTGAGCCACATTTTTACCACCCTTAACCATTCTCCCTTTAGCTGCGAAGGCAGTAGCCATGGTTGAACACATGCTGTAGCAAAATTGCTTTGTGGCTGTGGCAGGACCAGCTTGTGGCTACCCTGCTGAGATGCTTAGTGGTTGCTGGTTTAGCAAGGGTGCCAATCAGAGAACCCTTTACACTTTCTCAATCAATGTAAAAAATTCTCTGATTAGACAAAGTGAAGAGGTGGGGCAGTGTGTTCTCTGATTAGTGCCCATACTGAACGTACAACCTCCTGTGTTCCCTAAGCAGCAGGGAAGCTGTTTGGCACGGGACCCAGAAGACAGCAGAGATCACTGTGTAACTGCTACAGCAATTTCCAGCTTCCACAGGAATCCCAAAGTTATGAAACCAGGTACCGGTCTCCAGATTTCTGGTCTGGTACTGGGAAAGTCTTTTCTTCCCATCTCTTTGGAAGATCCTCATAATGGATTCCAGGCTCACTGGCTTGGAATGAGTTCTGGTTACACGGCCGGTGGAGGAGTCTTTGTTGTTGGAGTCTTGTCTCCCGATCAGCACTCAAGAATGTCAGATAATCTGACTGTCTCTGCAGAAAGCTCATCCTATCTGGATGCAGACAATGCTACAGCGGGTAGTGTACATCAACCGCCAGGAAGGAACCGGATTGATTTCTGTCATGGGGTGACTTTGTGTGTTGGCCATGACCGCCATGTACATCCCAGGTTTGGACAATTGACAGGCAGTTTCCTCAGCTGCCAGTGCCTGGGCCCAGGGTAGTGGTCCCTATAGCTAGAAGTGTTCCAGAAGTCACAGGTTGAGGATCCTAAATGTGGACAACCTTGACTTCAAAGTTTAACATACTTGACGGGTTTGTTTCTAGGTACAGGTATCCTCACAAACAGAGGCAAAAAATGCTCAGATGGCTCCCTGAGATCAGTAAAACCTGGTAGGTTGACCTGCTGGTAAGACTTCTGCTGAATGCTCTGCGTGCTGTGCAAGATCTTCTGTTTCAAGGACTGATTTACCATCCAGCTTCAGTCACTAGCTTTAAAGGGGTTGTAAAGGTACACGTTTTTTTACCTTAATGCATCCTATGCATTAAGGTAAAAAAAACATCTCACAGCACCGCCCCCCCCCTGAGCCCCTGTTGTACTTACCTGACTGTTCGAATCTCCCGGGCGCGTCCACGTCGTCCTCTTCGGTTCCCAGCCTGGCCGCTGATTGGCTAGGCTGGGTGGATTGATAGCAGCGCAGCCATTGGCTAGCGCTGCTGTCAATCAGAGCGGATGACGCGGCGCGCCGGGGGCGGATCCGAGTGATACAGTCGGCGGCTATGGCCGCCGCTGTATCACGGGAGCGCACTCGCAAAAGCTTTCCTCCATGCGAGCGCCCTCGCATGAAGAGGGAAAGCTTTTGCGAGGAGGAGCCCAGACAGCCGCCGAGGGACCCCAGAAGACAGCTTTCCGGGCCACTCTGTGCAAAACGAACTGCACAGTGGAGGTAAGTATAACATGTTTGTTATTTTTTTTTTTTTAAAAGCCCTGACTTTAGTGTCCCTTTAAGGGTGTGGCTGTAGAAACCCAGGTTTTAGAAGACCAAGGCATTTTTTTCTCTATGATTTTATATCGCACTAAAAGACATGAGAGGTAGCATTCCTAGCTATCTTTAGACATGAAAGGAATTCTTTGCTTGGTGCGAGGGGTTTCTTGGGGTTTGCATCTTTTGAAGTCTCTTTTTTGGGATGAATCTTCTCCATCCTGCAGCTGGGTCTGGACCAGCATTTGGCTCTCGGTACTTTTAAAGGTCAGGTTTCAACACTTTTGTTTCAAAGACCATTGGCCTCTCACTTTTTTATAAGGACATCTGTACAGAGAGTTTATCATTTAGTTGTCCTTGTTCCTTCATGAGATCTGAATCTGAATCTCTGCGCTTCAAAACTAATCGGAGACATTCCCCTGTCTTCTCTTACACACGGTGGTATTTTTTATTGCCATGGCCTTTGCAAGACGATTGTCTGAACTGGTGGCCCTATCCTGCAAGGAACCCGGTCTAATTTTGCATAGGAATAAGGTGGTGTTGAGGCCCAGCATTTCCTTTTTGCCTAGGGTAGTTTCTGCCTTTCATCATAATTGGGATATTATTGTTCCTTCTTTCTGTCCACCTCCAGTTCATCGAAAGCAGAAATGTCTCACTTTTTTTTTCTTTTTGTCTGGATGTGGCTGTGGGAGTTGATCTCTCAAGTACAGTTTCCTTCAGAAGGGAGCTACAGCTTCTCATCCCACCATTTTTAGGTGTCTAAAGCCGACCTCCTGTAAGCTTATGGTCTCAAGCAATTGGGTTCCATCCTCTCCTGTCTCCAAGATCTGTGAGTTTTTTTACTGTGCTTTTCAGAATCAAGCAACTGTTTCTCAGATTTTCAAGGCTGTCTGGCCTTTTATTCACATGCTAAGTTCTACCAGGTGGATGTTCAGCTGACTACAATTTTAAGTGTAGGGTCCTACAAGTGATTCTTTTGAGTTACAGGAACTTGCCAATTCTCTATTTTCTCTTAGGTCTGTTGGCATTTGTTTGCAGAGCTACAAAAATTCTCAACTGGATTGCTTGTGGGCTTCCTCTATTGCTCAATGATGGAGACAGAAAATAGTATTTTAGTACTTGCTAAATTCATTTTGTGGAGTACATTGAGGGGCATAGTTCCATCCCGCTTTGTTCATAATAAAATCACGTTCTAAGTACTATATTAACATTTCAAAACTAGAAACCGTCTGCATACTCTCCTACTGTAAATATGCAATGATTAATCTATAAAAGCTGCTGTCACCAAAAATGTATATTTCATTGTCCTAAAATATGTAAATGTGATGCAGTGCTAACAAACTTTATCAGAACAATGCTTTCAAAATATTAAATATAAAAAGTATTACTACAAACAATCAGTGGAATTAACTGGGCTGACAGAGCAGATAGACCTGTTTTAGGCCAATCAGCGCCACCTGATTCTATTTCACTCTAAATTAAATTGTAGCACATGTGAGCTGTCAGCATACTGGACTTTTTTTTTTATGAAGCCTCAAGGGTTAACCAATTTCCTCCTCGTCCTCCTCCACACACAATCGGATATTCCGACAACAATTGTCCAATGAACGTGTTTTTGTCGGATAATCCGACCATCTGTATGCTCCATCGGACAATTGTCAAAATTTCCGACCAACAAATGTTGGATGGTCATGCTCTCAAATTGTCCAACAACAAATATGTTCCGTTGGCTTATCTGATCGTGTGTACACAAATCCGCTGGTCTAAAATCCGCATACGCATGCTCCGAACCAATGATATCGGACATTAGCAGAAGTTGCCCAAAGGGTTGCGCTGAAAAATGTAGTTTCGTGTATGTTGGCTAAAAAAGTTCTGCCGTCTGTATGCAGAACAAGTTCACACCCAACACCCTTTGGACAAAATTCCACGGATTTGTCTGATGGAAGTCCGATCGTGTGTATGAGGCTTTAGACACCGAGCAGAGAACTGATCCTCCTAATTTACAAAGAGGCTTGCACCTATTTTTGGTAATTAGGTACAGTATCTGCTTTGTGTTCTAAATTTAGAGTTGTGCTTGCACACTGTGTTCATCCACGGTAATTCAGTTTTAACCCTATATATGCATCTTTGCAGTGCTTATCACTTTTTTAATTATACACATGAACATTGCTATTTTTAGATGACATACTAATTTCAGGTACATATAAGGGTCCTTTCACACTGAGCGGACCGTTTTTGATCCGTTCCGTGTGTCCGTCGGCTCAGCGGGGATCGTCCGTAAATCCCCGCTGAGCTGTCGGCGGACAGGGCGGTCCCCGCACACTGTGCAGAGACCGCCCTGTCTTTCCTCCGCTCTCCCCTATCCGATCCGATCCGCCAGACGGAAGAAAAATAGGGTTTTCTTTATCGTACATCACGGGACACAGAGCGCATAGCCATTACACTTGGGTTATATGGGTACCTTCAGGTGTGGACACTGGTGTAATCAATTTCACAGGAAGTTTCCTCCCTATATAACCCCCTCCCACTGGGAGTGCTTCAGTTTTTTCGCCAGTGTCTTAGGTGTTGGTCACGTCTAGCTGTCCCTCGGAGGTCTCGGGACCCAGGATAGCTAGCCGGATCCGTCCGAAGTGCTTCAAAGCCAAGGTGTACGGTACCAGGGCCCTGCTGGAGTGGGGTTTTGCCTATAATGCCTCTCCTTGGAGGGCTGGATTCTGGGCTCCAGTGCCTTAGTCTCTTCCAAGAACTAAAGGCTACTGATGCCAGGATGCTATATAGGTCCAGGGGTGTGGGTTCCTTAACACAGGACCCCGGTCCCTGAAGGTCCAAGACAATACCCACGGAGATGGGGGAAGGCTGGGCCTCTTGCATTTTGCAATACCCTGCGGCGTGGAGCAGGTAAGAGGGAACCTGCGGGACTTGGTTCGACAGTAGGTATCCCCCTGGGGGTTCTGGGTTGGCTAATGGTATGCTTGTGCATCAGCCACTATCTCCACTATGTCTTTTGAGGCAGGATGGGATGTACTAATGTTTACCCAGATAACATGTAGATATATATATATGCTTTTAAAGATATGTATTTTGCTACTCCCCCCAGATTTGCCTGTTAGCATGATACTGCAGCCCCACGTGTATAGAGAGGAAGTGCTGACAAAACTCCTGTTTCATAGGAAGCCTAGGGGGACAGCTTCCTCTATGTGTGCACTACAAAGATTAGTGGCTTACCGGGTGTCTGTGTTACTAGCGCTGGTCCAGGCTTCTCCTCTGCTCTCTGCTTCCTCCATGTTGGTTTCAGCGTCGGGGGGGCGGGCCAGCAGCGTCAGGTCTCAGATAAAGCAAAAAAAGCATTTCCTGGCTGGTCATTCCCTCCTGAGAGCAGTGGAGAGTGAGGACACAGAGCGCGCAGCTGAGCCATTTCTGGCTAACAGTGACACCCAGTGGTGGTTTGTGGATCTTCAGGTCTGGACTTAGTCCACACTGACCAGAAAAAAGAAAGATTTTTTTCTTAAAGGGACTCAGCCTTAGATCTGGCAGTATCCGAGTCGGTGCAACCTTGGACTCCAGCTAACGGGCATTGGTGTGGCAATACTCACAGGACTCTCCTCGGTATTGCCGCCTTCTCAGGCGTATGAACATTTTAAAAAAAATATTTTTTTTTTTACCATAGCCTGTCCTTATTAATGTTTCACTTCTAGCTACAACAGTTGGGTGTTGGCTGTAGGGGTGTCTCAAGGTTGTGCAATGGCTCCCAAGGGATCAGGACCAGCTAAGGCTGCAAAAGGTGCCAAAAAAGTAAAGCGGTCTCCAACGGGGTCAGAGGATTTGGGCCAGGCTCCAGTGGTCCCACCCTCACCAGATAGACCACCGAACAGCATCATGCAGGAGCCATTGAGGGTGCTAGGGGCAGAGGCGGCCCCCAATCAACCCATTCCCGTTTATGTTACGGAAGAAATGCTAGAATCCACCCTGGGTGGGCTAGAGAAAAGGTTAACTGCTTTAATTGCCCGCTCTTTGCCGGGTGGCAAACGGGCTAGATCCCCGTCACCTAGAACGGTGTGTTCGGATGCAGAGGTCCTCTCTTCGGAGGAATTGGACCCACAGGGGGATCAAGCGGACCTGAGTCCTGACGGGTCAGACATTGAAGATTCCACTATAGATGACATTTTTTCGGCTTCTCAAGCAGAGAGTCTGTGGATCCAGTCTCTGACGGATATGGTTCGCACTGCTTTTAAACTTCCAGTGTCAGAACAATTAGCCCCCGCGGTATCCTCTTTAGGTTCCTTGAAGGCACCATTGAGTGGTGCATCTTTCCCGGTTCACCCCCTTCTGGAGAGCGTGATTTTTCAGGATTGGGCTCGACCTGATAGGATTTTTATCCCTCCTAAAAGGTTTACCATTCTCTATCCTATGGAAGAAGAATTTGCAAAGAAATGGGCACTCCCTACCGTGGACGCAGCCATTTCCTGCGTAAATAAATCCCTGACCTGTCCGGTGGAAAATGTCCAGGTGTTTAAAGATCCAGTCGACAAAAAATTGGAGACCCTACTGAAGGCTTCTTTTACCACAGTAGGTGCCGTGGTTCAGCCAGCAGTGGCAGCCATTGGCGTTTGTCAGGCTTTAAAGGATCAGACTAAACAGATATTAAGGGACATACCGGCTCAGCAAGCTCGTGAATTGGCTGACCTCCCAAGAGCTCTCTGCTTTACAGTAGATGCTATTAAGGACTCCGTTCAACAGGCGTCCTGTTTATCTCTGCTGTTGGTTCATATGCGTCGCCTTTTGTGGCTAAAAAACTGGTCAGCAGAGGCACCCTGCAAAAAGCTTTTAGCAGGATTTCCCTTTCATGGTGGGAGACTATTCGGTGAAGACCTAGATAAATATATCCAGACCATATCAGGTGGTAAAAGTTCTTTCTTGCCTATCAAGAAAAGATCACGTGGGCCCGCATTTAAGCGTCAGGCCTTCGCAGGCTCGGCCCCTTCAACTTCCCGTCAGTATCGACGGCCTCCCGGGCGTTCAGCATTTAATAGCCGCCCACAAGGACAAGCCACGACAGGCAAGAGGCCATGGTCTCGCAAGCTGGTTAAACCAGTCCTTAAGTCAGATTCATGAAGGGGCGCCCCCACTCTCTTGGGTGGGGGGAAGGCTTCGGTTTTTCTCCGAAGTGTGGAAGGCCAGAATTCCCGACTCTTGGGTAAGATCCGTGGTAACCACGGGCTACAAGCTAGAGTTTCGGGAAGTCCCCCCTCCTCATTTTCAGGGGTCAAGTCTTCCAAGTGACCCATTAAAGAGGGCCTCTCTTGTAAAAGCATTGGATCGTCTCTTGCTCCAAGGAGTAATCGTAGAAGTACCAACCCAGGAATGGGGTCTGGGATTCTACTCCAACCTTTTCATAATACCAAAGCCCAATGGCGACGTCAGGCCTATCTTGGACCTCAAACGCCTAAATCGCTTTCTAAACATTCAGACCTTTCGTATGGAGTCCATACGTTCGGTGGCAGCCAGCCTACATCAAGACGACTTTCTAGCATCTATAGACATAAAAGATGCGTATCTGCACGTGCCGATCTACCCGGCACATCACAGGTTTCTTCGCTTTATGATAGATCACCGCCATTACCAGTTCGTAGCCCTCCCTTTCGGGTTGGCAACAGCTCCGCGGGTATTCACAAAGGTGTTAGCCCCGGTGCTAGCCGTCCTAAGGACAGAAGGCATTTTAGTCTTGGCATACTTGGACGATCTTCTGGTTATCGACAGCTCAGTTTCCAACCTCAATCAGGCAGTAGGTCGCACAGTTCAGCATCTAGAGGAATTCGGATGGATTGTAAATCTAGAAAAATCGGTATTGAAACCCACAAAGCAGTTGGAATATCTAGGCCTTCGGCTAGATACAGACTGCCAGAGGATAATTTTACCTCAAGCAAAGATCAGATCAATAGCTCAAGCAGTTCAAATGATCTTAGGCAAGAAGAGGCCGACTATTCGCCTATGTATGCGACTGCTGGGGAAGATGGTGGCCGCCTTCGAGGCTGTGCCCTACGCCCAGATCCATACCAGATATCTTCAGGCAGCCATTCTCTCTGCTTGGAACAAGTCCATTCAGGCGTTAGATCGTCCGTTAGTGCTCTCCCCGAAGGTCCGGCGCAGCCTGTCTTGGTGGCTGGTCTCTCAAAATTTGTCAAAAGGGAAATCCTTTTGCCCCATCACGTGGAAGATAGTATCCACGGATGCCAGCCTGTCAGGTTGGGGGGCAGTTCTAGAAGAACAAACCCAGCAAGGGCAGTGGTCGGAGGCAGAAAAACTGCTTCCCATCAATATCTTGGAGATCAGAGCTGCTCGGCTGGCCCTGATCGCCTGGACTCTCCCCCTTCAGGGTCTGCCAGTAAGGATACAGTCCGACAACGCCACTGCGGTGGCATACATAATCCACCAGGGGGGCACGAAGAGCCCAGCAGCCCAAAGAGAAGTAAGCCTGATTTTCTCATGGGCCGACGCCCATGTACCCTGCATCTCGGCGGTGTTCATCCCAGGGATAGACAATTCTCAAGCAGATTTTTTGAGTCGTCAACAGTTGCTCCCGGGGGAATGGTCTCTTCACCCCCAGGTATTCCAAGAGATTTGCCAAAGATTCGGAGTCCCAGATGTGGACATTATGGCAACGAGATCCAACAAAAAGTTGGACAAATTCATATCCCGAGCCAAGGATCCCTCGGCCTACGGGACCGATGCGTTGGTTTGCCCTTGGCACCAGTTTTCTCTTCTGTATGCGTTCCCTCCACTGCAGATGATTCCCCGCCTTCTACGGAGGATCTGGGTGGAGCGCAGGCCTGTGATCCTGGTGGCCCCAGCCTGGCCCAGGAGGGCTTGGTACACACTCATCGTGAAGATGTCAGTCGGGGCGCCGTGGCCGCTCCCCCTGCGCCCAGATCTGCTGTCTCAGGGCCCAATCTGCCATCCTGCTTCACAGCAGCTAAATTTGACGGCTTGGCGGCTGAATCCCTAATTCTTAAGGGCAGAGGCCTCTCAGATCAGGTCATATCTACGTTGATTCAGGCTAGGAAACCGGTCTCCAGAAATATTTATTACGGAGTCTGGAGAACCTATGTGGAGTGGTGCGAGTCTCAAAAATGGCATCCTCGAAAGTTTTTTATTGACAGGATCTTGCGATTCCTCCAGGTTGGCGTTGACAAAGGGTTGGCTCTTAGTACTCTAAAGGGGCAGGTGTCGGCTTTATCAATATGGTTTCAAAGACCCTTGGCCACCCATTCGCTTATGAAAACCTTCTTGCAGGGGGTCTTGCATGTGAATCCCCCTATTAGAGCTCCCCTCTGCCCCTGGAATTTAAATCCGGTCTTGTCAGCTTTACAAAGGCAGCCGTTTGAACCTCTGACAGAAATCCCTCTTGTGCTACTAACCCGAAAGTTGGTTTTCTTGGTGGCTATGGCTTCAGCCAGAAGGGTTTCCGAGCTGGCAGCCTTGTCATGCAGGGAGCCATACCTTATTCTGCATAAGGACAGAGTGGTTCTGCGGCCTCAACCTTCTTTCCTTCCTAAGGTCATATCCAGTTTTCACTTGAATCAGGACCTAGTCCTACCATCCTTCTTTCCTACTCCCCAGTCCAGAGAGGAAAGACGGCTTCATACTTTGGACGTGGTTCGAGCCATGAGGGTCTATCTCAAGGCTACAGAGAAGATTCGGAAAACAGATGTGCTTTTTGTTCTTCCGGATGGCCCCAAGAAGGGTCAGCCGGCTGCCAAGTCTTCCTTGGCTAGGTGGATTAAGCAGCTGATTTTTCAGGCCTATGGTCTGAAGCGCGTTCCACCTCCCTTATCAGTTAAAGCCCATTCTACGAGGGCCATGAGTGCCTCCTGGGCGGCACACCATCAGATCTCTATGGCACAGGTTTGCAAGGCGGTAACCTGGTCTTCCGTACATACGTTTACTAAATTTTATAAGTTGGACGTTGCAAAGGGTACGGACGCAGCTTTTGGGCAGGCCTACGGGCAGCAGTATAGAATCCTCTGGCCCGGTTCACGCCCCCTTGTTTTTCTGTTGGTGGAGCCATGTTTTCTCCTGACAATGTTTTTATTTGGCTATTCTTGGCCTTACGGTCTCCCTCCCTTCATAGAGCATTGCTTTAGGACATCCCGTGATGTACGATAAAGAAAAAAGGATTTTTAATAAACAGCTTACCTGTAAAATCCTTTTCTTGAAGTACATCACGGGACACAGAGCTCCCACCCCTCTTTTGGGGAACATTGTGTAACCTCGGGAGAATTGCTTGCTACAAAACTGAAGCACTCCCAGTGGGAGGGGGTTATATAGGGAGGAAACTTCCTGTGAAATTGATTACACCAGTGTCCACACCTGAAGGTACCCATATAACCCAAGTGTAATGGCTATGCGCTCTGTGTCCCGTGATGTACGATAAAGAAAAAAGGATTTTTAATAAACAGCTTACCTGTAAAATCCTTTTCTTGAAGTACATCACGGGACACAGAGCTCCCACCCCTCTTTTGGGGAACATTGTGTAACCTCAGGAGAATTGCTTGCTACAAAACTGAAGCACTCCCAGTGGGAGGGGGTTATATAGGGAGGAAACTTCCTGTGAAATTGATTACACCAGTGTCCACACCTGAAGGTACCCATATAACCCAAGTGTAATGGCTATGCGCTCTGTGTCCCGTGATGTACTTCAAGAAAAGGATTTTACAGGTAAGCTGTTTATTAAAAATCCTTTTTTCTTCCGTCCGAAAAAGCGGATCTTTGTGGACGCGGATCTTTGCGGACGTTAACCGATGCATCATCCGCTAACGTACAACGGACTTGTAAAAAACGGACGCGCGGTCCGTACGTGTGAAAGGACCCTAAAAGCTACCTGCCACAGACAAAAAATACCCCCAGATGTACTGAATAGTCTGCGGTTATACAATTCTTTCACCACCTTCTAGGCTGCAATCTGATTGTACAGTCTTCTTTGGATCTACCACTAATGGATTGGTGTGTGTTCGAGTTTACCTTCACAATGCATGATGTTGGTAAGGCTGGATGGGCATTGTTTAAGGAGAATCAGACTGAATTGATACACATTATTTTTTGGATATATTTTACTCCTGTATTCTTATTAGGTCTTTATTTTACTTGTGTAGATGTATTATTATAATTTTTGCACAGTTTTTTACTTCAGTGATGAACTGAAATGGTAACATTTGTCTGAGGTATTTGTATATTGATTATGAAGTCATTACCTGACATTCATTTTTATACATTTAATACTATTGCCTATTGGATACTTGGTTTACCTATGATCTAATGAGGGATGAAATAGTTGTACCTGGACCTCTTAGCAGTGGTGTGGCACATCAATTTCCATGTTTGTTACATTGCTCTACCAGCCAAGGATTATGTGGAGGTCCTCTGGGGTGTAGAAGCCACCTGCCCATGAACCAGTATATTTGTATCAATAGTAAACTGATTGTAAAGGCTTGTGTGTTTTTTTTTTAACCACTTAATCACCGCCCTATAGACGAAATACGTCTATAGGGCGGTTCCTGTACTCTAACAGATGTCCATGGACGTCCTCCGTTAGAGTCAGGTGTGCGCGCCCGACCGGGCACGCACACACGATCACCGGTACTCACCGGGTCCACGGGACCCGCAGCATCGATGATCGCGGTAAGGAGCCAATGGCGGCGGCTCCTTACCACGTGATCGCGCCGTCCAATGACGGCGCGATCACATGTAAACAAACCGCGTCATGTGCTGATGCCGGTTCCTCCCTCCTCTCGCTGTACCGATCGGTACAGCGTGAGAGGAGAGCGCGGATGGCTGCAGCAGTGTGGGATGGATCTGTGACTATTGCAGTCACAGATCCATCCATCCCTGCTCAGCCATCCCTGCATTAACCCCTTCCTTCCCTGCGCAAAAGTCTGCATACCCCCCGGAAAAAGTCTGCATACCCCCCGGAAAAAGTCTGCATACCCCCCGGAAAAAGTCTGCATACCCCCCGGAAAAAGTCTGCATACCCCCGGAAAAAGTCTGCAATACCCCATGCGCAATACTCTGCAGTACTCCCGCACAATACTCTGAACAATACTCTGCAATACCCCCGCACAATACTCTGCAATACTCTGCATCGATGATCGCGGTAAGGAGCCAATGGCGGCGGCTCCTTACCACGTGATCGCGCCGTCCATTGACGGCGCGATCACATGTAAACAAACCGCGTCATGTGCTGATGCCGGTTCCTCCCTCCTCTCGCTGTACCGATCGGTACAGCGTGAGAGGAGAGCGCGGATGGCTGCAGCAGTGTGGGATGGATCTGTGACTATTGCAGTCACAGATCCATCCATCCCTGCTCAGCCATCCCTGCATTAACCCCTTCCTTTCCTGCGCAAAACTCTGCATACCCCCGGAAAAAGTCTGCATACCCCCCGGAAAAAGTCTGCATACCCCCCCGGAAAAAGTCTGCAATACTCTGCAATACCCCATGCGCAATACTCTGCAGTACTCCCGCACAATACTCTGAACAATACTCTGCAATACTCTGCAATACCCCCGCACAATACTCTGCAATACCCCCGCACAATACTCTCTGCACAATACTCCCTGCACAATACTCTGCGATCGTTTTTTTTTTTCAGGCTTCCCAGCCTAGTGGTGAGATGTGGGGTCTTATTGACCCCCAATCTCACTGTAAAGAGGAGCTGTCATGCTATATTCCTATTACAAGGGATGTTTACATTCCTTGTAATAAGAATAAAAGTAATCAAAACATTTATTTTTGGGGGAAAACGTGTCAAACTAAAATAAATAAAGTAAAATGAACATTAAAAAAAAAATTACAGCGCCCCTGTACCCATGTGCTCGTATACAGACACGACCGCACAAAAGGGGTCATTTTAGGGGGTATTTGTACTTTTCTGGCATGTTAGGGTCTCAAGAAATGAGAGAGGCTGTCAGTACATCAGGTGTGATCAAATTGATCCATTTTCAGTAATTGGTACCATAGCTTGTAGACCCTATAACTTTCACCCAGACTAAATAATATCCAATTTTTTTTTGTTTTGTTACCAAAGATATGTAGCAGTATACATTTTAGGCCAAATTTATGAAGAAAAATTACTTTTTTGCAAAATTTTATAATAGAAATGAAGAAAAATTCATTTTTTTACAAAATTTTAGTTCTTTTTTCATTTATAGCGGGGGAAAAAAAACCGCAGAGGTGATCAAATACCACCAAAAGAAAGCTCTATTTGTGGGGAAAAAAAGGACAAAAATGTCATTTGGTTACAGTGTTGTATGACTGAGTTATTGTCATTCAAACTGTGAGAGCACCGAAAGCTGAAAATTGGTCTGGTTATTAAGGGGGTTTAAGTGCCCAGTGGTCAAGTGGTTAAATAACATACTCCTCTGTGCAGTTGGTTTTGCACAGAGCAGCCTGGATCCTCCTCTTTTTGGGTCACTCTTTGCTGCTCCTAGTCCCTCCCTCCTTTTGAGTGCCCCTCAGCCAGCAGCTTGCTACAGGGGTGTGTCACCCAAGCCAAGTCAAAGACTGACACCTTGCAACAACGATCTCCACGATGCGCGCAGCCGGTCAATATCCTGAAGAAGTCATATGATGTCCAGTCAGGGTATTGAAACCACTTTGCTGCCGTCATTTTGCTATATGGCGGGCGGCAAGTGGTTATAGCGGAACTTCACCCAAAAGGGTAAGTTCTGCTTGTTTGCCTCCTCCCCCGTTCCTCTGCCACATTTAGCACTTAGTTTTTTTTTTAGTTTTTTTTTTTAACAAGGAGTGGATACCTGGTTTTAACAGTGTTGAAAGCAGAAGCTCCCCATGCCCCACAGCCTGCTGAGACACCAAAGTTCAGCATGGTTCGCACATGCTTAGTGGGAAGCCAGCTGTGAAGCCACAAGGCTCGAAGCCCATTGAAGAATCGTCTCGGGGGAGGACAAAGCTGGATCCCGTGACTAATAAAGTGTCTTTATATTAAAAGTCAGCAGCTACAGTATTTTTTGGGGGGAGACTGAAGCTCCTCTAAGATATATGTATATTTTTAATATACATTTTTAGCCTTGAGATTTAAAAGTTATTCTGTTAAACTTTGCCTGTTTATATGTTGCATTTTAATGAGTGTACTTTTTTATGATTTTCCTCTCCTAGTTATTCACCCTTGGCTGATCGGTTTTTGCATCAGTTTCCAGGACATGATCTCCCTTCGGTCCTTGCTAAGTTTTCATTGCCTGTTTCCTTAGCGGAGTTCAAAAATCCCTTATCACCACCTGGACAGGAGGTAAATCACATTTACTGAAACATTTTGAAAATATTTTTCCTGAAGTATCTGTGAACATAGTACTCTAAAGCCAGCAGTAAGATGGCAAATAGTATTAACTCTGATTATATTGATTTACTTTTATGAAAAATAATGATATATCTTTTTATGTTCAGCAGTCAAGTGACTGCACATGCTGCTTCTCCATTGTCAGGTAGCATTTCTGTAGAGTAAGCAGGGTAACCTCAGACACAACAAAAAAGTATGTTTCCCACCTATGGGTGCTGTAGTTTTGACAGCGAGGCTCCTACTGGAAGCCACTGTCGGTCACCGCAGCAGGGCAGGATGGGAGTGTGGCTTTTAACTGACTAGAAGAGATACTGGAATCTTGTAATGCCTATCAGTGATCCTAAGGAATATAGAATGATTACACTAACATGGATCCACTTCAGTGCTTGACATGGTCCGTTTTAAACAGTAACCAAAGAAACGTGGCAGGATCACCGGGTATTCAGCAGTAACACAAAAAAAAAAACATTGCAGGCTGCATGTATTAATAACTATATGGATTACCCATCACATATATAGAATCTTAGTTTTGGGGAGATAACATGCACTTTAACACCTTAATGGCTAAGGGGCATAAATATGTGCCCTAATTTGAGGAGCTTGTATGCATGAGTTCATTTAGACAGTATACACCGGCACTATGACCACACATGACCATGTTACAGAATGTGGCAGGGGAAAATAGTATATAAACTGAGACTTCAAGGTTTTTATGAACAAAGTTGTCAAAAGATGCAAAAATGTGTAAGCAAAAAGTGACGATTTGAGTCAACATACATGTCTGTTCTTTCCTGAAAGAGAAAATCATTTTTTTTTTTTTCCTCACCATAAATTGGTTTTCTCTGTGTTCATTGAAGGACACTGCTCCCTATTTTCTAAAGATGCATATGTAAGGGCTGAACTGTCTTTTTGTTTGTACTTAGTGCCCTACTCTCGCAGGTGGCCCCATCGATCAAGATCTTATGATCCAGCTATGTCTTTCATTGAATGGAGATGAGGTTGTTGTTTTTTTTTTTTTTTTTATAAACAAAAATCCTATTTTTCATTAGTAATAGAGATAGGAATATGCTAGTAAATATGCGAAAGAAGCCTAGCATTTTTTTGTTCTTAGCTTAAACTTATGCCCTGTGATATAGCATTGCCTCTAGAGGATACATGTCATGTAAGTTTAGTTAAAAGTACCATCATCCAGGGTTCTAAAATGAATAAAGATTGGAATTTGGGTCCCAAACCAAAAACCAAGAAAAGGGGGGGTTGTGGGCAGATGGACTATTGCGATACGGTGAGCAGTTGTAAAAAAATGTACATATAAAGGAAAATATAATTTTTATTAATACAAAACAGTAAGATACAAACAATTTAAAATAGTGACAATCCATAAGTATCACCTTACGTCGATTACCGTACCCCTAGGAGGGGGAAGGTCACAGTGACAATGGGGGTCACTAGGGGTGTCTCTCCTAGTTTCGTGGCCATTGCCGCTTCGTCAGGAGAACAATCGATCAATGACTAAACAAGTGACAGGCATAGAAAAACACTCAAGCCTGACTTACAAATATAGTAAATGGGGGAGAACAAGGATTGAGCTGCTTACCTACAGTCCCCAATGTCTGCGGGGGCAGGAGTGACCAGGTGAGGTCTCCTGTAGTGACCAAGGGGGGCATATGGGTGAATGGACTTAGTATCTAGGCAGGGTAGCAAATAGAGAAAACATATAAGGTGACCGTAAAATATATGGCAGTTGACGATTGAGCTTCCAAGGGGAAGTGCAGAAAATGGTGATCGATCAATAAAAAGGTACATTTTAGTGAGGGCAGTGAGCGTGCAGTGAGGGTGGATAGATGCTTGGGGCACGGAGTTCACAGGTGACAATGATAATGGCACTCTGTTTTGATTTCCTGAAAGCTACACGCTGTCTGTTCAAGGTGTGTTCAACTGCTTGGATGAGGTCCCTCCCCCTTGTCCCCCCCCTTCCACTCTCCCTCCCCCCCCCCGTTCTTCACTCCTGCTTCCCTCCCCCCCCTCCCCTCGGACCCCCTTTAAGTAACATTGCTGTGATTTATTTATTTTTGTTCCCGAATTGGTATTGTATTGGTATATGCCTCCTCCCACCAATTGTGCTGGGTGATAGATGCACTCTATATTTAAGCATTTCCATTTAAAAAAAAAATGGTAGTAACTGTATATACTGTAGAAAAAAAACATCCATTGAATGATTTGTAATAGACCCTTTACTTTTCTACAATTCAGTTTTCCTCATAGTTTCTTATTGTCATGGACCATGAAATACTGAAATCCTAATTCATGTATTACAGAAGATTTAATTCTGAACCTCAGCCAGGTCAATAGACTCAGAAGAAATACTCATTGTCCATTGTGTGATAACCCTATCTAAAGCCTTTCTATTATCAGGTGTAAATGACTTCTGCCCTGTCTCAATTCTCCAGACGGCTCCATTGTTCTGTGGCTGGCTATTGTGTACATTGATTGACCCCCTGGGGCTTTTGTCTGAAAACACATCACAGGCCTGGCCACACATATTCAGGCTATTCAGGCATTGGGACCAATCTCTGCGGAGACATTTTCAAGTCCTCATTTGCATGGTTTAGGAGGACCAGAATGTAGACTGCATACTTTACAATGGACCAATAGGAAAGCGGTTGTTGGGGGCGGGATGTTCCAAATCCTGTATAAAGTGTGCTGTGTACTTTCAATAAAGTGTGTCCTGTTTACATTCAGCATTAAGCCATGGCTCATGTGTGGATTATTCAGCGATTCCAGGGATATTCCTAGTCGGGGAATATTGGGTGATTTCTTTTATGGGAGAAGAAGGGAATGCTTGACGGGGATATGTTCTACGACCGTCACATTTATCTATAAAGCTAGTGCTCTGTTTTGTTTTTTGTTTTTAACTTCTATAATATCTGCATGTAAACATTTTATGGCACATCGAATGTCTGTTTATAGTGTCTAAATTCTGATATTTAAAATTTTTATGAGCAGGGGGCATGGCCAAGATTGTGATATGTTGTCTAGAGCTGGCCCAGTTGGCTCCCACCTCATGTCTTAATTTTACATCTGCTAGACTTCATTGATCAAGACAAGCTTCTCAGGGTTGTACGTTCTGCCTGGACCATGCACTACCAAAATGGGATGCTAATATTCCTTTCAGACTACTCTGTTGAGACACAGAAATTGTGCAGGTCCTTTGAGTAGATGCATGCAATCAAGTACAGCGTTCTCTTCCCTGTGAAGTTGAGGGTGCAGTCTATTCTCTTCTTCACTAATCCTAAAGATTCTGGTGCCTGGCTGGAGTCACTTCCTCCCCATAGGTCTACTGGTTTGGTTTTACTGCACGTGGTCATGGAGTTTCTCAACCCCTGTAGATGAGCCTCTTCCATTCTACCTAGAGATCAGTTCCTCGGGGCGTGGCCTGACTAGCGATGGAGTAGGACGCATGGTGTCGGAGCTCCTCTCGCCGACTACACCCCAGCCTGCGACATACTTAGGGGGTGATCGTGCCCACAAACCTGCCAGACGACTCCGGGACCGGAGTGAAGGATGTCCCCACCGAAAGCGGTAGATAAACTGGCCAAGTACAGACACGGGGGAGACTAGGTGCCGACGATACTCCAGGGGAAGGACGCCATGCGGAGGACACGGCGAAAGTGCTGGAGGCTATAGCCGCGCTACAGGGCACCCTGATGGCCAAAATTGACGAGATAGATATCTCCCTCATGAGGCAGGATCTATCCACGGTCAGGGAGAGGGTCACTGAAACGGAGGTCCGTATTAGCGTCGCGGAAGACATACTGCATCCTCTGCAAAATGTCACGGAGGACATTCAGCGCCAGATACACCAGCTTCACTCCCACCAAGATGAGATGGAGAACAGGCTCCGCCGCTGTAATTTGCGGAGCGAGCAGAGTGAAGAGACCCAGCTGAATTCCTGGAGAATCTCCTTATAAAAGAGTATGGGAGAGAAGCGTTCTCGGTTATGTTTGCGGTGGAAAGGGCGTACCGAATACCAGCGAAGCCCCCACCTAAAGAAGCACCCCCCCGTACGTTTATTGCCAAATTCCTGAACTTCAGGGATAGGGATAAGATCATGCGCCTGTCAAGAGAAAAGGGGAATATGAAGGCGGAAAATATACACGTTGCGGTGTTTCCGGACTTTTCCAACGAGGTGCAGAGGAAAAGAGCGCAGTATCAGAATGTGAAGCGTCGCCTAAGGGTGCTACACCTGAAGTATGCCATGTTATTCCCGGCTAGGCTCAGAGTGGAAGAAAACGGTCGGGCGCAGTTTTTTGACACCCCTGCCGCGGCTGCGGCATGGCTGGATCGTAAAGGGAGATAGAAGTGATGTCGAATACGATTAACCGTGAGTACTGTTTCCTGGACATCGATGGGGCAGATTTCTCCCCTGTTGGGGCCCGAGTGTTTAGGGATCTACCGAAGAGAAATGATGGCAGGCGCCACGGGCCTGCCTCGTGCTGGTACTGGAACCCCACGTTTACTCTGGTTTCGTTATGTGGTTCCATATCCTTCTGTCTCCCCCGTCTTCTGGTTTTCCCTTTTTTATCACCCCTGACTCAAGGCCCTGATGTGCAATTTTTTTCGTTCTTTCTACCGTCATCTGATTTTTATGGCGGTAGACAGTGAGACAGAAACAGCCTCGTGAGGATCTAGAGGGAGGGATAGAACTTTACATGAAGGAATATTTTCATATACCTGCGGTCAGATAGAAGATCCGCTGATGACATGTTGGAAGTGGTGGGGAGGTCACAGAGTGTACTATGTTGAATGGCGGGAGGAGCAAGGCCCTAACACATTTTTCCCTTTTTTTTTCTTTTTTAAGAGTATGGGCCCCATTCCCCTTTTTTTCTACATCATGGGGATGCTAACTTTTTCCCGCTCCAAATCCACGTGTTGCTCAGTGAACAACCGCCCCCATGGGACAAGCTGCTATTACAACACACAGTTTTCCATGGAATCTAAGATATGTGCCTCCAGTCAGTTTACTGCTGGAAGATATGCTTGATTTTTCTTATGTGATGTTTGAACTTTTTGGGGATCGAATGCTCGCACCAGGTTGGGAAGGTGCTGGGCTGGGAGGGGGAGGTAAGTTGGCAGGGTCATCGTTGTGACTCTCAAAGGTTCATGACATATGTGAAATGTTGTAGAGATGTGAAGAGACATGTACAGAATGTTAAAATAAGAAGGGGAGACCATTATGACATTGGGTTAATGTGTTTGCTATATTCCTGTGATACCCTGCTGTGATACCCTGCTGGTGTAATATACATCTGGTGACATCAATTAAATTTTTAACATGGAATGTCAGGCCGCGTACACACGGCAGGGAATCTCGAGGTTCCCTGCCGGCCGTCGAAATCGGCGACCCGCCCGTCGGGAATGGCAACCAGCCATTCTTCCGGGCGGGCCGTCGAGGAAATAGAGAGCGTGCTCTCTATTTCGGCTCGACGGGCTTCCCGACGGGAAGCTCGCCGAGACCGTAGACACGGCCGAGGTCCTAGCTGGAATGTGCATTCCAGCGAGGTTCTCGCTGGTTTTCAGCGAGAACCTCGGCCGTGTGTGTACGGCGGCTCAGGGGAGTGAGAAATAAGATTAAGCGCACGCGGCCCTGGCCTATCTGAAATCACAGAGGGCTAACATAATAGCGCTGACTGAGACACATGTTACAGGTCACCTGCAGGCTGCGTTGAAGCGCCCGTGGATAGGATGGGCGTACCACAGCATGCACGCCAGCTTCTCTAGGGGGTATCGTTATTAGTGACAAAGGCCACCTCATTTGAGTTGTTGTCCCTGAAATCTGACCAGCAGGGGAAGTATGTATTCGTGCATGCCCGTGTAGGCAGAATACCCATGCTGCTGATTGCATGCTATATCCCCCCCCCCCCCCCCATACAGCTCGGAAGTCGTCACGACGGGTCTGGCATTTATGGCTAGGCACCCGACGGTGCCGGCAGTATGGATGGGGGACTTTAATATGACCATGGATCCGTTCATGGATCGTCTGGCGCCGACGAGAGGGGATCCGGGGGGGCCCGGGCTGACTAGACTGGGCCGCCTGGTGAAAGAGTTCGCTCTGACGGATGTGTGGAGGCAAAGGAACCCAGAGACTCGGGCATATACATGCCACTCAACCAGTCATTCCACTATGTCTCGTATAGACTATGTATTGGTGTCAGCACCACTTATATCCAGGGTGGGGGGGGGCTGGATTTGCTCCCAGGGCATTGTCGGACCACACACTATGTTGGGTACAGATGTCACTGCTGGGGGAGGCCCCTAGGAGGGTATGAAGACTCAACCCATTTTGGTTGAACGCGCTACAGGACCATGACAGTATTGAACGGGAGTTAAAGAGATCAGTTCCTTGAACTCGCCTCAGTTATTTTGGCTTATCAGCCATAAGCTGTATCGGGTATTTCTTGCTGTTCCGCTGTACCCTGTTGGCAATGGAGTTAAAACTTGTGCCCCTGGCTGTCCAAGTGAACAGTGCTAATATTCTGTACTACTCCAACACTGAGCCTGCACCCACTACATTGTTGCTCTAAGTGCTTTTTCTTTTGTGGCATGGTCTCTTCCCTTGTGTACTGTTGTAGCTACATTATAGTATAGTATGCTTTCCATTGAGTTATGGTCTGCTCTCTGCGTGCCCTTATATTTCCCTTGTCTCTCTTTAGCTGAGATCAATGATTCACTATATCTGCAATTTTTTTTTTTGGTGGCTACTCTTTCTATTGTCTGACGGAATCTAAATTCCAATCTGATTTATAATATCGCTATGGTGATTGTTGGTCTCTACCTCCCTCCTCCAGCTGACTCTCACTTGTTGTATACTTTAACCACTTTAGCCCCGGACCATATTGCTGTCTAAAGACCAGAGCACTTTTTGTGATTCGGCACTACGTCGCTTTAACTGACAATTGCGCGGTCGTGTGACGTGGCTCCCAAACAAAATTGGCGTCCTTTTTTTCCCACAAATAGAGCTTTCTTTTGGTGGTATTTGATCATCTCTGCGGTTTTTATTTTTTGCGCTATAAACAAAAATAGAGCGACAATTTTGAAAAAAATGCAATATTTTTTACATTTTGCTCTAATATCCCCAAAAAAGATATTAAAAAAAACTTTTTTTTTCCTCAGTTTAGGCCGATACGTATTCTTCTACATATTTTTCGTAAAAAAAAAAATCGCAATTGGCGTTTATTGATTGGTTTGCGCAAAATTTATAGCGTATACAAAAAAGGGGGTAGTTTTATGGCATTTTTATTAATATTTTTTTTTTTTACTAGTAATGGCGGCGATCAGCGTTTTTTTCGGTACTGCGATATTATGGCGGACACATCGGACACTTTTGACACATTTTTGGGACCATTGGCATTTTTATAGCGATCAATGCTATAAAAATGCATTGTATTACTATAAAAATGCCATTGGCAGTGAAGGGGTTAACACTAGGGGGCAGGGAAGGGGTTAAGTGTGTTCCTGTTTGTGTTCTAACTGTATAGGGGGGGTGGCCTCACTAGGGGAAATCACTGATCTTCTGTTCATACTTTGTATGAGCAGAAAATCAGCGTTTCCCCCGCTGACAGGAACGAGAGCTTTGTGTTTACACACAAAGCTCCCGTTCCCCGCTCTGTAATGAGCGATCGCGTGTGCCTGGCGGCGATCGTACCCGCCGGGCATGCACGCGGGACTCGGGGGGGTGGGGGGCACAAGCGCCGGCGGTGCGCGCGCGCCCCCTAGTGGCCGCTAAAGAGAGGACGTAGAGCTACGTGCTCTCGCGGTACAGTGCCACCGTCCCGCAGTAATATGACAGCGGGTGGTCGGCAAGAGGTTAATGCAAATGTCCTAATATGGAGCTGAGACCTGTGTCTTCTGTCCTCCAAACGTGCCTGCAGACTCGTCATAACCAGCCCTTAACCCCTCAATCACAAGACAAGCCACACAGGTGTTGAGGGTTAAACATGCAGAGCATAAACTCTTTATTAACCACTTAAGACACGGACCAATACGCTGGTAAATGACCCAAGGTGTTTTTGCGATTCGGCACTGCGTCGCTTTAACAGACAATTGCGCGGTCGTGCGACGTGGCTCCCAAACAAAATTTGCGTCCTTTTCTTCCCACAAATAGAGCTTTCTTTCGGTGGTATTTGTGATCGCCTCTGCGATTTTTATTTTTTGCGCTATAAACTAAAATAGAGCCACAATTTTGAAAAAAAAACAAATTTTTTTACTTTTTGTTATAAAAAAAATCAAATAAACTAAATTTTAGTAAAACATTTAGGCCAAAATTAATTCAGCCACATGTCTTTAGTAAAAAAAAAAATCGCAATAAAAAAAAAATAGCTACCTAGCGGGAACAGCGACACTAATACAGCGATCAGAAAAATGATCGCTTAGTGACGCTGGCAATAGGGAGTGAAAGGGTTAACTAGGGCGGTGATCAGGGGGTTAAAACTTTATTAGGGGGGGTGGGGGGGCTATCCTGAACCTAACACTAACTGTTTTTTACACTGCCTGTCACACTGACACTAAATGCAGTGATTAGATCACTGCATTCAGTGACACTGTGACAGGGGGGTGGGGGGGGCGATCACAAGGGGTTAATATGCCTATGTGAGTGTGTGTCAGTGTTGTGTTGGTGCACACTTACTTGTGATGTCTTCTCTCATCAGCAGCGCTGGGAAACAGCGCTGCGATGAGATTACATCATTTCCTCCTTCCTGTGTAAACACAGGAGGAGGAACTGACACGATGGGAGCGCGCTCCCATTGGCTGGGAGCGATCGCGGGGGGGGGGCGGAAATCACGGACATCCGCCCGCTCGTCGGCGATCGCTCCCAGAGGCAGGGGGACCCCCGCACGCCGCGGAGGGGGTCCCGATGGGACCCCCGAACCGCACGAAGGCGGGGACGTAAATTTACGCCCTTGTGCCTGTACGAGCCATTCTGTGGCCGTATATGTGCGTGCGGGGGTCCTTAAGTGGTTAATTGCCAAACATACTTGTAAACACAGTTAGGGACACTGCCCTTAGCCTTGTCATAGAGGGGGTGGGGAACAGGAAGAACCAATGGAAACTCAACACTTGTATATTCAAACTACAGTTAAAACACATAAAGGGATTATGATAAGCAGTCTCCAAACTTTTGTCTACGTGCCATGACCCAACACAATTTAAACACAGCATCAAGATGGGGGAATGGGGGAGAAGGTATGTAGCATTACATCACATTATCTTACATTATCTCAATGCCATTTTGTCCCCAAGTTTCGTAGCCCTGTGCTTTGGAAATACCACCATCTTGTATATGCCTTTATCAGCTAAAAGTACATTGTTTGTGGAATAAAAGTATATATTTGGCCCAGCCAGAAATGTCTATTAACCGGTGACCACAGACACATTTTTCTGGAGGTGGCATCTTCAGGTGATGGGAGATGGCAAATAGCCCTCCAAATCTCCTGTTCTCTGCTGGGTCATAGTCTGTAGGTAGGAGGCCAGCCCACATTCCTTTCCAAAACACACAGTGACAGTGGGTTCTGTCACAGTGGGGAATCGAAACCCTGCATGATTTTTTTTTTTTCACAAGAAAAATGTTTATTCTAATTTTACAATACAAGCGATGCATAAACACAGTTGGTCACAGAGAAAGCATTCTACAGAATCTCACCAGTTAGATGTTCCGCTGATATGAACAGGAGAGAGGCGTTGAAAGGTTAGCATATACCAATTCGGGAACAAAAAAAAAATCACAGCAATGTTACTTAAAGGAGGTCCGGGGAGGGAGGAGGAGGGAAGCGGGAGGAGTGTAGAACGGGGGGAGATAAGGGAGAGGGGAAGGGGGGGGACAAGGGGGGGGGGACCTTATCCAAGCAGTTGAACACACCTTGAACAGACAGCGTGTAGCTTTCAGGAAATCACAACAGAGGGCCATTATCATTGTCACCTGTGAACTCCGTGCCACAAGCATCTATCCACCCCGACCATATATTTTCAAATTTAGTAGGACAGTTAGGCCGCGTACACACGATCAGTCCAAACCAAAGAAAACGGACTGAAGTTCAGTTTCATCGGTCCAAACCAACCGTGTGTTTGTCCCATCAGTCTGTTGTCCTTCAGTCCAAAAATGTAGAACTTGCTTTAAAATCAGACCGATTGACGCCTACCGATCGGTCAAAACCGATGGTTAGTACGCAAAAGCATTGGTTCAAAATCTGCGCATGCTCAGAATCAAGTCAACGCATGCTTGGAAGCATTGAACTTCATTATTTTCTGCACGTCGTTGTGTTTTACGTCACCGCGTTCTGACACGGTCAGTTTTTGAACTGATGGTGTGTACGCACATCAGACCATCAGTCTGTGAACCGATGAAACTGAACTTCAGTCCATTTTTATCAGATCGTGTGTACAAGGCCTTACGATTAGCAAAGGTGATCTTGTACAGTGGCAGCATCGAGTTCAATACCGAGCGCCATGAGGACACTGTGGGAGGTGCAGCCCTCTTCCAGTGGAGGAATATCTCCCTACGGGCATAAAAAGTAGCGTACCGGGGGAATAATTCAGTGTATTTACCCCGCACCCCAGGGCCGAAGACATTCGGCAGCATTGATTTAGGGCTAGCTCCCAGATCCAGAGAGGTAATTTGGTCAAGGGCGCCGAAACCCTGCATGATTATATGCCTGGTGGCACTTTACTTTTCCACAACTCTCCACAAAATGTAATTTACCTGGCCAGATGTTGTTTCGCTCCTTCCAATTGCATCATGCAGATCAGTCCCTGATCAAAGAACTCTTTTCTCAGGATACTTTTCTGTAGCCTCTCTTTTCCCTATATTCTTTGGCATTGGCTCCCCTATGATTGATCATTTGTGAGAACAAAAGCAGGCAGATCTTCTGTCTTTTGATTGGGAGGGACTGTCTTGGAGATTGTGCTAAACTAGTTATTTCCTCTAGAGATAAATTGATGCAGACATAATCTCTACACCAGCCCTCAAAAATTACAATCACCTGCTCGCGTTTTGCAAGTGGATTTTGAGGGCTGGCGAGTGTGGGCTGCCTGGGAGTGGGGGGCAATCGTAGAAGAGAAGAGCTGTGTGCTGATCAACCAGGTGGCGGCGGCGCTCTTTCCCTACACACGTAGGCCATTGGTGACCGACGCATGGCTGCATTTGCATGGATAAAGTTGTTAAAATGTTTTATTTATTAAGTTATAAAAATAAATATTAAGTGTCATTTCATGAGATAATTTATGACGGTGTGTTTAGGGGTTGGGCGGGGCAACTGGTGGCGAGTAACCCTTGAGGTCTGGCTAGTAGCTCAGGATTTGAAACTTTGAGCCCTGCTCTACACTTTACTCCCCAATGGTTACACAGGATATACCCTGAGAGGTTGATTACTTTACTTTTATAGAGCTAATGTACAGGAACTTTCCTAAAAAAGTTTGAAAGAGTCTGACAACCATGGATGGCACAGTAGGTCCCTTTTCTGGTTGGCTCTTTCTTTTTATTCTCCTTATACAACCCATCATCCCCCCCCCCCCCCTAGTTTCTTATGCTTGTATTTTTTGATTGGGTTATGTTATCCTTCACTGTATTATGACTGGAGCTACCTTTTGGTTGCTATTATGTGACTGGCCAATACGGCTTGTGTAACTTCTTTATACTGTGAAATGTCTTTTTGTCAGATGTTGTTCCTGTTTTTATAACATACCAATAAAAACACCCTTGTTTTTCAAATATGAGAGCTCTTTTTTTATTTCAAATTCTTGTAGTTCTATACAACGTGGAGTTGTTTTTAACCTGTCTTTTTCTTCTCACAGCCACATCTGATACAAATGGTTATTTGGATGCTGCAGCATCGGCTTCTAATTCAGATACACACGTATGTGTGTCTACTTGCTCCTCCCAAAGAAGATGCAAACTCGAAAGATGAAGACGCATTATTTGCAGCCAGAGTGGGTGGGCGAAGCCTAAGCACACCCAATGCACTTAGCATCGGCTCACCAAGTAATACATATATATTCATTCTTTATGGAACTTACAATTGTTAGCAGGAAAAAAGTTGAAAGCATATGGCAAGGCAAAAATAATAAAATGAACACATGCACTTTTCCATGTTTTATCCCTTTAACACATTTGCTGCCAGAGCCATTTTTGTGTCCTTATTTCCCGCCCCACACACACACACACACATTAACCCCTTTAGCTCCAAAAGAGATACTTTTTTAGGAACCAGTGACACTAATACAGTGACCAATGCTAAAAATATGCACTGTAACTGTACTAATGACACTGGCTGGGAAGGGGTTAACTGTGTGCCTAGCTGGTATTTTATTACTGCGAGAGAAGTGCTTTCATTAGGCAAAGGCATGAATCTATTTTCCTGCTATGCAGGAACACAGGGTCGATGCCTTCCCTACTGACAGAATGACAATCTGCCTTGTTTACATAGGCAGACTGCCTTTCTGCCCGTGTACCGAACGAACGACAGGTGCCGGTGGCCATTAAGTATGTGGTACTCGGTGAACAGCTCCCGCTATGCAGAATTGCAGCGGGAGTGGGCCGCCGGCAGCACACAAGTGCGCCCACAATCTGGAAGTACGGTATCGTGTATAAATACCCGTGATCCTGTGCATATCGGCCACCCTGTAGCAGTAAATCTACAATAGGGTGGTCGTAAAGTGGTTAAAATGCTAATTTTAGCCCTGAAGATTATTTAAATCTCGTGCACATTATAGTGTATATTTTATGAAGGCAGCCACCCTAAAGAATAAATTGTTGCCAATGGCAAATCTTATTACCGTATTTGCTGGCGTATACGCAGGATCTGTCTGTCAGGCTGCGGGCATCCATAATTTAAAAGCCGCGCCTTCTCCTCAGACTGTTCCGTGATAGGCGGAACACTCATTTTCCCAGCAGGGCCTCTGTTCCACCTATCACAGATGCCTTCTCATCCTCGGAACGAGAGGACGTCCATGATAGGCGGAACACTGAACAGAGGCCCCCCTAGGAAAATTTGTGTTCCGCCTATCACTGAACAGTCTAAAGAGGAAGCGCGGCTTTTGAATCATGGATGCCCGCAGCCTGAAAGATGGATGCCCGCAGCAAAAAAATAAGGTAGGGAGATCGTCTTGTCCGGCACAGTGGGGGCATGTGATGGCACAGTGGGAGCATGTGATGGCACAGTGGGGGCATGTGATGGCACAGTGGGGGCATGTGATGGCACAGTGGGGGCATGTGATGGCACAGTGGGGGCATGGTGGTGGCAAGGAATGGCACGCCACAGTGGGGCATGTAATGGAATGGCACAGTGAGATTTGAAAAAAGCCTGTTCCCGCCGGCCGTTGTTCCCGCCGGCCGTTGTTCCCGCCGGCCGTTGTTCCTGTCTGCAGACCCCTCAGCTTCCAGACAGACTAGTAGGAAGGGGGTAGTCTTATACGGCGAGTATATCCCAAAACCAACATTTTTTCCTGGAAAAATAGGGGGTCGTCTTATACGCCGGCAAATACGGTATTTTATTAGCTCAATGGTTTATAAAAGCCAGATTTTCAGTGGAAGAAAAAAAAAGAAAAAAAATTAGTTAATTTTGGTACACACATTTATCCACATTTTTGGTAAAATCTAAAAGATGAGTTTGTCATAAATAGATACCAAACAATATGCCAAGCCCTAAAAAATGATGTGCACCTGTAAAGCCGCAAACTTCTGTACACACATTTTTACATGGGTGATGTTTTAAAAGCATCAGGTGATCGGTCTTATTTCTGGTAGGGGGAAGTGGTTTAAACAATTTTTTTATGACAAACCTTAATTTTAACCTTTCATGTAGTCAACATTTTGTGAAATCTGATATCTGTAAATATTTTTTTTCTTTGTGGTTCTTCATAAACCTATCTTAGAGCATTAATATTTTCATGGTTGAAATAAGTGTAATATGTTTGAGGTAAACTGAATTTACTTCATTTTTAGAATGTACATTGGAAATATATTAAATATTAGTACTTGTTTGAAATCCCCCACCAGCCAGTAGTGATGATATGACTCTGACAAGTCCAAGCATGGACAACTCCAGTGCTGAGCTGCTACCAGGAGGAGACTCTCCAATCAACAAGAGAGCCACAGAGAATCTGCTTGCAAGTTTATCTCAGAATGAAAGAGAAGCCATTCTCAGTGTCCCTGCTGCTCAAAATCCAGAGGACCTTAAAATGTTTGCAAGGTAAAACTGATATATATTGTATAGCGAAAAGATTAAAATAGGTTTGAGGGAATGTATTTTTTCATGTTTTTACCTATAAATACAGTACTTAATATTTACTCTTCCAGTCAGCAGGTGGCGAGTCCTGGCATTTCAAGGTTTTTAAGGTGCGGGGTTACTGTCACAGACCTGAATAGCAGGATCTAAATGACACACCACCCAGGACTCTTGAGCCGTTAGAATCCTATATCTGTCAAGAATGGGGCAATATTCTTCTCCCAAAACTCCAGCAACTGGTCTCCTCAGTTGCCAGTCGTTTACAGAGTGTTGTTAAAAAAAGAGAGGATGCTACACTGTAGTAAAAATGTCCCTGTCCCAACTTTTTTAAAACCTGTTGCTGCCATCCATTTCAAACAGTTTTTATTTTTTTTGATACATTTTACGTTACTGTTTTGAAGAGGAATACCATTGTTATGGTAGCAGCTAGCTACCATAACCCAGGTAGCCTCTTCAAGAGCGGACGGTCCGCTTTCAGATAGAAGTGGTCTCTGCAAGATCTCTTTTATCGCCGGCGGTAATGGTGCCCCCCCTCCTGCCGCTCTCCGATGCGATCTGCAGCTTACCGGAGGCGATCGGGTCCTGTCCCTGGGCTGACGTGGAGACGAGTGAGGGACAGATGGCCCCCACCTGTCTCCATATCACTGCAGGGGTGGAATCACCATCAAAACGTCACTTCCGCCCAATGCTCTTAAAGGGATTTTTTTTTTTTTTTATCACATAAAAAATGGCATTTTAGTCTAAATATGAGATGAGGAGTAAAAGTGACCCAACATTAAAAATGAATAAAAAAGCAGTGTAAAAAAAAGTTAAATAAGAAACAAGCTTCTGCGCAGAAGCAAACGCATACGTGAGCAGAGCCCGCATAAGAAAATGGTGTTCAAACCACACATGTGGGGTATCCCCGCAATTCTATTCTCCTTTATTCTCTAGGGCAGGGGTGTCAAACTGGCGGCCCTCCAGCTGTTCCGAAACTACAAGTCCCATCATGCCTCTGCCTGCGGGAGTCATGCTTGTAACTGTTAGCCTTGCAATGCCTCATGGGACTTAGTTTTGCAACAGCTGGAGGGCCACCAGTTTGACACCCCTGCTCTAGGGTGTTAGGAAATATATATATATATATGTTTGGGGGTTCTAAGTAATTTTCTGGCAACATTTTTTTAAACTATTACCACTCCTAGCTGATACCATTGTTTTGTGAAAGAGAATTCCACATCCTTACCAATCTGACAGTAAAGAACCTTCTACGCAGTTTATGCTTGAACGGTTTCTCTTCCAACTTTAGTAAATGGTCGTGTGTCTTTTTTAAATTCCCCTTCACTAAATATATAATAGGATTTTTATAACAGCTTACCTGTAAAATCCTTTTCTTGGAGTACACCACGGGACACACAGCCTTAAATCATTACATAATGGGTTGTATGGTCACCAGAGGTGATTGGACACTGGCACAACCAATCAGAAAGTTCCCATCCATATAACCCGTCTCCCATCAGGGAAGTAATGTAGTTTTGTAGCAAAGCAGTAAGGTTCCCATAAGAAAGGGGGGACCTCTGTGTCCTGTGGTGTACACCAAGAAAAGTATTTTACAGGTAAGCGGTTATAAAAATCCTATTTTCTTTATCGTACACCATGGGACAAAAAGCCCTAAATCATTACATAATGGGACGTCCCAGAGCAATGCTCAATATGAAGTGGGGGGGAAGACACAGATCCGAGCTGGCCGTAAATGGACAAGAAGCCCTAGACTGCTGGCTGCAGTATACGACGAATGAAGGCAGAATCCTCATGTCCTCTTGCATCTATTTGATAGAATTTGGTGAATGTATGGACTGAAGACCATGTTGCGGCTTTACAGATTGGCGCCATCAAAGCCTGGTGCTGCACTGCCCATAAAGCGCTCATAGCTCTGGTCGAGTGCGCCTTAACAGAAGAAGGAAGAATCCTGTTAAACCATAAGCTTGAATAATTACTTGTCGATTCCAGCGAGACATTGTGGATTTTGATGCCGCTTGTCTCTTCTTGGGACCATCTGGCAAAATAAACAAAACATCTGTTTTACGTATCTGAGCGGTTGCCTGCAGATACGCATTTACTGCTCTGACCACATCTAGGGAGTGCAATAACTTTTCCTCCGCTGTCTGCAGATCCAGAAAAAAGGAAAGTCAAAGCAATATTTTGATTCAAATTAAATGTCGACACCACCTTTGGTAAAAAGGTTGGATGGGGTCGTAGACCAATCTTGTCCTTGTGACAAATTAAATAAGGCTTTTTACAAGAAAAAGCTGCTAAGTCTGATACTCTTCTAGCAGAAGAGATGGCAATCAAAAAGACCAATTTCCTGCTTAAAAGGATCAGCGGAATTTGGCGAATAGGTTAAAAAAGTTGCTTCTGCAACACTGACAAAACTAAATTCAGATACCATGGGCACACGGGAGACTTGACTGGCAGATTGATCTGCAGTACCCCCTGAATGAAAGACCAAACTAGGGAATGAGATGCCAGAGGTCTTTGAAATAAGACCGATAGAGCTGATATTTGACCCTTAATGGTACTAAGGGCTACTTTCATATGCACTCCTAGCTAGCAAAAGGCGAGAATCCTACTTATGTCATATCTTTTGAGGATTCCATTTATTAGTTTCACACCATGAAACTTATGCGTTCCAGACTCTATAGTAAATAAGCCTGGAAGCTGTCTTTCTGGCATTAATAAGTGTAGATAGTACTGGACCCGAGATTTCTCATTTCTTCAGAATGTGGGTCTCAGTAGCCAAGCTGTCAAATTTAGCTCTTGTAAGGAAGGCTGGAACACTGGACCTTGCAACAGCAGGTCGTGACGAAGCAGAAGCCTACAAGGTTTTCCCACTGCCATCTTTATGATTTTGGTGTACCTAGGCCATCTGGGCCAATTTTGGGCCACTAGGATTACTCAAATTCTTTGTCTTGATCCTGCAAAGTAGCCTTTGTAAGAGAGCAATCGGCGGAAATGCATAGATCAGTGAAAACTGATTCCACTGAATTATTAGAGCATCTGATTCGTAGGCCAGAGGATCTCTCATCCTGGACACAAAGTTGTCCAACTTCTTGTTGAACCTGGAAGCTAGCAGGTCTACATCCGGGGTCCCACATCTCTGGCATATGGCCTGAAAGATATCGGGGTGAAGAGACCACTCTCCTGGTAGTAGTTGCTGGCGACTCAGATAGTCTGCTTGCCATGGAACATGTTCTTCTGCCCATGCCAAATTCCAATTCACCTCTTTCTGGGCGCCCTGACTGTGGATGCCTCCTTGGTGATTGATGTAAGCTACTGCAGTAGCATTGTCAGATTGAAACCATACCGGGTGGCCCTGCAACCTGTGTCTCCAGGTTCTGAGGGCTAAGTATACTGCCCGCATCTCTAGTATGTTAATGGGAAGGTTCCTTTTGGTCTTGGTCCAGCTTCCCTAGGCTGAAGCTTCTTCTAATACTGCTCCCCAGACCCTTAGGCTGGCATCCATAGACACCACCTTCCAGGTGACTGGGAAAAAGGATATTCCTTTCCGCAAGTTTTTGGTTTTTAACCACCAACTGAAGCTTTGGCGCACCTGTGGGGACAGGCGTATGGGTAAATCCAGAGCTTGGATCTTCCTGTTCCAGGCGGTTAAGATACTACCTTGAAGTAGTCTTGGGTGAAAGTGGGCGTAAGGGACAGCCTCGAAGGAGGCGACCATCTTCCCTAATAGCTTAATGCAAAGGCAAGTAGACTGCCTTTTCTTTGCCTTAATCTTGCGGATCAGGTCCTTTAGCAACTTGATCTTTGGTTCTGAAAGGAATACCCTGCCCTAGGCTGTGTCTATGATCATGCCCAAATACTCTACCCTTCTTTGGGCTTGTAGAGAGGATTTTTGTAGGTTTACAATCCATCCTAACTGTTTCAGGTATTTTATTGTGGTGAGCACAGCGTGACCTTATCCTGCCACTGACTGATCCATCACAAGAAGATCATCTAGATAGGCCATTACCGCTATGCCCTGAACCCTCAGATTTGCCAACAGACGGGCTAGTGCCTTTGTGAATACCCAGGGCGCGGTAGCCACACCAAATGGCAGAACCACAAACTGAAATTGGCGATCTTCTACCGCGAACCTTCGGAATCTTTGGTGCGCGGGATGGATAGGCACATGTAAATGGGCGTCTATCGACGCCATGAATTCTCCGCCTTGCAGGGAGGCGACCGCTAAACGAATAGTTTACATTCAGAAATGGCGAATGTTGAAAATCTGATTTAGAGATCATAGATTCGGGATGGGTCTGACGTCTCCATTTGGTTTTGGGATCACAAAGACATTTGAATAAAAACCTAAACCTTGCTCCTTTTGGGGTACTTCCGTGATCACCCCTTGGGACAGCAAGTGATCTAATCCTTTGAAGAGGACGTTCTTTTTAGTGGATCTTTGGAGAGCCTTGCGCTTCGGAACTGAGAAGATGGGATTTCTCAAAATTCCAGTTTGTATCCTAGGGATACTCTGGATACTACCCACTTGTCCTGGATTTCTGTCTGCCATGCTGCTGAAAAATGCCGAAGTCACCCCCCCACACTTGGCCGAACGGGTGCGCCCCTTCACGAAGAGACTTTAGGGTTCTGCTTGTTGGCCTTTCAACCCCACTGCTTCTTGTTTTTCTGGGCCTGGTCTTCCTTAGCCTTTGTGGCTCCCTGAAAATGCTGTCGTCACTGGCTGGGGCTAGATCTACCAGGAACCAGGGAGAGATCACGCTTAAAACAAGGACGTTTGTTTTTCTTCTTTTCTGGTAAAAGGGTAGTTTTACAACTCGATATCATTTGGATATATTTCTCCAAATCTTCTCCAAAGAGGTGATTACCATGAAAGGGGAAGCTGGGCAAAAGCCTTTTGCATGGGGCCTTTGCTGACCAATGCTTTAGCCAAAGAATTATGTGCATAAGCACCAGCTGCAGCGTGATGTGGGATGCCTGTTGGATAGAATCTCTAATGGCATCCACTGTAAAACAGAAGGTCCTAGGCATATTCTCTCAAAATTTGGTCTGTTCTGCAGCCAAATCTCTCATCCCGTTTCATCTGGTCTTTTAAGACCTGACACATACCCACCGCTGCTACAGCAGGTTGGGTTTCTGCCGGGAGGAAGGATGATTTTAGTAAAGATTTCAACCTTTTTTCAGAAGGATCTTTAAATAAATACCTGGGCATTGTCCACCAGACAATTTAGGCTTTTGTTTACAGAAGAAATCGCTGCATCCACAGAAGCCAGACTCCACGTCTTGGTAAACTTCTCCTCCATGGGATGAAGTACTTCAAACTTCCTAGGAGGAGCAAAACGATTATCTGTGTTTTTCCAGTCTGCGTAAATCAGATTCTCCAATAAAGGATGAATCAGAAAGGCAGAGGCAGCCTGTGGGGATTTTAACGAGCCCAGAGAGGATACAGGTGATTCAGTTAGCTCCTTAGAGCAGTGATGGCAAACCTTGGCACCCCAGATGTTTTGGAATTGCATTTCCCATGATGCTCAACTACACTGCAGAATGCATGAGCATCATGGGAAATGTAGTTCCAAATCTGGGGTGCCAAGGTTCGCCATCACTGCCTTAGAGGGTAATCTGAATGTGGAGCACACTGCTTCAGTGTAATAATGCACCTGTAATTTTAGAACCTGTGAGGCAGAAAAAGGCTCCTCTGATAGCTCGGATCCCTCTGAGTCCTCATCCTCCTCAGATCTTTTCACAAGGCAATCTAACACAACAGGAGGAGATCTGCTTCGCTTTTTGTCCCTTTCTGAGGACTTTGCGATTAACGCAGTGATTCTCCCTTCTAAATTGTTTAGGGTTGTTTCCCAAAATGTCTCCAGTGACAAATGCAGGCACCACAGAAGAGGCTGCAACTCCTGATAGAGGTAATGGCTCATCCTGTCTTTACTTTAATACTTTAGGTATTACAGGCGATGAGGGTACCGAGCAGGCGCGGCTAGAGCCTCCTGTCTTTGGCAACAATGCTTTTCTGCTTCTCCCAGAGCCTCTTTTTTTGGGAAGACATAATGCTAAGAAAAGCCAAGGTACCAACAAATGCATATACTACTGTGCTAGTTTAGCAATGTACATATAAGTATGCAACTAATAACACACTTTCATGCCAGAGTGGGTGCCTTATCCTTGGGGAGTGCTCAGCCAACCACATGGAGATCTTAGGTGCCCGTAACGCTGCTGTGTCCCTTGCAGGGAAGCTCCAGACGTGAGGTTGTTCCGTTTCTGTCTGACCGCTGTTAAAAAGCATGCCTGTGCCTATTCAGGCCTGAACACACACTGAAATCGTCTTAAAGCGCGCCCCCGTGGAGGGAGGGAGGGAGGAAGGAGGGCAATGCAGGGCTTGCAGCAGAAGAAGTGTGCTTGTCGTTTGGACTGACACTGCTTTGGAGCTTGGCAAGTCACAACTCAGCTCTTTACTCCCCCCCAGTGGCAGCTTCAAAAATTACACCCACTCTAAATAGGAAAGGTCCTAAAGTTTAAACTTATGACCTTTTCCCTTACTCACCTTGTCCTCACTGCAGGTTTTCTGCCGGGCAGATACCAATCTTCCCCATCACGGTGGGGTCTGTGTGCCAACTTTCAGGGGTATGGGTTCCTACTTAAGAGACCTCTTTTCTGGGCCTTGTAAAAGACTCTCCAAGGACTTTTAGCGTAGTGTGCGAAAGTGCTGGTCCCCAGAGCCCAGCGAGACATTACAGACGACCCCTCGTCCACGAGGTCCGGATACCATCCAGAAATTAAGAGTCTTGGATGGACCCACAGTGTAGTTCGCTACCCTCATAGGGTCTTTTAGGCAGAGCTTTCTTCAGCACATCTTACTCGCGTCCAACACCTTAGACACTGGCAAAAAAACAGATACTTCCCTGATGGGAGGGGTTATATGGGGGGGAAACTGTCTTTGATTGGTTGTGCCAGTGTCCAATCACCTCTGGTGACCATATAACCCATTATGTAATGATTTAAGGCTCTGTGTCCCGTGGTGTACAATAAAGAAATGGTGTTTTTTCCCTATGCTAGGGTCGCCAGTATGGTATTTGTACATTGATATAATTTCCCTTCAAGCGTCTCCTCTACAGAGAGAATAAGTTCAATGCTTGTATTCTTTCCCCATAGCTGAGGTCCTCTATTCCCTTAATTAGCTTTGTTGCCCTTCTCTGGACTCTCTCCAGTTCCAGAACATTGTTCCTGAGGACAGCATATTCAAGATGTGGCCACACCAGAGTCTTGTAGAGTGGGAGAATTATTGTTTTATCTCTGGTGTATATTCCCTTTTTACTGCATGTCAATATTCTATTGGCTTTGCTTGCAGCAGCCTAGCATTGCATGCCATTGCTGACCCTGTCTTCTACTAGAACCCCCAGGTCCATCCGTTCGTATTTTTGGCACCCAAATGCATTACCTTATATTTTTCAACATTAAACCTCATTTTCCATGTAGTTGCCCACCCCATTATTTTGTTTAGGTCTTCTTGCAAAGTTTACACATCCTGCGTAGAAATTTATTGCCCTGCTTAACTTGGTATATTCCACAAATATTGAGATTGTGCTGTTTATGAACAAATATGATTCTGTTTATTAAACAGAATCTGTCTCGGGACAGATCCCCAGGGGACCACACTTTCCACACAAGACCATTACAAGTACTCACCATTTATCACCACCCTTTGGACTCGCCCCTGTAGTCATTTTTTAAACTAGGCACTCGCCTTATGGTCCATGCCAACAGACCTGAGTTTGTACAGTACACGCTTGTGGGGAGCTGTATCAAATGCCTTTGCAAAATTCAGATACACCGTATCCACAGGCCTTCCTCTATCTCGATGGCAGCTGACTAATAGATTGGTCTGGCAAGAACGATTCTTTATGAATCCATGCTAATTATCCAGTTTTCATTACTAAAATCTTATATATAGTCCCTTATCCCCTCCAATAACTTGCAGACTATTAATAGGCTAACTGGCCTGTAGTTTCCAGGGATATGTATTTGCCCTTTTATAAATATTGGTGCCACGTTGGCTTTTCTCCAATCAGATGGCACCATTTCAGGCAGTAAACTGTTCATAAAAAGGACCCTCATGTAAGCCATCTGGTCCCGGCGACTTATGTTAGGTTTTTCAAGCCTATTTCTGATTCTGTCTTCTGTTTGCTTCTCTGATGTGTTATGAAAATTAACATTATAGTCTTGGTTACTGTATCCCCCCATTTCCTTTGTGGAGACTGAATAGAAGATAATTTCTTTTTCATACATCATGGGACACAGAGTCATGCTAATATTCATTACCTACTGGGTTATACTTCATCAGGTGAATGGACACTGGTAGACCAAAGGTCTTTACACAAGAAGCGATCCCCTATATAGCCCCTCCCATACAGGAGGCACATCAGTTTTTTACCTTTTGATCTCCAGGTCTCTAGTCCCTCAAGTGGTTCCAGGATGAATCAAGTGATTGACCGATCGGATCCATTTGACACAGGCTATATGCTTAGATAAATGGTACCCGAGCCTCGCAAAGAATATATAGGATCCTGCAAAGGTTTTGCCTGTAATGCGGCCTCCGGGCACTGGACCCTGCAAAGCCGGAATCCTGGAAACCACAGAGCTAAGGCATTCCTGCAGGGTGCTGTACAAGTCCGAAGGATAGGACCCCAAGCATGAAAAGGGTACACAATCCTTGACGGTCCTCAAGTGACAGGAACCTGCTGTGAAGATGAAGACGGGTAAGTGAAAACCCTTTATCCCAGCGGTTGTTACAATCCGTCTAGCTACCTAAAGGCTGGACACCTGTGTGGGTGGGTGTTTGCAAAGTGTACCTTTTTGTTTTTGTTTATCTGTCAGAAGAGGAAAAGCCCTGGATTATCCAATGGGCTTATCTCCTCGGGCAGAACCTGCTAAAGGGAAAATCCTTTCTTTTGGTAAATTGGACAGTACTGACTACAGATACCAGTCTCTCAGACTGGGGAGCTACACTAGACAGGGTCTCAGCTCAGGGTAAATGGTCGGGGACAGAACAGATCCTGCCCATCAACATCCTAGAATTACAGACAGTACATCTGGCCCTACGGTCCTGGACGGTGGGGCTTCAGCACTGCCCTATCGGGGTTCAGTCCGACAATGCCACTGCAGTGGCCAATATAAACCATCAAGGCGGTACCAGGAGTTGTTCAGCTTTGAAGGAGGTGAACCACATACTAACCTGGGCAGAGGGAGATGTGCCGATTATATCGGCAGTCCAACACCCAGGGGTTTTCCAGGAAATTTGCCAGCGTTGAGGATGGCCAGAGGTCGACCAATTGGCATCCAGATTCAACAACAAGCTACAGCAATTTGTGTCCCGAACAGGGGATCTCTGGCAATCAGAGCAGATGCATCGGTAGTTCCATGGAGACAATACTCCCTGGTTTATGCTTTCCCTCTGATCTCTTTCCTTCCACAGAGGGGGTTTCAGTCATTCTGGTGGCACCAGAAGGCCCTGGTTCCCGGAGATTGTGAGACTGAAAATAGTCAGGCCATAGACCCTTCCTCATCGCCCCGATCTACTGTCCTATATTCCACCCCAATTTACAGTCTCTAAATTTGACAGTATGTCTATTAAAGATAGGGTGTTAAAGAACCGTGGTATCTAGGGATCAGTAGTTTCTACCCTAGTGAATGCTAGAAAAACTGTCACTAGAAACATTTATCTTAAGGTCTGGAAGACTTGGTGTAAAGCCAGAAAATGGCATCCTTGGAAATACATGATTGGGAGAATTCTCTTTTTCTACAGTCAACTGTAGAAATCAAATTGGCTTTGAATACAATCAGAGGTCAGATTTCGGCCTCGTCAGTATTCTTCCAAAGGCCTTTAGCATCCCATTTGTTCATCCGAACCTTTATGCAGGGGGCAACCTGTTTTCTTCCCCACATTAGGTCACCTATGTGTCCATGGGAAATTAATTTGGCGCTGTCTGTGTTAGAAACAACCATTTTAACCTATCAAGGAACTTCCATTAGACTTCCTGTCACGCAAGCTAGCCTTCCTGATGGCTATCACCTCTGCTAGAAAGGTGTCAGAGTTGGCGGCCCTTTCATGCAGGGAACCGTACTTGATCCTTCACCACGACAGTCGAGTTATAACCTGTTCCATCCTTTTTGCCAAAAGTGGTGTTGGCCTTTCATTTAAATCAGGACATTATTTCTCTTTCTTTTTGCTCTCAGCCTTGTTCTGCTGAAGAGAGACGACTGCATTCTCTGGACCTTGTCCGGGCAGTCAAGGTTTATTTGTCTAGATCTGTGGAAATCTGAGGATAAGACTCCTTTTCTGTTTTACCAAAAGGACCCAAGAAAGGGCAAGCAGCTTCTAAGGCTTCCATTGCCAATTGGGTCCGTCAATTGATCAATCAGGCCTGCGGTCTGAAACGTAAAGCTCCTCCCTTTAGGGTGAGAGCTCATTCTACCAGAGGTGTAGGAACCTCCTGGGCTTTTTGCCATCAGGTATCTGTGGCTCAGATTTGTAAGGCTGCTACCTGGTCTTTTAGTGCATACATTCACAAAATGTTATCAAGTGGATGTTTGAGCAGCCGAGGATTCGGCTTTCGGCCGCAGTGTACTGATGGTTATCGTTTGGCAGGGTGTCTCCCTCCCCTCAAGGCTATTGCTCTGCGACATCCCAGTAGGTAATGAATATTAGCCTGACTCTGTGTCCCATGATGTATGAAAAAGAAAATAGGATTTTTTGTCATACTTACCCGTAAAATCCTTTTCTTTGAGTACATTATGGGAAACAGAGCTCCCTCCCCTCTTTTTGAGGATTCAGTGCTTGCTACAAAACTGATGTGCCTCCTGTATGGGAGGTGTTAAATAGGGGATCACTTCCTGTCTAAAGACCTTTGGTCTACCAGTGTCCATTTACCTGATGAAGTATAACCAAGTAGGTAATGAATATTACAAAAGTGAAAATTCAGCGCTGGGGTATAAACAAATACAAAAAATTACAAATCAAAAAGAGCAAGCCAGCACCGAGGATAAATTCATAGAAAATTCCCAAAGCATAAATTAAAGTGGAAAAGTGCAGCGCAAAAAATTACAATAAATATAATAATTAACCATAGAAAAACATAAATAAAAATGTAAGCCAGTGAGATTAAATGTCCACATGACCATAAATCAAGTCCATTAAGTGCTAGTGAATAACACAAATAAATCCGGCAGGAGTGAAGGTGAAGAGGAAACACCAAAAAAAGAAATCCACCACTGCAAGCAAGATGGACTCTCACCTTATTGCTTCGACCCGTGAAAGTCACAAAGCATGTCAGAATTTTTTTTTAATCAGATCCGCTTGACGCTGATGAAGTCCCGCCCACGGGACGTAACGCGTACGTGAGGGGAGGAGCTACGCAGGACGTCACCCCGATCATCGCCGCTGTGAATCGTGACTTTTACTGTTACAGCATACACTCGGCTTATGAGTGCTTTTAAATGTGAGTGCCTATGTTTTATCTTTGTCCTTAAAATAAACTGGTTTGCACAGAGAGCACTAGATATTGTCTGTGTTTCCTCTTACATATGGCTGCCCGCTGATATCTGTATGATATGGTGAATCTGCTTGGAGGTCGGATCTGATTAAAAAAAAATTCTGACATGCTTTGTGACTCTCACGGGTCGAAGCAATAAGGTGAGAGTCCATCTTGCTTGCGGTGGTGGATTTCTTTTTTTGGTGTTTCCTCTTCACCTTCACTCCTGCCGGATTTATTTGTGTTATTCACTAGCACTTAATGGACTTGATTTATGGTCACGTGGACATTTAATCTCACTGGCTTACATTTTTATTTATGTTTTTCTATGGTTAATTGTTTATTATATTTATTGTAATTTTTTGCACTGCACTTTTTCACTTTAAGGTAATGAATATTAGGCTGACTCTGTGTCCCATGATGTATGAAAAAGAAAGGGATTTTACAGGTAAATATGAATAAATCCTATTACCGTATTTATCGGCGTATACCGCGCACTTTTTTTCCCTGAAAATCGGGGCAAAATCGTGGGTGCGCAATATACGCCGATACCCGCTTTCCCGCGCCGATTTTGAATACTGCGCCGGCATATGCCAAGCGCAGTACAGTCGTGTATAGTCGAGCAGGCTCGGCTACTCTCGCGCTCATGTCCTGGACGTACAGGACGTGAGTGTGAGAGTAGCCGAGCCTGCCCGACTATACACGAGTGTACTGCGCTCGGTATATGCAGGCGCAGTATTCAAACTCGGCGCGGGAAAGCGAGGATCGAGCGGGGAGTACGCCGCAGAAGGACGCCGGACCTGACGAAGAGGACACCCGAAACCGCCGATGGACGCCGCACAAGACACCAAAACTGTAAGTATAAAAATCTTTTTTTCCACAGGAATGGGGGCCACTTTAGGGGTGCGCGCTATACGCGGGAGCGCGCTATACCCCAATAAATACGGTATTCAAAACCTTCACCTTCTCTCTGTCATTTGTAGCCAAATTTCCTTTTATCATCTTTTTTGGGGCCAAAAATGGTGTCGCTTTATTACTGTTTATATAATTTTTTATTTTATTTTTTTACTCTCCTCCGATATGTGCCTTTTGTGTTCTATCTTAGCCGCCCTGATTTCACCCTTACGTTTCTTATTGCATTCTATGTAAAGTTGAATGCGGACAATGACCTTGTATTTAAAGGTCTTATATTTTGGTTTTATATGCATTTTTACATTTAACTTTAGCTACCCAGGATTCTTTTAGCTCTTTTTAAATTCATTCCCAGTTGGAATACACTGGCCCTTCCATAGGAAACACACATGCACATTTTAAAGGCAACTTAATAGTAACTAAAGAACATTTTGTTTCCTTAACCCTCCATTGTTGTGGATATACCCATCAGTGATAAATGCTAGTAGGGTTTTCTATGGAAAGAGCGGCTTGCATGATGCTTGTCCATCACCCACCACCATCAGCCTTCTGATCCTTTAGTGGAGACCATGTTTGAAGCGCCGGCCATTGTGGGTAGCACACAGACGCGCATGGACACTCAGATCTACTCACCCTTGTGAGTGTGTTGTGTTTTATCTGTTTTAATTTAAATGTTTCACTAGGCGCCTGTGCACTTTTTTATTTTTATTTTTTTTAGGTTTTTACAGCCCCCAGTGCCCCACTGGCTTATGGCGCTGCATGGTTATGTGCACACTTCCTTGGCAGATTGCATACACTTTTGACTGCTCATTCCAGTTTTGGGAGACTTTTTGGACTATAGCACAAGTATTTGGAGCTTTTCTTTATGTTCGCTTAATTCTTCGTGGCATAGATTTAACAAGTTGTTGGAAATATTCCTCAGATTACGGTCCACATTAACATAATAACATCATTCAGTTGCTGCAGATTTGTGGGCTGCACATCCATGATGCAAATCTCCCATTCCCCCACATCCCAAAAGTGCTCTGTTGGATTGAGATCTGATTACTGTGGAGGCCAATGGAGTTCAGTGACATGTTTAAGAAACCAGTTTGAGATCATTTGGTGCAATATCCTGCTAAAAGTAGCCAATAAGAAGATGCCTACACTGTAGTCATAAACTGATAAAAATGGTCAGCTACAATACTCAGGTAGGCCATAGCGTTTAAACAACGCTCAGTTGGTATAAGGGGTCCGAAGTGTGCCAAGAAAATATCCCTTACACCATCACCAGGCTGAACAGTTTATATAAGGCACAGTAGGAACCAGCTGTGAACACCTTGTAACCATCTAGCCTTTACTCTATCTTGCTCAGTGTTCCAGCATACCTGATGATTGGGTGTCAATTTGTTCATTTATGTATGTTATTTTGTGATGTATAACTGTCCCCCCTTGGGATATGTTTTTTAGACTTGTAAATTAATAAAATTTTTGTTAGATTTTACACCTTGTGGTATGCTTTCCCATTACTCTCTTATCTGCCTTTAAAGTTTCTGTTGGGGTATTTTTTCTCTTTTTGATACTAGCAAGGTGTAACTAATAAAGTGTGTGTGTAATAAATATAAATATAATTTTTTTTAAATATATTTTATATTCTAATCCTTAATGTGTGTATGTGACAGAAATACTCCCACTGTCCGTCAAAGTCTGGTAATGATCAAGTACAGAATATGTGATGAGCTCTGACTGGCCTTTGTAAAATTCATGTGCTACTATGATTGGTTATGGCGTAGACAGAATAAAATGCAGTGTTATCATTTACATTAAGTGACTTTTACCAAAAAATTTAAACTTCCATTAAAAGATTAAGGGCATTTCTCATAAATCCCTAGCAGAGTTTTATCATTAACCTTTAACCACTTCCCGCCTGGTCAATAGCAAATTGGTTCTGTTATCCTGATGGGACGTCTATTGACGTCCAGCAGGATAACATACCGGTGTCAGTCTGATACCCTGCATCTCCCATCTCGGTAAAGAGCTTCCGGCGGAGGCTCTTTAACACATGATCAGCCGTGTCCAATCACGGCTGATCATGATGTAAACAGGAAGAGCTGTTGATCGTCTCTTCCTCACTCGCATCTGACAGATGCGCATAGAGGAGAGACGATCGGCGGCTCTCCTGGCGGGGGGGTATACGCTGTTGGTTTATCTGCGTAGCCCCCCCATGGATGCCCACACTGGACCACCAGGGAAAAGGGCAACATGTGAATGGCCAGGTATGTACCCCATGGCCACCCACATGTTAAAAAATATACACAATAGATGCCAATCAGTGCCCACAAATGGGCACTGACTGGCAAAAATATAAAACAAGTGATGCCCAGCAGTGCCACCCCTCAGTGACCATCTATGCCCATCAGTACCCACCTATCAGTGCAGCCATATCACTGGCCATCAGTGCAGCCATATCACTGGCCATCAGTGCAGCCATATCACTGGCCATCAGTGCAGCCATATCACTGGCCATCAGTGCAGCCATATCACTGGCCATCAGTGCAGCCATATCACTGGCCATCAGTGCAGCCATATCACTGGCCATCAGTGCAGCCATATCACTGGCCATCAGTGCAGCCATATCACTGGCCATAATTAAAGAAGAAAACGTACTTATTTACAAAAAATTTAACAGAACAAAATATAAACTTAATTTTTTTTCAAAATTTTCTGTCTCTTTTTTTAGTTGTTGCGTAAAAAATAAAAATTGCAGAGGTGATCAAATACCACCAAAAGAAAGCTCTATTTGTGGGAACAGAAGAGGAAAACACAATGGCGCCACTCTAAGTGTAATAAGTAGAGGCTTGAGAACGGAGCGCATGCTCCGCAAACGCGTCGCCTACTGGCTCCCCTACATCACCTGGAAGTATTGGCATCCATCTGATCCAGCGTCCAACCCGAAATTGACGTCACAGCTCAGCTCCCAGTGTGTCAGAAACAGAGGAAGCGATGGCATCCACTGCCGCCAACCGCTCTACAACACAGCTGCATCCAGTGACAGCCAGGGACGTTTCTTTGGTGATACATGCCTGATCTCACCAACGCTTGTAAGCTTGCTGTTTTTATCCAAAAAATTCTACACTACTTATTACACTTAGAGTGGCTCCATTGTGTTTTCCTCTTCTGCCTTCAGATTCGCTTCCAATCTTCACTAGGCTGCCTGCAAGTGTTTTATTACGAACTCAGGACTACATCAACAGCCTAAAGTTTTAATTGGCTCCCATGAGCTCATCTGTTTTTATTTGTTTTAGCTGCATTTCCACTGTTGCTGGTGCTAGCGCTTACTCTCTCATGTCTATTTGTGAGAACAAAATGATAAAAAAAATTGTTTGGGTACAGTGTAGCATCCTTCAAATTGTGACAGCGCTGAAAGCTTGCTTAGGCAGGAAGGTGCGTTTTGAAGTGGTTAAACTCCAGCTTGCATACACAGTTTGTTTGTAAACATAAATAAAATACATGTGCATTTATTGAATCCCTAAAAATCTGTGCTAGGTCACGAATTTATATATAGCAAGCATCCACTTAATCAACTGTGATACCAGCTGTGAACAATATAAATGCAAAATAATAAGCAGTGCTATATAAACTTCATCTCAATAAAAATACATAAAGTGCAAAAATAAAAAATTACTATGGAGAATATGTTAAATGTACAAAATTCATATATTTACACACATTCCAAAGTGGCAAATGCAATCAAGAAAATTATTGATAATGCCGCGTACACACGATCGGAATTGACAACAACAAATGTTCGATGTGAGCTTTTGGTCGTATATTCCGATTGTGTGCATGCTCCATCGGACATTTGCTGTCGGAATTTCCGATAACAAATGTTTGAGAGCTGTTCTCAATTTTTCCGACAACAAAAGTTCTTGTCGGAATTTCCTATCTTCTGTATGCAATTCCGATGCACATAAAATCCTACGCATGCTCAGAATCCGATGCCTATTTGTATTCATTGAACTTAATTTTTCTTCGCTCATCATAGTGTTGTACATCACCGCGTTCTTGAAGTTCGGAATTTCAGACATTTTGTGTGACCGTGTGTATGCAACACAAGTTGAAGCCAATATTCCATCGGAAAAAAAATCCACGGTTTTGTTGTCGGAAATTCCAATCGTGTGCACGTGGCATTAAACATCCGGAAATTGCAAATGAGGTTGAATGATGAGATCCACAACCAGACATACTCGGCATACACCTCTTACCAAATGTGATTAACTAAAAATTATAATGACAACAAAAATAAAGGAAGGCATGGGACTTTGTATGAGGCATGTCACTGAATTCATACCTTATTCATACCTTGTTCATATTCATCATTGAATTATTTGATTACAAATCAAGTTAAAAAGTATCAATAATTGTTATTAAAGAACACAATATACTATAAATGATAGTATTAAATATACAATTATTATACAAAATAAAATACAACATGATTAACGGTACAATTCCATAAAACACTAATCCATTGATAATAATTAAACTTGAGCAATTGCTCTTAGTGAGCCAAACTTGTCTGGGCATCAGTTCGATGTATACTCTATGCCAATTATCAGGAGTAAAATGCTGTGAAATTAAATCAATAACATCTATAAATATAGGATACCTTTTAAACGGAGAACCATTTCTCAAAAAATGTCTATAACGTACAATGCGGCCCAATAATGATGCCCAACATATGTCCAATGGAGGACGGGGACAGGGATGATTACCCCCCCCCCCCCCCCCCCCCCCCCCCCCCGAGGTTAAGGTGAGGAATCCTATCCACACCAGAGACTATATCTCGACCATGCCGGTGAAGACCAGGTGACCATATCACGACCATGTGCATCTTGTTCATGCTTGACAGCCCATGTCTGCAAGGATATGGACATGAAACCATGTGAAATAAATAAACTATGGGATGAACCTATACCAATGAGTGGGTGGAGGTAATGAATAGTGTGTAATTACTGCAGTGATCAGAAGTGTGCGAACTAAGGGGACTACAGCCAAGGGAGACCTGGATGCATATACCCACCAAAAATGTATCCAAACCAAACCCACCATGTGCACACCATAATGGTGAACTATAAAATGTAAAACTAAAATGAACCTGAAGAGTGTTGTGTAGATACATGTGAGACTCCATTACCTTGTGTGTGGTTCTGTGGATGTGAGCATGCCTGGGATCCCCCTCGTGTGAATGGTCCATGTGAAATGGTCGGCTGACCAGCCCGAGACGCTTTTATCCCTGTTAAGGGGCAGGTCCCCACCAATGTCATGAAGCCCCAACTTCATCATCCCTGTCCTACCTTGGACAAAGGTTGGGCATCACTATTGGGCCGCTTTGTAAGTTATAGCCATTTTTTTGAGAGTTGGTTCTCCGGTTTAACCACTTAAGACCCGGACCAAAATGCTGCTAAAGGACCTTGCCCCTTTTTGCGATTCGGCACTGCATAGTTTTAACTGACAATTGCGCGGTCTTACGACGTGGCTCCCAAACAAAATTGGCGTCCTTTTTTTCCCACAAATAGAGCTTTCTTTTGGTGGTATTTGATCACCTCTGCAAGTTTTTTTTTTTTGCGCTAAAAACAAAAATAGAGCGTCAATTTTGAAAAAAATTCAATATTTTTTACTTTTTGCTATAATAAATATCCCCCCAAAATATATATAATTTTTTTTGTTCCTCAGTTTAGGCCGATACGTATTCTTCTACCTATTTTTGGTAAAAAAAAATCGCAATAAGTGTTTATCGGTTGGTTTTCGCAAAATTTATAGCGTTTACAAAATAAGGGATAGTTTTATTGCATTTTTATTATTTTTTTTTTTTTTTTACTACTAATGGCGGCAATCAGCGTTTTTTTTTTTTTTTTTTTTTTTTTTTTTTTGTGACTGCGACATAATGGTGGACACTTCGGACAATTTTGACAGATTTTTGGGACAATTGTCATTTTCACAGCAAAAAATGCATTTAAATTGCATTGTTTACTGTGAAAATGACAGTTGCAGTTTGGGAGTTAACCACAAGGGGGCGCTGTAGGATATGTGTGTTCACAGGGTCTGTTTACAACTGTAGGGGGGTGTGGCTGTAGGTGTGACCGTCATCGATCACGTCCCCCTATAACAGGGATGACGTGATCGATGCTGCGGCCACAGTGAAGCACGGGGAAGCCGTGTTTACACACGGCTCTCCCCGTTCTTCAGCTCCGGGATCCGATCGCTGCACTACAGCGGCGATCGGGTCCGCGAGTCCCGGTCCCGGAGCTTCGGACCGGGTCACGGGAGCGCGCCTGTGACCCACGGCTGGGTACTAGAAACCAACGTATATAGACGTTGATGTGCCCAGCTGTGCCATTCTGCTGACGTAAATGTTCAGTAGGCGGTCCTTAAGTGGGTAAAGGGTATCCTCGTTTAACCACTTCAAGACCAAGCCTGTTTATGACACTTGTTGCTTACAAGTTGATCTGTTTTTTTTTATTGTTGTTTTTTTTATGGAAAATTACTTAATTGATATTTTTATATTGCTTTTAGCAAAGACCCTAACATGGCAGCTGTTGCAATATTTTATGCCACACGGTATTTGCAGTCATCTTTCAAATGCAATTTTTTTGGAAAAAATACTTTTTTTTTAATTAAAAAATAAAAAAGCAGTGCGGTTAGCACAATTTTTTTGCACATTGTGAAAGATGGTGTTACGCTGAGTAAATGGATATTTAACATGTCGCACTTTAAAATTGCATGTACTTGTGGAATGGTGACAAACTACGGTATTTAAAAATCTCTATAGGCAACGTTTAAATAAAAAAATGTAACAGTTAACTGTTTAGAGTTACAGAGGAGGTCTTTTTGCTAGAATTATTGCTCTCTCGCTAACGAACGTGGTGATACCTCACATGTGATTAACACTGTTTACATTTGCGGGCGCGGCTTGCGTATGCTTTTCTTGGTGCGCAAGCTCGCGGGGATGGGCGCTTTAAAAAATGTTTTCTTTTATTTAACACTGTCCCTTTAAAAAAAAAATATCTGATCATTTTTATTGCTGTCGCAAGGAATGTACACATACCTTGTGACCATAATAGGCAGTGATAGTACACTTTATGGAGGGATCGGGAGTCTAAAAGACCCCAAATCCCTCCTTTTGCACTTCAAAGTATTAAAAACACCAAAATCTGTTTGTTTTTGTTTTTTTTAATCGGTGCCATTGGCAGCCAAATAAACCTGGAAGTAATGCTGCGTCTATTTTTTAACATCGTAAACCCGACTCCACACAGCCTGTGCATATATGTTTGCCCGCTCCGCTCCGGTTTTACGGTGGGGAGACCGAGAGTGGCGAGAGGGGGATGTCCCCTCCCACTCCTTATGATAAAGACCGAGCGGCTCACTAGCCGCATCGGTTGTCATCATGAAAGAGCTGACCACTAGATCTAAAAAATGGTAACAGGGTGATTGCTTGCAGGTGCAGGCATCGCCCCAGTACAACCACTTAAACCAAATGACATACAGGTATGGAATTTTGCATAAAGGGGTTAAACTCTCCCTCTTTTATTAAAAGTAGTAAAAAGTACCTTAAGGCAACATTTAACCATACAAAACAAAGGTGGCCCACCCCTAAGTGGATGTCACTGATGACGAAACGCATTGGAATCGGCCTGATACAACATCACATGCTCTTTGCCGTTACTCATGGCTTTGTCTATTCACGAGCCGACAGTGTGCTGGAATCGTTTGTTTTGTATGATTACAAGTTGCCTTAAGGTACTTTTTACTATGTTTAAACTGAAGAGTTTAAACAGGCTTTACTATGTTGGGTTATTTTATTCCTTAATATATTGTATATATGCTGGCTTCCTATGTTGTACTACATGCACAAATGGCCATTATAATTTTTGGTCGATCACATTTGGTAAGGGGCATATACTGATTGTCTACTGTGTGCACTCTCTGGATATTGTATGGAATTGAATTGAAATTTAAAGACTCTTCATATACACTTTTATATACATCAATCATTTTCTTGATTGCGTTTTCACTTTTGGCCTTTTGGAATATGTGCAAATACATGTGCATTTATGTCTGGTCATGTGACTTTAGAGTTGTCTTCTTCTATATGTGGTGGGGGGCAGGATGCTGCAAGAACTGGTACCACATAATTGCGTTGCATCACTTTCTGCAGCATTCTCCCAGATCAGTGCGATGATGTGCCCACAGTGGGTGGGTCCATGACCGCATGAGTTCACAGGAAGTTGGGTGATTGACATTGGCCATCATTTAACCTGGAATACATATGGAACTTGGAGAAACTCCAAAGCTCTTGTCAGGATCTCGCACTTGAAAAATGTGACATTTCAGGTCATAAACACTGAAATCAAAAATAACTACACAAAATGGTCAAGGTATTTCATAATGTTATTCAGTTTTTAACAACTTGAAAACAAGTATTTGATACCTGTCTTTAAATTTTTTTTTAATTTTATGTTCTAGGTTACTACACTATTTTCGAGGCCGGCATCATCTTGAAGAGATCATGTACAATGAGAACATGCGACGCTCACAACTCTTGATGCTGTTTGATAAATTCCGCAGTGTGTTAGTTGTGACAAACCATGAAGACCCTGTTATATCTGTTTTTCAGTCTGTCTTTCCTTAATCAGTGTGTTGAAAACCAAACATATTGTTTTTGTTTACTTTTTTGACATTTTAATTATTGGGGGAAAAAAAAACCTCTAGCGTTACATGTTAATATGCCTAATGGACCTCAGGTAATTCACTTTATTATCAAAAGGAAAGCATGAAAGCCACAATTTGTCATCTTCATTTGAAAAAGCTAGTTATTAACTTTTCTTTTACATTCCTGATCTGCATGCTTGTTATTGGTCAGCTGCTCAAAGTATTGAAGTCTACAGGACAACAAAGCATTTAGGCAATTAGCATTTTCAAAAAGAAATACAATCTCAATACACTACTTGCAGTCTTGGAGATCATGCGAAGTGTCAGTTTGTTTTCATGGTCCTAAAGGTACCCCTCAGGTTCACTGTTCTATAGTGACTTGTAACTCCTGTATGAAGAAAAAGGAGGCTCCTGCACTTTCTGATCTGATTTGCCACAATTTTATTTAACAGAAATGCACAGATAAAATTGTCAATAGCATTCATTCTTTTCCATGTGTAACTTCCCTTTGAGAAAAAATGTTTAAACACAAGAAACAATCTTGGTATTGGGAATCTTTAATTCGCTTTTTTGTATGTAAAGTATGAAATTAAACTGTGACGAACCAGGTTTGAGAGTGCAGGGATCACCCTTTTCTTTATATTGTATGCAGGATTTTCAGAAGAAGGTTGGAATGGACAGCACTTGTATTTTTCACATAACAGATTTACGCTAAATAGATTTTTTTTTTTTTTGTCAAAGATTGCTAGCTATGAGAGTTAGTTCTCCAACATTGATGCAATTGGTTGTCCAACATATAATTACGATACATCATGTTTTTAAAGCAACTTTTCTTTATTTTTAAAGTGTGCAAGCAGGATTAATAGTTACTGGACATTTGGGGTACAATAAGAATTTCAAACCCTGGTGTTGAAAGCTGGAAGAGTATGTATATTGAGGGGTTTAGATTCCCTGTCAGTTTTTTTCTCCTATAATACCTCACTGAGGTACTCTTGGTAACAATTGTCATGTGAAGTCTAAACTTTTTTACCGTTATCACTTTAAAGGGGATGTAAAGCTTATTTTTTTTATTAAAATAGGCATGTTATACTTGGATCACAAAGAGAACTGGTTGGACTTTAACGATACCAAAAAAAGTTTCAAAAAAATGTGTGCTGTCCAGTGCTGTCCTTGCTGTGGGTTTGTTTGGTACCATCAAGGTGATCCCATGAGTCCTGGATTCTGTGTTTTACTCATATCGGGTTACCTCCTCTTCCCTCAATTTTTTGAGGAGGTGGTTGGGACATTCTCCCTTGCATCCATTGTTTTCTACTTCTGGGGCCTCTTTTGGACATGCATCCATCTGTTTTTATTAATGCATCTTTGGTTATATAATATACTGATTTCCTCCTGATGAAGATTTATTATGAGTTGAAACATGTTGAGGTTTTCAAGTTGCGGTCTGAAAGACATTTTGATGGATGGAACATATATATATGATGAAGATAACCATTGATGTATTTGGTGGTTGTTCACTTCTTTATGTATGGTAACCTGTCAATACATTTTTTATAACCTTTTTTTTGGACATTGGTATCATTAAAGTCCCACCCTGCCCTCATTATGTAATCTACAGTTTAATAGGGTTGATGTTACCATGTGTGAACCTGGTTGGACATTAGCATCAAGTTGATCATGTTATACTTGAATGCTGTGTGCAATTCTATTGCACAGAGCGGTCCCTTACCTACTCTTCTTGAGTCCCCTGCTGGCTCTCTCCACACTTCCTCCTCATCCCTGAATGTCTCTTTAGCAAGTCAGCAAACACATACAGCACATCTTGGCCACGCTCCCTACTTCTCACAGGATTTGACTAACGGCACAGGAGACACTCCTGTGAATGCAGGAAGAGAGGAGCAGCGTTGCTGCAGACAGGATGATGCCAGATCGAGCTAGGTAAGTGTTCAGGCATGGGGGAGGGGATGGTAAGGGACGTTTTTTTTATCTTAAAGTGGATGTAAACCTGATTCATGAAATTTGAGCTGGGCACATAAATCTTCAGTATTTTGTTATCTCTTTATACACTCTAATGCAGAGATTGCTTTAAATATTAATCCCAAAAGCAAACATTTATTATATTGCAGCTTACCAATTTCTTAGATCTGATGACTGCATTAGTTTTCTTTTTAGGCTTGCTTCTATTTTCATCTGATCTGGCCAGTAAGTCTGTTGTTTTTCAAAAGAAAAAGCTCTCTTGCAGATTGTGTTCGTAACAGGGATGAGACAAACCATTCAACATTGGCAGGGGTGCTTACAATGATTGGTTTTATTTATTTTTGGAAAACTTATATCAAAAGAGAAAAAAAGATTTCCTTAATTGCTTATAAAGTGTGAGCTGCAGTTTGTTGGTGTATTTAAGTCTGCTAGTACATCTAACACTCTTTTCCACAGATTAACAATGCTGCTGCCCAAATATTTCTCCTGTGCTCATTCATCCAGTGTGGGGCATTTTATTTCACAACACGTGTCACTGGCCAGATTACCAGGTGAAAACAGAAGTAAAAAATAAAATGCAGCCACCACATCTAATGTTAAGCTGTGATATATTAAATTTTAAAGCAGTATTAAACCCCAAAGCATATATTTTTTTTTAGATTGTGTTCCTTTTGTTTTCATCTGGTGATTGGGCCAGTAAGTCTGTTTTTCTCAAGCTCTCCAGCAGAATGTATCAGTTTATATGGATGGGAGAAGCCACGTAACACTGGGTGATTAACCACTTAAGACCCAGACCTTTAGGCAGGTAAAGGGCCTGGCCAGTTTTTGCGATTCGGCACTGCATCGCTTAAACTCCCAAACAAAATTGGCATATTTTTTCCCACAAATAGAGCTTTCTTTTGGTGGTATTTGATCACCTCTGTGGTTTTTATTTTTTGCGCTATAAACAAAAATAGAGCGACAATTTTGAAAAAATTGCAATATTTTTTGCTTTAATAAATATCCCCCAAAAACATTTAAAAAAAAATCAGTTTAGGCCGATACGTATTCTTCTACCCATTTTTGGTAAAAAAAGACGCAATAAGCATTTATCGATTGGTTTGCGCAAAATGTATAGCATTTACAAAATGGGGGATAGTTTAATGCATTTTTATAAAAAAAACATTTTTTTTACTACTAATGGCGGCAATCAGCGATTTATTTTTTTCGTGACTGCGACATTATGGCGGACACTTCGGACAATTTTGACACATTTTTGGGACCATTGTCATTTTCACAGCATTGTTTACTCTGAAAATGACAACTGCAGTTAGGGAGTTAAACACATAGGGGCGCTGAAGGGGTTAAGTCTGACCTCATCTGTGTTTCTAACTGTGGTGTGTGGGGGGGTGGGTGTAGGTGTGACGTCATTGATTGTGGTTCCCTATATTGGGGAACACACGATCGATGACGGCGCCACAGTGAAGAATGGGGAAGCTGTGTTTACACAGCTCTCCCCGTTCTTCAGCTCCGGGGACTGATCGCGGGACTCCAGCGGCGATCAGGTCCGCAGATCCCGCGGCCAAGGAGCTTCGGACCGGGTCACGGGCACGCACCCGCGACCCACGGCTGGGCACTTAAAGAGGACGTATATGTGCAGGAGGCATTCCTTAAGTGGTTAAAACGATCAGCTTGTATTTATTCACATAAAACCTTTATCCCAAAAAGAAAAGTTTTGCTGTAACTAATTATAAAGTGTGAGCTGGATCAAAATTGTGTCTCACTAATATAGGGGGTGTTACTGGCCAGATCACTAGAGAAAAAAAGCTTTAAGCCTCGTACACACAACCGGTTTTCTCGGCAAGAAAGCTGCTGGGAGAGCTTTTTGCTGTGAAAACTGTCCGTGTGTATGCTTGCTCGACGAGAGAACTGCTGGGAATCCCGAAGAGAAAAATGGAGAACCTGCTTTTTTCTCGTCAAGATTCTCAAGATTCTGTACGTCCAGTATGCTTACCTGTTCCCAGGTAAATCCGCGCATGCTCGATGAGACTTTGACGCATGCGCGGTAGCATACAAGGGTAGTGACATGGTAGGGTAGTGTAGGGTGTAGCAAGATGGCGGCGATGGCATCGCATGTGATGAGCGCCGGTTCACCGTAGTGGATGACGTCACCGCGTTCTTGCCATTCAAAAGAACGGCGGTTCTTTTGAATGGCCATTTGTATGCACACCAAGCTTGCCAGGAATCCCGTCAGGAAAATAAACGTTTTTTTCCTGAAGGGATTCCCGGCCGTGTGTACAGGGCTAAAGTAAGGGAAACTGATGCAGCCACTACATCTAATGATTGGTAAGCTGTAATACATTATTGGTTTGGGGTTTCATACCACTTTAATACAAAAAAAAAACTTTGCCTTTCAAACCAATTTACATCAATGTCTGAGATGAGATTTCCCCTCATTTTGGAGAATTCCCATTTTGTACATAGACAGACAGAAAAAAAAGCCTCATATGATTATAAAAATTCTGTATTCTATCCAAAGCTGGAAAAAATGCCTTAAGATATACAGTAATGTGTTATAAAATATTGTGTCATGATGGTATTTGTATGCTCCTTTAAATGTTTAACAGACTCATGGAGGCTAAAACTGGACAATTTCTACGCTTCAAAAAGTTTTTTTTTAATGTTTTGTTACCTTATAAAAATTTACAAACTGATGCACTGTAAGTAAAACTGTATATTTGAGAGAAGGGGACAAAATGCAGACATTTTTCAGATTTTGTGACTTCTCAAACTGCCAATGTTCATTGACTTTATAGGACTTTTGTGTTTAAAAAAGTGAGTAAAGCTCAAAATCCTTATAATAGTTTTTATTTACACACAAATACATTGGGAATGCTGCGCAGTCTATTTAAAATCACAACTATGTTTCAAATTTGTTATTGCTTTACAGACAGTGAGGAAAAAAAAGAAATGGACTTTTCCAGAATATAGCAGTTCGAATTTTTCCTTACAAACTTAAACATTTTCTGTATAAACTGAACATTGCTTGAAGATTTAGCTCTCCTGTGAATCGTGAACTAATATTTAGTAGTGTAACCACTGTTTCTGAGAACTGCTTCACAAATGTGCAAGTTCTTGCACCTGTTAACAGGTATTCCAGCCCAGGACGATTGTACAATTCCTCTGGCTTTCTTGGTTTTACCTCAGAAATAGCATTTTTGATGTCTCCCCACACATTTTCTATTGTATTAAGTTCCAGGGATTGAGCTGGCCACTCCATAACATTAAAGTGCATGTAAACCCAATTCATGAATTTTGAGCTGGGCACATATCTGCAGTATTTTGTTATCTCTCTTCAAAGAGCCAAGTCCCGTAGCTCTCTCCTGACCCGTTCCTCTGTTATCAGCCTGATAACGCTTGACAAATTCTCGGACACATCAGATAAAAGCAGCCTGAGGTTTCTCTCCGGGGAGGTTGCTATAAATAGATTAGCAGACAGCTGGCCCTGTTACAAAACACCTCTGAGAGTCCCTGCCTATGTGGAAAGGCGGTGTGTGTGCCTTTGCTCTCATCAGAAATTTTAGCCATCTTGGCTCTATGCCCAGACATCACACACTGTGTTAAACAGGAAGAGAACATTTCCTAAAAACAATCTGAACTTCCTAAGAGTATATAAAAGTGAAGACAGCAGACATACATGTAAAACCTATCTAGGGAGATTTGGTTTATTTCTGTGTATCATCTGAGGCTGTTCACTTCACTGGGTGTTTGGAGGGTTTACATCCACTTTAATCTTGTTGGTCTGGAATCAAGATGCTTGCTTACTGGTGTGTTTGGGGTCGTTGTGTTAAAACACCTATATAAAGGGCATTTCCTCTTTGGCATAAGGCAACATGACCTCTTCAAGTATTTTGATGTATTCAAACTGATCCATGATCCCAACACTATAGTATGAGAAATCTCCCCATAGCCTGATGTTTGTGCCACCATGCTTTACTTTTTTGAATTCGGTGTTTGAGGGTCATCTAACAAACTGTTTGCGGCCCCTAGACCCAAAAAGATCAATCTTGCTTATATCGGTCAACAAAATGTGCCATTTCTCTTTAGGCCACTCAATGTGTTTTTTGGCAAATTGCAACTCCTTAAGCATATGTTTTTTTGGGACTTTGTGGGGTCTTCTTGCCGATAGTTTGGCTTCACTAAGGCATCTTCTAATTGTTACAGTATCCATAGGTAACTTTACATCTTCCTTCATCACCCTGGAGCTGATTATTAGCGAAGTCTGCCATTTTAGCTAGTCTTCTATCTATTCAGATGATAGTTTTCTATTTTCTTCTACGTCTTTCTGGTTTTGGTTGCCATTTTAAAGCATTTTAGCTGAACAGCCTTTCGGTTTCTGCACTTCTTTGTTTTTCCTTCTGTAATCAACTTTTTAATCAAAGTATCCTGTTCTTCTGAACAATGTCTGGAAGGACCCATTTTACTCAGATTTTCCGAAAGAAATGCACTGTACTCAGCATGTATAGCATTTGCTGACTTTGTTATTTTTTTACAGACTGAATGACCTCAATAATTGAACTCCACGCTGCTATTTTGAACACGCCCCTTTTAATTAATGATTAAATTACACAGGATCAGCAGCCATACATGTCATGTCTGTTGGGTTTCTATTACTCTTTTACACCTACTAGTAAACAATTTGCCATGTAGAAATAGAATTTATACCAAAAAGAGTGATTGATATGGTTACTGATGTTGGACTGCTATTTTAAACACAGCTGTATATTGATTATTTTCCATAACTACTAAACAAACCTTTATGCAAAATATTATATATATTATAACTTTAACCCTTTCACTGCCAGGTCCATACATTATATGAACCTGACAATGGGGGGCTTTACATACATTCCTGGTGACTGCAGCGGGTGGGTGCCACTGGGTAGATGGGAGTGTCATGGCCGGGATGCATAAAAATGTTCATAATTTGTGAAACATTCAGACAAGGAGTCATCATACCAGACGAGTATCCCCGCTCCCCCACCACCACCACCAGAAAAGGTTGATTGAATAAGCCCCTCTAAGGAGTGTGGAAGTCAAGAGATGGTGTCAATTTGGCTGACCGTTGTCAAATTTGTGTTTTGATGTTCAGATCGCAAAGCCTGTGTTAAAGAAAAGCCAGGGTAAACAACCCCAAGGTGAGATCGTCTCTTTAGAAAGCACCCAATGTTGACTCAGCTTTTCCCCAGACAATGGCATCATTGACACCCGGTTAATTCTACAACCAAAGGACACCAGTCACAAATTTAAACAGAAACAAGAGTAAAATGTACAAATACGTGTGTGTGTGTGTGTGTGTGTGTGTAGATAGATAGATAGATAGATATGGATATATAATATGTTAAGTTACAATGTTGCAACACATGATGTAAAAATCAATGTGTACCATAGTCCTCCATATATACAGTTGTATTCAAAATTATTCAACCCCCATTGAAATTGATTGTTTTGGTTAGTTTGACATTGATTTTGATCATTCAGTCATCCTGCTTACAATTAAATCAAAGTGGCACGTGTAGGTCAGACAAATATAACATAATATTTATAATGAAATAACCACAAATGTATTTTCTGTGCTCACATCATTATCGGGTTTTATTCAACCCCCAAGTGACATTCAATCTTAGTACAACATCCTTTCACAGTTATAACAGCTTTTAAACGTGAAGCATAGCTTGACACAAGTGTCTTGCAGCGATCTACGCCCATTCATCATGGGCAAAAGCCTCCAGTTCAGTCACATTCTTAGGGTTGCACACTGCAACTGCTTTCTTTATGTCCCACCAGAGGTTCTCAATCGGATTTAAGTCTGGTGACTGCGATAGCCACTCCAAAATATTCCAGCCTTTAATCTGCAACCATGCGCTAGTGGACTTGGAGGCATGCTTGGGATCATTGTCCTGTTGAAAGGTCCAACGTCTCCCAAGCCTCAGATTTGTGATGGACTGCATCACATTGTCATCCAATATCTCCTGGTACTGAAGAGAATTCATGGTACCTTGCACACGCTGAAGCTTCCCTGTACCTGCAGAAGCAAAACAGCCCCAAAGCATGATTGACCCCCTGCCATGCTTCACAGTAGGCAAGGTGTTCTTTTCCTCATAGGCCTTGTTCTTCCTCTTCCAAACATAGCGTTGATCCATGGGCCCAAACAGTTCTAATTTTGTTTCATCAGTCCACAGAACACAATCCCAAAACTTCTGTGGTTTGTCCACATGACTTTTGGCATACTGCAGTCGACTCTTTTTATTCTTTGGAGACAGCAAGGGGGTGCGCCTGGGAGTTCTGGCATGGAGGCCTTCATTACTCAGTGTGCGCCGTATTGTCTGAGCAGAAACTTCAGTACCCACATCTGACAAATCTTTTCTCAGTTCCTAAGCTGTCACACGGGGACTTTTCTCCACTCTACGCTTCAGGTAGCGCACAGCAGTCAAAGTCAGCTTCTTCTTTCTGCCATGACCAGGTAGCGTTTCAACAGTGCCCTTTGCCTTGAATTTGCGAATGATGCTTCCTATGGTGTCTCTTGGTACAGTGCAGAAAATAAGTATTTGAACACCCTGCTATTTTGCAAGTTCTCCCACTTGAAAATCATGGAGGGGTCTGAAATTGTCATCATAGGTGCATGTCCACTGTGAGAGACATAATCCAAAAAAAAAATTCCAGAAATCACAATTTATGAATTTTTAACTATTTATTTGTATGATACAGCTGCAAAGAAGTATTTGAACACCTGTCTATCAGCTAGAATTCTGACCCTTTAAAGACATGTTAGTCTGCCTTTAAAATGTCCACCTCCACTCCATTTATTATCCTAAATTAGATGCACCTGTTTGAGGTCATTAGCTGCATAAAGACACCTGTCCACCCCATACAATCAGTAAGAATCCAACTACTAACATGGCCAAGACCAAAGAGCTGTCCAAAGACACTAGAGACAAAATTGTACACCTCCACAAGGCTGGAAATGGCTACGGGGAAATTGCCAAGCAGCTTGGGGAAAAAACGTCCACTGTTGGAGCAATCATTAGAAAATGGAAGAAGCTAAACATGACTGTCAATCTCCCTCGGACTGGGGCTCCATGCAAAATCTCACCTCGTGGGGTCTCAATGATCCTAAGAAAGGTGAGAAATCAGCCCAGGACTACACGGGAGGAGCTGGTTAATGACCTGAAAAGAGCTGGGACCACCGTTTCCAAGGTTACTGTTGGTAATACACTAAGACGTCATGGTTTGAAATCATGCATGGCACGGAAGGTTCCCCTGCTTAAACCAGCACATGTCAAGGCCCGTCTTAAGTTTGCCAATGACCATTTGGATGATCCAGAGGAGTCATGGGAGAAAGTCATGTGGTCAGATGAGACCAAAATAGAACTTTTTGGTCATAATTCCACTAACCGTGTTTGGAGGAAGAAGAATGATGAGTACCATCCCAAGAACACCATCCCTACTGTGAAGCATGGGGGTGGTAGCATCATGCTTTGGGGGTGTTTTTCTGCACATGGGACAGGGCGACTGCACTGTATTAAGGAGAGGATGACCGGGGCCATGTATTGCAAGATTTTGGGCAACAACCTCCTTCCCTCAGTTGGAGCTTTGAAGATGGGTCGAGGCTGGGTCTTCCAACATGACAATGACCTGAAGCACACAGCCAGGATAACCAAGGAGTGGCTCTGTAAGAAGCATATCAAGGTTCTGGCGTGGCCTAGCCAGTCTCCAGACCTAAACCCAATAGAGAATCTTTGGAGGGAGCTCAAACTCCGTGTTTCTCAGCGACAGCCCAGAAACCTGACTGATCTAAAGAAGATCTGTGTGGAGGAGTGGGCCAAAATCCCTCCTCCAGTGTGTGCAAACCTGGTGAAAAACTACAAGAAACGTTTGACCTCTGTAATTGCAAACAAAGGCTACTGTACCAAATATTAACATTGATTTTCTCAGGTGTTCAAATACTTCTTTGCAGCTGTATCATACAAATAAATAGTTAAAAAAATCATACATTGTGATTTCTGGAATTTTTTTTTTTATTATGTCTCTCACAGTGGACATGCACCTACGATGACAATTTCAGACCCCTCCATGATTTCCAAGTGGGAGAACTTGCAAAATAGCAGGGTGTTCAAATACTTATTTTCTGCACTGTATGTTTAACATCTTTGCAATCTTCTTATAGCCATTGCCCTTCCTGTGAAGAGTAATCACCTCTTCTCTTGTCTTCCTGGACCATTCTCTTGACTTCACCATGTTTGTACCACACCAGTAAATGTCTAGAAGGAGCTGAGTATCAGTCATTTTAAAGCTGCCTAATTGGTGCTTATTAGGCTTTATTGCTGCTCCCTGACATCCACAGGTGTTTTCAATACCTGATTGAAAACACTTCAATGAACCTCTGTTCTTCAGAGTGGTAGTCTTTAAGGGGTTAAATAATTGTGTAAATGAAGAATTCACAAAAACATTTACTACTGTATTACAAAACCAATTGATGTCATTTTAGTTGCATATGGTTCTTTAACCACTTAAGACCCGGACCAATACGCTGGTAAATGACCCAAGGTGTTTTTGCGATTCGGCACTGCGTCGCTTTAACAGACAATTGCGCGGTCGTGCGACGTGACTCCCAAACAAAATTTGCGTCCTTTTCTTCCCACAAATAGAGCTTTCTTTCGGTGGTATTTGATCGCCTCTGCGATTTTTATTTTTTGCGCTATAAACTAAAATAGAGCCACAATTTTGAAAAAAAAACAAAAATTTTTTACTTTTTGTTACAAAAAAAATCAAATAAACTAAATTTTAGTAAAACATTTAGGCCAAAATTAATTCAGCCACTGTTTTTTACACTGCCTGTCACACTGACACTAAATGCAGTGATTAGATCACTGCATTCAGTGACACTGTGACAGGGGGGTGGGGGGGGCGATCACAAGGGGTTAATTTGCCTATGTGAGTGTGTGTCAGTGTTGTGTTGGTGCACACTTACTTGTGATGTCTTCTCTCATCAGCAGCGCTGGGAAACAGCGCTGCGATGAGAGATTACATCATTTCCTCCTTCCTGTGTAAACACAGGAGGAGGAACTGACACGATGGGAGCGCGCTCCCATTGGCTGGGAGCGATCGCGGGGGGGCGGAAATCACGGACATCCGCCCGCTCGTCGGCGATCGCTCCCAGAGGCAGGGGGACCCCCGCACGCCGCGGAGGGGGTCCCGATGGGACCCCCGAACCGCACGAAGGCGGGGACGTAAATTTACGCCCTTGTGCCTGTACGAGCCATTCTGTGGCCGTATATGTGCGTGCGGGGGTCCTTAAGTGGTTAAGAACTCCTTGTAGGATTTCATTCTGAATACAGTTACAAATGTACACAAAATTCCCTAAAACCCTTTACAGCATTGGGGGGGGGGGGGGTTGAATAATTTTGAATACAACTGTATTTGGCTAGGTTGAGATTTCTGTAGCCTGTAAAGTACACAAGATGGGGACAGTAAATGACAACAAAAAGGCAAACAATAATCATATTAGATTAACACTATACATCATATTCTGATTACACTTTAGCCATGATCACAGATGGGCATGGTGAGAATCAGGGCAGTTACCTCCCATATTTGCAACCAACCAATCGCAACACAGTCCACATAAAGTGAAGGAGATAACCATCCAAGTTTTGCACCATAAAAAAGAAGACATGAGATGAAGGGAGAGGACCACAGACCCACACACTGACATACACTCGCTGGACATTGCTGCTAGGACGAATCCTTTCCTTTTAAACAGGGGTGAGATACTGACCATATAAATATTGATAACATTTTCTTCCCAATACAGGAATCATATTTTACTGTTTATTTTAATCTTATCGTGTACTGTATGAAGGGTAGTTTAGTATTTTAACCACTTAGCAACCACCTGCCGAAAAATAACGGCGGCAAGGTGGTTGCTTATATAACGTGATTCCAGAGTCGCGCTCCCGCGTGCCCCCTGGGGCGCGCACACGGGAATGTCTGTGACCGCCGGGTCCAGGGGACCCGGTGGGTCACGGATCACGGTAAATCGCCGCTGATAGCGGCGGTTAACCACGTGGTCGCGCCGTCCAATGACGGCGCGATCAGATGTAAACAGACCGGCGTCATTTGATGACGCCGGTTCCTCCCTCCTCTCTCTGTACCGATCGGTACAGTGTGAGAGGAGAGGGGAGGGAGCGGATGGCAGCGCCAGTGCTGCGGGCTGGATCTGTGACAAATGTAGTCACAGATCCATCCATCCCTCCCTGCTCAGCCATCCCTGCTGCAATACTCTGCAATGCTGGGCAATACTCTGGGGGGGGCAATACTCTGGGGGGGGGCAATACTCTGGCAACACTCTGGGGGGCAATACTCTGGGCATACTCCGCAATACTCTGGGCATACTCCGCAATACTCTGGGCATACTCCGCAATACTCTGGGCATACTCCGCAATACTCTGGGCATACTCTGCAATACTCTGGGCATACAGCGCCCCTGTCCCCGTGAGCTCGCATGCAGAAGCGAACGCATACGCAAGTCCCGCCCACATATGAAAACGGTGTTCAAACCACACATGTGAGGTATCGCTGCGAACGTTAGAGCGAGAGCAATCATTTTGGCCCTAGACCTCCTCTCCAACTAAAATGATGTAACCAGTAAAAATATTTAAAGCGTCACCTATGGGGATTTTTAAGTCGCAAAGTTTGGCGCCATTCCACGAGCGTGTGCAATATTGAAGGGCGACATGTTGGGTATCTATTTACTCGGCGTAACTTCATCTTTCATATTATGCAAAAACATTGGGCTAAATTTAATGTTTTTTTTTTTTTAAAAGCACAAAACTGTTTTATTTCCAAAAAAAATGTGTTCGAAAAATTGCTGTGCAAATACCATGCGCGATAAAAAGTTGCAACAACCGCCATTGTATTCTCTAGGGTCTTTGCTAAAAAAGCATATATAATGTTTTGGGGTTCTATGTAATTTTCTAGCAAATAAGTGTTGATTTTTACATGTAGGAGAGAAATGTCAGAATTGGTCTGGGTGTTCCAGAACGCCTGATGGTGCTCCCTGCATGTTGGGCCTCTGTATGTGGCCATGCTGTGTAAAAGTCTCACACATGTGGTATCGCCATACTCGGGAGGAATAGCAGAATGTGTTTTGGGGTGTAATTTGTGGTATGCATATGCTGTGTGTGAGAAATAACCCGCTAATATGAAAATTTTGTGGAAAGAAAATAAAAATGAAAAAAATCTTGATTTTGCAAAGAATTGTGGGAAAAATGACAACTTCAAAAAACTCACAATGCCTCTTTCTAAATACCTTGGAATGTCTTCTTTCCAAAAAGGGGTCATTTGGGGGGTATTTGTACTTTTCTGGCATGTTAGGGTCTCAAGAAATGAGAGAGGCTGTCAGTACATCAGGTGTGATCAAATTGATCAATTTTCAGTAATTGGTACCATAGCTTTTAGACCCTATAACTTTCACCCAGACTAAATAATATCTAAATTTTTTTTTGTTTTGTTACCAAAGATATGTAGCAGTATACATTTTAGGCCAAGTTTATGAAGAAAAACTCATTTTTTGCAAAATGTTATAATAGAAATGAAGAAAAATTCATTTTTTTACAAATTTATAGTGAAAAAAATAAAAACCGCAGAGGTGATAAAATACCACCAAAAGAAAGCTCTATTTGTGGGAAAAAAAAGGACAAAAATTTCATTTGGTTACAATGTTGTATGACTGAGTTATTGTCATTCAAAATGTGAGAGCACCGAAAGCTGAAAATTGGTCTGGTTATTAAGTGGGTTTAAGTGCCCAGTGGTCAAGTGGTTAAAAATGTCCCACGTTATTGGTTTTGTGTGTTGAAGTTATGTGTGTGAGTGAAATTAAGGATCAGCCTGCATTACTAATTTGGCTATTGTGGTCCCAGGGAAATTGTCACCCAATTCAATCTGGTAGCCCTGTTAAATTAAAATTTCCTTCAAATTGATAATATCTATTAGTTGGCTCTGCAAGACATATTTTGCATTCCGTGAAACCGGAGGTAATATGAAGATTGTTTTTCTGAGCGACAAGAGATATTATGTTTTTGAATTTAAGGCGCGATTATCTCAATTTGTTTTAACATATTCATTTGGGCTACCCTTGTGTTATTAGTCCCATCTTAACCACTTCAATACCGGGCTTTTATACCACCTCCATACTGGGCCTATTCTGACGCTTCTCTCCTACATGTAATAATCATTCTTTTTCTAGAAAATTACGCAGTACCCCCAAACATTATATATGTTTTTTTTTAGCAGACACCCTAGGGAATAAAACGACGGTCATTGCAACGTTTTATCTCACACGGTATTTACGCAATCATTTTTCAAACGCCTTTTTTTGTAAAAAAAATTGTTTCATGAATTAAAAATATAACAAAACAGTAAAGTTAGCCCAATTTTTTTGTATTATGTGAAAGATTTTTACACCGAGTAAATAGATACCCAACATGTCACGCTTTAATTATGCGCACACTCATGGAATGGCGCCAAACTTCAGTACTTAAAAATCTCCATAGGCAACGCTTTATTTTTTTTTACAGGTTACCAGTTTAGATTTACAGAGGAGATCTAGTGCTAGATTCGTTGCTGGCACTCTAACGCACGCGGCAATACCTCACATATGTGGTTTAAACGGCGTTTACATATGTCGACGGGACTTGGGTGTGCGTTCGCTTCTGCACGCGAGCTATCTGGGACAGGGGCGTTTGAATTTTTTTTTTTTTTTTTATCTTTTATTTATTTTTTTGACTTTATTTATTTTTCCACTTTTTTTCAAAAAAAAATTCCACTTTTATTCTTATTACAAGGAATGTAAACATCCCTTGTAATAGGACATGTGTGTGACAGGTCCTCTTTAAGAAGAGATGCGGAGTTAATAAGACCTCACATCTCTCCTCCAGGCTGAAAACCATGAGATCGGTGAAAAAAAATTCACCGATCTCATGAATGGTTGCTTACAGCCGCAATTGCGGCTTTGTTTACTTACAGGGACCCGGGCGTGACGTCATCACATCGCGCCCGGGTCCTCCGACGGTCATAGAGATGACTGGTCACCAGTCATCTCTATACTTCCTGCCGACGTCGAACGATTCGTTCTCCGGGCCCCCGAAGGCACGGGAGAGCCCGGAGAAGCACCGGATGGCGGCGGGAGGGGGGGGATGTCCCCTCCCGCGGCCTGTAAGAATGATCAAGCGGCGAAACCACCGCTATGATCGTTCTTATGTCGTGCAGAATCGCCGGCTGACGAAGAGGATATCTGGATGATGCCTCTGGCTGCAGGCATCATTCAGATATCCACCCGCAAAGCCCAGGTTGTCAATTGACAGCCACTTAGGATGGGAGATCCCATCTCTGGCCATCAATTGTCAATGGGCGGGTATTGAAGTGGTTAAAGAAAATCGCTTTATTGATGTATTTGATAAGGTGTATAGAATATTAACCACCAGAAATTCTGATTCTGTATGAAGTTGTATAATTATACTTGTAAATTAATAAAATTATTTACTTATTCATTTTATTGGGAAATATTTATACATTGGTAAGAATTCCCAATAGATTAACAAACTCGGGAAATGATTGTGGGATGTTACTGACTGTATGAATAAAGTTCAAATTTTTACTGTAAGGTTGGAGGCACTGGACAAAAACACTGACTTTTATGTAATTCAAATTTCCCATATGTATTAACATTCCATACCACACTCACAACATAAATTGGAGGCACTGCTGAGATATTTTGTAAGAAGGAATCTTACCACATTACAGAAACATACTGGTGATTGTATTTTCAGATACATTGTTAAGGACATCTGTTGTATAGTAACATGGCAGGAAGTGATAGTGAATCAAGTATATCTAGAAATAGCCGGGATGGTAATACCAACCCAGCTGTAGCTACCTTAAAACTGAAAAGGATTACTAAGCCTCATGAAAACTAAAGGAGAGTTCTTGACTATGGTGTAACCAAATACATTTGTAAGAGATTAAACCTAAGGGGCAATTTGGATGCGTTTATCAAAGAGGAGATGGAACAGGCACAGAGGTTAAATTATATAGATTTTTTTATTGAAGATGGCTGGGTTAACTGACTGATTATGGCTTTTGTTGGTGCAAAAGACAAAAAAAATCAAGACCGGCTTATTATGGAGTCTTGGCCGATCTTGTGGTTTTTGTGTAATGAAGTTACCAAACGACAGCCCTAAAGAAAGAATTGTTGGAAACCCGTGCCACCTTAAATAACAAAAAAGAAAGAAGATAGAATCCATATCAATGGGGATCCAACAGCCTAAAGCCCCATATACACTATTAGATTTTCTGCAGATTTTTGTCTTGAGATTTGCCAAAACCATGTAGCGCAAGGGCCTGCCTGATTGCATTCAAATTGAAACTGTTATGGTTATATTGGTTTTGGTGAAGCTGAAGACAAGAATCTGCAGAAAATCTAATAGTGTGTATAGGGCTTCAAAAAATCTAGAGAAGACCAGGAAGAGTTAGCAGGCCAGATCCAAAATAATCAGGCCTTATATGAGGAGGCCGTCACCTATTGAAAAAAAGTGCAAGAGAAATTTCAAAAAGGTAAACAAGAAATAGAACATTGCAAACAAGAAAGAAAAGGCCACATTGAATTCAACCCCCCTAATGGAGATAAAAAAAAGTAAAACAAAAAATTAGGAGACTCAAATATGAGCAGAGAGCAATGTAGGAACGGATAGAAAAATTAACATCCCAGTTAGACTATGAATCCATGAGCCGAAGTTGTTTAGAGGAACGGGAAATGGAAAGGCACACAGGTAAGTCACGATGAGACAGCGTCTGAGGGTCAGATGATATCCCTTGGGATGAAACTAGTCAGGGCTGAACCAAGTGAAGCAGTCTAATTGTCAGTCTGCATTACAGATCGCTCCCCTCCTCGCAGCTTGATCAGCAACGAGTGTTTGGTGATGTGGATAGCCTGACCCGGCCTGGGTAAATCAGTGAGATATGCCATTTTAACGTTTTATACATGTGAGTGTATTGATGATGTTTTTATTGGGCGATTAAAGATTTTTAAGCAGGATCATGTTTCCTATCATCTTTTCTATGTATGAACCCTGAGCCATCCAGAGATGCTGAGCAGAGATTGAGGCTGAGATTGCACCTGTGACATGCTGATATATATATATTTGCTTTGCGGTAAGAGGCTACTCAAGAGGGGGGTTCTCTTTTCTCACGCACCCCCCTCTTTCTGCAATGAGCACAGATGTGAAGCGGTGTCTTTCCAAACCTATCATCTTGAGCTATAGTGGACTTTGTTTGAATAAGGATTGTTCAGTCCAGTATTTGCATTAAAGACTGCCATTCTTAATTTAAGAACTTTTCTATTCCAAGGACAATATTCAATATTTATATATTTATTTGTTTAAAGTCTAAATGTTGCATATGTCCAGCGCTGCCTGGTTAATTGTGATATAATTCTGACATATTCAGGTTTTATTCATTTTTTTACCCAGCTATTGATGAGAACCATACATAGTGCAAAAAAAGATACATAAAACAGTGGCACCAAAGCACTTATGACATATGTCGACAAAAAAAAGGGAGCGCATCCATGGCAGGCAGACACAAACCCGCTGACCTAACAGCAAAACAGAGGGCCAACACATAACCACCACTGCCCATATTCTGCCTGCGCATACAGAAGCTCCCCCTATGGAAATAGGGGGTGTATGCAGAGATTGCAGTACCTGATCATGTATAACCTTGTAGAGTCTACCAACCATTTAGCCACACCAGCTTTCACATTTGTAGCAACCTATGCAAAAATCTAGTTGTGTTCACCCAACAACCCAAAACCACTAGCACAAGTGTTGAAGTTGGGAAGCAAAGAAATAGAGCTTAGAGTTAGAAACTGCTGCTCCTCCCTGAACTTTGCCATATTGCAGAGTGGAAAGACTTATTCTAGCTACTCATTTCATCCATATCAAGGATCTGAACAAAGTGTCAATACGAGTAAACCACCTACGGGGTATCCACTGTGGGGAATTATGTATAATGTATAGCAATTAGGGGCACCAAACCATTTTAATAAGGTTTATCCTTTCTATAACTGACAGTGGTAGTTTACACCAAGTATTACACGTCATTTGGATCTTTTTAACAGGGGCGCGAGATTTTCCTCTAGGTAGGACAAAGGGTTTGCAGACATCTTTACTCCCAGATATTTAAAGTAGGCAACTACCTTGAGGGAATCCGCAGCAACGGGTAAGATAATTGTTTGGTCATCTAAAGGTAGAAGAACAGATTTACGACAATGAGCTGAAGTGCTGAATTGACGCATAACATTTGTAAGGGATGGATCTACATCCCACAGGTACAGCAGAGTGTCATCCGCGTGAAGGGAGATCTTCTCAACACCCTGTTCCCTATTAAATCCTACAATGGACAGGAATGACTGTACAAAAGCCGCAAGTAGTTCAAGGGCTAACGCAAATAGCAGGGGTGACAGTGGGCACCCCTGCCTCGTACCCTGAAAAAGAAAAGGATCCATGTGTCCCCATTCTAGCCGTGGGGGCTGCATATATCAATCTAACCCATTTGATAAAATTGTCACCCAATCCAAAACGCTTCAGCACTTCCCACAGGTAAGGCCTTTCGACGCTGTCAAATGCCTTAGCTGCGTCCAAGGAGAGAAACGCTCTCCAGCCAGAGTTAGCGACAGATCTGGAGGTTGAGAAAGAGGCGTCTGATGTTAAGGACTGTGGATCTAGAGGGAATGAACCCCGATTGTTCTTTATGGACAATTTTGTGAATAACTTTAGCTAGCCTGGTGGCCAGGGCTCTAGCCAATAGTTACACATCCCTGGTCAATAACGAGCTGGGCCTGTATGAATCTGGAAAATGCAGTAGCACAAGTATCGCTTCTTTCATAGACTGGGGCAGACTTCCTCTTTCCAGAGGATCCACAAATGGGGCATTAGTGTGTCAGCGTATTGTTTGTATACCTCTGCCGGCAAGCCATCCGAGCCTTGCCAGGAGAGGAAAGTGCTAAAGTCTCCAGCAACATGTCAACCATGAGAGGAGCATTTAACTCTTCCACATCTGAGGCTGGGAGCCGAGGGACTTGGCATTGATCAAGAAAGGAATCAATTTCAGCTAAAGTGGGTGAAACCTTAGATGAGTACACATCAGCATAGAAATCTCTAAAGACAGATAAAATACCTGCATTGGTAGAAACCAAATCCCTTGAGGGGCTAGTAATTGCTTCTATATGGGATTAACCCTTCTGTGATCGCTCCATCATAGCGAGCATATGGCCTGTACGTTCCCCTTCCTCAAAATATTTCTGTTGGAGGAAGAACTATTTCTTTCCAGCCTTCATTAAAACCATATGTTTAGCAGTGTGTTGAGCTTCCTGCCAAGATCTGTTTTTCTTCAGAGGGGGAGTCAACAAAAGCAGACTCTGCCCTCTTAACCTCCTGAAGCATGGATTGTTCCCAGGAATTGGCCTAGTAAAAAGGCTTTTAGTGTATCCCAAATTTTTTTTAGGACTAGCTTAAGGTTTGTTGAAGCGAGTAAATGTAACCAGCCTGTCGGAGACAGGGTCAGGGACAGGAAGAATGGTCAGTGACAGTTCTCGCCTTTTTAGCGTGAAGATGTTATTAGGGGAAGCATTGCATCATTGCCTAGACTGAGGTCAATTCTGGAGAGGCCTCCATGTGTGGCTGAATCACTGGAGTAACACTTCACTTGTGGGTGTTTGAGCCTCCAGACATCCCTCAGCTCTAGCTCCCACAGGGGCCAGGCGTGTGCCCCCCCCCAAGTTGCTTGTTGGCACCCTTATAGAGAATTTGCCTAGGTCTGCATTTGGGTAGTTATTAAAATCACCCACAATAATTGCAGGAATACCTGGGTGGTGTGACAGAAAGGTAGCCATAGTTTTGAGGACTTCCACTGAGAAGGGGGGTAGTATATACACATTCACAATAATGCATTGCAAGTCATCCAAAAAGTATAGTAAAACTATAAACTGACCATAGGGGTCAATTAATGAGAACATGCATGCAAAAGGAACATTTGTGCCAACCAGCACACTGACCCCTCTGGCATAAGAGGAGAAGGCAGAGTGAAACTGAGTACCAAACAGTTTAGCAGAAAACGGGGACACCTGGCCAGGAGACATATGGGTCTCCTGCAGACACACCACAGAGGAACCCAACCGCTTTACTATATGAAGTACTGCCAATCATTTCACCCTGTCTCCTAGGCCCCTAACATTCCAATAGAATACAAGGGACAAGAAGGTATGAAATAAAAGCACAGTCATATCTGGGAAACATCCTAAAGAGACAGGCAAGCTCTAGCATAGGTTATACCAAAAAAATTGTGGGCAGTCTCTGAGCAAAAAAGCAGAACCTGTAAAGGAAAAGGTTAGGCAAGTAGTGAGCATGCAGACCAACTGGGTCGCATTAAAAAAAAAAAGAAAAAAAACTGTAATGTCCACGAGGGACTCTGATCCAGGGGGCCAAGTTCAATCCAACAGGCCTCTCGCTGTAGCCAACGGCATATGTGGTGATGCCACAACATGTGAACACAGTCTTCCGCCATGACAGGATTATTAAACTCAAACTGTCCAGATCATTTAAAGAGGTTAAAACTTCCATGGTATGAGGTACAGTGAACTAAAATCAGGTTGCCCTCCACCGTCTGCTCAGTTCATCCCGCAGGGAACGCTCCTCCCTATTCAGCCATTGTAGCTCTAGTGTAGGTTTCTCAAAAAAATGCACTTCATTCCTGGCCACCACACGGGAGACAGGCAGGGTAAAGCATTGTATACTGTATCTCCAGGGAGCAAAGCCTTTTCTTTACAACATTAAACGGGGCCCTCTGCTTTTGCACTTCTGACGAAAAGTCCAGAAACAAAGATTATTTGGAATTGTCCATCACAAGGGCATCCCCCAAAGGGCCAGATTCAGGTAGATGCACGCATATTTTATCCGGCGTACCGCAGCGCATATACGTTATGCTGACGTGAACTAGTGAGTCAAGTCCAGTATTCACCAAGCGCATGTCCGTTACTTTGCGGCGGAGTAACGAAAAAGCGCTGCAACCCGACGCAAGTGGAAGTGATCATATGTAAATGATGGGCGGAGCCCAGCGCAGTGACTTACGTTCATCGCATCATCCACGGAGCATGCGCAGTGAGGGAGGGTTCCCCTGTGCGCATGTTCACAACTTCCGTCGGCACCACTTCATGGGAAACGCCAGCGCAATGTGTTCCGTAGCGCGTATAAAAGCGGCCGCAGATGCGCCTTTCCGGCGCAAAAGTATATCCGGTTTCCCCCACCCCAGGGAATTAACATTTGCTGTATGATGGCTGCTCCTGTTCCCCCTAAAGAGAGGAGAAACCTCAATTTTAATGCCCAGGAGCTGACCGTAGTGATCTCCGCTATGAAGACCTACAACGACTTCCTCCACGGCAGGAAAAGTCGTAAGACCAGCCGGGATAGGAAGCAGGGCATCCTGGAGTCCATTGCTGGCAGGGTCAATGTGTTGGGCTACTCCACCCAGACTGCTGCCGATATCGGCAAGAAAATTAATGACTTGAGGCAGAAAGTCCGGGGCAAGGTGGCCACCATCAGGAGGCATGAGAGGGGCACGGGTGGTGGACCCCCATGTGCGGTCAGCCTGACCACGGAGGAGGAGGTGGTCGCCCGCTGCCTGGAGAGGGAGCAGTTGGAGGGGGTCCCGGGATATGATTCTGTGGAGGAAGGCTCCAGCACAGGTAAGTGTTTTTTATCCCCTATTTGGTGTGTTGCATGTGGGGGGGAGGGTACATGTGCCAAGTGTTTGGGACCACCAACATGTGTCTGCTTTGTGTCATCCACAGATGACGGAGCTGGGCCATCATCTGTCGGTGGCCAGTCCACCCCAACCCCCCAACGACATCCTGAGCCCGACCCCCTGGGTGGTGAACACCATGAGATGGAGGAGAGTGCCCACACCTCACCTGATGAGGTGGTTGAGGAGGAGCCTGGCTTTACAGATCAGGACTTTGTTTTGATTTTGGAGGAGTCCTCCCCTTCTGCAGGGCCCTCTGTAATCCCCTCCCCCATTCTAGGAAGCCCCTCAAGTGCGACTCCATCCCCCCGGGGACAACCATCTCCTGGCCCCAGGAAGGCGACCCGAAAGACCAGGGGGTGTCTGATTTGGTCCATGACCAAATGGCCCGGGACCAGGCCAGGCAGACCCAGCAGATGGGGGAGATTGCTGGGCATCTAGACCGAGTGGCTGACAGCCTGGGCTCCGTGTCCCAGCTGACCAATGCTGTGCAGGACATCAGCTGCAACTGCGCTGCAGTGGTGACCAGCCTGGGGGAGGTGCAGGCTGATGTTCGGCACCTCACTGCAGCCGTCCATGCCAACACTGCTGCCATCCGGGAACAGGGGAGGCAGAGGCAGCGTGACCAGCGGCATAATGTCACCCGCCAGCTGAGGATGCAGGCCCAGACCAACCACTATCTGAGCCGGATTGCCGTGGCCTTGGAGGGCATGCAGCCAACACCTGCCAGGAGTGGCCCACCCGGGGATCAGCCACCTCCAGATGTCCCCCCACCCACTCCCTCCAGTCAGCTGAGGAGCCAGAGAGGGCCCACAAGAAAGAGCCCCCGTCAGCCCAGATGAGGGCATTTTTTTTTATATTTTTGGCTCAGGTTATGAGTATTTATTTTTTATTTGAACTTTGCTCAGGTTATGAGTTTTTATTTTTGCTCAGGTTATGAGTTTTTATTTTTGCTCAGGTTATGAGTTTTTATTTTTGCTCAGGTTATGAGTTTTTATTTGTGCTCGGGTTATGAGTTTTTATTTTTATTTTGGTTTTTGCTCAGGTTATTTTTATTTTTGCTCAGGTTATGAGTTTTTTTTATTTTTGCTCAGGTTATGAGTTTTTATTTTTTTGCTCAGGTTATGAGTTTTTATTTTGGTTTTTGCTCAGGTTATTTTTGCTCAGGTTATGAGTTTTTATTTAAATTTTTGCTCAGGTTATGAGTTTTTATTTTTATTTTGGTTTTTGCTCAGGTTATGAGTTTTTATTTTTATTTTTGCTCAGGTTATGAGTTTTTATTTTTGCTCGGGTTATGAGTTTTTATTTTTGCTCAGGTTATGAGTTTTTATTTTTATTTAGGTTTTTGCTCAGGTTATGAGCTTTTTATTTTGGTTTTTGCTCAGGTTATGAGCTTTTTATTTTTATTTTGGTTTTTGCTCAGGTTATGAGCTTTTTATTTTAAGTTTAACTGCACACGGTCAGGAGTGCAGGGGACAGTGTGAATGGTGTGTGAATGTGAGGGGGTGGCACTCCTGCCAGTAAGGGGTGTCACCCTCGGCCGTTGGGGAGAAGTTATCCCCACGGCTGTGTGAATGACGTGTGAATGGTGTATGAATGGACAGCGACATCATTGGGGCCTTGACGCCGGCGTTGCTGCTCCCAAGTCCTGCATGTTGGACTTGGGCTAATCCAATGCGATGTGGGTGTGGTGTGTGTGATCTAGGGACATCAGTGGTGTGCATGCGTGCATTGTCTGTGTGATCCTTTCGGCGCATGCGGGAGATTTTTGTCCGCTGGTTAGGTGTACTAATTAGCGGACATGTCGGACGGATGGGTTTCCAGCAGACGAGTTTGAAAGCATGCTTTAATTTTTTGTGCTATGAACAAAAATAGAGCGACAATTTTGAAAAAAAACAAACAATTTTTTTACTTTTTACTATAATAAATATCCCCCGAAAATATATATAAAAAAATAGTTTTTCCTCAGTTTAGACTGATACGTATTTTTCTACTTACTTTTGGTAAAAAAAAATGTTGTGCAATAAGCGTTTGATTGGTTTGCGCAAAAGTTATAATAATGGCGGCGATCAGCAATTATTTTCATGACTGCGACATTATGGTGGACACATCGGACACTTTTGACACATTTTTGGGACCATTGTCATTTTCACAGTGAAAAGTGATATAAAAATGCACTGATTACTGTGAAAATTCCAATGGCAATAAAGGGGTTAACCACTAGGGAGCGCAAAGGGGTTAAGTGTGCCCTAAGGGAGTGATTCTTACTGTAGGGGGGCATGGCTGAAGGTGTGACGTCACTGATCGCTGTTCCCTATAACAGGGAACAGACGATCAGTGACACTGCCACACAGAAGAACGGGGAAGGTGTGTTTACACTCGCCTCTCTCCGTTCTTCAGCTCCTGTGAGCGATCGCGGGACACCGGCAGCAATCGGGTCCGCAGGTGCGGTCACAGAGCTTTGAACCGGGTCGCACACGCGCGGGCTCTTAAAGGCGATGTATATGTGCAGGAGACGGTTAAAGAACTTTTGTTTTTTTTACCACTGTCCTAAAGTGTAAAAATTCCAGGCATCGACACAAGATCGCATTAAACGGGTTGTAAACCCTCTTTTTTTTTTTATAACAAATATATCGTACTTCCCTCCATTGTGCAATTAGTTTTGCACAGAGTGGCCCTGATCATCGTCTTCTGGAGTCCCCCAATGGCGCTTGCGGCTCCTCCCCGCATCAGTAACCCCCCCAGTAAAAGCCATCTCCCTGGGGGTTACCATGCGGGCACGCTCCCGAGTCCAGTATTTGCATTCATAGACACAGAATGCCGGACTTGGCCCCGCCCCTGCATTATTGGATTTGATTTACAGCAGCGGGAGCCAATGGCTGCGCTGCTATCAATCTATCCATCCAAGAGCAGAGAACCTTGGCCAGAGAGGTAGAGCGCATCTCCGTCGGGGGAATAAACGGGCTCAGGTGAGTAAAACGGGGGGGCTGCATTAAGGTGAAAAAAACATGAGGGTTTACAACCCCTTTAAATTAACATAACCTGAGAAAATATAGGGGGAGGAGATGAAGTTGTGCATGATTTTAGGTATATGGTTCACATTGGCCAAAACTACGTTCCCTCCAGGCTAGCTGCTAGCTTAACCTCACCTTTGATAACATAGTGTCAGAAATAATTTACAATCCTTGCTCATTTCAGGACAATCTACTAGTTTGCATTAACTCCTTATATGACCTTTGTTTTACAACTAGAAAGTGCAGAGACAACTAGCATTCATAATATATATCTATAGGTCTGTATATTAAAATCAATACATACATACATACATACAGTGCAGACCAAAAGTTTGGACACACCTTCTTATTCCAAGAGTTTTCTTTATTTTCATGACTATGAAAATTGTAGATTCACACTGAAGGCATCAACATTATGAATTAACACATGTGAAATTATATATATAACAAAGAAGTGTGAAACAACTGAAAATATGTAATATTCTAGGTTCTTCAAAGTAGCCACCTTTTGCTTTGATTACTGCTTTGCACACTCTTGGCATTCTCTTGATGAGTTTCAAGAGGTAGTCCCCTGAAATGGTCTTCCAACAGTCTTGAAGGAGTTCCCAGAGATGCTTAGCACTTGTTGGCCCTTTTGCCTTCACTCTGCGGTCCAGCTCACACCAAACCATCTCGATTGGGTTCAGGTCTGGTGACTGTGGAGGCCAGGTCATCTGGCGCAGCACCCCATCCCTCTCCTTCTTGGTCAAATAGCCCTTACACAGCCTGGAGGTGTGTTTGGGGTCATTGTCCTGTTGAAAAATAAATGATGGTCCAACTAAACGCAAACCGGATGGAATAGCATGACGCTGCAAGATGCTGTGGTAGCCATGCTGGTTCAGTATGCCTTCAATTTTGAACAAATCCCCAACAGTGTCACCAGCAAAGCACCCCCACACCATCACACCTCCTCCTCCATGCTTCACGGTGGGAACCAGGCATGTAGAGTCCATCCGTTCACCTTTTCTGCGTCGCACAAAGACACGGTGGTTGGAACCAAAGATCTCAAATTTGGACTCATCAGACCAAAGCACAGATTTCCACTGGTCTAATGTCCATTCCTTGTGTTCTTTAGCCTAAACAAGTTTCTTCTGCTTGTTGCCTTTCTTTAGCAGTGGTTTCCTAGCAGATATTCTACCATGAAGGCCTGATTCACACAGTCTCCTCTTAACAGTTATTCTAGAGATGTGTCTGCTGCAAAAGGTGGCTACTTTGAAGAACCTAGAATATGACATATATTTTTAGTTGTTTCACACTTTTTTGTTATGTATATAATTCCACATGTGTTAATTCATAGTTTTGATGCCTTTAGTGTGACTCTACAATTTTCATAGTCATGAAAATAAAGAAAACTCTTGGAATGAGAAGGTGTGTCCAAACTTTTGGTCTGTACTGTACATACATACACACACACACCATGTTACAGGGACCTAAAGATTACAATTGTGAATGATCTCATCAATAGACATGTGCATTAATTTTCGTCCGAATTTCTGGTATTTTCGTTATCCTTTTAACAAACGAAAACGAATGCGCAGGATTTCGAAAGATCCGACATAAAAAAAATGCTTTATTTTCGTTTTCATTGCTACAACAGTTCAATATAAATCGGAAAATTCGACATGACATGGGCAATACCAATCTGTGTCTATCGAACCTGTGGTCGAATGTGCCTAACCGTAAAACAGAGCTCCACCCTAAAGTCTAATGCCGTGTACACACGATGATTTTTCGACATGGAAAAAAAACTTTGGGCCAGATTCAGGTACATTTGCGCATTATTGGACCGGCGTAGCGCACTGCCTTTACGTTAGACTGGCGCAATGTAGCGGCGCAATCACCCTATTCTCGTCGCTTTTACGCAGAAATTTGCGCCTGCGCAATGTTATTTCTGAGGCGCAAGGCGGAGTAATACAAATTGGGAAGGACGTGGGCGTGTTACATTGAAATGAGCCGTGACCCCATGCAAATGAAGGGGCGGCCGGCTCGCCCATGCGCGCTTGAAGCAGACCATGTCAGCACCTCTGTGCACATGCTCCCAACTCGGGAACAGCGCAATCAGTGAAATTGGAAGTGGACTAGGGCAAAATCATAAACTACGCAGACAGCATAAATAGACAGACACAAACGCACTTCCTTTGCAAAAGTACATCCCTTTGTATCCCTCCCTGTACAGCAAGGAGCTTTTGTTCTGTTGTTAGTTGCGTTGTGGTTTGTCTTTGTGATATTTGTGGACTGTGTGATCTTGTGTTTGTTAGAAGATATTTGTAAGTGATTTTTGGTGACTGCTTGTGAGAGTTTTTGGTTGTTAATTTTTTGTTCGTTTGTTTTCTTGCTTGATTTTTCCTGCTTGTTTTTGTGAGTGATTTTTCCTGCTTGTTTTTGTGAGTGATTTTTCCTGCTTTTTTTTGTGAGTGATTTTTGCTGACTGTTTGAGAGTGAGTTTTTGTTTGAGTATGACGGAGAGAAAGAGGAAGTTAAATTTCACTTTTGGGGAGAAACGAATTCTTGCCCGGGCCATTTCCGAATATGGGCGTTACCTCCACGGCCCGGACAGTGCCAACACCACCCTGGCCAGGAGGAGAGAGATTTTGGACAGGATTACTGACCAGGTGAATGCATCGGGGGTGGGGGGGAGGGGGAGACACGGGCACGGTCGGGGATTGAAAAGAAAATCAATGACATCCGGCGTCTGGTCAAAAAGAAGCTGGCCAAAATGCTAGCCCATGCCAGGGGCACAGGAGGGGGCCCACCATGCCCTGTTAGGCTGACAGCGGAGAAGCGTGCGGTGGCCCAGACCTTTCATAGGCAAGAAGTGGAGGGCCTGCCCGGCTATGACTCAAGTCATGAAGGCGTGATGCCAGGTAAGGTTTTTTGGCCCTATCAGGTGTATAGCATGTGTGGGGGAGGGGGTGAAAGGGAATATGTGGCAAGTGTGGGGATCCTCCAACCTGTGAATGTTTTGTGTCATCCACAGATGTGCAGGAGGGTGCTGGGCCATCTGGGCTGACCGCACCATCCCAGGGACAACAGCCTGATGAGGACCCCCCGATAAGGCCGGAGTCCTCAGAGGAGGTTGAGGAGGAGGAGGAGTCCATGTCAGGCACTGGACTTTTGTTTTTGGAGGACTCTTCCCCTCCATAAGGGGTAGCCCCCCCCACTCCTCCCCCAACAGGGCTCCCCTCCCAAGGGGCTCCCCTTCTCCCCGGCCACAAGCATCAGCTGGAGGCAGGAAGGCGACCCAGAAGACCAGGGGGCTGGCCGATCTCCTGCCCGCCACTCTGAGAAAGGACCAGTTCCTTCAGACCCGCCATCTGGGAGAGGTCAGCCAGACCTTGGGGCGGATGGAGGAGAGCCTGTCCTCCATAAAGGAAACGCTTGGGGACCTGGACTGTCACCCCCGGGCTCTTAAAAAAACTGCCTAAACGACCATCAGACTACAACAGCAGGCGTTGGGCAGGATGTGAGGGCCCTCACCCAGGCTATCCAGGCCAATACAGCATCATTAAGTGCTGGCCTAGACAGAATTGCCGTGGCCTTGGAGGGCAGGCCGCCAGGTGGGCAGAGACCAGGGGCTGCTACTCCTTCCCCGGTTTACCCCCTCCCCCATGAGTCTCCCCTGAGGAGCCGGGGCCGTGGGCGCCCCAGGCGTGGCTCACGTCAACGGCATTAATTTGTTTTTCCCCTTTTTTTTTGTGCTGGAAAATTTTTGTTTTTGCTGGGCATTTTTTTTTTTTTGGGTTGTGAATGCTGTTTGAATGTGGGGGTGACATTCCTGCCGGAAAAGGGGTGTCACCCTCAATTTTGGTGGAGAAGGGTTCCCCAGGTTCGTGTGAATGGTGTATGAATGTACAGTGACATAATTGGACCCTTGGCGTGGCGTTGCTGCTCACAAGTCCTGCATGGTTGACTGGTGCCAATCCAATTTGATGAGGATGTGGTGTGTGTGTGCTAGGGACCACAGTGGTGTGCATGCATGCATTCTCATTGTGCCATGATTAATGTGTGTGTTTAACGTGCAAAGATACATAATGTGAGCTGGCATGAGATGGGGTCCCAGTGCATATGCAGAGTCACCTTGAAGGGAAAAGACAGGAGGATGTTAGTAGTGCATGTGCCCCTTGTGATGTGTGCATCATGGGGGGGACAGTCATGCCTGCCACCCATGTCACTCACCAACCAGCCAGCTGTCCCCATACATGTTCTGTTCAAAATCTGTGGGGATGGGGCTCTGATTGTATATGTAGCTGTCATGGGTGTCATGGGTAGTGTCATGTGTTGGGCTGGTGATGTCCTCCTGCAGGGTTGTGGTTAATTTCATGATGGCATAAGGGGTGAATCTGAAGATGTGAGACACCTCAGAATCACTCATGCCATAGATGTCTATGCGTGTGTGATATATCCTCTCCCGTGAAGAGTGAAGAGTGAGGGGCTTGTATCAGATAAGAATATTGGATTAGATTAGATTAAATTTTAAAGTTTATATAAGCCAAAAAAAAGTTCTCCAAAAAAATAAAAATAATCCTGTGCCGCCCTCCTTCTTTGCTCATCTAAAGTCAGTAGTATAGCTATGAGCATGGATGCCACTGGCATGTTGGCATACAGTTTGTTGGGAAACACGTGTGACTGCTCAGCTCCTCACTAACAGTGTTGCTTTATCTGACATGTAGACGAATTGTCTAATTTTAGACCAGCTTTTATATGGTCTAATTTTAGACAGGACATTTAGCTGTTGCGCACAGCGCGTAGCCTTCTTTTGTGGATCCCCGTAACTCCCTCATTAGCATATTTGAATAGCAAGTCAATGGTGTGTCTAGCACAGTTTTGCGCGGACGGATGCGCCTGTCTAACGAAATTACGCTGGACAAAAAAAAGTAGATTTCTTGCGTATCTCGTTTTGGGAATGCCGTGCATCGAAACGCACGCGCACAATTAGACTTACGCCGCGCATCTCCTGTTACGCCGGCGTAATCGCTCTGTGAATCTGGCCCTTTGTTTTTCAGCATGTCCAAAAAACAACGGGCCAGATCCACAAAGCACTTACGCCGGAGTATCTCGAGATGTGCCGCCTAAGTCTAAATTTGCGCCGGAATATCTATGTACCGTACCCACAGAACTAGATACGCACCAAAATAGGCTATTCCCTACCGGCCTAACTTGCCTACGCGTGCACATTTATTCCGTCCACACCGTTGATTTCCTATGCAAATGAGGGAGATACGGCGATCCACAAAAGTAAGTTTGTCCGGCGCAGGCTACGCCCTGTGCGCATCAGCTGCACGTCCGGTCTAAAGTTAGTCCTTATAAAAGCAGGTTTAAATTTGGACAATCCGTCTACATGTCAGCTAAAGCAACACCGTTAGGGATGAGCTGAGCAGCCACACTTGCAGGACAACAATCTGTATGCCAACATGCCAGGGGCATCCTTGCTCATAGCTTTACTACTGACTTTAGATGAGCGCAGAAGGAGGAGGGCACAGGAGAGGATCTGCCGACCGCCACTGGGCAAGGTACTGGCAACACTCCATTTCCTTGCCAGTGGCTCTTTTCACCCTAATGGCTAAATATATATTTTATATACATTTTTTCTGTTTAGTATATATTTTAAATTAGTTAATATAATTTTATTTTTTATATCTAATATATATTTAATATTTTAAATATTTTTATAATTATATTATTTATTATTATAAACATTTTTTTAAATATATATATATGTATGTGTGTATATAAATTGGGTGATGGCCCTCAAAATAATGGAACACACCGACACAACACAAACCTACAAACAGCAACAGACAACGGAACAAAAGCACCTTGCTTCAGGGAGGGAAAAAAATTAATGCACTCTTGCAATGGAAGGGCTTATGTCTGGGCCTATTTATGCCCTGGGCGTATCTCACTAAGTACGCCGGGTCTAGTTCCTATCTCACTGATTGAGCCGGGCCGAGTAGTGAGCATGTGCAGAGAGGCTCTGACCATAGTCGGCGTCATGCACATGCCCAGTCTGGCCGGCCCTTCATTTGCATGGGGTCACGGCTCATTTCAATGGAACAGGCCCACGTCCTTCCCACTCCACACCGCCTTACGCCTCGGAATTTAAGTTGCGCCGGCGCAAATTTGGGCGCAAATACTCTGTGGATACGGCACTTACGTCTCTAATTTGAGCCGGTGTAACGTAAAGGAGATGCGCTATGCTGATCTATATATGCGCCGATTAAATTAAAAACGATGATGCCCACACACCATTTTTTTTTGAAAAATTATGAACAAAGCGCGGTGACGTACAACACGTAGGACGGCACTCTAAAGGGGAAGTTCTATTTGCCTTTGGGCTGCTTTTAGCCAATTCCTTGTGAGTAAAAGACGATTCTCGCTTTTTTGTCTGTTACATCGTGATACTCCATTACGAATGGTAGTTTTACCAGAATGAGCGCTCCCGTCTCATAACTTGCTTCTGAGCATGCGTGGGTTTAAAACGTTGTTTTCGCCCACACGGTCATTTTTTACAACCCGAAAAACGATTTTTTTTAAAAACTACGTGAAAAAATGCAGCATGTTCAAATTCTTTTTTGGTCGTTTTTCAGAAGATAAAAAACGATGTAAAGCCCACACACGATCATTTTAAATGACGTTTTTAAAAAAGTTGTTTTCTTTTCATGCCGAAAAATGATCGTGTGTACGCGGCATCAGTCTTAGTATTTGCACCCACTTCCGGGAACACACTCTGCGGGGACCTCCGGGTAGTGTGTCAACCCCCCCCCCCGTTGTGTTCTGGGAAACACACAGCTCTTAGAACACAGCAGGGTACCAGTGAGGACTGTGTAGTGCATCTCGCTCATCACTTCCTGATTCCCTCACAGAGGATGGCAGTGATGTCGGCAGAGAGACGAGCGATTGCTCGTCTTCTGCTGCCAACTTCGCTGGACTCCAGGACGGGTAAGTGTCCATTTATTAAAAGTCAGCTCCGCTTTAACTCTGTTAGTCCAAGATTATTCTACATTGAGAGAAAAGATTCTACATTATAGAGACAGTGTTGGGGTAGACCATTCGACACGAACGACAAAGATTCCACGAAGCAGAAAAAACATACAAAAGTTGAATCTGTCATTGAAGGCTTATGGTGTCTGTTGAAAGTTCTACGAAGAAGCTAAACTGTACGATGCCGCAATTGTACATTACATCAAATGCTCGGCCATAGGCTATAGAAAAATTCATGTTAGTTGACTAGTAATAATAATTTATAAATATAATTATTACTAGTGTCATGCAACTTAAATTCTTCTATAGCTTATAGGCGGAACATTCGACCGGAAATGTATGATTGCAGCGTCGTACAGTTTAGCTGCTTCGTTGAATCTTCTTAGAACATTCGACAGACACCATAAGCCTTCAATGACAGATTCAACCTTCATTAATTCAGATTTTTAGACAAACGCATTTTTTAACAAAACAAAATTAATAAAAACGAAATTCCGAAACAAAATATTTCAGTGTGCACATGTCTACTCATCAATAGTCCTACTATGAAAGAAAATGCATTGAAAAGAAAGTGAAAGCATTTGGAGCAATTAGGAAAAACCTTTAAAAACGCCTTCCCCAACATCCATTCTTATACACTCAACCCAATTTATAGTTGGAGAGATGCAGATTATTTGGATGAGAGGTTAGGTATTCTTAGTGCAGTCCTCCTTCGATTTTGCTTTTAAATGTCCTTATTTCTTCTGAGAAATCCTTACTTCCTGTTCTTCTGTCTAACTACACACAGTAATGCGAGGCTTTCTCGCTGGTGTGGAGAAAGCCTCTTGAGGGGGGAGGGGCCGAGCAGACTTTGCATACTTTCTCTACTTTGCAGATAGAGAAAGGAGCTGTGTGTTAGTGGACGTCCCGACTCTCTTGCTTGCCCCCTCCCCACTCATCAGGCTTGCATTACTGTGTGTAGTTACAGACAGAAGAACAGCAAGTGAAGATTTCTCATAAGAAATAAGGATAGTTAAAAGCAAAATCGAAGGATGAGGTAAGTGAAGGAGGACTGCACTAAGGTAAAGGAAGCTATTTAGGGAAGACTTTTTTTTTTTTTTTACCTTTACAACCCCTTTAAGTTACATAGTTACATAGTTACATAGTTAGTCAGGTTGAAAAAAGACACAAGTCCATCCAGTTCAACCATAAAAAAATAAAAAAATAAAACAAAGTAAAACACAGTACATCCTCCCATACACCCAACTCCATACCCACAGTTGATCCAGAGGAAGGCAAAAAACCCCAGCAGAGCGATGATCCAATTTGCTACCGGAGGGGAAAAAATTCCTTCCTGATCCCCCGAAAGGCAATCGGATTTACCCCGGATCAACTTTACCTACAAAACTTAGTACTCAGTTATATTATGTGCATTTAGGAAAGAATCCAGGCCTCTCTTAAAGCAATCTACTGAGCTGGCCAGAACCACCTCTGGAGGGAGTCTGTTCCACATTTTCACAGCTCTTACTGTGAAGAAACCTTTCCGTATTTGGAGGTGAAATCTCTTTTCCTCCAGACGTAAAGAGTGCCCCCTTGTCCTCAGTGTTGACCTTAAAGTGAATAACTCAACACCAAGTTCACTATATGGACCTCTTATGTATTTGTACATGTTGATCATATCCCCCCTTTTTCTCCTCTTCTCAAGAGTGAATAAATTCAGTTCCTCTAATCTTTCCTCATAGCTGAGCTCCTCCATGCCTCTTATCAGTTTGGTTGCCCTTCTCTGCACTTTCTCCAGTTCTCCGATATCCTTTTTGAGAACTGGTGCCCAAAACTGGACTGCATATTCCAGATGAGGTCTTACTAATGATTTGTACAGGGGCAAAATGATATCTCTATCTCTGGAGTCCATACCTCTCTTAATACAAGAAAGGACTTTGCTCGCTTTGGAAACCGCAGCTTGGCATTGCATGCCATTATTAAGCTTATGATCAACTAAAACACCCAGATCCTTCTCCACTACAGATCCCCCCAGTTGTACTCCCCCTAGCATGTATGATGCATGAATATTCTTAGCCCCCAAGTGCATAACTTTACATTTATCAACATTAAACCTCATCTGCCACTTAGTCGCCCAATTAGACAGAGCATTGAGGTCGGCTTGTAAATTGGAGACATCCTGTAAGGACATTATTCCACTGCATAGCTTGGTGTCATCTGCAAAAACAGAAATGTTACTTTTGATCTCAGACCCAATATCATTTATAAATATATTGAAAAGTAAGGGACCCAACACTGAACCTTGGGGTACACCGCTGATAACCTTGGACCATTCAGAGTAAGAATCATTAACCACAACTCTCTGAATTCTGTCTTTCAGCCAGTTTTCTATCCATTTACAAACTGATATATCTAATCCTGTAGACCTTACCTTACACATGAGCGTGTGTGGGGAACTGTATCGAACGCTTTTGCAAAATCCAAGTATACCACGTCCACTGCCACGCCTCTGTCCAGGGTTTTACTTACCTCTTCATAAAAGGAAATCAGGTTTGTCTGACAACTTCTGTCCTTCATGAATCCATGCTGTCTGCTGCTTAAATAGTTTGTTTCCAGCAAGAACTCATCCACGTGGTCTTTTATTAAACGTTCCAGTATCTTTCCAACTATAGAAGTTAAACTAACAGGTCTATAGTTACTAGGTAAAGACTTTGTTCCCTTTTTAAATATGGGCACCACATTGGCTTTATGCCAATCCAGTGGTACTATTCCTGTCATTAATGAGTCCCTAAATATTAGATACAGTGGCTTTGAAATTTCAGAGCTCAATTCTTTTAGGATCCGTGGGTGGATGCCATCTGGTCCAGGTGCTTTATCCACCTTTATTCTGTCTAAATATTTCTGGACCATATCACTTTTGAGCCATTGTGGATTTGGGGCTGTGTCACTCCCACCCCCTATATCGACATGAGCTCCCCCATTCTCCATTGTATACACAGAGCTGAAGAAAGCATTTAATACATTTGCCTTCTCTATGTCCTCAGTCACCCACTCTAGATTATTTTGTAAAGGGCCTACATGCTCAGACTTGACCTTTTTACTATTAATATATTTAAAGAATTTTTTGGGGTTTGTCCTACTATCTTTTGCAATCTGTCGTTCATTTTGAATTTTTGCATCCTTGATTTCCTTTTTACATATTCTATTATATTCTTTGTAACATTTAAACGACACTAGTGTTCCTTCATTTTTATATTTTTTAAAAGCTATTTTCTTATTGTTTATAGCTTTTTTAACTTTAACCGTGAGCCACATAGGTTTTATCTGTAGCCTTTTAAACTTATTGCCCATGGGAATATACTTTGCAGTGAGGTTCCAAAGAGTCTTTTTGAAGAATTCCCATTTCTGTTCTGTGTTCATCGGTGCCAATATTCCCTCCCAGTCCAAGCCCTGGAGAGCAGTCCTCATGCTTTGAAAATTTGCTCTCTTGAAATTAAGTGTTTTTATCTTTCCTGTATGTATTTCTTGCTTATAGTTTACATTAAACGAAATCATGTTATGATCACTGCTACCCAGGTGTTCCTTTATCTGAACATTAGTAATGAGCTCTGCATGGTTTGAGATTACCAGGTCCAACAGAGCATCATTCCTAGTTGGGGCCTCAATAAACTGGACCATAAAATTGTCCTGCAATAGGTTTTTAAATTTTTGTCCTTTAACTGTCCCAGAAATTCCATTATTCCAGTCAATTTCTGGGTAGTTAAAATCCCCCATTATTATCACCGTCCCTGCCCTTGCAGCCCTTTCCATCTGTGCAAGGAGCTGAGTCTCCACCTCCTCATTAACATTGGGTGGTCTATAACAAACTCCAATGATTAGCTTTGAACTACGCACATCTGTATGCAGTTCCACCCATAATGCTTCAACTTCATCACACTCTCCATCAACCAGGTCCTCTTTCACGCTTGCTTTGAGGTCACTTCTCACATAGAGACAGACCCCTCCACCTTTCCTTTTTACCCTGTCTTTCCGAAAGAGAGCATAGCCAGGAATATTAATAGCCCAGTCATGTGAGGATTGAAGCCAAGTTTCAGCAATACCGATTACATCATAGCTCTCCTCATGCACCAGAGCTTCCAACTCACCTGTTTTGCTTGGAAGGCTTCTGGCATTGGTGAACAAACACTTAAATGTATTGTTACATTTTTCGCTGGCGTTTTTCATATGATTCATATAATTTTTAGTAGTGCAAATGGCACTATAATTTCCAATGGCTGTTTGCAACATGAGAACTTTCTTGTCACCTGCCATAACCCCACCTCCATCTATCCCCATTCCACTCTCCATTAATGTCTGACCCCTAACTGACCTGTGTGCCCGATGTAATTTACGTTCACCCTCCCCCCTCAAGTCTAGTTTAAATACTCCTCCAGCATTCCCCTAAACCTCTCCCCCAGCACAGCAGACCCCCTTCCATTCAAGTGCAAACCATCTTTAGCATATAGGTTGCACCCCAATGAAAAGTCATCCCAGTGCTCTAGAAACCCAAATCCCTCCTTCCTACACCAGGTCTTTAGCCATGCATTCAGCTCTCTAATCTCCCCCTGCCTTTCCTGTGTTGCGCATGGCACAGGCAATATTTCAGAGAATATCACCTTGGAGGTCCTTCCCTTCATCTTGCAGCCTAGTTCTTTAAATTGATTCTTAAGGAGCCTCCACCTTCCATGTATACTGTCATTGGTTCCAACATGGACCAAGACAGCTGGGTCATGCCCAGCCCCTCCCAGTAATTTATCCACCCGGTCCACCACATGCCGAACCCTGGCACCAGGGAGACAGCAAACCATTCGGTTGAGGCGATCCTGGCGACAAATTATTCTATCAGTCCTTCTGATTATAGAATCCCCTATTACCACCAACTGTCTAGGCCTACCTGCACTCCCCTCACCACTTCTACTAGATGGGTTGCTCTCCCGGCTGTTAGGGGTAGCAGTAACATCTAGGGCTGCCACCTCTGTGTTAGCCACCTCCACATCTTCACCCAACTTGGCAAATTTGTTTTGATGCACAAACACAGGATTGGCCTTCCTTGTCTGCAAGCCCCTTCCACTCCCTCTAACTACATTAACCCATCTTCCTATCTGATAATCCTGACTTGCCCCTCCACCCTCCACATTAACCCTACTGACCACCTGCTCAGCGAGCAGAGGACCCCTTTCAAGGTTGTCCTTTCCGCCCAGTGTTGCAACTTGTTCCTCCAGATCTCTAATGCGAGCTTCCAGAAGGGCAACCTGCTCACATCTGTCACAGCGGTATCCATCCTGGAGCTGTTGCACCAATTTTGTATACATGTGACACACTGTGCACTGAGCAAAACCTTCAACCCTGCTAGCACACATTTCCCAGTTACAATATAATTACTTGTAGGAAGTTTAAGATGTTACTTACAGTTTAGAAGACTCCTGTCTTAACTTCTGTTTTCAACTCCTGTTTTTTAACTCTTCCCACTTGTGTTTAGAAAATCACTTAAGCCAGCAACATGAACTGGGAGCCAGCTCCTTATGGGAGTTTTGACTGAGACTTTTATACTCACCTCTTCACCTGTTTACAATTAAACACTCCCCACTGATTAGCAGAGAAAAAAAAACCTGATCACAATTAAACACTTTCCTTAGCAGAGAGAAATAAAAACCTGTTTAAAAAGTGTCAGAGAAAAAAATGACACTTGCAAGCAGAAACAGTTAAAAGCAAACTCCTGTTTTTTAACTCTTCCCACTTGTGTTTAAAAATCACACTTCTGTTTAGAAAATCACTTAAGCCAGCAACATGAACATAAAACACATTTTACAGCTGAAAAAAAAGACACGTATGGGCAGGTCTTTAAGAATTACTCATATGGCCAGCAGGTTTACACAAACATATGTAACATGCAGAACAAAATCACATAAGATTACTATTATATGAAAATGGCTCCTTCCAAGTTCAAAGTCTGATCTCTGGCAAAACCATATACTCTGCATACCATACCATATTTACCACAGTATATATCTTTCACATGTTATCTACAAGTACATTTGTATGAACAAAAGTCATACCACCCTCTGCAACTTTATCCTGCACACTAACATACTGGTTGCCTTTAATATAAAAACGCAGAGGTTTGTGTGTCCACTCTCCTGCATAACCAATGCCAATCCTTGCGCAAGATACAATGTCCTCCTCCATGACTTCTGACCCCGCCTCTAACCATGCGCTCTGGTCACTGGCTAGATCTCGGCGGTCAAAACTTTTATTAATATCCAAAGCCTGACAGAGTTTTGAGGGTCCATTACAAAGTTCTTTGTCTTTCAATGACTTTGATGCATTTCTTCGAATACTTCTAAAACTTCTCATTTCATCAAGGCCTTCTATAGGCTCTAGAGATCTTAAAAGAACTGCTGCACCATCTCCTGTAGGTAAAACAAAAAATAAAATAGTAAAAAAATTCAGGTTCATCTCCAAGAAAAGCCTTATTGTCCACCCCTCCCTTTCAAAGCTCCTTTGTTTTTGTTTTTAAATACCTTTAAAACTAAAGTTTTACTCACCTAAGACCACCATCTGAGTCCCTCATCAGTTTCAGGTGCAGGGGGCCATAAGCCAGTGCTACAGATGCGTCGCACTGGCTGGCTCCCTCATGCTGAAGTCACTACTATGACTCCCCTTCTGGATCAAGAGAGAACCCCACCCCTAGATAGCCAAAAGAAAGTGCCCATGTCATGTAGGCAGTGTCATGGGCACCGAAAGAAGGGACTCAACTCCTGTAAACAAAAGGACAAAGAAGACTAGAGTGTTATGTGACCACAAATTTAAATAAGTTAAAAAAGGGCATCATGATCCAACTTCTAACATTACGAATCACCTGTTAGTCTTTAAACTTATTGTGCTCATGAGGGGGAAGTGCTCAAATTACATGTGCTGAAAGTATCTTAGTCACATAAATCAAACAAAACTAACATTGCTACTTGCAAAGAAGTACATACCTTTCCTGCTACCTGTGTAACTGAAAAACACTGATCAAAAACAGTTGCTCACTGAAGCTTCTTCAAAAATCAACACACCCTGCACTCTGTTGTTCCTCCCACTGATCCTCATGTCACTAGAGGATACAGAAGTTAAGTAGGGTTAATCTGGCTAGATACAGGTTTTGCATTTTCTGGCAATCTACACGTTTTTTTTATTTATTTTTCTATAAAGGTGGGGCTCTTAAGCCTTCATACACACGCACGGTTTTCTCAGCAAGAAAACTGCTGGCAGAGCTTTCTTGCCGAGTAAACCATGCGTGTGTACGAGGCTTTGAGGTTTCTCGTCAAGAAAACTGGCCAGAATGTAGATGGGAAAAATAGAGAACCTGCTCTCTATTTTCTCCTGCCGAGAAACCCGAGCGTGTGTATACTTACCTCTCAATGGAAACCCGCGCATGCTCGAAATGACTTTGACCCATGCGCGGTAGCTTCCAAGGCATAAGTAGGGTGAAGCAAGATGGTGACTACGGCATCGAATGTGATGAGCACATGCTGGGTTTGTGCCATTCTCACGAAACAAAACAACGTTTTCCAAACTTTATTTTAAAAAACGACGTTGCGTACACACCATCGTTTTTTCAAACAGCTCTATCAAAGCGCGGTTACGTACACCACGTTCGACGGCACTCTGTTCCATTGAAGCTCCCATCTCATAACTTGCTTCTGAGCATGCGCGGGTTTAAAAACTTAGTTTTGCCCACACACGATCATTTTTTATGACACAAAAAACGGCATTTTGAAAAACGACACAAAAAATTCAAGCATGTTTGAATTTTTTTTTTTGGTCGTTTTTTAGAAGACATAAAACAACGTTTTGCCCACACACGATCATTTTAAATGACGTTTTTTTAAAACAACGTTTTTTTTTCATCACAAAAAGTGATCGTGTGTACGCGGCATAAGTGTTGGAACTTCTGATGCACTGAAGGAGTAGGGCTATGCCTTTCTGTCTATACAGAAGAAGGGCTGTGGAGACCTTATGACTGACACGTTACCCAACTCCTATGTGCATGTGTAGGGGGGAGACAGGACCTCAGTGATTCAGGTCCCTTTTACCAGGGTACCAAAGCAAATCTTTGAATGGTTAAAGAAAAGTTGAGTATTGGTGTCTTTACCCACCTATCGACAACAGCACTCTGTATTATACCACCCACTTCCCCATGCCTACACACTAACCAAAGTGGGAAGTCATAAAACCAGAAGTGATGTCTTCCCTACCTAGAGTTCTGAACAGTGTACAGTTCAAGGACACTTCACAACTACTACATAACACCTCTAATAATAGGATTTTTTAATATAGCTTACCCGTAAAATCCTTTTCTTGGGAATACATCATGGGACACAGAGCCTTAATTAATTAATGGGTTATGTAGTCACCACAGGCAATTGGACACTGGCAAATCCAATTAAAATTGAGTTCCTCCCCCATATAACCCCTCCCAAATGGAGAGTACCCCAGTTTTGTAGCAAAGCAATACGTGATCCACGTTAACTCCTGTGATGTATTTCCAAGAAAAGGATTTTACAGGTAAGCTGTAATAAAAAATCCTATCTTGATCATACATCACAGGACACAGAGCCTTAATTACTTAATGGGATGTCCCATAGCAATTCTAAAATTAGAGGGGAGGGAGACACCGATCAGAATAAGACCACTATCGAGCCAGAGTATTTATACTGCTGCCTGCAGCACACTACGTGCAAAGGCGGCATCCTCATAACCTCTCACATCTACCTGATAGAATTTGGTAAATGTATGGACCGAAGACCAAGTAGCAGCCTTACAGATCTGAGCCATGGAGGCCTGGTGATGCACTGCCCATGAAGCACCAACTGCTCTAGTCGAGTGTGCTTTCACCTAAAAAGGGAGGATCTTCTTTTCGAAATCATAGACCTGAATAATGACTTGTCGAATCCACCTTGCAATAGTGGATCTTGACGCTGCCTGGCCCTTCTTTGGGCCTTGTGGCAGAATGAACAGACAATCGGTCTTTCTTATCTGAGCCGTAGCTTGCAGGTAAACCCTTATCGCTCTTACAGCATCTAGAGAGTATAGACTCTCTTCCTCCACAGACTGCGGATGTGGAAAAAAGACAGTAGGACCATATCTTGGTTCAGATGAAAACCTGAAACCACCTTAGGTAAGAAATTTGGGGGAGGCCGTAGCACCACCCTGACTTCCTGAATAATCATATACGGTTCTTTACTCTTCTAGCCGAGGATATAGCTACAGGAAAAAACTGTTTCTGTGCCAACAGACTTAGAGAAACCTGGTGTATAGGTTCAAAAGTTAGCTTCTGTAGGCTGGGAGAGCATGAGGATGTGATGTGACGCCGCTCACGAAGGGAGGGACCGAGGGCTGTCAGCTGGCCGGGCTGTGCAGGAGACGTTGGGCGGCTGCGATGAACCAGCAGCGTGAGACACACAGGTCCCACAGAGAAGCCCGCGACTAGTGTCCCTACCGACACCTTCCGCAAGCAACAGCTGCGGATCTCTGGATCCCCCAAGCCGTCCCCTTGGGGAGAGGATCAGATGCCAGCAAATAGTGAGCAGTAGGAGGGGTCCGAGCAAAGACCGCCCCCTCCCTCCGTCCCCCGGTCCCCATCCGTAGCTCTGCGAGATAGGAGACCTCCGGGGATGCGGTACAAGCAGCACTGAGAGGGAGAGCGAGGAAAGGAGAGAAGCTGCTGGAAGGTGAACCCCCCCACCTATGGCGACACGTGTGTAACCTATACACAGCTGATCTAATTGAAGAACAGAAACTGGAGGTACTTAACTAAACACAGCTCTGATAAGGAAATTACCCAGTAGAGATCTAAATATGAAGCTTGGATGCCTGCATGATAAACTATGTATAGCGATATAACATAGAAAGAAGCTGACTGCATACAGGATCTGGGTATCACGCCTGTCAATACTTGTTAACACTTGCTAATACTTGATTATTACCTCTTGTGCTCTGATAAGGAAATCACCTAGTTAAAAATTGTGTTACAAATGTTTGGTCTGGACACCTGCAAAATGAACTGTATATAGTAAGATATCATAGAAAGAAGTTGGGGCATACAGGCCTGGGATACCCTGCTTGACAACATTGGTTAAATATTTAAACCTGCCATTTTAAAGAGTCTGTGTGACACAGAGACAGGGGAGGAAAAACGGCTTAAATACTTGGGGACTCTATGGAAAAATCAAATATGTGGTTAGATTGTTCCCAAAACAACTAAGTTCTTATTAAATGCAGAGGAAAAATCTATGGAATGTTCGAACGTTAAGTTAGGGTTAAAATACAGGGTACATGCATTTTTAAACCTTTTAGCAGGACCTAGGAAGAGACACAGAAGTGCCGCTAAAAATAATAGGACAACTAGAACACAAGTTGCCCGCCCATACAGACACCCCCTTAATTGTACTAGGCTGAACAGAATACATAAATATTTGTTCAGTGGTTGTATACTGAAGCATAGCCATGTTGGCCCAGGTGCCATAGCAATTTATGGAACGGGGAAATATATGTTATAGAAGCCCCTATTTAGCGGCTAAATAGCTCAACAAGGCGAAACGATGTAAGAGTCATAAAGGTGTCCCTCGGCCCATTTCAAGCTCTTTGGTTTAAACAGCTAAAACAGGGGATCTGTTAAGATTGTAAACTGGGGAAGCGAATAAGAGCGGTAAAAAATATGATGAGCAGAACGACCAAAGCTACGAAGGGCTCAGCCCCAAAAACCCTTAATAGTAGTGCTATTGGTAGTTCCATAAAACAGTATCTGACACAAGATGTAAGTTCAAAAAGTCCTGGATCATTAAAACAACAACAAGAAAAAAAAGGATAAGAAGGTGGAAAAAAAAACCACCACAACCAAAAACCCTTTGGAAACACCGGATGTATCCAGGAAAGAAAATGCTATAGAAGATACTATGCAAAATGCATTAGAGAGTAGTAGAATGGAGGAAAAAAGAGAGGAAAGAATGGATGCACAACTTCCAACAAAAGGGGAAATGTCCGAGATGTTAATGCGACTTGAAAACGCCATTAAAGGCTAAATCCACACATTAAGAATGGACTTAGGACGCCTACTATTAAGAGTAGAGGCGATAGAAGAGAGCTCAGAAAAACAAGAACAGGAGACAAATAATTTAAGAGAACAAGTGAGACAAATGCAACATAACCAGAGAAACATCATATATAAGCTGGAAGACCAGGAAAACAGGAATCGAAGACAAAATTTGATCGATTCCTGAGAGAAAAGGACCTGAGAAAAATTTTGAATCAAATTCTTAACCCTCTGCTCGACAAAGAGCCAGAGGAACCGTTAAAGATCGAGAGGATACATCGGATAGGAAAACCCAATAATACGGAGACGGATCAGCCGCGAGGTGTAATTGTGAGGTTTCGGTATTTTGAGGACAAAGCAGAAATTTGGAGGAAATTAAAGGGGAAACCACCCAGGGAATTTGAGGGGTGCGAACTACAAATATTCACAGAGTTCGCACCAGAGACACTTGCTAGAAGGCGGCTCTTGAAACCACTCCTGGAGAGAATGAGAGGCCAGGACATAAAGTACAACTGGGGGTTCCCGGCCTGCCTAATAGGCATGAAAGAGGGGAGATCAGGGAGATTAAAGTTTCCAGGAGAACTGCCGGGTTCTGTAACAAGTTAGATATACAGGTCCCAGAGTTACCAGGATGGGCATTAGATGGTCGGATGGGTGAGGGGGGAGATGGTGAGCGGGGGGAGGGGAGAACCCTCCCCCACACCATTTTATGCTTCCTCCACATTATCTGGTCTTTCCTAATGATCGGGGCACCCTTGCTTTCGGTGCTGGGGGGAGGGGGGAGGAGGCATCTAGGCATAGAACTCAGCGGCTCTGTTTTCTTCTAGGGGGCCCGGCCTACCCCCACCCCTCCGTCAGAGTGGGGGGAGGGGGGTGGCACCCCTGGAGTCCCAACCTCGGGAAGGAAGAACCAGTGGAGAAGGTGGTGGGTGGGACCACTGATGGTTCTGAGGCCAGTAAAAGGCCAAAAGGGGAGGAGGAGGGGGGAAGGGTTGGGGACGTGGGAGGAGAGGGGGGTGGGAAGGGAGGGTTGAGGGGGATGGGGAAGAAAGGGAGGGGAATATCTCGATGACTCTATTAAGAAATAAGAAAAAAAGGGAAAACTCAAAGGCAGAGAGATAAAAAGAAAAAAGCAATGACAAAAATAAAGTTCTTATCTTATAATGCAAGAGGCCTAAATTTCCCTCTAAAGAGACATTTTCCTAAGAGAAAATAAGCAATATAGGGCCGACATAGTCTTTCTGCAGGAGACACATCTGGCCTTGGAGTCAAATATAAAGCTATACTCCCCTAAATATCCAACTTGGTTCTATGGGGACACTATCTCTAAGCGAGCAAGAGGAGTAGCAATTGGCTTCGCGAGATGAAATGCGATTCACATTGGAGGCTAGGTTAACTGATCCAGAAGGAAGATTTCTCTTCCTAAGAGGTAAACTGGGATGCATAGAATACACATTGGCAAACATTTATGCCCCAAATGTGAACCCCATCACATACGTAATAGAAGCCATGGGAAAGTTGAAGGACTTTGCGAAGGGGTATGTGATACTGATGGGAGACTTCAATTTTAGTATGAATCCGACAATAGACAGTACGTCCCGAGCACAGGGGGTCAATAGTAGTCAGTTAAAAAAAATAAAAAAAAATAAAAGATGTATCAAAATCAAATGGTGGACACATGGCGGGCATTTCACCCCAAAGTCCAGGACTACACTTTTTTCTCCCCTGTCCACGGGACGTACTCGAGGATAGACTACATTTTAGTAGACCACAGAATGTTGGAGATGGTTATTGAGACAAAAATTGAGATCATTACACTTTCGGACCACGCCCCTATAACCATGAAAATTAAGATCCCTGATCAGCAAAACCAACAACCAAAGAGATCTCGAGGAGCACTTTGTGGGAAGAGCACAAAGCCTAAATAAGAGGAATCCTGATTATGGAGGGATCTAGGAAAAAGAAAGAAAGAAGTAGGAAACTAAAAACATTAATGGAAGAAATATTTAAAATGGAGCAAGAACATAAAAATCAGGGACAAAAAGCAAGAAATATACCACAAGTTGGTCTTAAAAAGAGACAAACTTAAAGAACTATTAGGCCTCGTACACACGAGGGGATATGTCCGCTGAAAACGGTCCGATGGACCGTTTCAGCAGACATCTCCGCTCGGGGCTAGCGGACAGATTTCTCCACCCGACAGATTTCAAAGCATGCTTTGAAATCCATCCGGTGGAATCTGTCCGCCCGACATGTCTGCTGGTTAGTACACTTACCAGCAGACATGTCGTCCCCCACCGCCGCCGCGCCGCCGCCGAATGGATTCGGCGCATGCGCGGAAGTGTTTAACTTCCTGGTGCGGTGACGTGGCGGTGACGTGGCGGCGTCAACGTCACCGCCGCGTCACCGCGGCGGGGAATTTGATCCGATGGTGTGTACACGCCATCGGATCAAACTCCCGATCGGACATATCCGATGGAAATGGTCCGCGGACCGTTTTCATCGGATATGTCCGATCGTGTGTACGAGGCCTTAGAATTAGAGACAAAAAAAACCACTAAACTGTATTACAAGAGAAAGATATACAGTACAGACCAAAAGTTTGGACACACCTTCTCATTCAAAGAGTTTTCTTTATTTTCATGACTATGAAAATTGTAGAGTCACACTGAAGGCATCAAAACTATGAATAAACACATGTGGAATTATATACATAACAAAAAAGTGTGAAACAACTTAAAATATGTCATATTCTAGGTTCTTTAAAGTAGCCACCTTTTGCAGCAGGCACATCTCTAGAACAACTGTTAAGAGGAAACTGTGTGAATCAGGCCTTTATTGTAGAATATCTGCTAGGAAACGACTGCTAAAGAAAGGCAACAAGCAGAAGAGACTTGTTTGGGCTAAAGAACACAAGGAATGGACATTAGGCCAGTGGAAATCTGTGCTTTGGTCTGATGAGTCCAAATTTGAGACCTTTGGTTCCAACCACCGTGTCTTTGTGCGACACAGAAAAGGTGAACGGATGGACTCTACATGCCTGATTTCCACCATGAAGCATGGAGGAGGAGGTGTGATGGTGCTTTGCTGGTGACACTGTTGGGGATTTATTCAAAGTTGAAGGCATACTGAACCAGCATGGCTACCACAGCATGTTGCAGCGGCATGCTATTCCATCCAGTTTACGTTTAGCTGGACCATCATTTATTTTTCAACAGGACAATGACCCCAAACACACCTCCAGGCTGTGTAAGGGCTATTTGACCAAGAAGGAGAGGGATGGGGTGCTGTGCCAGATGACCTGGCCTCCACAGTCACCGGGCCTGAACCCAATCGAGATGGTTTGGGGTGAGCTGGACCACAGAGTGAAGGCAAAAGGGCCAACAAGTGCTAAGCTTCTCTGGGAACTCCTTCAAGACTGTTGGAAGACCATTTCAGGTGACTACCTCTTAAAGCTCATCAAGAGAATGCCAAGAGTGTGCAAAGCAGTAATCAAAGCAAAAGGTGGCTACTTTGAAAAACCTAGAACATGACACATATTTTCAGTTGTTTCACACTTTTTTGTTATGTATATAATTCCACATGTGTTAATTCATAGTTTTGATGCCTTCAGTGTAAATCTACAATTTTCATAGTCATGAAAATCAAGAAAACTCTTTGAATGAGAAGGTGTGTCCAAACTTTTGGTCTGCACTGTATATGGGGAAATAAATCTAGTAAACATCTAGCAAAAATGGTTCAAAAGAAGAAAAGTAGGAATTATATTGAGAAAATAAAAAAAAAGAACGGTGATATGGTATATACACAACAGGGGAGATAGCAGAAACCTTCAGGCCGAGTACACACGATCGAATCTATCTGCTGGAAACGGTCTGACAGACCGTTTCAGCAGACAAATTTGATTGTGTGTACGGGCGGACAGACAGATTTTTCCAGCAGACAGATTTTAAAGCATGCTTTAAAATCTGTCTGCTGGGAATCCGTCCGTCCGATATGTCTGCTGGTTAGTACGCTAACCAGCAGGCATATCTGCCCGCACATGCGTCGAATGGATTAGACGCATTCGCGGAAGTGTTTTACTTCCTTGTGCGGTGACGTGGCGGCGTCAACGTCATCGCCATGTCACCGCGCTGTCTGCCGGCGGGGATTTTGGTTTGACCATGTGTACAGCGATCAAACCAAAATAGCCCAGCAGACAAATCTGATCAAATCGGTCTGTCAGACCGATTTGAACAGATTTATTTAATGGTGTGTACGGGGCCTCAGAGGGTATTATGAGGACCTATACGCAGTGGGACAGAAGAGATGGAGACCAGGGGAAAAAGAGGCTAAAACAAGGGAATCCTTATTAAAAGCCAATCTGCTTAAGATCGAGGAGTTAGATCGTTCAAATATGGACATGCCCATAACGGAAGAAGAAATAAGAGGAGCATTGAATAACTCGGCAAAGTGTCAGGGAAGGTCCCCCCTGATGGTGATACTGCCTGTTATTTGGGCTGCAGTACTGGCCTCCACCAGCGGGGGCTTCCTGGCAGTATGGAGCACACAGCCTTTTCTCCGCTCAGCTGTAACCTGAGCTTAATCAGCAGCACTACTTATACCCGGCGAGCTCAAGCAGAGCTCGCCCTGGTATCGTCATATCTCCCAGACCTGAGCCTGTATCCAGACCCTGTCTTTGATCCCGATTTTGTGCCTAATCTTGTTCCGTGATCCTTGATCCTGATCCCTGCCTGGACTCTTCCGCCCTAGTCCCTGATTCCTGTCTTTCCTGGATCTTACCCCGCAGCTCATCCATCCATCCGCTCCCTGCTCTGTCCTGTCCCATCCTTACCCATCAGCTGACTTCCCACGTGTATGACCTCGGCCTAGCTTGGTTTATGAATACGGTATCTCCCTTTTGACTATATATATATTGTTTGCTGTTTGCACTGGTTGTGCTCAATTACTTTTGTTAATAAACACCTTTTCACTTCACTAATTATATTGTTTGGTCTCCTCTGTGCAGTCACACAGTACTGATCTCCTATATTCTCCTGACACAAAGGGGAAGAGTCCAGGACCAGACAGGTTCACAACCCTGTATTTAAAAAAGTTTAGCAACATATTGATTCCCAGACTTTGCCAGTTTTTTAACGGCCTGGGATTAGAATATGAAATGAGCAGGGAAGCCCTAGCTGCCACTATTACGGTTATTGAGAAGGAGGGAAAAGATAACACGCTTTGTTCCCGATTTAGGCCCATATCATTGTTGAATGCAGATACAAAACTTTATGCAAAAATTCTAGCAGAAAGAATAAAAGGAGTTATGACCACCCTGGTCCACCCAGACCAGGTTGGTTTTATACCCGGAAGGGAAGGAAAGGATAACGGGGTGAGAGCCCTACAATGGGTCCCCCCGTCTATTCCTGTCAGTGGACGCGGAGAAAGAGTTTGACAGGGTAGACTGGGGGCTCATGATGCTAACATTGGAAACAATTGGAATATGGCCTAGGATGATCTAGTGGATCAAAACACTATATCATCAACCCCATGCTACGATCAAAATAAACGGTATGCCATCTTCAGCTTTTGTGATGAAAAATGGGACGAGACAGGGATGTCCCCTTTCCCCTCTGCTTTTCGTCCTGTCACTGGAACCTCTTCTTGCTACAGTCCGTAACAACTTGGATATTAGGGGAGTTAGGGTAGAGGAAGAGGAACATAAACTCTCAGCCTTTGCTGATGATATACTATTCTATATTACTAGCCCTAAGACCACGCTACCTAACCTTCTTAAAAGTTTGAAACATTACAGAGAAATGTCAAATTTTAAAATTAATATAACCAAGACCGAGATCCTAAATGTTAATATTAATAAAGAACGTCAACTAAAGGAGGAGTTTAATTTCTCTTGGCAGAAAGAACTAAGGTACCTTGGTATAAAACTAGCCAATTTACTAAAGAAAATTTACAGAATAAACTATATCCCCCTACTAGATGAAATTAAAAGAGAAATAAAAAAATAGACCCATATCTTGGATGGGAAGGTTTAACACCTTGAAGATGGTGCTCGTCCCGAAAATATTGTATAAATTCCAAATGATCCCAATACCACTTTCACAGCCATATCTCAGACTCCTAAACACCCTATTAATGAATGTTGTTCGGAAGAACAAAAAACATAGGATATCCCTCTCAGTATTAAAACGGAATAAAAATCAAGCAGGTCTGGCCGTCCCAGATATTGGGAATTATTATAAGGCCGCGGTAGTAGAGTGGGCCAAAGTAAAAAAAGAAAAAAGAGGGATTCAAATTGAAAATACATTAGCTATGACACAGTTAGGAAGCACAATATGGAACACTCCACAGTTTAGAACACTAAGCACTAATATGCATGCAATAACACTGAATGCGTTAAAGGGTCACTGAAGGAAAACATTTTTTGGGCTGAAATTACTGTTTACAGGGTATAGAGAAATAAAAGTTAACTGATTCCTTTTAAAGATGATTAAAAATAGATAACGATCAATCATATAATCAACCTACAGCTCTAGTTTTGTTTTTGCTGTTATTTCCTGTCTCTCTGATGTACAGAGCCAGAGAGCCAATAGAGGGCAGTGATGGTTTGTCTAAAACCCCTCAGCACCAACTCCGTTTCAGTTTACACACAGTAATCACACCTCCTTGATTAGTGACCACAGTGAGAAAGCTCCCAGCACTGTGGTTATAAGGAAACAGACAACCAGGAGGTGTGGAGATCAGAGCAGAATTACAGCAACATCAAAGCAAAAACGAACAATGAGGACATGAAAACAGCACTGCAGTAAGGTACAGGAAGCTATTTAGCTAAAAAAAAATTCCTTTAGTGACCCTTTAAGAATATGGGACAGATTACATAAATAAAATGACAGGGAATACAATTCACCACTTATTGATTTGAAAGAAAATTAATTTTTTGCACCTGGAAAAAAAAGCGTGGGAGGGAATTGGATTAGAAAAGAGAGTACAATTAAGACATATTATTAAAAAGGGAAAGATTAGGTGACTTCAAGAATTAATGATTTTGGATGAATGGCGGTGTGGCAAACCTAGCCACTTCTGGAACACTGAACGTTACATGTCAAAAGGTTGTCTGTATTATAGGCTATGTATTCTGCTGGGTCTTATGTGGGCATAGTAATTGGTATGCTGGCAGCCGTAAGCCACTAGCATTCAAGTACTTAGTTTTATGTTGCCCAATCGGTGTTCGGCAGTTTTAAACCGAACTCCCACAACACATAACCCCAGACCCCACTTATCAACCGACTTTTCCCTCGTGCAGCAATGCCTGATGGGAGAATTATCCAAAATGTTAAGTTCCCCATCTGGTCCTCCCTGTATTACCCCTGTTAAATCTATTTGGCTGTTTGGAAACCCCTTGCATGGTGAATTCTATAAATATGGAAGCCTGTGAATAAAAAGTCAGTTGACTCTCAGAGCTGTGTTTCGTCCAGTTACTGGGGGCGATTTGGGACATTGCCTTACTTTTCAATGCTGACTGTGGATTTACCCTGGTTACCAGCGGAGATAGTGGAGTTTAATATTGTACTCCGCTACAATTGGTGGCAAGCGACGGGATCCAACCTTACAGCCGATAAGCGCAATTCGTGCAATGTGAACTACCGATGTAAATGGAGACGGATTATTCTAGGCTAAAGCGGCAGACATTAAAAGGAGCTGCTAGAAGCCAGGGGTAAGGTAGCCAGCAACAAATCCAAAGCTGTACTAACTGCCGAGCTGATGGAGGGAGACAGAGCCCGCAGCGCTACACCACCAGAAGCCATGGAAGAAACCCTCTACCAGAGAGAAATGAGGACCAGGGTGGAATGTTTACCACAGCCTATATCAGATGCCATGCTGCACATGGTAATGGCGAATGTGCAGGAGTACGTGATGGCACACAGTCCGCAGTATACACAGTCTCGAGCAGAATCCACTACTTGGTCACTCTACAACCAGGTAAAACCCAAAATTCCCCATCATGCCTTTAAAATGTTTTGCGAGGAGAAGGATGAGATTGATGGGTATTTACAGGATTTTGAGAGACTGTGTGATTTAAATGACTTGGAACGGACAGTATGGGTCCCATTGCTAGCAGGCAAGCTGGCAGGTCAGGCAGCAGAAGCATATCGCGCTGTACCCAGTGAGGACAGCAAGGATTATGATAAAGTGAAGCGAGCGATATTGGAGAGATACGCCATTACTCCAGAGGCATACCGGCGCAAGTTTAGAAACCTGCGCAAACCAGAGAAGGATTCACATGCTGAATGGGCACACAAGCTGGACCAAGCTTCCCAAGGGTGGATACAAGCCAGCCAAGCCACTACTATGGAGGAATTGCGACAGTTAATGCTGTTGGAGCAATTCTTCAATGGTTTGTCCCCAGAGGCACAAGAATGGGTGCGAGACAGGAAACCTCTCACCCTAACCAAAGCGGCTCGATTAGCGGATCAGCATTTTGATGCGAGGAGACATCATGGGCCCCTAACCAAGAGTTATCCTCGACCCGCGGGACCACCCAGTACTCTACCACCCCCCGCTCTCACAGCCTCCCCTTTTCGTCAATCCCAAGGGACTTTACCACCACCCTCCAGATATAACGGACGTGCCAACATCCAATGCCACACCTGCAAAAAGTAGGGACATATGGCAGGCGAGTGCACCCAAAACCGGGGCAGACCCGCCTGGAACCAAGGCCGACCGAACCCGGCACCAAGGGCTGCTGCCCATCATTATCAACGGGAGCCGGCCACTCAACAGATGTTGAGCATTCCAGCGGAAGAACCCCTGGGAATCTTGCATGAGGTGATGACAGTCCGAGCCACGGATAACCGGCAGCATCATCGACAGCCAGTGACCTTGGAGGGGAAAGAAGTCCAGGGGCTTCGGGATTCAGGAGCTACTTTAACCTTGATAGCACCCCATTTGGTCCCTGACTCGGCACACACTGGCGGATCCGTGGCAGCACGAGTGGCAGGGGGAGCAGTGTACCGACTACCCACTGCCAAAGTACATTTGGATTGGGGTGTGGGAGGGGGGACGGTAGAAGTGGGCCTCATGCAAAATTTACCAGCAGATGTTGTGCTGGGAAATGATTTGGGCCAGATGACCTCTGCTTTTGTACCCCAGGCCCCATACCAAGAAGCCCATCCAGTGACCACACGGCAACAGGCTCGCACCACGGTTCCACCGACACACTCTGAGGCTCCGGTAAGAGACCATGACCCCCACACGACACGTATGTCCTGGGATACCCCGACTAAGTTTGAGGCCGAGGTGAGGTCAGACCCCACGCTACAGGTATACAGGGACAGGGTACACGCTGACCAGGCTGGGCTAGAGGGGGAGCGGTACACCTGGGAGAAAGGGCTACTTTACCGCATTGCTGAAAGGGGAGTGGGAGGGTCGGCCACAGTAACGACTAAACAGTTAGTGGTTCCCCAGAAGTATAGGCAAGAACTGATTCGGATTGCCCACGACATTCCCCTGTCTGGGCATCTGGGGATGACACGTACCCGATACAGGTTGACCCACGCTTTCTTCTGGCCAGGGATCTCCAAGGATGTGAGGCAATACTGCACCTCCTGTGACATTTGCCAGCGAGTAGGCAAGCGAGGTGACCGCCACAAAGCCAAGTTATGTCCTCTTCCCAATATTGAAGAACCCTTCAGTAGGGTGGCCGTAGATATAGTGGGGCCCTTACCAAAACCCAGTCCCTCCGGGAAAAGATATATTTTAACTGTAGTGGACTATGCCACCCGGTACCCCGAGGCTATAGCCCTCACCAACATTCATGCCGAAACTGTGGCAGAGGCCTTAATTAAAATATTTTCCAGGGTGGGGTTTCCCCAAGAAATCATATCCGATAGAGGCACCCAGTTCACCGCCGAGGTAACCCAACAACTATGGAAGATATGTGGCATTAAGCCAATAGTAAATTCGGCGTACCACCCCCAGTCCAATGGTCTATGCGAAAGGTTTAATGGTACGCTAAAGCAGATGCTCCGTAAATTTGGAGAGGCTCATAAAGACTGGGAGCGCTTTCTACCCCATCTGCTCTTCGCTTATAGAGAGGTACCCCAAGAGTCAACAGGGTTTTCCCCTTTTGAATTACTGTTTGGGAGAAGGGTGCGAGGGCCACTAGACCCAATTAGAGAGCATTGGGAGGGGGAGAGTAGCCCAGACGGAACCCCTATTGTATCCTACGTACTGGAGTTCAGGGACCGGCTGGAGACGCTAACCCAGGCTGTGCGCACCAACCTCCGGGCGGCCAAACAACGTCAGCACCGCTGGTACGATAGGGGAGCCAGAGACCGCAGCTTTCAGGTGGGACAAAAGGTTTTGATTTTAAAACCGGTCCGCACAGACAAGCTGCAGGCCATCTGGCAAGGCCCATACCAGGTGGTGGACCAGAGATGTGACACCACCTATGTGATTGGCCCCTGCTCAGGGGTAGGGGAGAGACGCATGCTCCATGTGAATATGCTCAAACCATACCATGAGAGGATAGAGGACGAAAACCCAAGTGCTAGCGTTTCTAGGTACCGCGGGGTACTATAGAAAATTCGTACCCAATTACAGTGCCCTGGCCAAACCCTTAACTGACTTGACACGCAAGAACCTGCCCCGACAGGTTGTCTGGGCCCCAGAGTGTGATCAGGCATTCCAACAACTAAAGACTGCTCTAACTAATGCCCCTGTACTTGCTGCTCCTGATCCAACTAAAAGATTTATTGTCCACACAGACGCTTCAATGTTTGGATTGGGAGCAGTGCTGAGCCAAGTGGGAGCCGATGGCAGAGAACACCCCGTAGCTTACCTGAGCCGAAAGTTATTGCCACGAGAAGTAAGCTACGCCGCCATTGAGAAGGAATGCCTGGCCGTGGTGTGGGCCCTCAAAAAGTTGCAGCCGTATTTGTATGGACAACCTTTTTCGCTACTCACAGATCACAACCCATTGGTGTGGCTAAACCGTGTGGTGGGAGACAATGCCCGGCTGCTGCGCTGGAGTTTGGCGCTGCAGCCGTTTGACTTTACAATTCACTACCGACCAGGGAAGCAAAACGGTAACGCCGACGGGTTATCTAGACAAACTGAACTTGAAAAGTGATCTGTGAAAGTACACCCCCGGACATCCCCAAGCCGATCTATTGGGATCAGACTGTGTATGTCGGCTTGGTTCTGGGGGAGCATTGTGGCAAACCTAGCCACTTCTGGAACACTGGACTTTACATGTCAAAAGGTTGTCTGTATTATAGGCTATGTATTCTGCTGGGTCTTATGTGGGCATAGTAATTGGTATGCTGGCAGCCGTAAGCCACTAGCATTCAAGTACTTTGTTTTATGTTGCCCAATCGGTGTTCGGCAGTTTTAAACCGAACTCCCACAACACATAACCCCAGACCCCAGCTATCAACCAACTTTTCCCTCGTGCAGCAATGCCTGATGGGAGAATTATCCAAAATGTTAAGTTCCCCATCTGGTCCTCCTTGTATTACCCCTGTTAAATCTATTTGGCTGTTTGGAAACCCCTTGCATGGGGAATTCTATAAATATGGAAGCCTGTGAATAAAAAGTCAGTTGACTCTCAGAGCTGTGTTTCGTCCAGTTACTGGGGGCGATTTGGGACATTGTCTTACTTTTCAACGCTGACTGTGGATTTACCCTGGTTACCAGTGGAGATCGTGGAGTTTAATATTGTACTCCGCTACAGGTGGCATCTCCAGTTGAGCCTATTTGTTATGCATCTACCCCAACCCGTGAGATCGGGGGAAGAACTTATGTTATGTTCCACAGAGAGCCCAAAGAGCACTATTTCAAAAATGTATAAGTTACTGCTTGGGGTTGATAAATTAGAGATGCTCCCATACATCCAAAAATGGGAAAGGGAATTGGGAGCACTAAGAGGGAAAACCACAGTTGAAAGAATTATCAACTTCACCCACTTTTCGGCCATAGACATAAGGACTGCGGAGATGAATTACAAATGTCTCACGAGCTGGTGCGCCACCCCTGACAAAATAGGTAAATATAGAAAGGGTCAGTCAGCAGAATGCTGGAGAGGGTGCACAACTAGAGGGACAATGGCTCAATTATAGTGGGATTGCCCGCAGAAAAAAAATATTGGAAAAAAAATCCTGTCTATGATAAAAGACATCACTAGGAGGGATATAGAGGAAGACCCTTGGGTAGTTATTTTCCATGGTGGAAAAGAGTCAATAAAAAGAATATAAAAAATCACTGGTTCCCCATCTATTAAACGCAGCTAAAAGGTAGAAGCCCACAAATATGGAAATGGATAGATATGGTAGAGGAAACATACAGGATGGAGGTGTTGAGGTTTAGGGCAGAAGAAGAAATAGAAGGCTTTAAAGAAAAATGGAAATACTGGCAGGATTACAAGAAAACATGGAGCTATGCAGAGAAACTGAGAGTAACGAGATAAGAGGTAAACAAGACCAAATCTGCCAAAGATAGAGAGGTAGAGTCACGAGATAAGGGGGGGGGGGGTGGGAAAGGAGGGGAGGAAGGGAGAGGGCTCACTTGGGGAAACTTCCACAATTAATAAGGTTGTCTCTATTTTACCCGGCTTGGCGGGAGTACCGAGGGAACATGGCTTTAAAATTTTGAAAAAATAAAAAAAAATATATAAGAAAACAAAATAAATCTGCAAACAAAAATATAACCACACATGATGCTAAACCATTGCAGAGAAGATCAAAGCAAATAAACCATGAGTGTGTCTCTAAGGTTGGTTAAGTCTGACGTAAAAAAAAAAAAAGTTAGCTTCTGTAAAACAAACAATACCAAATTCAAATCCCATGAGCAAACAGGAGACTTACAGTAATCGGCGGATTTAACCGCAGTGCACCCTGAACAAAGGCCCTAACTAGGGAATGAGAAGCAAGCGTTTTTTTGAAAAAATACAGAGACAGAGCAGAGATTTGGTAGTGCTCAAGGCCAACCTCATATCTAAGCCCAACTGAAGAAAGGCAAGAATGCTATTAATGGCAACTTCCTAGGATTTAGACTTTGTAAGGCAGGATGGAATATTGGACCCTGTGATATTAGGTCTGGGCGTAATGGAAGAATCCAAGGTCTTCCTACTGCCATCCTTACGACTTCTGCGTACCAGGGTCTCCTGGACCAAGCCGGGGCGACAAAAAATCACTGTCTTTCCTTCCTTCTTGACCCTCTGAAGGAATCATGGAACGAGCGGTACTGGATGCAACGCATAAATCAGGGAATACCGATCCCATGAGATTGTCAGGACATCTGAGCCTTGAGCATAGGCATCTCTTGAACTTGAGACAAAACTGTCCAGTTTGCGTTGAACCTGGAAGCCAACAGGTCCACATCTGGGGTTCCCCATTTCTGACATATGATTTGAAACATGTCGGGGTGTAGAGACCATTCTCCTGTTGCTGGCGGTTTAAAAAATCTGCCTGCCAATTTTCTACCCCTGGAAGGAAAACCGCAGATAGGTGAGGAATATGCCTTTCTGCCCAGGCCAAGATGTGATTCACCTCTTTTTGGGCATCCAGACTTCTGGTGCCTCCTTGTTGATTGATATAGGCTACGGCCGTAGCATTGTTGAACTAAACCCGAACAGGCCAGCCTTGCAGTCTGCAAGACCAAACTTTGAGGGCCAAATGAATTGGCCGAATCTCCAGAATGTTGATGGGTTGGAAATTTTTGGCCCCGGACCACTTTCCCTGGTCAGATGCTTCTTCTAGCACTGCCCCCCCAGCCTAGAAGGCTGGCATCTGTGGTTACCCCCTTTCACGTACCCGGAGTAAAGGTGTGGTAGATGTGAAATAAAATGAATATTTTTGTGTTATGAATAGAGCCACTCAGATGTTGCCTTTCCTTCATTATAGTGTTTGTTTCCTTTTTATTGCATGATCTATGGAGTTATTATGTATGTATGGATATATATTGCAACACTGTTATTATACTTACATGAAGAAACAGATAATGTTTTAAAATTATAAGTACATCTTAGAACTTGAGATGAAAATACAAAGGGCTAATATAAAGCAGCTGCGACTCACTCCTCATTCTCACTCCATTCCCCCTCCCTTCTACTGCCATTCCTCTTTGCCTCACAGTCCAAGCCTTCCCTGGAGAGAAGCAACTATGAAAATAACTTTTCAAGAGGAAGTTCCCATTCCCCTTTGCTTTACTTTCAAGTTTCAGTTTCGAGAGGAAGTCAACCCATCCCCCTCACTCGAAGCTTGTGAAGGAAACTTGCTGAGCTGACCAATGAGAGCTACATGCCAAAGGACAAGCCACAAAGGGGGGCTGGGATTTATAATGTGAACCAATCAATGCATGTATTTGTGATTCTGTGGTTTTAATAAAAAGCCAACAGGCTCTAGTGACTTCCTGTTGGGACTGGGCTGAGAAAAGGTGAGGATGTGAAATGTGTGGTCTCTCTGATTTTGCATGCTCTCATTAATTTGGAATCGACCGGTAGAAATGGGTTAGCCCTGAGATTGTATCAGGGTCAATTAATTAATTCTCTTTCAAAGGATTTCCCTTCTGACAGATTTTGGGGGAGCAACCACCAATTGAGGCTCTGGTGAACCCCTGGATATAAGACCATAGGAAGATCCAGGGCCTGAACATCCTTGTTCCAAGCTGACAGAACTCTGCCCTGTAATGTTCTTGAGTGAAACTGGGCGTAAGGTACAGCTTTGAATGAGGCTACCATCTTCCCCAACAATCTCATGCAATAACAGATGGAAGGCCTTCTCTTTGCCTTTACCACTCGGACCAAGTCTCATATGGCTTTTGCCTTTGGCTTGGGAAAGAATACCTTGCTTAATGATGTGTCTATAATTATGCCCAAGTACTCTAGCCTTTTTGAGGCTGCAAGGAAGATTTATCCAAATTGAGGACCCAGCCTAGGTACTGGTCCAGGTAGGCTGTTTTCGCTATGCCTCGTGACCTTAGCCTTGCCAGGGCCAGTATCTTTGTGAACACTCGAGGTGCTGTAGTCAGCCTGAAAGGAAGGGCCAGAAACTGAAAGTGACGCTGATCCACCGCAAACCTTAGAAATCTTTGGTGAGCGGTAAATATTGGCACATGAAGATATGCTTTTCTGATGTCTATTGATGCCAGAAATTCTCCTCGCTGGAGAGTGGAAAAAAATGAACGGACAGACTCCATGCGAAAGGAGTGAATGTTCGGAAACATATTCAGGCTTTTCAGATCTAGGATAGGTCTGACACCCTGTTTGGTTTTGGAACCGTGAAAGGGTTTAAGTAGAACTGTGACCCTCTGGGGCTAACTCTATGATTGCGCCTTGGGACAACAGGCGTTCCAAGTCCTAAAACAAAGGCCTTCTTTTTTCTGGATCTTTGGAAACTCTTGATCTCAGAAAACGGGAAAGTTCTCTGAATTCCAGCTTGTAGCCTGAGGACACTGTGAAGATGACCCACTTGTCCCTAACTTCGTCCCGACAGGCGTTTGCAAATTGCAGCAGCCTTCCTCCCACTCGGCCGAGCAGGGGTGTCCCTTCATAGGGAAGTTTTGGGGTTCTGCTTGGAAGATTTTGAACCCCAAGTTCTTTTCTGCCCTTGGGCTTGGCTCTGGGCCTTTCCCCTAGTGTTAGACTGGGAAGGCTGTCGCCACTGCCTGGAAAATTACGTTACAGGGGCTGGAGAAAGAGAACGCTTAAATGAAGGACGTTTACTCTCCTTTTTTACCGGCAACAGAGTAGATTTGCCTCCGGTAATCTTTTGGATGTATTTATCCAAGTCATCCCCAAACAACCGTCCTCCCTCAAAAGGGGGACACTGCCAAGTATCTTTTGCAAGAAACGTCGGCCTCCCAATGTTTTAACCAAATGGACCTGCGAATGTGTACCAGCCGGAGATTCAAGCGGGATGCTTGCTGAACAGAGTCCATAATCGCATCAATCGCAAAACACAAGGCCTTAGGAAGGTTGTCATAAACCTCAATCTCCTCTGTAGGGAGGAGGTTAATCATCTGCTTTATTTATTCCTTGAGGCACTACAGCACCAGCCATAGAGGAGGGGGCTTTCAATAAAGATTTCAGCTTTTTATCAGTTGGATCCTTAAAGCCCTGAGCATTGTCTATAGGATAGCTCAGGCTTTTGTTTGCACAAGAAATAGCTGCATTTATAGTAGTTATCCCACATTTCTTAGTGAAACCTTCCTCCATAGGATAAAGGAGGGAAAACTGCGTAGGAGGAGAAAACAGTTTTTCTGGATGAACCCAGTCATAATACATCAGTTTTATCCCGCAAGGGATGAACTGGAAAGGAGCATGCAGCCTGTGGGTATTTCCGAAATCCCAAAGAGGAAACGGAGGACTTACAAGCTTCAACAGAAGGCAATTTGTAAGTGGCACGCACCATCTCTGCATAATATTCCACCTGCATCTTTAGCGACTGAGAGGTAGCAGGAATCCTCTAAGGCCGCGTACACACGATCGGTCAAAACCGTTTCATCGGTTCAAACCGATAATGTGTGGGCCCCATCGGTCAGTTATCCTTCGGTAAAAAAAAGAGAACTTGCTTTAAAAAATTTGACCAATGGACGCCTGACGGATGAGTCAAAACCGATTGTTAGTATGCAAAAACATTGGTTAAAAGGCCGCGCATGCTCAGAATCAAGTCGACGCATGCTTGGAAGCATTGAACTTAGTTTTTTTTCAGCACATCGTTGTGTTAAAACACGTAAACGTCACCGCGTTCTAACACTAGGGCTGCGCATCTTCACCGGTCTCACGATTTAATGCGATTACGATTATCAAGTCCACGATTCGATTCGATTCCGCGATGCATCACGATGCATCACGATTGCAGCGTAAGTGCGCATGGCTCTCCCCCCAAAATACTACAGGAGACGATCAGAGACTGCGGATATAGTACAAGAGACGATCAGAGACTGCGGATATAGTACAAGAGACGATCAGAGACTGCGGATATAGTACAAGAGACGATCAGAGACTGCGGATATAGTACAAGAGACGATCAGAGACTGCGGATATAGTACAAGAGACGATCAGAGACTGCGGATATAGTACAGGAGACAGACAGAGACTGCGGATATAGTACAGGAGACAGACAGAGACTGCGGATATAGTACAGGAGACAGACAGAGACTGCGGATATAGTACAGGAGACAGACAGAGACTGCGGATATAGTACAGGAGACAGACAGAGACTGCGGATATAGTACAGGAGACAGACAGAGACTGCGGATATAGTACAGGAGACAGACAGAGACTGCGGATATAGTACAGGAGACAATCAGAGACTGCGGATATAGTACAGGAGACAGACAGAGACTGCGGATATAGTACAGGAGACAGACAGAGACTGCGGATATAGTACAGGAGACAGAGACTGCGGATATAGTACAGGAGACAGACAGAGACTGCGGATATAGTACAGGAGACAGAGACTGCGGATATAGTACAGGAGACAGAGACTGCGGATATAGTACAGGAGACAGAGACTGCGGATATAGTACAGGAGACAGAGACTGCGGATATAGTGCAGGAGACAGAGACTGCGGATATAGTGCAGGAGACAGAGACTGCGGATATAGTGCAGGAGACAGAGACTGCGGATATAGTGCAGGAGACAGAGACTGCGGATATAGTGCAGGAGACAGAGACTGCGGATATAGTGCAGGAGACAGAGACTGCGGATATAGTGCAGGAGACAGAGACTGCGGATATAGTGCAGGAGACAGAGACTGCGGATATAGTGCAGGAGACAGAGACTGCGGATATAGTGCAGGAGACAGAGACTGCGGATATAGTGCAGGAGACAGAGACTGCGGATATAGTACAGGAGACAGAGACTGCGGATATAGTACAGGAGACAGAGACTGCGGATATAGTACAGGAGACAGAGACTGGATATAGTACAGGAGACAGAGACTGTGGATATAGTACAGGAGACAGAGACTGTGGATGTAGTACAGGAGACAGAGACTGGATATAGTACAGGAGACAGAGACTGTGGATGTAGTACAGGAGACAGAGACTGCGGATATAGTAGAGGAGACAATCAGAGACTGTGGATATAGTACAGGAGACAATCAGAGACTGCAGACAAATAGACAATAATAACTGTAAATTCAAGCATTATGTAGCATACCCATCAAGGAATTAAATACCCTTTGAGTAAAATATTCTGCTTGGCACTGTAACCTTGTCCTGGAGGGGGCCCAGAGGCAGAGCAGTGGTGATGGGAGAATCACAGATGCCTGGAAGATGTGGAGACAGATGAACACTGGACTAAAAGCACAGCCAAGTTATCAGCTCTGCACATCTTCCTCCTTCCCCTCCAGTCTCATCTCCTCCATGTCATCCTCCCTCCAGTCCCATCTCCTCTATGTCATGTCCTCCTCCCCCTCCTCCAGTCCCATCTCCTCCTCCTCTCCTCCATGTCATGTCCTCCTCCTCCAAACAATGTCCTTCCCATCCCAAGTATGCCCCCCTCTCCTTCTCACAAATAGGTCGGTCCTCGTATCTCCCCATGCTCACCTCGCTCTCTGTGGACACACAGCTCACTATTGAAAGTGCCCGCCGACGTCACCCCACGCAGCCGCACGCAGCCGAACTCTCTCTCCACTGGAGCCTATTGGCTGTGATCTCTCCCGCCCGCCAATGAAAACTTGCTGATGCCTCAAAAGGGGGCGGGTCAGATGCACATTGCAGGAATACGACTCGCTTGATTGCGGGTATGTCACACACTTCAAAAGCTGATTGGCTTTTGATTTTTTCCACCCGCAGCACCGCCCCTTCACCTGCTTCCGCCCCGAGGCCTGGCCCCGCCGACCCTGCACACAAGGTAACAAACATCTGAACGGAGCGGAGGGACGGGGGCGGGGCTAAAAATCGATTATGGCGGTCGCCTGCATCGGGCTCGCATCGGGCACACCCGAATCGCGATGCACCGATGCAGCGATTATATTTGACACCCCTATCTAACACAATCATTTTTTTAACCGATGGTGTGTAGGCACATCAGACCATCAGTCAGCTTCATCGCTTAACCGATGAAAGCGGTCCTTCGGATGGACTGATTGTGTGTACGCGGCCTAAAGCCCCGTACACGCGGTCGGACTCTTGCCCAACCAACATCAAAATCTGGAACTTTTCGCATTTGTCCGACCGTGTGTACGTTCCATCGGACCAACTTTTTTGGCTTTCATCGGACAAAAAGTTGGGTCTGCAAACGGACCAACTTTCAGGCAACAAAAGTCTGATGGTGCAAAGTCCGATCGTGTGTACAGCAAACCATCGGACTTTTGAAAATTACAAATGCGCATGCTCAGAACCAATGTTAAAATCAACCAACAATAGCAAAAGTTAACCAAAGGGTGGCAGTAAAGAGCAGAAAAGAGCAGAAAAACCACGTGATGATGGGAAAGTTTTAGAAAAGTTTGCAGAAAAGTCGGACTGTGTGTATGCTATGGGTGTGACCGGACAAATCAATTAGGACAAAAATCCAAGGGAAATTTTGTTGGATGTCCTACCGTGTGTCTTAAGTCTTTAGACTGCAACTGATCCTCATCTCCTGAGAGGGAGTTGTCACCATCCGAATGCTCATCTGATGAGAGAGCCAGAGCAGATGAAGGGGATCTAACCTGCTATCTTTCAAGGCGGTTGCGATTATAGTGGCAATCCTTCCTTCTAAGCCATCCAAAGCAACTTTTAAAGCGTCCTCAGTGAAATATACAGGAGCTGCCATAGGAGAAGCTGCAGAACCAGACAGGGGCACATGATCATCCTTGTACCTCTTCTCGGGGACATAGTCCTTACTGCAAAGCAAAGGTACTATCCACAAAAAATGCAATCACTGTTGTGCTATAGTCTTACAATACACAAATATCGGCTTACTGCACAACCTGATGCCAAGTAGGAATCTTAGGTTTGCCTGGTTCAATCCACATGGGTGCTTACAGCCCACAGTTCTGTGTCCATGCTGCTTTGCAAAAGGCTTCTGGCGTGCTGGACTTTAAATCAGCTGTCTATTGGCGCCTGCACACAGGTCCACCGTGTCTGCTCACGGGCACGAGCAACCACGGCCCTCCCCCTCTCCATAGACAATATAAAGCGCGCGCAAGCCGACCATCATGGCAGCACCCAGGGCGAAGAGGAAAGGGATCACTGGAGGCTTCATTGGGGGGACCCCTGTATGCGTTTGTGGCAGAGCTTGCAGTGGTTGAGGTGAGTGATGTTTTAACTGATCGACTTCACTGAGCGTGTCCTGGATGGCTATGTAAGAATACACCAGATATGCACTTACTCCCTCCAGTGGTGAAAGCCAGGAAAGACATCCTAATCACAGAAGATATTAATTAAAATAAAGAGAGTGCGAAAAAATAAACAAAAATGGGAGGAGGACATAGGCCCTATAACAACGGAACAATGGGCACGGATATTGGAGTTGGGTACATTAGTGTCACTCTTCCCGTCACAGAGAGTATCCCACCTATTTTTAGTACACAAAGTATACTATACCCCAAAGAGGTTATATATGTTTGGAAGGAAACCAGATGACAAATGCCCTAGGTGTCAAAATACAGGAGACCTTATACACATGATGTGGAAATTCCCGAAACTATACAGATACTGGGTTAAGGTATTAGATATAATAAAATCAACCTTTAGGATAGCTCTGGAACTGGAGGCCAGAGTATGCCTATTGGGTTGTAAAGAGGCATGAGCAAAGGGGCAATACAGCAGCGGTTATAAGGTGCCTCTTCCAGGCTAGAAAATTGATAGTCCAAAACTGGCAATCACAAAATGCACCTACATTATTGGAATGGGTCAATGTGATAAACTCGACGATATGGAAGGAAAAATCAGTTTTAACTAAAAGTTTAATAAATTTAAAACGCTGTGGCTGAGCAGAATCGAAAGCCCACCCTAGAGGGGCAGAAGAAGTGAGGGCTAGTAGCCAGAGATTAGCTGGATGAGAGAGAGAGTAAACAGAGAGAGAGCTGTACCTGCTAGATAAAAGGGATAAACCCACTTGGAAGTAGGAGGGAGGGAGAGAGAGAGAGAGAGGAGAAAGAATAGAGAAATGGAAAGACACTGCAGGAGCGATAGAGGTCGTGTGTGAGGTACAAATAAGATAATGGGGGAAAAGGGGGGGTGGTTTATGGGGATGGCGAGCACTTTAAAATTGTAATAATGTGTTTATGCATAAAGATGTATCTAATTTAAATAAGAGTATTTTTGTATTGAAGAAAACAATAAAGAATATACAATTAAAAGAAAAAATGATCCTCTCGTACCTTATCCACGTCGCAGGAATGCTACTAAGAAGTAGTTCCAGCTTTCACCAATCACAGAGGGTAAGTTGTGCCAACCTTCAGGTTTACCAAGGGTTCATTAGGCCGCGTACACACGATCAAATATATCTGCTGAAACTGGTCCGCAGACCAGTTTCAGCGGACAGATTCGATCGTCTGTACGGGCTAGCAGATAGTTTCCAGCAGACAAAAGTTTTAAAGCATGCTTTAAAACTTGTCTGCTGGAAAGCCGTCTGTCCGACATGTCCGCTGGTTAGTACGCCTAACCAGCGGCCAAAAATCCCCCGCATGCGTCGAATGGATTTGACGCATGCGTGGAAGTATTTTGCTTCCAGGTTTGGTGACGTCCACGTCACCGCGCTGTCTGTCCGCTGGGATTTTGGTTTGATCGTGTGTACACTGCCTTAGAGAAACCTCATACCTGGACCTGTAGAATACTCTGCCAGTAACATTTTGTGTCACAGTTGCAATAGTACACCAAAGCCTGGATCCCAGAGCCCAGACCTCCACAGAGAGATATTACAGGCAAACCTGTACATGAGGCCCGGGTACCACCCATCTTAGGCTTTTTTTTTTTTTTTAAGCCATCTTAGGCTTTTGATAGCGGCCCGAGGTATGGATCCGGTTATAGCTCCTAGGCCTCTGCAGAAAGACCATCAAAAGAGCTTTTTCTTCTTAGCACATGTTCAACGTGACCAACCTTAGACACTAGCAAAAAAAAACTGAAGTACTCTCCATTTGGGAGGGGCTATATAGGGAAGGAACTCAATTCTAATTGGGTTAACCAGTGTCCAATCACCTGTGGTGACTACATAACCCATTAAGTAATTAAGGCTCTGTGTCCCATGATGTATGAGCAAGAAAAAGTAGTACTTCTACAGCTACACTAAGCTAGATGTTGAAGGAGGATCAAGACTAGTAGCCTATTCATTCATAAAGGAGATAAGAGGACCAGCAAAAAAAGGGAATTTAGCTAAAACTTGAGAAATCATATATTTTATAGCACTGGTCTCCAAACTGTGGCTCAGGGACTGGATGTGGCCCTTTGCTTGCCTTTATCTGACCCTTGGGGTACTATTACACCATCTGACACCAATGATGGGGCACAATTCCCCGTACTAACACTCTCAATGGGGCCCTATTTTGCATTTTAAAACCAATTAAGGGGCACTGATGCCGGGGGAATTTTCTACACCCACTAGCCACTGTCCATCCCCCCTAAAGCCTAAAAAACAGTAAATTGCCCCTTTGCTTAGAAAGCCTGGGGACCCCTGCTTTACGGTCTAGCCTGGGAATGCTTGTCACAGACCACAATAACTGCCCGGAAGGTTCTGGTGGACTTATTTTATATTTTTTCTGGATTTGTGTTTACTACTGAGCAAGAGTGGTGTCCCTGAAGAGTAGGCAAATAATGTCTGACTGTTAAATGAAATAATTATTTAAATTATTATTGTGTATTATATACAGTCATGCTCAAAATTGTTGGCACCCCAGGAATTATTCCTGAAAATTAAGTATTTCTCAGTGAAAAGTATTGCAGTAACACATGTTTTGCTATACACATGTTAATTCCCGTTGTGATATTGGAACAAAATGGGCTGCTCAAAATTCTTGGCATCCTTTCAAAATTGTAGATAAATAAGATTGTTTCAGGCATGAGATGCTCCTTAAGGCCTCTTACACACAGATCAGTTTTTCTTCAGGTTTTTCTTTTCAGTTTACCAAATCCATCTAATATGAGGTCAAACCTCAAGAGTCTCAATTTGTATGCAATCAGGCAGGCCCTTGTACTACATAGTTTTGGTAAACTGAAAAGAAAAACCTGAAGAAAAACTGATCTGTGTGTAAGAGGCCTTAAACTCACCTGGAGCAAGTAACAGGTGTGGGCAATATAAAAATCACACCTGAAAGCAGATAAAAAGGAGAGAAGTTCACTTAGTCCCCTTTCACACTTATACGACTTGTCCCACGATTTTGGACTGCAAAATTGTATGACAAGTCATTTTCCATTATTTTCAATGGCTACCATTCATACTGGCACGACTTTAAGTAGTGCCGACTTCAAAGTAGTCCTTGCACTACTTTGGTCCGATTTTGATGCCACTTACACAGGCATTCATTGAAATCGTGGCCGCGAATCGCAGCAAAATAGCGGTAAAATCGCGGCCGCGAAATCGCGGTAAAATCGCGCGACTTTATAGTCATATAAGTGTGAAAGGGACCTTAGTCTTTGCATTGGGTGTTTGTGTGTGCCACACTAAGGCCTTGTACACACGGCTGAATATATCCGCTGTGAACGGTCCCCGGACCATTTACAGCGCATATTTACGCCGGGGTGTTTTGATCCGATGGCTGTACACACCATCGGATCAAATTCCCCGCCGGCGGACAGCGCGGTGACGCGGCGGTGACGTTGACGCCGCCACGTCACCGCACCAGGAAGTAAACACTTCCGCGCGCATGCGTCGGATCCATTCACAGGATACGACGCATGTGCGGCAAGATATGTCCGCTGGTTTGCCGTACTAACCAGCGGACATATCTGACGGCCAGCTATCCGGCGGAATTATTTCAAAGCATGCTTTGAAATTTTTCCGCTGGATGAATCCGGCAAAAAGCGTCCGTTTGCCCCTACAGACGAGGGGATTTTTCGGCTGAAATGGTCCGTCGGACCATGTTCAGCGGAAATATCCCCTCGTGTGTACAAGGCCTAAGCATAGACAACAGAAAGAGTAGAAGAGAACTGTCTGAGGACTAGAGAACCAACATTGTGGAAAGATATCAACAATCTAAAGGTTACAAGTCCATCTCCAGAGATCTAGATTTGCTTTTGTCCGCAGTGTGCAACATTATCAACTTTTGCAACCCATGGCACTGTAGCTAATCTCTCTGGGCGTGGACGGAAGAGAAAAATGTATGAAAGATTGCAATGCAGGATAGTCCAGATGGTGGATAAGCAGCCCCAAACAAGTTCCAAAGAAATTCAAGCTGTCCTGCAGGCTCAGGGAGCATCACTGTCAGCGCCAACTATCCGTCGACATTTAAATGAAATGAAACGCTATGGCAGGAGACCCAGGAGGACCTCACTGTTGACACAGAGACAAAAAAAAGTAAAAGACTACAGTTTGCCAAAATGTACTTGAGTAAGCCAAAATCTTTCTGGAAAAACGTCTTTTGGACAGATGAGACCAGGATAGAGCTTTTTGGTAAAGCACATCATTCCACTGTTTAACGAAAACAGAATGAGGCCTACAGAAAAGAAAAGAACACAGTACCTACAGTGAAATATGGTGGAGGTTCAATGATGTTTTGGAGTTGTTTTGATGCCTCTGGCACTGGGTGCCTTAAATGTGTGCAAGGCATCATGAAATCTGAAGATTACCAAAAGGATTTTGTGTCGCACTGTAGAGCCCAGTGTCAGAAAGCTGAGTTCACGTCTAAGATCTTGGATCTTTCAGCAGGGCAATGACCCCAAATTTAAATCCCATTGAACACCTGTGGAGAGATCTTAAAATTACTGTTGGGAAAAGGCGCCCTTCTAATAAGAGAGACCTGGTACAGTTTGCAAAGGAAGAGTGGTCTAAAATTCCGAGTGAGAGGTGTAATGCGGCGTACACACGATCATTTTTCGGCATGGAAAAAAACTTTGTTTTTCAGCATGTCCAAAAAACAAAGTTTTTCCAACTTCATTAAAAACAATGTTGCCCACACACCATTGTTTTTGAAAAATGATGAACAAAGCATGGTGACGTACAACACGTACGACGGAACTCTAAAGGTTCGGAAGTTCTATTTGCCTTTGGGCTGCTTTTAGCTGATTCCTTGTTAGTAAAAGACGATTCACGCTTTTTTGTCTGTTACAGCGTGATAAATGTGCTTACTCTATTATGAATGGTAGTTTTACCAGAACGAGCGTTCCCATCTCATAACTTGCTTCTGAGCATGAGCGGGTTTAAAACGTTGTTTTAGCCCACACACGATCATTTTTTACAACCCGAAAAACAACATTTTTTAAAACGACGTGAAAAAATGCAGCATGTTCGAATTTCTTTTTTGTCGTTTTTCAGAAGATGAACAACGATGTGAAGCCCACACATGATCATTTTAAATGACGTTTTTAAAAACGTTGTTTTTTTTTATACCGAAAAATTATCGTGTGTATGCGGCATGAGAAGCTTATTGATGGTTATAGGAAGCAACTGATTTCAGTTATTTTTTCCAAAGGGTGAGCAACCAAATATTAGGTTAAGGGTGCCAAGAATTTTGAGCAGCCCATTTTTGGAGTTTTGTGTGACATTATGTCCAATTTGCTTTTTTTCCTCCCTTTTTTTTTTTGTTTTGTTCCAATACACACAAAGGGAATACACATGTGTATAGCAAAACATGTGTTACTGCAATACTTTTCTGTGAGAAATACTTTCTGGAAAAATTCCTGGGGTGACAACAATTTTGAGCATGACTGTATATTATACAAGATTTCTATATTGCCAACAATCTGTGCAGAGCTTTACAAAGTAAAGGGAACGATTACAGATACAGTGCAATAATCTAAAAAGGAGGGGAGAGTGATACAAAAGATAATAATTGTGAGTGTGGAGCTGATGGAGAATATAGAATTATAATTTTTAGGGGATGTGGAAAAGGCTTCCCAGAAGAGATGAGTATTTAGGGATCATCTAAAGACAAACAGATTAGGAAATAGCTGGACAGATTGGGGTGTGGAGTTACAGAAGACAGAGAAGCTATAGAGACAAGCATGAGAGAAAGTACAAAAGAGCTGGCCACTGATCTGTTAGTAAGGTGGATGAGTCTAATAGCAACATTCGTGTTAGAATGAAGGAGGGATAGCCTATCTATATACCGTTACATCCAGCATACTGCTGACATCGACAGTATGCTGGATTTTTTTTTTCCGCAGTACTTACCGTCTTATAGTTGTTTTCACCTGGCTTCTGGGTTCTCGCTCCCCCGGGGAGTATGCGTACCTAAGACGAGGCATAGATGATTGACGTGCGGGTAAAGCGCGTCACGCCTTCTGAAAAAAGGGATTTTTAATAACAGCTTACCTGTAAAATCCTTTTCTTGGAGTACATCACGGGACACAGAGCGCATAGTCATTACATATGGGTTATATGGGTACCTTCAGGTGTGGACACTGGTGTAATCAACTTCACAGGAAGTTCCTCCCTATATAACCCCCTCCCACTGAGAGTGCTTTAGTTTTGTAGCAAGCAATTTCTCTGAGGTTACACAATGTTCCCCAAAAAGAGGGGTGGGAGCTCTGTGTCCCGTGATGTACTCCAAGAAAAGGATTTTACAGGTAAGCTGTTATTAAAAATCCCTTTTTCTTGATCGTACATCACGGGACACAGAGCGCATAGTCATTACATATGGGATGTCCCAAAGCAATGCTCCATGAAGGGAGGGAGACCGTAAGGCCAAAAATAGCCAAACAGAAAATATATCAGGAGGTAAAATAGCTCCACCAACAGAAAAAAAGGGGCGTGAACCGGGCCAGAGGATTCTATACTGCTGCCCGTAGGACCGCCTGCCCAAATGCTGCGTCCGCAGCCTTTGTGACGTCCAACTTATAAAATTTAGTAAACGTATGTACGGAAGACCAGGTTGCCGCCTTGCAAACCTGTGCCATAGAGATCTGATGGTGTGCCGCCCAAGAGGCACTCATGGCCCTCGTAGAATGGGCCTTAACTGATAAGGGCGGTGGAACGCGCTTCAGACCATAGGCCTGAAAAATCAGCTGCTTAATCCACCTAGCCAAGGAAGACTTGGCAGCCGGCTGACCCTTCTTGGGGCCATCCGGAAGAATGAAAAGCACATCTGTTTTCCGAATCTTTTCTGTAGCCTTGAGATAAACCCTCATGGCTCGGACCACATCCAAAGTATGAAGCAATCTTTCCTCTCTGGACTGGGGAGTAGGAAAGAAGGATGGTAGGACTAGGTCCTGATTCAAGTGAAAACTGGATATGACCTTAGGAAGGAAAGAAGGCTGAGGCCGCAGAACCACTCTGTCCTTATGCAGAATCAGGTACGGTTCCCTGCAAGACAAGGCTGCCAGCTCGGAGACCCTTCTGGCCGAAGCCATAGCCACCAAGAAAACCAACTTTCGGGTTAGCAGCACAAGAGGGATTTCTGTCAGAGGTTCAAACGGCTGCTTTTGTAAAGCTGACAAGACCAGATTTAAATTCCAGGGGCAGAGGGGAGCTCTAATAGGGGGGATTCACATGCAAGACCCCCTGCAAGAAGGTTTTCACAAGCGAATGTGTGGCCAAAGGCCTTTGAAAGAGCTAACCCCTTGTCAACGCCAACCTGGAGGAATCGCAAGATCCTGTCAATAAAAAACTTGCGAGGATGCCCTCCTTGAGACTCGCACCACTCCACATAGGTTCTCCAGACTCTGTAATAGATATTTCTAGAGACTGGCTTTCCAGCTTGAATTAACGTAGATATGACTTGGGCAGAGAGGCCTCTGCCCTTAAGAATTAGAGATTCAGCCGCCAAGCCATCAAATTTAGCTGCTGTGAAGCAGGGTGGTAGATCGGGCCCTGAGACAGCAGATCTGGGCGCAGGGGGAGTGGCCACGGTGCCCTTACTGACATCCTCACGATGAGTGCGTACCAAGCCCTTCTGGGCCAGGCTGGGGCCACCAGGATCACCGGCCTGCGCTCCACCCTGATCCTTCGTAGAAGGCGGGGAATCATCTGTAGTGGAGGAAACGCATACAGGAGAGAAAACTGGTGCCAGGGGCAAACCAACGCATCGGTCCCGTAGGCCGAGGGGTCCCTGGCTCGGGATACGAATTTGTCCAATTTCTTGTTGAATCTTGTTGCCATGATGTCTACATCGGGAACTCCGAATCTTTGGCAAATCTCTTGGAATACCTGGGGGTGAAGAGACCACTCTCCCGGGAGTAACTGTTGACGACTCAAAAAATCTGCTTGAGAATTGTCTATCCCTCGGATGAACACTGCTGAGATGCAGGGTACATGGGCTTTGGCCCATGAAAAAAATCAGGTTTACTTCCCTTTGAGCCGCCAGGCTCCTTGTGCCCCCTGGTGGTTTATGTATGCCACCGCCGTGGCATTGTCGGACTGTATCCTTACTGGCAGACCCTGCAGGGGAAGAGTCCAGGCGACCAGGGCCAACCGAGCAGCTCTGATCTCTAGGACATTGATGGGAAGCAGACTTTCTGCCTCTGACCACTGTCCCTGCTGGGTCCGTTTTCCTAAGATTGCCCCCCAACCTGTTAGGCTGGCATCTGTGGTTACTATTTTCCACGAGATGGGGCAAAAGGTTTTCCCTTTTGATAATTTTTGAGGGATCAGCCACCAGTACAGGCTGTGCCTGACTCCTGGGGAAAGAACTAATGGACGGTCTAATGCCTGTATGGACTTGTTCCATGCAGAGAGAATAGCTGCTTGCAGAATTCTGGTATGGATCTGGGCATAGGGCGCTGCTTCGAAGGCGGCCACCATCTTTCCCAGCAGTCGCATGCATAGGCGAATAGTCGGCTTCTTTTTGCCTAAGACTATTTGAATCGTTTGAATCAACGACCTGATCTTCTTTTGAGGTAAAAATACCCTCTGGCATTCTGTATCTAACCGAAAGCCTAGATATTCCAACTGTCTTGTGGGTTGTAACCTTGATTTTTCTTGGTTCACAATCCACCCGAACTCTTCTAGATGCCGCACTGTGCGGACTACTGCATGATTGAGGTTGGAAGCTGAACTGTCGATAACCAGGAGATCGTCCAGGTATGCTAGGACCAAGATGCCTTCTGTCCTTAGGACGGCTAGCACCGGGGCTAACACCTTTGTGAATACCCGTGGAGCTGTTGCCAACCCGAAAGGGAGGGCTACGAACTGGTAATGACTTTGATTTATCGTAAAACGAAGAAACTTGTGATGTGCTGGGTAAATCGGCACATGCAGATATGCATCCTTTATGTCTATAGATGCTAGGAAGTCGCCCTGATGCAGGCTGGCTGTCACTGAACGTATGGAGTCCATACGAAAGGTCTGAATCCTTAGAAAGCGATTTAGGCGTTTGAGGTCTAATATAGGCCTGACGTCGCCATTGGGTTTTGGTATAACAAAAAGGTTGGAGTAGAATCCCAGACCCCTTTCTTGGGTTGGTACTTCTACAATTACTCCTTGGAGCAAGAGGCGATCCAACGCCTTTACGAGAGAGGCCCTCTTTAACGGGTCGCTTGGAAGACTTGACCCCTGAAAATGAGGAGGGGGGATTTCTCGAAACTCTAGTTTGTAGCCTGAGGCTACTACGGACCGAACCCAAGCGTCGGGAATTCTGGCCTTCCAGACTTCGGAGAAAAACTGAAGCCTCCCCCCCACCCAAGAGAGTGGGGGCGCCCCTTCATGAATCTGACTTGATGACTGGTTTAGCCGGCTTGCGAGACCAGGGCCTCTTGTTTGCCGCGGCTTGTCCCTGTGGGCGGCTATTAACTGCTGAACGCCCGGGAGGCCGTCGATACTGACGAGAAGTCGAAGGGGCCGAGCCTACAATGGCCTGTCGTTTAAACGTGGGCCCACGCGGTCTTTTCTTGACCGGTAAGGAAGTACTTTTTCCACTTGATATGGTGTGGATATATTTATCTAGGTCTTCCCCGAATAGTCTTCCCCCATGAAAGGGAAACCCTGCTAAAAGCTTTTTGCAGGGTGCCTCTGCTGACCAGTTCTTTAGCCACAAAAGACGACGCATGTGAACCATCAGTAGAGATGAACGGGATGCCTGTTGGATGGAGTCCTTAATAGCATCTATTGCAAAGCAGAGAGCCCTAGGGAATTCTGCTAATTCATGAGTATGCTGAGCCGGCATGTCCTTTAATATATGTTTTGCCTGATCCTTCAAGGCCTGACAAACACCAATGGCTGCTACTGCTGGCTGAACCATGGCACCTACTGAGGTGAAAGCTGCTTTCAGTAGGGTCTCGAATTTCTTGTCGACCGGATCCTTGAACATATGGACATTTTCAACCGGACAAGTCAGGGATTTATTCACGCAGGAAATGGCTGCGTCCACTGTAGGGAGAGCCCATTTCTTTACATATTCCTCTTCCATAGGGTAGAGAATAGAGAATCTTTTAGGAGGGACAAAGATTCTATCAGGTCGAGCCCAATCCTGGTAAATCACGTTCCGCAGAAGGGGGTGCATTGGAAAAGATGCACAAGTTAATGGAGCCTTTAAAGAACCCAATGAGGATACCTCCGGGGCTACTAGTTCTGGCACTGGAAGTTTAAAGGCAGTGCGAACCATATCTGTCAAAGACTGGATCCACAGGCCCTCCGCTTGAGAGGCCGAAAAATATTCATCTATAGTGGAATTTTCCCTGTCTGAACCGTCGGGACTTGGGTCTGCCTGATCCCCTTGTGGGTCCCGTTCCTCTGAAGAGGAGACCTCCGCATCTGAAAACCCCACACTGGGTGAGGGGGATCTAGCCCGCTTGCTACTTGGGCAAGGACGGGAAAGCAACGCAGTTAACCTTTTCTCTAGCCCACACATGGTGGCTGCTAGCATTTCTTCCGTCACGTAAACGGGAATGGGTGGATCGGGGGCCGCCTCTGCCCCCAGCACCCCCAATGGCTCTTGTACTATGCCACTCGGTGTCCTGACTGGCGAGGGTGGGGCCGTAGAAGCCTGGCCCAAATCCTCTGACCCCGATGGAGACCCCTTTTGCTTTTTGGCACCTTTAGCAGCCTTGGCTGGTCCAGATCCCTTTGGAGCCATTGTACAACCTTGGGTCACCCCTATAGCCAACACCTGACTGTTGCAGCTAGGAGTAACCAATATGAGGGCAGGTATGAGGAAAATGAAAAAGAACTAATTTCTCTCTTTTTCTTTTTTTTTTTCAAAAAAATTTTTTTTTTTTTTTTTACCCGCCTGGGAGGTGGCAATACTGAGGAAACCTGTGAGTATTGACACACCAATGCCCGTTAGCCGGAGTCCAAGGTAGACTCAGATACTGCTGGATCTAAGGCTGAGTCCCTTTAAGCAAAAAAACTTTTTTTTTTTTTTTTCTGGTCAATAGTGGACCTAAGTCCTAGACCTGAAGATCCACAAAACCGCCACTAGGTGTCCCTGTGTGGCCAAAAGACCCAGCTGCACGCTCTGTATCCTTTCTTCCTCTGCCTCCAGGAGGAAAGACCAGCCAGAGAGAAGTTTTCCCTTTATACAGACCCTGACGCTGCTGGCCCGCCCCCCCGACGCACGCCGACGCTATAAAAGGCGGCGTGCACGCGCGCGCGTATGCGCGCGCACACACGCGCACACACGCGCGCACACACGCGCGCACAATCGCGCGCACACACGCGCGCACACACGCGCGCACAATCGCGCGCACCACGCTGAAACCACATGGAGGAAGCAGAGCAGAGGAACAACATGGACCAGCGTTATGCAGCACCAACAGACACCAGGTAAGCACTAATCTTATTGTAGTGCACACACAGCGAGGAAGCTGTCCCCTTGGGCTTCCTAAGAAACAGGAGTTTTTACCAGCAATTTCCTCTTTAAAACATGTGGGGTTGCAGTATCAGTGTTAACAGGCAGACCTGGGGTGAGTAGCAAATATATAACTTACACAAGTATACATATATCTACATGTTATCTGGGTAAACATTAGAATCCCATCCTGCCTCAACAGACATAGTGGAGATAGTGGCTGATGCACCAGCATACTGTTAGCCAACCCAGAACCCCCAGGGGGATACCTACTGTCGAACCAAGTCCCGCAGGTTCCCTCTTACCTGCTCCACGCCGCAGGGTATTGCAAAATGCAAGAGGCCCAACCTTCCCCCATCTCCGTGGGTATTGTCTTGGACCTTCAGGGACCGGGGTCCTGTGTTAAGGAACCCACACCCCTGGACCTATATAGCATCCTGGCATCAGTAGCATTTAGTTCTTGGAAGAGACTAAGGCACTGGAGCCCAGAATCCAGCCCTCCAAGGAGAGGCATTATAGGCAAAACCCCACTCCAGCAGGGCCCGGGTACCGTACATCTTGGCTCTGAAGCACTTCGGATGGATCCGGCTAGCTATCCTGGGTCCCGAGACCTCCGAGGGACAGCTAGACGTGACCAACACCTAAGACACTGGCGAAAAAACTAAAGCACTCTCAGTGGGAGGGGGTTATATAGGGAGGAACTTCCTGTGAAGTTGATTACACCAGTGTCCACACCTGAAGGTACCCATATAACCCATATGTAATGACTATGCGCTCTGTGTCCCGTGATGTACGATCAAGAAATATCTGAGCTGGAACTCGGCTCCTTACGGCGCCTGCGCAGTCAGCTGTACACGGCAGGCGCAGGCGCCGTATAGCGCCGTAAAAAGCTGAGTCCCAGTTTGGATATTTTCGGAAGGCTTTACCCGCACGTCAATCATCTATGCTGAATGAAAACAACTATAAGATGGTAAGTACAGCAAAAAAAAAAACGCATACTGCAGATGTCAGCAATATGCTGGATGTAATGGTATATAGTTGTTTTTCAGGGTGAACCTCCGCTTTAAGTCAAGAAAAATGGATTTGCAACAGTGGAAGCAAGAGATCAATCAGGGGGTAAATTAGTATCTTTGAGGTGTTGTTAAGAGGGGAGGGGTGAATTTTGGGCATGTTACAGAGATAAGTTGAAAAAGATTTGGACAGCGATTGGATGTGGAACCTAAAGAAGAGGACAGAGTCCAGGATTACACCTATCACTCTTGCATTAGTGGAGGGACTGAAAGTTGTGCTATTGATCTTGATGGAAGTGTCAAGGAGTAGACATGGAGGACAAGAAAAGACAACTTACCCTTACTGGAAACATTCATACAGAAGTATACACCATAAATCTGATACACGTAAATCGTCCCAGGTTTCATGTACATTGCAATATTTCTCTCTGTCCGCTTGCCACCTCTGGAATGTGAAGCTTCATCTTCACCTCCTAAATAGGACTCCGTCTCAACAATCTTGGCACGAAGTTCTGATCCATCTGGCAGCTTACGAACTAAAATCTAAAAAACGAGAGTTGCAAATAAGGAAACAAATCTTGCTCTACATTAAATTAAATAAAGTAGAATACAGTTAGTCAGTTAGGCCATTCGGGAGCCAGAAGGCTGGTGTCTTTCTTTAGGAGACAGAGAACATGTCTTTCTGCTAACAGAGAAGGCTCAAAACATTACACATCAGGTAGATTTTTCTAGGCGAGTTGTATGCTTTGTTTCAGGGCTTGTTTAACCTGAGCTTTACTACTAATACTAAGGAATAAAACTATTTCAGACAGACTTTGCAAAAAAACTAATATGTCAGCCAATACTACAGTAATAAAGATAATTTCTGATGAGTAAAATCTGTAACAAGCTTTCAAAAAGGGATAAAACTGTCCACAGGCCTGGACTGGGACAAAAAAACAGGCCAGGCAAGAACAAACCAACTTTTTCAGGGACCGGGGGGGGGGTTTGGGAGAGATGTTGGTAGACATTCGTGGAGATGGCTGGTTTCAGTCCTCCACGCTGTAATGTGCATAGACACTGTGGTATAAAGGGCACTGCACTGTAAAGGGGTACCCTTTTACAGTGCAGTCCCCTTTATATTACAGTGTCTCAGTCCTGGCCATATAACGCTAGTACTGTCTGTCTCCTATTGTGCCCACACTGCCCTGGTGGTACGGTGCAGTGTGGCTCTCTCTGGTGGTACAGTACAGCGTGGCTTTCGTGGCTCTCTGGTGGTGCAGTACAGCGTGGCTCTCTGGTGGTGCAGGTACAGCATGGCTCTCTCTCTATGGTTGGTGCGGGTACAGAGTTGTTCTCTCTGGTGGTGCGGTACAGAGTGGCCTTCTCTGGTGGTACAGTACAGTGTGGCTCTCTCTGGTGGTGCGGGTACAGCGTGGCTCGCTCTCTCTCTGGTGGTGTGGTACAGCATGGCTCTCTCTCTCTGGTGGTACAGTGCAACGTGGCTGGTGTCAGTCCTCCATGCTGTAATGTGCAGGGACACTGTCATATAAAGGGGACTGCACTGTAAAGGGGCACCCTTTTACTGTACAGTCCCCTTTATATTACAGTGCCTCAGTCCTATTGTGGCCATATAATGCTAGTACTGTCTGTCTCCTATTGTGCCCACACCACCCAGTGACACTGACCTTCTCTCTCTGGTGGTCCTGGACAGCATGGTGCTCTCTTTCTGGTGGTGCAGTACAGCATAGCTCTCTGGTGGTACGTTACAGTATGGCTCTCTGGTTGTGCAGGACATCGTGTGTCTCTCTGGTGGTGCGGTGTAGCGTGGCTCTCTCTCTGGTAGTGCGGTGCAGCGTAGCACTCTCTCTCTGTTGGTGCAGTGCAGCATGGCACTCTCTGGTGGTACGGTACAGCGTGGCTCTCTCTGGTGGTATGGTACAGGGTGGCCCTCTCTCTGGTGGTACGGTGCAGCGTGCCTCTCTCTGGTGGTACGGTGCAGCGTGCCTCCGTTTCTCTGGTGGTACATTACAGCGTATTTTTCTGGTGGTGTAGTACATCGTGGCTCTCTGGTGGTGCAGGTACAGCGTGGTTCTCTCTCTCTCTATCGTGGTAAGGGTACAGTGTTGCTTACTCTGGTGGTGCAGTACAGTGTGGTTCTCTCTGGTGGTACGTACAGTGTGGCTCTCTCTGGTGGTCCAGGTACAGCGTGGCTCTCTCTCTGGTGGTGCAGTACAGCGTGGCTCTCTCTCTGGTGGTGCGGTAGAGGGTGGCCCTCTCTCTGGTAGTACGGTACAGGGTGGCCCTCTCTCTGGTGGTACGGTGCAGCGTGGCTCTCTCTGGTGGTACGGTGCAGCGTGGCTCTCTCTCTCTCTGGTGGTACGGTGCAGCGTGGCTCCCTCTCTCTGGTGGAGCGGTCCTCTTTCTTTTTCATGTCTCCTGTAGTACCTGCTTGTTTCCAGGTTTTTTTCTTCCCCCCCCCCAGCAGAGTGCATGTTGGGGACTGTAGCCGCCTCCCTGCTGACATCAATTGGGCCTCCTGTCTCTGGGACTACATTTCTCATGATGCCCCACTAGTTATTTCTGATTGGCCCTCCACTGTGGCCAATTGGGAGGGAAGCATGACGTTTTCTTTTCTCCCATGCTGCCGACAAGCTCGACATGAGAAAGGGTGAGGGGGGTACATCCTGACAGCGGCCTGCAGCTCCCCCCCTTACCCCACTATGCGGATGGACAACTATGGCTGGAGGAGGAGCAGTCTGTAGGGGCTGATAACGATACTGTCAGCTCAGCTCTGAGGCTGAGCTGTGTGTGAGAGACACACAGTTCAGCCCATGCAGCTGCTAGTTCCACCTGAGAAGGCATAGGCAAGTGACCTGTGTTAACCCTGTCCAGGCCGCAGTCACCCCTTACCTCCCGCTGTGCGTCCTGATCATCACGGTGGCCCAGGCCCACCGGGCAAATGCCAGGTTTGCCCTATGGCCAGTCCGGGCCTGACTGTCCTACTCGCACACCAACATTTTTCCAGAAAATGTAAGTGTGTGTTTTTTATAATCTATATTTAAAGCAGGACACGGGGGGGGGGGGTGTTTTCATAGTTTTAAGGCTGCTTTCTTATCTTTCTAGAATAGGTAGTCCATCTTCTGATTGCCTCTGTAGTTTTTGAGAAACAGCCTGTACATTTTTTAAATAATGGGGTTGATTGCACTCCCATGCAAAACTAAATCTGTAGCTTTAGTTGCAGTAGACCCGTAACATTTCTGCATGCAAAATTAATTGATAAGCAAATGGGTTAATATATGCCCCCCAATTTATTAGCTCCAAATGCTTTAATCACAGCTGACTCAAGGCAAAGGCTATCCATAACACAGGTGGTTGCTACAATAAGGCAAATTACCAGCAACATAATCTGATTGCTGTACTTTCATCAACAATTCAGCTTTTGAAATTCTTACACTACGAGTGTACATATCTACATTCATAGCATATATTCCCATCGCAATTCTTATCTTGGAGCAAAATATACTATCTGCTAAATCACACAGGGATGCTAGAAAAATTTTATAGTGGTATTTAAGCTTCATCTTTATCACTTCCTACTTATAACTGTGGCTCAGGACATGAACAGTGTGAGGCAAAGGTAGCCAACCAGTGCATAGACTGAGCTGAAGGAAGGAGAAAGTAGAAAGAGCTAGCTGCAATTCACCACAGTGACCTGATTCCAATTATAAGCAAGCATTTCATAATGTTTACCTTGCTAGAAGTAAGGTGTTGGACTTGTTTAATCCTTTATAACCCTTTACCTCCACAAGTTAAAGGGGTTGTAAATCCTCAATACGTTCTGTAGTGCAGCAGCCCACCAGAGCCCCCCTTTTAATTACCTGAACCTGATCTTTCCAGTGACAGGAATGAGCACAGCAGCTCCAGCCGCTGTCTCGGGTCCTCATTGGATAGATTGATAGCAGCAGGAGCCATTGGCTCCTGCTGCTGTCAATCATATTCAACGACGCAGGAGATGGGAGGCGGAACCGAGTCCTGCTGTCTGTGTCAATGGACTCGGAAGCATCTACACGAATGCCCCCATGGAAAGCACTTCTCTGTGGGGGCACTCGAGAAGAGGAGGAGCCATGAGCACCATGGAGGGACTCCAGAAGAGGAGGTAAGTTTGAGATGTTTGTTATTTAAAAAAAATTAAAAAACTTTTACAACCCCTTTAAGAACTTTGACTGATTTCTGCTTGGAAATGCAGTAAATTACCATTTCCTGGGGGTGTAGCCTGAACGGCATGGTGTGAGGAGTGTTGAATGGGAGCTCCGCTCGCCAAAGATCCGTAACTAACCATCCTGGGTCACCGCCGAATAAATCTTCCGATGCGGTTGCAAAGCTTGCCAAATAAGGGCTTACAGAGAAGGAGACTGGGGAGGAAGATGGCGCCGGTTCCTCTGCCCCCGCAGACTCAGCAGCAGAGAACACGGCGCGAGTGCTGGAGGCGATTTCCGATTGTAAAAGTTCCCTGACATGCAAAATCAAGGAGGTGAAGATTGATGTCTCGCTCTTCCGCCAAGACCTGCAGAAACTCAGGGAACGGGTAACTGAGACGGAGACCAGAATTAGCCACGTGGAGGACGAGGTGCCGCCATTGCAGATCGCGGCTGAGCGCCTGCAACACCAGCTTACCATGGTCTTGGCTAGGGTTGTCCCGATACCGATACCAGTATCGGTATCAGGACCGATTCCGAGTATTTGCGGGAGTACTTGTACTCCCGCAAATACCCCCGATACCTAAATAGAATACTCCCCCCCCCGCCGCTCGTCGCACGCCGCACACCGCCCCCCGCCGCTAATCCCCGTGCAACTTGTAAACTTGTAATACCCGCGGCGCCATGTATAGACACGCGATTGGACGGATCCGTCCAATCGCGAGCAAGGGGGGAGTGTCTATACACGATCTGTCCAATCGCGTGTCTATACATGGCGCCGCGGGTATGTGTTGCACGGGGATTAACCCTGCAGCAGCGGCGGAGGTATGGGGGACATGACATGGCTGCAATATGGGGCACAGGACATGGCTGCATATGTGGGGGGACATGACATGGCTGCATATGTGGGGGGACATGACATGGCTGCATATGTGGGGGGACATGACATGGCTGCATATGTGGGGGACATGACATGGCTGCATATGTGGGGGACATGACATGGATGAATATGTGGGGGGACATGACATGGCTGCATATGTGGGGGGACATGACATGGCTGCATATGTGGGGGGACATGACATGGCTGCATATGTGGGGGGACATGACATGGATGCATATGTTGGGGACATGACATGGCTGCATATGTGGGGGGAGATGACATGGATGCATATGTGGGGGGACATGACATGGCTGCAATATATGGGGGACATACATGGCTGCAATATATGGGGGACATACATGGCTGCAATATGTGGGGGGACATGGCTGCATTTGGGGACACGTTTAAAAAAAGTATCGGTATTCGGTATCGGCGACTACTTGAAAAAAAGTATCGGTACTTGTACTCGGTCCTAAAAAAGTGGTATCGGGACAACCCTAGTCTTGGCGGAGCAAGACGATATGGAAAATCATCTCAGGAGATGCAATATATGGTTCGTGGGTCTGCCTGAGGGTGTGGAGGGCTCGAACCCCCCTCGTTCCTGGAAAAACTACTTATTACCACCTTTGGGCGCGCTGAGTTCTCAGTTATGCTCCTGTTTTTCGTGACGCTCTGAATGTGCTCCTCTGTATTCCCTTTATATCCCCTGCCTTTCCTGTCCTATATGAAGAGGAGTACGAACTGCAGCCTCGAATAGTGGTTTAAGATGGCGATCTGCTGCTCGTCATGGTGCCTGTAACATGGTCTCACGTTTCCATATACTCAGGTTCTCCCCTCATATGTTATCCTGGAGATCCTAGGCCTCACTCCTTGTCATGCTGCTTGTTTTACAGCAGATAATCGTCCCGCTAGACGTAGGTGTCCCCGTGGACTTTTTTTGGTTTCATGTACATGCCTGGTTTCCCTGGTCTGGTTGGGCCTGGGTGGTTAGTCTGGCTTATTGCTTGGCGCCCCGCTGGACCAAACACCCCAGTGTATTATGGAAAAATATGAATGATCTGGACACATGCGCTCCCCTTCCGATCATCCACCGCTGCGCACAAAGAGATGTAAAATTCAAAGACCTAGCTGCTGTTTTAGATAATGAGTGAATGTGAAAATATGAACAAAGAAAATAATCACCATAAATATGTGAATAAATAAAGTGTATCAGTCCATAAACAGCGCTGAGAGAATATTGGAATTCTCCTAAAGTATCATAGAGAATCACAGTGCAAGACAGAATATAAACATCTATATAATAAGATGAGTGCATATATCAAGCCGTGAATATAATGTGTTAGACAAAAAGTCCATAAAGGTGATCTAAATTCTTCAGGGATCTTCCACCACACCAAGGTGAACAGTGTTTCCACTCCCCGTCAAAATGGTCACTCACCAGAACTACTTGCCTCAGCACTTGCGTACCTAGGCAGTTCAGCTTAAAACATCAAAGGAAATCCTCAGACGATCATGTGATATCCTATATAGTGCTAAACAAAGATCAAACACTGAGCAGTGAATAACAGCAGTCAACGTCATCCTAAAATCATCTTTTCATGGTTTAGCACTTGGCCACGGCAGACCCACGATCAAACAGACACGATCTCACCACTTAGCAGGTCTGTGGTCGCGTCGGCTGACGATTGGCTTCCCTGGTAGATGAATGGCTCCGAACACAGCACAGCAAGCGTGATGGTAACTCAATCACTGACTATGTAGCCACGCCCCGTTATGTTTCATTACTACTGATTTCCTTTATGGACTTTTTGTCTAACACATCTTATATTCACGGCTTGATATATGCACTCATCTTATTATATAGATGTTTATATTCTGTCTTGCACTGTGATTCTCTATGATACTTTAGGAGAATTCCAATATTCTCTCAGCGCTGTTTATGGACTGATACATTTTATTTATTCACATATTTATGGTGATTATTTCCTTTGTTCATATTTTCACCCCAGTGTATTCGTTTTTTTTTTTTTTCTTTCTTTTTTTGTGTGGTTAATTGCTGGACTCTTGTTATGAGTTTAAGTGCTGTGCTAGAGAGAATCATATATTGCTGCTTGGGAAATACTGGATGGAAGTGTGCTACTACTGTTATGTTATGTATTGGTGTTCTTACTGGGGTCCTGACCTTGGCGTTCCGGGGTCTGCGGGCAGTGTCGGGGGGGCCCCCCTTTTTGGGGGGTGCCCTGGATGCCTGTGCACGGGCCCGGATTGTCTGGGACACTGACTATCGTTACTGTTTGCCATGACCAATGTGAAGTTTATTACATGGAATGTGCGTGGTATTAGGGCCCGCCCGAAACGCAATGCAGTTTTGTCTTTTTTGAAAGCACAGCGGGCTGACATTATGGTATTAGTGGAGACTCATTTAACTGGCCACTCATGATAACACTAAAGAAATCATGGGTGGAATGGGTGTACCAGGCTCCACATACTGCAAAGTCCAGGGGGGTGGCTTAACTGGTGGCTAAAACTGCTCAGTTTGTGATGTTGGTGCTTCATGACGGCGCACAATTCTATGTCACGCATTGATCTAATACTGACATCCCGGATTCTTCTCCCTAGCTTGGACAATGTGGGGTTTAATCCGCGCGTCCTTTCTGACCATGCCTCCTTCTGGATTGAGCTTCAAATTGACTCCCCCCCTCGACTTATGCCTGGAAACCTAAACCCTTCTGGCTTTCGGTCGTCCCTGATTTGGCGGAGGCCGGGCTGAGTGTGACTTTTTTTTCAGACCAATAGGGGAACCGCGTTGTTTGGGGCGGTATGGGACTCCTTTAAGGCTCATGCTAGGCTATACTTGTCCCCAGCGCATTTGCTGGTACCGGAAGACTTCGAATCAGGTGGTTGCGCAGGTGGAACGATCCCTTGCGGAGGCGGAAAGAGCGTTTGTCTCTGACCCCTCCTCGTCCACAGCTGACACTATAAAAATACAGACCCGAGTTGTCTTCTCTTTGAGAAAGCCGAAAGGAAAATATTCTACAGTAAGCAGAGAAAGTATAAGTACGGAGAACAGGCGGGACGACTCCTAGCCTATTTAGCCCATCTGGATCACAGGCCTCCCACAGTGTTTTCTCTCCAGGGCTCTAGAGGTGCTTTGCTCTCTGATCCCGATGAGGTTGCTGGGGAGTTTCGCTCATTCGCCTCACTGTACTCTTCTGTTGCTAATAATCCCAGAGGCGAAATAGTCAAACTTTTGGCTGACATTGAGTTGCCCACGTTGACGGAGTCTCAAGTGGAGACTCTCGAGTCCCCCATCACTATAGACAAAATAACGTACGCGTTGTCTACACTCAAATTCCTCTAAGGTGCCCGGATCAGATGGTCTCCCCCTACAGTTTTACACTGCTTACAGCGAGTCCCTGGTCCCCAGGCTCCAGGAGCTATTTTTTATATATTTTTGAATCCGGTTCCCTGCCTGCTTCTGTGAGGGAGGCTTATATAGTACTCATCCCCAAACCCGACAAGAATCTAGAACTCCCCGAATCTTACCGCCCAATCTCCCTACTTCAGCTTGACATTAAGATCCTTGCCAAGATCCTGGCGTTACGGCTCAATGGTGTGATCCTCAAGTTAATTCACCCTGATCAGACCGGATTCATGCCTGCTAAAAACACGGCATACAATTTGCAAAGACTATGTATGAATTTACAAGCTGGGCATGACTAAGTGGGCTCTAGGGTCGTGGTGTCTCTCGATGCCACTAAGGCGTTCGATTCTGTTGATTGGGACCACCTTTGGGAATGCCTATCGCGTTTCGGCTTTGGGCCTAAGTTTATAAAATGGATCCGCCTTCGGTATCAGGACCCATGCGCCAGGATCTTGGTTAATGGTCGGGTATCGGCCCCTTTTCCCCTATGCAGGGGTGCCCTTTGTCCTCTTTACTGTACTGTATGCTCTGGCAGTGGAGCCCCCTGGCATCCTCCCTCAGGAGGCACCCGGATATTCGCGGTCTCCGCTGTGGGGAGCTGGTCAGCTTATATGCTGATGACATGCTTCTCTACCTGGCAGATGCCAGCCACTCTTTACAGACCGCCCTCGATGTCATCCAGGCTTTTGGTCGGTACTCTGGGCTGCGCATTAACTGGGATACAGTGCCTTGCGAAGGTATTCGGCCCCCGTAAACTTTGTGACATTTTAGGCTTCAAACATAGAGATATAAAAAAATGTGTGAAGAATCAACAACAAATGGGACACAATCATGAAGTGGAACAAAATTTATTGAATATTTCAAACTTTTTTAACAAATAAAAAACTGAAAAATGTATTGAATATTTCAAACTTTTTTAACAAATAAAAAACTGAAAAATGTATTGAATATTTCAAACTTTTTTAACAAATAAACGGAAAAATTGGGCGTGCAAAATTATTTAGCCCCCTTAAGTTAATACTCTGTAGCGCCACCTTCTGCTGCGATTACAGCTGTAAGTCGCTTGGGATATGTCTCTATCAGTTTTGCACATCGAGAGACTGACATTTTTGCCCATTCCTCCTTGCAAAACAGCTCGAGCTCAGTGAGGTTGGATGGAGAGCGTTTGTGAACAGCAGTTTTCAGTTCTTTCCACAGATTCTCGATTGAATTCAGGTCTGGACTTTGACTTGGCCATTCTAACACCTGGATATGTTTATTTGTGAACCATTCCATTGTAGATTTTGCTTTATGTTTTGGATCACTGACTTGTTGGAAGACAAATCTCCATCCCAGTCTCAGGTCTTTTGAAGACTTCATCAGGTTTTCTTTCAGAATGGTCCTGTATTTGGCTCCATCCATCTTCCCATCAATTTTAACCATCTTCCCTGTCCCTGCTGAAGAAAAGCAGGCCCAAACCATGATGCTGCCACCACCATGTTTAACAGTGGGGATGGTGTGTTCAGGGTGATGGGCTGTGTTGCTTTTACGCCAAACAAAGTTTTGCATTGTTGCCAAAAAGTTCGATTTTGGTTTCATCTGACCAGAGCACCTTCTTCCACATGTTTGGTGTGTCTCCCAGGTGGCTTGTGGCAAACTTTAAACGACACTTTTTATGGATATCTTTAAGTAATGGCTTTCTTCTTGCCACTTTTCCATAAAGGCCAGATTTGTGCAGTATACGACTGATTGTTGTCCTATGGACAGAGTCTCCCACCTCAGCTGTAGATCTCTGCAGTTCATCCAGAGTGATCATGGGCCTCTTGGCTGCATCTCTGATCAGTCTTCTCCTTGTATGAGCTGAAAGTTTAGATTTGCAGTGGTCTGATACTCCTTCCATTTCAATATTCGTTTCAATCAGTTTTCCGTCCTGGTCACGGAACAGAAACAACGCTGCTCAAAATATGGGATGACGCCCTTGAGGTAGCAGACGAAGGAGAATCTTGTCTTCTGGTACTGTTGGACCTTAGCGCTGCTTTTGACACTGTAGACCATGGATTATTACTGACTCGGCTAGCTGAATTAGCCAGAGTCGCGGAAGGTGATTTATCTTGGTTCTCCTCCTTCCTGGAAAACCGATCACAAATAGTGAAACTGGGGCCTTTCACTTCTGAAAAACGCATGGTGTAATGCCGAGTCCATCAGGGATACCCTTTGTCGCCTGTTCTGTTAAATATCTATCTTCGCCCTCTTTTTGAAATCATCAGTAACCAGAGGTTACTTTACCACTCTTATGCAGATGACACACAACTGTATTTTCGCATCTGTAACAAAAAGGATAATTATCCCAGACTTGAGAAATGTCTTACGCTGATAGACAACTGGATGACAAAGAGTTATCTTAAACTCAACGGTTTGAAAACAGAACTTCTACTGTTTCACACCAACCAGAAAAATCATGCCGCGACAACATGGACACCCCCGCCCATTCTGGGTAAAACTATCACCCCTAGCACCATAGTCAAAAGTCTCTGAGTCATTTTTGACACCAACATGGCAATGGATGCACAAATAGGGTCAGTAGTCAGCTGATCGCACCATCTGCTGCGCCTACTACGCAGACTCACCCTCTTTATCCCGAAAGAAGACATTGCAGTCGTGGTCGGAACAATTATCAATTCCAGACTTGACTATGCAAATACGCTCTATCTCGGACTCCCCAAATACCAAATCACTCGTCTGCAAGTCGTTCAAAACAACGGCCGCTCAATTAGTGACTGGCAAAAAACTATGGGAATCAATCTCACCTTCACTAAGATCCCTTCATTGGTTGCCAGTAAAAGACAGAATCACTTTCAAAGCACTCTGCCTAATGCATAAGTGTATTCAAGGAAACGCACCCCAACATCAATGCGAAAAAATAAAAGCTCACAACCCCAATCGCGTTCTGCGATCCACCAATCAAAATCTATTCCATATTCCCAAAGCCAGATACAAGTCCAAAGGAGATCGAAGATTTGCAGTCCAGGGACCGCCACTGTGGAACGCTCTCCCAACCACCATCCGATTGGAATTGGACCACTTGGCCTTCAGGAGAAAGATCAAAACCCATCTCTTCTAAGGCCAAACAGTTTTTACTCATGGGAAGTGATACAGCGCCCAGAGGCGATTCAGTTCGCATGTGCTGCGCTATATACATTTTTCACTTACTCACTCAATATTATCGCTTGCACAGTGCTCCTTGGGATGTTTAAAGCTTGGGAAATCTTTTTGTATCCAAATCCGGCTTTAAACTTCTCCACAACAGTATCTCGGACCTGCCTGGTGTGTTCCTTGTTCTTTATGATGCTCTCTGCGCTTTAAACGGACCTCTGAGACTATCATAGTGCAGGTGCATTTATACAGAGACTTGATTACACACAGGTGGATTCCATTTATCATCATTAGTCATTTAGGTCAACATTGGATCATTCAGAGATCCTCACTGAACTTCTGGAGAGAGTTTGCTGCACTGAAAGTAAAGGGGCTGAATAATTTTGCACGCCCAATTTTTCAGTTTTTTATTTGTTAACAAAGTTTGAAATATCCAATAAATTTCGTTCCACTTCATGATTGTGTCCCACTTGTTGTTGATTCTTCACAAAAAATTACAGTTTTATATCTTTATGTTTGAAGCCTGAAATGTGGCAAAAGGTCGCAAAGTTCAAGGGGGCCGAATACTTTCGCAAGGCACTGTAAATCCCAGATCCTTCCCATAGACGTAAGTGTCCCCACAGAACTTCAGTCCTCCTCCCCTTTTCTAAGGGTTAGCTCCCTGAAATATCTGGGGATTTGGATCTTTAGATCTCCTGAGGACTATGTTGCTCTCAATCTGGAGCCGCTGGTGCGCTTTCTGAAAGCTAAAATGCAGACCTGGGCTAAGTTACCACTAGGTGTGATGGGCCGAGTGAACTTAATCAAAATGATTCTTCTCCCGAAGTTTCTATATGTACTCTGGCATGCCCCTGGATATCTCCCCCTCAGATTTTTTAAATCCATCAAGGCTATCCTTAACTGTCCTGGCAGGCGTTGAAAAACCCCACTGATTCAGGGGGAGCGTCCTTGCTCGACTTTAACCTGTACTACCTAGCGGCGCAACTGTCTCACTTCTTTTACTTAGACAAGAACCATAGGGACCACTACCTGGTGCTCGTATGCTCCCCGTTTGCTCCTGGAGTTTGCATGTTTTCAAGTGTTCCAGATCAAGTCTGTGAGGCAAAAATGTCTGGTTCTGCCTCAAAAATAGCATTTGGAGTGTCAGGTGTTCAGCTTCAGGTTCCTGAGTGTTCTTATGTGAACAGCCACCATTGAAATACATTGGGATTTTGGATGTTGAGTGTTTTGGAGCTTCAAGGTGTGTGTATATATATATGTGTATATATATATATATATATATATATATATATATATATATATATATATATATATATATATTGGATTGCATAATAAATACATTTTTGCAAGATGTCAGCAAAAGAAAGTATTGTTTGTCCTTAAATAGACATTTATTGGTTTTTCGGCCCAGAAATACAAAATTGTATCTAGTCTATAGGCAGTGAAAGGTGGGGTTGCTCTCCCTGGCAGGAGAACACATTGATTATTGCTAGTGGCTATAGCTGCTGGCATGTAAAAATTAGACATGCTGGCTGTACCCAAGTCGATCGATGGATCGACTTGAGTACAATCAGTCTGTCCATAGATGGTTTGAATCTCAGACGGTCCCTGCTGAACCAGGATTCTACCCATCTACGACCGGCATAAACGTGTGATAGGGGATGTAATTAAACAGATCTAAACACCATCAGCTGGAGATAAGTCACTAAAATTGCAAACAAGGAGAATTATACACCATAGTGCTAAAAGACTATGGGGGCGATTTGCTTAAAGCAAAATAGACTATGCACTTTGCACTCTACAAAGGAATTTGCCCCAGAGCTAGTAAATGAGTTGAAGTTTCACCTTGCAAAGAATACCCAATCACATTAAAAATAAAATAAAACGGGGGAGCGTGACCGGAAGCCGACCTAGATGGCAGCTTGATCCTTCTGCTCTCTCACAGCCCGCACTGAACAGGCACTTTTTGGGAACTTTAAACCGCCGTTACATGGGCAAATCCAGGGGCACCCGCTCCACGAAACACCGGGGATCCTCTCAACCCCCGCCAAACACTGCTGCAGATCTCCGGTCCTTCTTTATGTCGCAGGACACGCCGCCTGACGGAGCTGCCAAGATGGCGCTGGATCCCTCCACACCGCGCTCTCAACCACCAGCGCGGCTCTTTCAGACAGCCTGCTCCGGGTCCCTGTCTCCCGGGGAACTCCTGATGTCCACACCGGCCAGATAGGTCTTTGGGAAACCGTACTGACCTTGGCCTTTTGGCCTCCCAAGGTCTGATGCAAATGTTAGTTTTGATTGTTTGTTGCCTTGTCCTGTGTTCTAATGTCTTTTCTCTCTTTCAGTCCCCCCCCCGCTTCCCGATCGTCGGATGGTTCACTATGGAATTTGCAGAATTTGCATGGAATACCTCTCGGGGCGCCCCCACCTGTGGCCTCTAATCTTCGTCAGCTCCACATCATACCAGGTAAGACGCTCCCCCCTTCCCTCTATCCAATCCCATGGCTAAGATACTGTCCCTGAACGTACATGGTCTGAACTCAGATAGGAAAAGGCATCTGGCACTGAGGGAATTTAGACAGTCGGGCGCTGACGTAATTTTTGTCCAGGAAACGCACTGACGGCGGGGGGTCCTTCGCGTTCGCCTCGCGACAATTCCCACAAATCTACTCCTCTTCGGGCCCTCGTAAACGAGCTGGGGTTGCAATACTTCTCAAACACGGATCTCCGTTCACTTGTTCTAGCTACTATAGTGATCCCCTGGGACATTTTGTTATCCTTAGGGGCCTGTGGCAGACACGGGAAGTTACTTTTTGCGCACTTTACGCCCCGAATGCCCAACAACACAGGTTCCTAACTAGATATTATATAATAGGATGCGCTAATATTAACTTATAGGTGTAAATCATACAAACAAACAAATCAAACAAACAAACAGATCAGGGAGAAACAGTCTCCATATGTGTTAGAATTCATGTGATTAGTCCTAAATCAGGTGCACAGTGAAGGCAGCAGCACGGATTCCATAGAAGAACAAAACATAACATGAATGATGCCCTCCTTCACTGAGAGTGTGGATCCCAGTCCTTCAAACTGTGAATCAGGTGATCAGGCACTCGTATGCGGATAGATATGAAAAAAAGGAAAAAGAAAACCTCATTGCACAAACATCAAGTAGCAGGCGGATAATGCGATCCAAAGACATCAACAGATGCACTCACGAATCCCCGCTTAGCATAAGCATGATACACCACTCAGTGTGCTGTCTCCTCAACTCGATCCGATAGACTTGGATTCGATCGTAGACTCCTCCCTACGCGTTACGTCACGGGCACGCGACTTATTCATGGGTTGCTACGGTGATTGAGGATAGCTTGTGTTTAAATAGCCTCCTCGGTGTCAGCGTGTCATCGGAGTGAGCAACAGGGAAAAAAAGGCAAACATCATTGTGGCTACAAACCTTGCACATAGTAGGTTTTATATGAGCGCAAAGGCCGATACATAGATATACATAACGAACAGCTCCTACTGTACAGAAGATTTATTGATGACTGTATCATCATCTGGAAAGGAGATGAGAGCTCCCTATACTATCAGCAACACAACCATTCAGTTCCTTGATCTGGAGATCACTATGGAAAATCAACAGCTGAAAACCAAAACTTACTTCAAGCCGGTCCAAAGAAACAGCTACATACCTGTAGACAGCTGTCACCATGACCCATGGTTAATTAACATACCCAAGGGGCAATTGTTAAGGATCCGAAGAAACTGCTCAGATTCGCAGGTATTTTTGGATCAAGCAAAAATGATTGGAATGAAATTTATTGATAAAGGTTACAATAAGGACTTTATTCAGGAACAAATCACGAAGGTGTTTGAAACCCCACGCACCTCCCTAGTACAAGATAAAGTAAAACAAAACAGGCTGGAAACTGAATTACCAATTATTTTAAACTATAACACGCAACATAAGCAACTTGAAGCCATTCTAAAAAAGCATTGGCCAATACTAAAAGCGGATAGGCAACTACAGGGAATTCTACCCAGCTACCCAAGGGTGGTATATAGAAGAGCTCCAACCCTAAGGGATCTGGTAGCGAAAAACATCCCTGACCCGCCAATGAGAAATAATTCACTTACCTTCTACCAAGGAAAAGGTTTCTTTCCGTGTAAACGGTGTTTTGCGTGTAGACAGACCAATTTTAATGGACAAAAATGTTCTAAATTTATATCCACGGTTACCAAAAGGGAATATGACATAAAGGACCTGATTACCTGTAGGACTGAGGGGGTAGTTTATGTTTTGGAGTGCTCCTGTTCGCTTCAGTATATTGGACGGACCAAGCGACCAATGTGGAAGCGTATCAGGGAGCATGTCCAAAATATTCAGAAGGCTTTCCCCAAACATAATGTGTCCCGACATTTTGATGTGTGTCACCATAAAAATCCCAGAGAAATGAAATTTTGGGCCATTGCCAAATATAATCCACACTGGAGAGGCAGTCACAAAATAAGGGAACTGAGCAAGTCTGAGTCTCGCTGGATACATGAGATGCAAACTTTATCTCCCAATGGCCTGAATATAGATTTTGATCTTAATTGTTTCATTTCTGATTTTTAGATTTTATTTTAATCTCATGATTTTTATTTTTATTTTATTCTTCTTTGGGTCTTAGTGATGGTCCCATTGTTTTTATCAGTGTAGATGCACATGTAATAGCATATATTTTTTATTTTTCATTATCATATATATATACAATTTATAAATTTTGTATTAATTTAATCAGTATACTATATGGTTATGTATGCTCTGTTCAGTACCTGGCCACGAGATGGCGTATTTAGGTATTTAAATGGTAATCATTAGTGTTCTTAATCTTTTTAATTTATTTGATATATGTATTAAAATTCTGTATATCTATGTATCGGCCTTTGCGCTCATATAAAACCTACTATGTGCAAGGTTTGTAGCCACAATGATGTTTGCCTTTTTTTCCCTGTTGCTCACTCCGATGACACGCTGACACCGAGGAGGCTATTTAAACACAAGCTATCCTCAATCACCGTAGCAACCCATGAATAAGTCGCGTGCCCGTGACGTAACGCGTAGGGAGGAGTCTACGATCGAATCCGAGTCTATCGGATCGAGTTGAGGAGACAGCACACTGAGTGGCGTATCATGCTTATGCTAAGCGGGGATTCGTGAGTGCATCTGTTGATGTCTTTGGATCGCATTATCCGCCTGCTACTTGATGTTTGTGCAATGAGGTTTTCTTTTTCCTTTTTTTCATATCTATCCGCATACGAGTGCCTGATCACCTGATTCACAGTTTGAAGGACTGGGATCCACACTCTCAGTGAAGGAGGGCATCATTCATGTTATGTTTTGTTCTTCTATGGAATCCGTGCTGCTGCCTTCACTGTGCACCTGATTTAGGACTAATCACATGAATTCTAACACATATGGAGACTGTTTCTCCCTGATCTGTTTGTTTGTTTGATTTGTTTGTTTGTATGATTTACACCTATAAGTTAATATTAGCGCATCCTATTATATAATATTTTTTTCACTGTCTGATTTGGTATCACATGGATAGCAGCTGTGTTATTTAGTTTTTTATTTTGGTGTTCCTAGGATTAATTATTTAATTAGCGCTGTAGTACATTATATTTTCTAGGTTCCTAACTAGGTTGTTCACCCGTCTCTTAAAATCAGACCATGGGCTAATGGTGGTGGGGGGGGCTTTAATCTGACCCAATCTGCTGCTGCTGATCGCCATGTGGTGGGCCCCTGGGCGTTGTCAGCTCGAGCCCTCAGAGACTCGAAGCTTTTCCGCCAAATCACTAGACGATATGCTCTATTCGACGCCTGGAGGGCCCTTCACCCAGGGGATCGGCAGTATACTTTCTACTCGGCCCCCCATAGAGCTCATTCCCGCATCTACTATTTCTTCACTAACAGCACTACACTCCGAGTGACGCGTGAGGTACAGATTCTCCAAATATCGTGGTCAGACCATGAGCCTGTCCTACTAACATTGGACCTGGGCTCCCCCATCCTTAGGCCCTGCAACTGGAAACTGAACACCTTCCTCCTCCAGCACCTGCTATCCAACACGGAACTCGCTTCCACTCTCCAACTTTATTTTGCGGAGAACAACACCACTGACATCTCCACTTCTACGCTCTGGGAGGCCCATAAGGCAGTCCTTAGAGGTAGATGCATAGCACTGTCCGCCGCCCTGAGAAAGGACGCACAGGCCACTAAACAGAAAACTGAAAGGGAGCTGGAGGTTCTGGAGCGCCGCCTGCAGCTATCCCCCTCCATTGCCCTCCTTAAGAAAATCACAAATCTGCGAGTGGCCCTGAGGGACCTAGCTCTTGGCTGTGTAGAAAAGGCCCTGGTCAGATTGCGACAGGTCTACTATGACAAAGGCAACAAGGCCCATTCCCTGCTAGCTAAGAAGCTGCGTGACACACATCTTGCGACGACACCTCATCAAATTAGAGACAGCTCGGGCTGCCTACAGTCCCACCCCAAAGAAGTAGCTCGTAAGTTTTCGGAATTTTATACAAAACTTTATAACAACCCTGACATCCCCAGTAATCCACCTCCCTCTGACATCTCCCTTAGCATGAAACAATACTTGGAACAGAGTGGTGTCTCCCGCCTCCAGCCCTCTGACCTGTCATCCCTCAATATGCTGATCTCTGAGGAAGAGATAGAGCAGACTATTAAATCCCTGCCCTCCCGCAAGTCCCCAGGCCCAGATAGCCTGCCCTATGAATATTACAAAGCCTTCCTGCCCCTCCTGCTCCTTCACATGTACAAACTTTTTAACGCCTTTCTCCGAGACACCCCTGTCCCGGGAGACATGCAACGCTCCTTTATCACTCTGATCCCCAAGCCGGACAGGGACCCCATTCTCTGCGCCAACTACAGACCCATCGCCCTGCTGAATTCGGACCTGAAAATCTTCACAAAATTACTCTCCACTCATTTGAACGGTGTTCTCCCCTCCCTCATCCACAAGGACCGACTTTGTACCACTTAGGCAAGCGGGCGATAACACCCGTAAGGTGATTGATCAGGTGGATGTGGCGAACAGGGAAAAGGCGGCGTCCCTGCTTCTTAGCTTGGACGCCGAGAAGGCCTTTGACGAGCTTGGGTGGCCCTTCATGTTCGCTACGCTACACCACGTGGGGATTCGGGGCCCATTTATGAACGCGATTCGCCATCTCTACTCCGACCCCTCGTCTCAGGTTAAGACACCCTTTGCCCTCTCACCCTCCTTTCCCATTACCAACCGCACCCGACAGGGGTGTCCACTATCGCCCCTCCTATTCGCACTTTGTGTTGAACCCTTAGCAGCCACCAATCGGGGCAACACGTCCATTCGGGGGGTGACAGTCCGGGGCAGGGAATTAAAAGTCTCGCTGTTCGGGGACGACATCATCCTTTCCCTGACACAACCCAGGACTTCCCTCCCGAACCTCCACGCAGAGCTGGCCCGGTATGGAGCCCTGTCAGGCTACAAAATTAACACCTCTAAATCTGAGGCCCTCCCGATCAATATCCCTAACGTGGAGGTGATCACCTACGAGCCAACTTTCCCTACCAATGAAAGACAACCTCCCTGAAGTACCTAGGGATACATATCACTCCAAGCTTCACTACCCTGTACCAGGAAAATCCCCCCCCCCCCTATTCCGTTCAATCAGATCCCTGCTGTTGCAGTGGAAGAAACAACATATTTCCCAAGCATGGCCGGATCGCTTCAATTAAGATGGCGATTCTCCCAAAGCTCCTTTACCTTTTCCAAACATTGCCCATCCCTGTCCCCTTCAAACACTTGAGAAAACGTCAGGCTGACCTACTTAAAATTCACATGGAATTACAAAAGGCACAGGGTACCCCAGAAGGTACTAATGGCAGCTCGCTCGGACGGAGGCCTTGCGTTCCCTAATCTGGTCAAGTATTACCAGGCCAAGCAACTGCGCGCAGTGGCCTCTTGGTTCACCCAGCGGTCCTACAACAAGTGGATGGAGATCTACTTTGGAGCGTGGACGCGGAGGTTCCCCCTGATCGCCTACTGGGCTCAGTGTCTCAGCTTCGACGACTGTGGCGTCGCCTGTTTCGCGACCGTGTGGACTGTCAGCGGAGCGTTCACTCCTGACTTCATTTATGTACAATCCCAAGGTGCCAGATAGCCTCACCCACCAAATGTCTCATCCGTGGACCTCACGGAACCTATTTCATTTTGGGAATCTAGTGGATCCCCTGTCACGTAAACTCCTGCCCTTTTCTACCCTCCAGGCTAAATTTGACCTCCCTAAGACAGTATTCGACAGTTTCTTGCAAATTTGCCACTACGCCTTATCTGTAACACCCAATCTGCAATTCTCCCCTCCAACCCCCTTTGAAAGATTGGTCCTGGCCGGATCGACCCAGAAAGGTCTAATCTCTGATATATATAAAATACTAAATGCCTATCCCCTGGAATCCCTAGGCAAACACTCCTACATGTTAAGGTGGGAAAAAGCCCTTAACGAGGAAATACTCTTGGAGCAATGGCGGACTATTTGGTCCCAAGCAGCTAAGAGCTCCCTTTGCACCTTATACAAAGAGAACACATATAATATCCTTCTCTTTTGGTATATGACCCCTGATGTGCTCCATGCCATATACACCGCTAGTTCGGATCGCTGCTGGCAATGCCAAGGAGACAGGGGCTCCCTCTTTCACATCTATTGGAGCTGCCCACTGATTACCCCCTACTGGTCCGAGGTCCAGCAACTACTGAGCCGCCTCCTAGACACTCAGGTCCCCATATCTCCCAAATTCTTCCTTTTGGGCTTATCCCCCTTAAAGATCCCCACACCTTACAAAAAGTTGTTACGCCACGTCCTTACGGCTGCCCGATGTCTGGTTGCCCTGAACTGGAAAAAAAATCTCTTTTCTGTTCTTTCTCTTTTCCTTCTCTTACTTACTCTCTTTATCCATTTTTTCTTTTTCTCTCCCCTCTACTGGGAGAACCTTCCTGACCCTTTTGTGTTTCAAATTTTGCAACATGATAACATATGTCGTTGTGCTGTGACATTCTCAACCTCAGTTGTGAGCCTGTTAAAGGAATAGGATCGTGCAAACAGTCCATACTTGTTACTATCTGCACTAATGTAGTAGGAAACCAAAAAGAATGCAGATCTGTGCCTTATCTCTTTATATCTTCTTATGCTGTATCATGTGGCTCTGTGTTCAGTAAGAATTGTACTCCTTTTTCTTATCTTCAATAAAAAGTTATTTGAGAAAAAAGACAATAACATCAATTTTTCTTGCACATGATTGGATGCTGGAGGTCAGCAGAGCTTCCCCTCATTTTGTAAGCTCTGACGCAAATTCCCTTGGAGAGTGCAACTGCACAATCTACTTGCCTTTAGTACATCATCCCCTATAATATCTGAAAGTGATTACCTGTCCTAAGAAAGATTTAGCCAAATCAATGCATGGCTTTTCATAAAAGTCAGATGAAAGGCAAGTTTTCTTATGTAGGAAGTATTTGCTAGCGGTAGAATCCTTCTCTCTCTGAATTGTAGATTCTTCACTTGCTTTAAATATTTTTTGATTTTTTAACGTCTGTATGTGTTTTCTTTTTGTAGCCATTCTAAAAAAAAAAAAATGAAAGTGGCAATTACAAAATGAATAACCAATTACAAGATGAGAACACAAATACAAGGAGTTTAAGCTTGATAGATAATTTTTTCACTTATTGGGATAATATGCATAAATAATTTATTACTGGCAGGTTCTTTGAGGGTAATTTATCAAAACGGGAGTAGAGAGAATCTGGAACAGCGTTTCATGGCAACCAATCAGCTTTTAGCTTTCATTTTTAAAGAGTAACTGCACGGTCTCTGAGTTAGGGCTCATTTACACTTGCTTCGGCTTTACACATTAATAGGCTTCGGACAGGCTTTGTTAAGCTTTCTGAATGCTAGTCAAAGCTCCCGTCACCAAATAAAATGGTTACAGTCCTGTTTACACCTTGCTTTTGCTTTGCTTTATTTAAAAAATGATACCCATGTAGCTTTAGTGGTGCTTCAAAGCTTCCATAAAAGTCTATGGCAAAGCTTGTTTGAAACCCCACCAAAGCCCCATCGAAGCTCCACCAAAGCCTCCTCAAAGCTTCCCCAAAGCTCCACCGAAGCCCCATCGAAGCTCCACCGAAGCCTTATTGAAGCACCAAGCAAAAGCAAGGTGTATATAGGACTGTAAACTAACCATTTTATTTAGCAACAGGAGCTTTTACTGGCATTCAGAGAGCTTTAACAAAGTGTGTCCGAAGCCATGTTTTGAAGCAAGTGTAAACTAGCCCTAAATGTAGTGGAGCAGTCTCAGATGCAATGTCATGGTGCACCAAGTAAAGGTTTTCGTCTCTCAGCCTGTCAGACACTGACATTGAGTTTAGCAATATCACAAAAACAAACATATTTAATTAGGCTAGGAAGTGATTAGTCTGAAAAAATATATAAAGAGGGTATGACCTGAAGACATTAAATATACTAATGGCAAACAAAGAAATCCTTGATCAACAGTCTAAAAATGTTCATTTTTCAAAAGTCTAACTGAATCCATTTAATGTGCTGGTCTCAGAAAAAAACTCATCATTCATCCATGAACAAATTTGGAAATTTCTGAATGGAAAAGATCTCTAAGAGCCCTTTCACACATAGCGTTGGCGGTAAAATAGCGATAAAACGCCGTTATTTTGCTGCTGGATTTGCGGCACATTTTGGCTGCCAATAGGGCACTTTTAACCCCTGTTAGCGGCCGAGTAAGGGTTAAACCGTCCGCAATGCACCGCTTCAGGAAGGAAGGCAGCGCTGCCCATTGATTTCAATGGACAGGAGCGCATTAGCAGCGGTGAGTTCACCGCTGCTAATGCACTCCAAAGAAGCTGCTGGCAGGACTTTTTCTGACGCCCTGCCAGCGCACCGCTCCAGTGTAAAAGCCCTCGCTTTCACACTGGAGTGTGAGGAGCAGCTGTTTAAGGGGGAATGGCAGGCGCTATTTTTAACGCTATAGCGCCTGCAAAACGCCCTCAGTGTGAAAGGAGTCTAACTGTCAGAAAGCTAGCTTGCCACAAACTGTCTGAATAAATGCACCCCCCCCCATGTTAAGGGCATGCGGCCTAGTACGGTTTAGAAGGGGGGGGGGCGCTCGCTCGTCCCCATCCCCTTTCCTGACTGGCCTGCATACTCGGATAAGGGTCCCTGTATGGCTTTGGGGGGACCCCCATGCCGTTTTTTTTTGGTGTAGGGGTTCCCCTTTAAATCCACACCAGATCCAACGGCCTGGTATGCTCTTGGAGGGGGAACCCATGCCGTTTTTTTATTTAAAATTTGGCGTGGAGTTCCCCCTCATGATTCATACCAAACACAGTGCCTGGTATTGGCGGGGATAGAAGTCGGATCCCCGTTCAATATCGTGCTGCAGCTAAACGCAACCGCATGTAAACGCAGATAATCGCACTGTACAAATTGCAGCTGATCGCTGTGCCTGGAGTCTTGAATTTCACAGAAAAAAAACATGCTTTTAACTGCGGCAGAAAAGCCATCCATGTGAATGGGGCCTTAGTGGCCTGTGAGCATCTGCACCTCCTTGGTGGCCTTCCGCACATGATGCATTTTTTGTTTTGAAACACCGCACTACACTGTATTATATACTGTGTACACCGCCTGAAGTGTATTAGAAACTGTACACCCCTGAATGCGCTGTATATATAGGCAACACTAAACGCAGAGTATATTACTCGTCACCCCGTTCGGATTGGCACACCCCGCGATCTGCGGAGCGCTCCGGAGCCTTGGCCTAGGAAAGTCCCCGGTTTCGATCTAGCTCCGGAGCGGCAGCCATCTTGGTACACCCGGCGGCGGCCCTCCTCTCTGTTCACGCCCACAGAGGAGGAGGAGCCCGCGCTGGAGGGAAACACACGCCGCTGTCTGAGGTCTGCACTACTGTGGGGGTTACTGTCTAAGGTCTGCACTACTGTGGGGTGTCTGTACTGAGGGGGGACCATAGTGGGTGGGCGGGGGAAGATGTGGATATTACAGTGGGGGGGGTGTGTATGTGTGAAAAACTGACCGCAGGTCAGCCTGTGTTTGTAGGAGGAGTCGGGAGGTATTTAAACCCGCCCTCCTTCCTCCTTCTGGGCGACGGGTTTCTGGTGTGTGGGGTTTCTGGGTATTGCACGTCACTTCCGGTTTTCGTACAGAGCAATGGCGGCAGCTGTCTTGTGGCGGTTCTGATCACAGCTGCCGTAGCGATGGCTGCCATAGAGGTGGTATTTCTGGGGGGTGCCGCCAGGCTTTATGGGGGGAAGCCCGCTGCCCACCCACCCATTGTGCTCTCCTCAGGATCCCAAGCGGGCCGGACTCTCTGTACCCCATCGTCCTCAGTCAGCTGAGCGCCGCTCACCCCAACCGCCCACCGCTTCTCCCGATGCTCGCAGGGGGGGCTGCAGGTCTGTAGTTGTGGAGGGCACCATTGGGGGGGCTGTCCACACATGTCAGCCAGGCACTTGCCAACTTTGTAGGGGCCACCCGATTCTCCACTCGGGCTCACGCTGTGTGGGGGTCCCTCTGTCCACCCTCCCGCTCCACCGGGCATACTCTGTGAGAGGGGGGCCATCCATCCTCCCTCTCACTCCTCCGGGCACCCACGGTGACGTCCACGTGGTGCAGGGCTCCATGGAGACTGCCCGCCTGTTCCTCCCACCCCTGTTTGCTCAGTCTCCGCAGGGAGGGCCGCCTGCTCATCCGTCCATCCACTGTTGCTGTGCCCAGCCGAGAGGGGTGGCTCACCTCCCAGTGCCCACGCCAGGCGCATGTTGGTGGCATGCAGGTTCTAGGCGGCTCCGTCTAGCTTTGAGGAGGCCGCCCGCCGCTTCTCCCGGTGCTCGCGCGGGGGGGGGGGGACTGTCCCTCTGTGCACCCACCCATCCTGTTAGCCTCTGCTAGGGCTCTGTCCTGTGTTGGCAAGGGACCCGCCGCCAGTTTCTCCCGGAGCTCAGGGTGTCAGCACTGTCGGCCGGGAGTCTGGGCTGGTGGTGGTCAGCTCTCTGGTTCCCATGGTGCTGGCATGGCGGGGGGGATGCACCGGATGCCTCGCTCAGGCAGGGGGGGTCTGTCCTCTCAGCTTTTATCCTTCCTGGGGCATGGAGTAAGGGGTAGGGGACACCCTTGTTCCAGGGTGCACATGTTTGGGCTGGATGTGCCCTGGCATGGGGGGGGGGTGGAGTCCGAGCAATAGTCTGGCTTCCTTGGGGTCACGGTTCAGGGGTAGGGGGAGCACCGTTGGTGGGGTCTCATGCATCTACTTTTCCCTTTGCGGTTACGTTTCTCATGGTACTATGGTCTCATGCGATCACGCTTCACATGCGATCACGTTTCACATGCGATCACGTTTCACATGCGATCACGTTTCACATGCGAGTAGATGTATGAGACCCCACCAACTGGAGTTGAGAGGTATTTAAACCCGCCCTCCTTCCTCCTTCTGGGCGACGGTTTTCTTGCTCCGCGCCCCCCCCCCCCCCCCCCCCCGAGTCATTTTTATAGCATTGATCGCTATAGAAATGACAATGGTCCCAAAAATTTGTCAAAATTGTCCGATGTGTCCGCCATAATGTCTCGGTACTGAAAAAAAACGCTGATCGCCGCCATTATTAGTAAAAAAAATATATTAATAAAAATGCCATAAAACGATCCCCTTTTTTGTAAACGCTATAAATTTTGCGCAAACCAATCAATAAACGCTAATTGCGATTTTTTTTACGAAAAATATGTAGAAGAATACGAATCGGCCTAAACTGAGGAAAAAAAATGTTTTTTTATATATTTTTTGGGGATATTTATTATAGCAAAATGTAAAAAATATTGCATTTTTTTTCAAAATAGTCGCTCTATTTTTGTTTATAGCGCAAAAAATAGAAATTGCAGAGATGATCAAATACCACCAAAAGAAAGCTCTATTTGTGGGAAAAAAAGGACGCCAATTTTGTTTGGGAGCCACATCGCACGACCGCGCAATTGTCAGTTAAAGCGACGCAGTGCCGAATCACAAAAAGTGCTCTGGTCTTTGACCAGCAATATGGATATATATATATATATATATATACATATATATATATATATACATATATACACACAGTACAGACCAAAAGTTTGGACACACCTTCTCATTCAAAGAGTTTTCTTTATTTTCATGACTATGAAAATTGTAGAGTCACACTGAAGGCATCAAAACTATGAATTAACACATGTGGAATAATATACATAACAAAAAAGGGTGAAACAACTGAAAATATATGTCATATTCTAGGTTCTTCAAAGTAGCCACCTTTTGCAGCAGACACATCTCTAGAACAACTGTTAAGAGGAGACTGTGAATCAGGCCTTCATAGTAGAATATCTGCTAGGAAACCACTGCTAAAGAAAGGCATCAAGCAGAAAAGACTTGTTTGGGCTAAAGAACACAAGGAATGGACATTAGACCAGTGGAAATCTGTGCTTTGGTCTGATGAGTCCAAACTTGAGATCTTTGGTTCCAACCACCGTGTATTTGTGCGACGCAGAAAAGGTGAACGGATGGACTCTACATGCCTGGTTCCCACCGTGAAGCATTGAGGAGGTGTGATGGTGTGGGGGTGCTTTGCTGGTGACACTGTTGGGGATTTATTCAAAATTGAAGGCATACTGAACCAGCATGGCTACCACAGCATCTTGCAGCGTCATGCTATTCCATCCGGTTTGCGTTTAGTTGGACCATCATTTATTTTTCAACAGGACAATGACCCCAAACACACCTCCAGGCTGTGTAAGGGCTATTTGACCAAGAAGGAGAGGGATGGGGTGCTGCGCCAGATGACCTGGCCTCCACAGTCACCAGACCTGAACCCAATCGAGATGGTTTGGGGTGAGATGGACCGCAGAGTGAAGGCAAAAAGGGCCAACAAGTGCTAAGCATCTCTGGGAACTCCTTCAAGACTGTTGGAAGACCATTTCAGGTGACTGCCTCTTGAAGCTCATCGAGAGAATGCCAAGAGTGTGCAAAGCAGTAATCAAAGCAAAAGGTGGCTACTTTGAAGAACCCAGAATATGACATATTTTCAGTTGTTTCACACTTTTTTGTTCTGTATATAATTCCACATGTGTTAATTCATAGTTTTGATGCTTTCAGTGTGAATCTACAATTTTCATAGTCATGAAAATAAAGAAAACTCTTTGAATGACCAAATTTTGGTCTGTACTGTAATTATATATATACACACACACACAATATATACAGTCAGGTCTATAAATATTGGAAAATTAACACAATTCTAATCTTTTTGGCTCTATACACCACCACAATGGATTTGAAATGAAACAAACAAGATGTGCTTTAAAGCGAGATTCGACCCGCAATTTTTTTTTTTTAATTCAGCAGCTGCTGACTTTTAATAAAGATCGCTCGGTCCTGGCGCCTCCATCCTTACTAAGGGAAACAGGTAGTGAAGCCTTACGACTTCACTGTCCATTTCCTATTGCGCAAGTGCGACTCGCACAGCGCTTTGTGAATGGGCGGCTGCCTCCTGGGATACACACAGTTCCCAGAAGGCAGCACGGCTCATTCACAAGAAGACACAGACACGAAGAAGAGGCAGAAGAGCTACTTCCGCATAGCAACCGCTCTTTCAGGTGAGTTTAAAAAAAAAAAAAGGGTGGAACTCCACTTTAACTGCATACTTTCGGCTTTAATTTGAGGGTATTTACATCCAAATTAGGTGAACGGTTTAGGAATTACAACAGTTTGTATATGTGCCTTCCACTTTTTAAGGGACCAAAAGTAATGGGACAGATTAACAATCATAAATCAAACTCTCACTTTTTAATACTTGGTTGCAAATCCTTTGCCTGAAGTCTGGAACGCATAAACATCACCAGACGCTGGGTTTCATCCCTGGTGATGCTCTGCCAGGCCTCTACTGCAACTGTCTTCATTTCCTGCTTCTTCTTGGGGCATTTCCCCTTCAGTTTTGTCTTCAGCAAGTGAAATGCATGCTCAAATCGGATTCAGGTCAGGTGATTGACTTGGCCATTGCATAACATTCCACTTATTTCCCTTAAAAAACTCTTTGGTTGCTTTCGCAGTATGCTTCGGGTCATTGTCCATCTGCACTGTGAAGCGCCGTCCAATGAGTTCTGAAGCATTTGGCTGAATATGAGCAGATAATATTGCCCGAAACACTTCAGAATTTATCCTGCTGCTTTTGTCAGCAATCACATCATCAATAAGTGGAAGGCGGGGCCGTAGGCCTGCCTGAATTTGTAGGAGGAGTCGGAGGGCTATTTATCCCTCCTCCCCTCTTATCTCCGGCGTCGGTGGGGTTTCTGGGTAGCTGACGCACGTCACTTCCGGCCGGCTGGCAGAGTGGCGGACGGACGCAGCATGATGGTGGTGCATCTGCCGGGCACGGTCGGGGGGCGGGCACCCCCTCTTTTTCATCCCTGGGTTCCACCAGCTCCATGGGGGCCTCCCTGTCCGTCCTCCCTTGCAGCCCCGTTTGCTGTACGGCTTCGTGGGGGGCCTCCCGCTTCTCCCATTTCCTCGGAGCTTCTTCTGGCGTTAGGATGCCGGCCTCCCGCACGCTTCTATCGGCACTCGTGGCTGGAGAGACAGAGGGGGGCCGCCCGTTTCTCTTCCCATGGTGCCCGGGTTGGGGGTGGCATCAGTCCTTCCTACCACCGCTGGACCAATCACCTGTTCACGATCGTGGGGGACGCCCACTTCTCCCGGCGCTCACGGGAGGGGGGGTGTCTTTCATCTACGTTGCCAAGGCTCATCTAGCGAGGAAGCCGCCCGCCCGCCTCTCCCGGTGGCCGCGCCGGGGGGGGGGGGTCGGTGCGTCCGTCCAATCACCCAGCCTGTCAGCCACTGCCAGGGCCATGTCCTGCGTCAGCTAGGCTCCTCCCCCCGCCCGTTCTCCCGGAGCTCTGAGTAGCAGCACGTCACTTCCGGTCATCGTGCAGAGCATGGCTGCAGCTGCTGCAGGTCTCTCGTGGAGGTTGCCATAGAGGTGGTATTTCTGGGGGGGTGCCGCCGGCCGTCATGGGGGGGGAGCCCGTTGCCCACCCGCCCATTGTGCTCTCTGCAGGATCCCCAGCCGAGCGCCACTCACCCCAACCGTTCCCCCCCCCCCCCCCGCTTTTTCCGATGCTCGCGGGGGGGGGGGGGGTTCCTGACCTCTCATGGCTCCTTCTGACCTCTACAACTTCTGTAGTTGTGGCGGGGTCCGTCGGGGGGAACTATCCCCCCCCCTTTTCAGTCACCTTCCCCTCCCATTAGCGTGGTAGCCTCAGCCACTTTTCCTCCCATGCTCTCAGCTGTTCGTCCTTCCTGGGGCATGGTGTCAGGGGACTCCCTGGGTCCAGGTTCCCAAGGAATGCCAGGGGGCGCATGTTTGGGCTGGTGGTACCCTGGCATGGCCCCGTGAGGGGGGGGGGCAGGGTCTGGCATTGTAGTCAGGCTTCTTGGGGTCATGGTTCAAGGGAAGGGGGTGCAGTCCAGCAGGGGGGGGGGTTGGTGGGGTTGTCAGTACATGTTCTTGCCGCACGTTGTTCATGGCACAGCATTGCGGTCAGTATGTTTCGCTGTCAGTAGTATGTTTCTGTCACAGCGGTCCTGTCAGTAGTATGTTTCTGTCACAAGCGGTCCTGTCAGTAGTATGTTTCTGTCACAGCGGTCCTGTCAGTAGTATGTTTTCTGTCACAGCGGTCCTGTCAGTAGTATGTTTCTGTCACAAGCGGTCCTGTCAGTAGTATGTTTCTGTCACAAGCGGTCCTGTCAGTAGTATGTTTCTGTCACAAGCGGTCCTGTCAGTAGTATGTTTCTGTCACAAGCGGTCCTGTCAGTAGTATGTTTCTGTCACAAGCGGTCCTGTCAGTAGTATGTTTCTGTCACAAGCGGTCCTGTCAGTAGTATGTTTCTGTCACAAGCGGTCCTGTCAGTAGTATGTTTTCTGTCACAGCGGTCCTGTCAGTAGTATGTTTTCTGTTGTAGCGGTCCTGTCAGTAGTATGTTTTCTGTCACAGCGGTCCTGTCAGTAGTATGTTTTCTGTCACAGCGGTCCTGTCAGTAGTATGTTTTCTGTTGTAGCGGTCCTGTCAGTAGTATGTTTTCTGTCGTAGCGGTTCTGTCAGTATGTTTTGTCACAGCGGTTCTGTCAGTATGTTTTCTCACAGCATTTCTGTCAGGATGTTGTGTCGCAGCGTTTCCGTCAGTATGTTTTTTTTTTTTTTTGTCGCATCGTTTCTGTCAGTGTGTTTTTGTCACAGCGTTTCTGTCAGTATGTTTTGTCACAGCGTTTCTGTCAGTGGTATGTTGTTGTAACAGCTGTTCTGTCAGTGGTATGTTTTTGTCACAGCGTTTCTGTCAGTATGTTTTGTCAGTGTTTCTGTCTTGTCTTAGCGTTTCTGTCTTAGCGTTTCTGTCTTAGCGTTTCTGTCTTAGCGTTTCTGTCTTAGCGTTTCTGTCTTAGCGTTTCTGTCTTAGCGTTTCTGTCTTAGCGTTTCTGTCTTAGCGTTTCTGTCTTGGTGTTTTTGTCATGCCAGTATCATGTTTCCTGTCGTAGCATGTTCTGTCTTAGGGGTTTCAGTCACTGTATGTTTCCTGTCATGTCATATTTCAGGCTGGGGTTTTGTTTTCTTATGTTATTAACCTCAATCTTCTCGCCTGTCATGTCACGTCATACTATGCTTTTCATTCACCTGTAGGACTACCCACCACGGTCTGTGGGTACACGGGTCCTCAATTTTCTGTTCCACGGTTGGTCGTTATCACAGCAGGCCGGTTGCACTCACTCACGTCCATTAGTGGGGGGGGGGGGTGGCTGTCGGGTTTCTGTCAGCATCATGTTCGGCGTGTTTGCTGTCATGGCAGGTTTGCTGTCATGGCAGCAGGCCGGTTGCACTCACTCACGTCCATTAGCGGGGGGGGGGGGGTTTGCTGTCATGGCGCGTTTGCTGTCATGGCGCGTTTGCTGTCATGGCGCGTTTGCTGTCATGGCGCGTTTGCTGTCATGGCGTGTTTCGCAGGTTCGGTACTCAGTGTCGCGTAGCTTTCAGCTCATACCGGTTGCCGGTTCTTCTTCGTCCATTCACAGATCCTTTCCTGCTTAGGTTATCATTTTTCAGATGATTGTTGACATTAATGTTCTCGCCTATCGCGTCACGTCTTGCCATGCAATACCTTTCATTTCACTAGCAGGACTACCCACTACGGTCTGTGGGTACGCGGGTCCTTCAGTATCTCGCAGCAGGTCACGTGCGCTCACTAATTATTCACCGGGGGGTCGTCAGGTTCATGTGCATGCTGGGGTCCCTCCAGGACTGCATGTGTTCATGCTTATGTAGGCTTACAGGGGGTTGTGTTTTCTGTTGTATGTTCTACTCCAGCGTGGTTCGGTCATTGCCATACAGTCACGGCGTACACGTTAGACTTGTAGCTTCTTTTTGTTCATATGTCTCGTCATTCCTGTCATTTCGGTTCTTGCATTCCGGGTCACATGGCTTGTCGGTGCTATGCAGTCACAGCACACAAACAGCCTTGTAGCTTTATTTGTTTTCTTTGTCTCGTCATACCGTGCTTTCGGGTATAGTTAGCCAGGGTGCGCATCTCAGGATCTGTCACGTCTACAGATCCATACGGGCTGAGGTTTCGTTTGTTAAATGATTGTTGACCACAATCGTCTCGCCTGTATAACATACGTCATACGTGCACGTTCATTCTCACGCCTATACATCTACCCACCACGGTCTGTGGGTACATCGCCTTGAGTGTTTCGTTTTTAATTACCTGTCTGCGTGGCAGGTTACTCGGGCTCGCTTACTGCTTACACTTATCACATACACTTGGGTAGAGTCTGTCGCCAGGTTCATTCACGCGCGCTGAGGTCTGGTCATTTCTGCTCACATCTTTGCCCCAGGCAGCTACAGTGGTGGGGGGGTGTCTCATGTTTTGTTGTCTGTTGTCTTTTCTTTCGGTTTTTCTAGGGGTGGGCGTGCGGGAAGTTTCAGGGGCGACACATGCTGGTGCATCCCGGCTGCTCCACATGGGGGTGCAGGGCATGGCAGTACGCCGTCTCTCAGGGGTTGGTCCGTGCTTGTCTCAGCAGAGCGGTAAGTCAACAAGGGGTTTCCTTTTTCCGGCCGCAGCAGGGTAGGCGGTACGTTTCAGTTTGTGTCCAATTCCATCCCAGCTGCTTCACATACCAGCATTGAGCGTGTTCTTGCCGTTCCTGCTAGGACAATTTTATTAGGGTTCTCATCCATGGAGTCGTTGCTTCTTATCCTTGGGGCTTTTCTCTTGTTCATAGGTTGCCAGATCGTCGGGGCGGGTCCGTCAGGCCAGGCTCTTTGTCCAGTTCCCAGTCTGTTGATAGGGGGGGGGTCCCAGTTACTCGGGTAGGTCGTGTCATGCCATATCTGGTTCTGTCTCTGTATCCTTGCATATCGCTACTGCGTGTTGGTCTCGTCCATTAACATCAGCAACTCATCTTTCGTGTAGCTGGCTCTCAAACCCCTTCCCTCCTATCAGTTTGTCCATTTTTGGCATCTCTCCTTCTCACGTCCCCTTACCAGGTATGGATGGTTAGGCCAGGGGTCATGGGTGTTTGACATGGGTTACTGGTATTGTATCCTATTGGATGGCGTTGCTTTCACAGGGCTCCTCAGGGCGGCCCTTGTTCCATTCCCCCCACGTATCCTCTCGCCACCAGCAGTTGTTCCCATGTCTGTGCTTTTGGAGGAAGGTTTAGTCGGTCAGGCACGGGACAGTCGTTTGGTTTCGGGGTTCCTTCCGATCATCGGTTCTTGGGACGCTGGTTTTCTGCTGTCGTAACGGATGCTATCGGAGTCATTCTTGAGACTGTCAGGGCGTGCTTTCGCTACCAGACAGATAATTCGTGCCCTTCCACTCTTTTATCACACCTACTTCTGGGTCATTTTGCCCACTTATAGGCGTACTGTCCAGCGAGGCTAATGGCACACCTCAGGCCTGGGTAGTTAGGGTGTCGCATTCCTCGGTGTAGACTCTGACTACAAGTGGAAGGCGGGGCCGTAGGCCTGCCTGAATTTGTAGGAGGAGTCGGAGGGCTATTTATCCCTCCTCCCCTCTTATCTCCGGCGTCGGTGGGGTTTCTGGGTACCCACCCACCCACCCGTTCCCCCTTTTTTCATGTTATCATTTTCTTCATTCATTTCTTCATAATTACTTCAGGGTATGCCCACTTATAGGCGTACTGTCCAGCGAGGCTAATGGCACACCTCAGGCCTGGGTAGTTAGGGTGTCGCATTCCTCGGTGTAGACTACAAATACAAGAGAACCAGTTCTATTGGCAGCCATACATTATCACCACCATGCTTCACTGATGACGTGGTATGCTTTGAATCATGAGCAAATCCTTTCCTTTTCCATACACTTCTCTTCCCATCGCTCTGGTACAAGTTGATCTTGGTCTCATCTGTCCATAGGATGTTGTTCCAGAACTGTGAAGGCTTTTTTAGATGTTGTGTGGCAAAATCTAATCTGGCCTTCCTGTTTTTGAGGCTCACCAATGGTTTACAACTCGTGGTGAACCCTCTGTATTCACTCTGGTGAAGTCTTCTCTTGATTGTTGACTTTGACACACATACACCTACCTCCTGGAGAGTGTTCTTGATCTGGTCCCTTACGTCCCTTAAAAAGTGGGAGGCACATATACAAACTATTAAAATATTTTAATTCCTACACCGTTCACCTGATTTGAATGTAAATACCCTCAAATTAAAGCTGAAAGTCTGCAGTTAAAGGGTCACTAAAGGAAAAAAAATGTTTTGCTGAAATTACTGTTTACAGGGTATAGAGACATAAAAGTTAACTGATTCCTTTTCAAAATGATTAAAAATAGATAAAAATCAATCATATAATGTGCCTGCAGGTTAGTTTCACTTTTGAACTGGCTTCATATTTCTGCAAAGTAGAAATAGACACACAGAACAAAAACAAACAAATCCAGGGCAGTGTTTTGTTTTTAAAATGAATCTGATTGGTTCTGGGAAGTTTTAGACACACAGTAATGACAGCTTAAACCATCGTGAGAAAGCTCCCAGTATGGTGGTTATAAGGAAACAGACAAGCAGGAAGTGTTGAGAACAGAGCAGGATTACAGCAACTTCAAAGCAAAAAACGAACAATAAGGACATGAAACCAGTACTGCAGTAAGATAAAGGAATCTATTTAGCTAAAAAAAAAAATTCCTTTAGTGATCCTTTAAAGTACATCTTGTCTGTTTCAGTTCAAATCCATTGTGGTGGTGTATTGTGTCAATGTCCCAATATTTATGGACCTGACATGTATGTGTGTGTATAATATATATATACCAGGTCGGAACAACTGCCTAAGATACACATGATCACTGTGTATGCCATTAACGTAACCTACGCACAGCCAGACACACGTCCAACGTAAGTTACGCCGGCTTGTGTTCCCTGGTGCAGACCTGAGCATGTCTGTTGCTGAGTTACACCTCCTTTATGGAGAATAACTTTACGTCGGACGTACACTTACGCACACCGCGCGTAGCCTGCGTCGGGCGCACGTACGTTTGTGAATCGCCGTATTTACCTCATTTGCATATTTGAATGCCTGATCAATGGGAGAAGCAACATGCGTCCAAACCATATTTGCGCCGGCGTAAGCAAGATACGTAGGGGTAGGATGGCCTGTTTTTAGACGTATGTTGGTTTTGTGGGTCTAACGCGCACATACGCCGGGCGCACATTTGCACTACGTCGGCGTAAAGTGATTTACGTCGGCGTAAGTGCTTTATGAATCCAGGCCATAGGCTCTATCTGCTGAGAGAGCCATAAACAGACAAACGAACACCTGATGTTTAACTCGAACCTCTGGCTTATCCCTAGTTGTGGGTTGAAATCTCATGGCTCATCACATAATTTCCTATGAATGCTGTTGCACCAGGGAGACTGTGGGCTGGATTCAGACACATCTGCGTATCTGTCCGCCCGGCGTAACGTAGCTGAGATACAATACGCCGCTCTAACTTTGGGCATGAGTTCTTTATTCATAAAGAACTTGCGCCCTTAGTTAGAGCGGCGTAGCGTATGTGTTGCGGCGTAAGGCCACGTAATTCAAATGGGGATGTAGGGGGCGTGTTTTATTTAAATTTCCCTTGACCCCGCGTTTTTTACGTTTTACTTGAACGGCGCATGCGCCGTCCGTAAAATCTCTCAGTGTGCATTGCTCTAAATGATGTCGCAAGGACGTCATTGCTTTTGATGTGAACGTAAATTACGTCCATCCGTATTCGCGAACGACTTACGCAAACAACGTAAAATTTAAAAAATTAGGCACGGGAACGACGGCCATACTTAACATTAGCTACCCCTCATATACCAGGTGAACTGGAATTATATGCTCTCCGTTCTTAAACACATAGGGGTGGGTGAGAGGATGTTTCGGTGGATACACAGAATCTACTCCAATCCAACAGCGCAGTTGAAGGTAAATGGTCTGTTGTCAGATCCTTTCCCTAATGGAAACGGCACTAGGCAGGGATGCCCGCTCTCACCCCTTCTCTTTGCCCTCTCCCTGGAACCGTTCTTGTGTACAGTGAGGCTGAACCCTGACATACAGGGCCTTAACGCAGGAGACCCGCATTGAAAGGTCTCTGCTTACGCGGACGATCTACTATTCAGCTTGACAAATCCCACAATCTCGTTACCTAATCTCATAAAAGAATTTGATATATGGTAACCTCTCAAATCTAAAAATCTATTTCTTCAAATCGGAAGCTATGGGTATCGCGATCACCCCTCACTCCATACAGACCATTTAATCAAATTTTCATTTTAAATGGACAAATTCAGCCCTCAAGTATCTAGGTACATATATCCCTCCGGACATCTCCCATATTTTTACCCTCAACTTCCCTCCACTGCTGATCAAGACCCGCTCCCTCCTGGAAAGTTGGCATAAAGGCTTACACTCTTGGTTTGGCAGATGCAATCTCATAAAAAGCCCTCCCTATACAAATTCCTGCCCCCTTCCTCAAATAAGTGCAGGGCGCTCTAACTCGCTTTATCTGGGCCCACAAAAAGCCTAGGCTAAGCTGCACACAAATGTCACTCCCAAAACAGAACGGGGGCCTGGTGGTGCCAGATTTCTGACGATATTATCAAGCCATACACTTGGGCAGGGTACCTAACTGGAGGCAGAACGTATCACACAGATAGAACAATCCCAGACTTTAATACCTCTGAAAAGCGCGCTATGGTGCTATGACTCTCTACCGCCAGGATTGAAATCTCACCCCTTGATAGGGCCTACATTGAGGCACCGCACCCAGGTAGCCATGCAAACGCAGTTGACGACAAAGACCTCACCCATGTTCCCGATTTTAGGTCATCCGAACTTTACGCCAGGCTTACCACACATAGATTACACTACCCTGAGGGACTTGGGATGGGAGCAGGCCTCCAAGTTTGTTACATCCATTGCGGAATTAACCGACATGTCGGGCGACTACCGTCTTCCCTTTTGGAAGGTAGCCCAATTGTACCACTTCCTGTATTCAATCCCAAACCCGCATTCCTTTTCCGTTTGAGGACTACTGCTCAGAGTCTGAACCGGTATCTCAGACGCTCTCTAAAATGTACTCACTTTTAAATTCACCCGCTGAACAACCACGTCTCCTCTGAAGAAATGGGAAGCCGATCTTGGCTGTTAATTTTCAGAGTCGCAAAAACAACGTATTATCACTTTTGCCACCAAATCCTCCCTGTGCACTAAAATTCAGGAAACAAATTTTACAATTTTCACTAGATGGTATCTCACACCCACCAGGTTACACAGATGCTTCCCGATGGCTTCAGACCTATGCTGGCCCTGTGGAGAAGACAAGGAATCCCTATTACATATCTTTTGGTCCTGCCCAAAACTGCAGAACTTCTGGAATGACATACGCAATATAACGCATAGGTTTACGGATTACACAATCCCTGCAGACGCATCTTTCTTCCTATTACACCTATCCAAGATATTAGCCAAAACTTACAAAAAATCACTACTACGACACCTACTGGAAACAGCAGTGCCCACTAACCGTTGGGTGCTGGCTGAGGAAGGTGGAGGAAATAAAAAAAAATAGAAAACTTGATTTTCACGGCACAGCATAACCATGAGAAATATACAGAGACCTGGAGTGTTTGGAACATTTTTATTTATTACGATGAGGGGATGGCCCTCTTGGGGACATGGAAATGTAGTTCCTTGATGCAGTTCCATTCCTCCAAGCCCTCGCCCTGTCATGGCCCTTCCCCCCCTCCCCCTTCTCGAACCTGTTCCCCCCCCTTACTTTGTGGTCCAACCCGTCCCCCCTTACGTTTTCTAGTTCTTTCTACTCTAATTATATTTTTTATTTTACTAAATGTTTGTTGTTGTATAAGGAAAATGGAAAATGAGAAAGGGTAGCCCTCCCTACTCATATACGTGCCACAGCAATGTAAGTTCTTATGATGTGAGCAGGAGTAGACTTCTAAGAGGACTGAGCATCACAGTGTATAAATATCTCACACAAGTATTGATGATTATCCTACTTTGCTCTCACATTCATGGTATTATGTAGCTGTGAGGCTGTGACCTCATCGGTTTGAATGTTTATGTTGTAACATTTGGGCCAGGCCCTTTCTTGAACTTTAATAAAAAACTATATATAAAAAAAAAAAAAAAACGTCATGGATTCCCCTCCAGGAGCATACCAGGCCCTTAGGTCTGATATGTATTGTAAGGAGAACCCTCCTATGTGGACTCCCTTCCAATTCTTTCGCAGCTCAAGAGTGCAGAGACATCTAGAGGTTTTATTTCCCAGAGCTATAGTACACTGCTTTGTAAATATCTCTAGAAACATCCCCTGACAGTTAGGAGGAAGTGGGAGGTGGATGTAGGGCCCTTGGATGAGGAGCAATGGGAGGAGGCCCTGCAGTCGGTTACCGTTTGTTCCCTGAATGTGTCGCAACGCCTGACGCAACTATATACACTTCTAAGAGTATACTATACGCCCCATAGATTGCATGCCATGGGATTGCGGCCCACACCGACTTGTGCAAGATGTAAAAGGGACCATGGGGATTTGATACACATGCTTTGGCTTATTGGAAGGAAGTGACAGACACACTAAATGCAGTGTTCCAGGTTTCGATCCCGTTAGATCCTAAGCAGTGTCTCCTGAACCTTTTAGACAAGCTGGAATGGGAACCCCATATTAGGGAGGCTCTTACTAGGGCCCTTTTTATGGCCAAAAAATTAATCATGCACCTTTGGAAATCTGAAGTGCCCCCCACAGTTAGGGAGTGGATCGCTGCACTTGGTAATGCGTTGAGGATGGAGAAGGTTATATACCAACATAGGGGATGCTCTGGAAAATTTGAAAAGCTATGGGACATGTGGCTGGGAACGCCAGAGCTAGCTCCGAATGACCTAGTCATGGACAGACTCTTGGGCTAGCGGGAAAGGGGGTGTTGTGGTGTTTGGATGCGGTCTATATGACCTTTCAGTATGTTGATTTTTGTTTACATATACTACTGTTCTGTATATGGCCTTGTATGTGTCTGCTATATTAGACATGATTGTGGTACTTTGGACTGTATGTGTCAAATTTTTGATCAATAAACTTGTTTTTCTTGGATAAAAAAAAAAAAAAGGAGAACCCTCCTACGCCGAAAAAATGAAAAACTAAAAAGTCTCTTAGAGCAAAGAAAAATTTTAGACAACAAAATCCTTATTAATAAGCATAAGCGGTTAGGCTCCCAAAAAGTCTCACACATGTGGTATACCCGTACTCAGAAGAAGCAGCAGAATGTATTTTGGGGTGTAATTCCACATATGCCTATGGCATGTTTTGAGCAATATATCATTTTTCCCGCAACTTGTGTCAAAATATAAAATATTCCATGGACTCGACATGCCTCTCAGCAAATAGCTTGGGGTGTCTACTTTTTTTTAAATGGGGTCATTTGGGGGGGTTTCGAACTGCCCTGGCATTTTATGCACAACATTTAGAAGCTTATGTCGCACATTACCCACTCTTCTAACCACTTGAAGACAAAGCTCTTTCTGACACTGTTTGTTTACATAACTTTCTTGCAAAAAAAAATAAAAAATGTTTTTAAGTTGAACCCCCAAAACATATCTTTTTTAAAAGCAAAGGCCCTGCAGATTAAAATGGTGGGTGTTGCCTTTTTTTTTTTTTACACAGTATTTGCGCAGCGATTTTTCAAATGCATTTTTTGGGGAAAAAATACACTTTTTTATTTTTATTTTAAAGCACTAAAACACACTATATTGCCCAAATTATCGATGAAATAAAAAAGATGATCTTAGGCCGAGTACATGGATACCAAACACGACATAATTTAAAATTGCGCACAAACTACATACATTTTTAAAAGCCTTTACAGGTTACCACATTAGATTTACAGAGGAGGTCTACTGCTAAAAATGACGGCCCTTGATCTGTCCTTTGTGGTGATACCTCACATGCATGGTATAATTGCTGTTTACATATGACTCCAGACCTACGCTTGTGTTCGCCTTCGCGCAAGAGCAGGGGGGGGGACAGGGGTGCTTTTTATATATATATATATATATATATATATATATATTTATTTAGCTTTTTTTATTTTATTTGTAAACTGTTTCTTCTATTTTATTTATTTTTTACCATTTTTATTGTTATCTCAGGGAATGTACCGTATTTATCGGGGTATTGCTCGCTCCGGCGTATAGCGCGCTCCCCTAATGTGGACCTGTAAAAAAACATTTTAGTACTTTTAGTACTTACGTATGTCTTGCGCGGCCGTCCATCGTCCGTTCCGGCGTCCGTCTTCGGCTTCAGTGGTGTCCTCCCGGCTTCTCCAGCGCTGTCTCGAGTCGAATCCCCGCTTTCCACGCTCAGTTTGAACGCCTCCGCCGACATATACCGCAGTACACTCTGGTACATTTGGCCAGGCTCGGCTTCGCTCGTGCTCACGATCTGTGACGTTTATGCATGAGCACGAGCGAAACCGAGCCTGGCCAAATGTACACGAGTGTACTGCACTTGGTATATGTCGGCGGCTCAGTTCAAACTGAGCGCGGAAAGCAGGTATCAGCGTATATCGCGCACCCACGATTTCCCCCTTATTTTAAGGGGAAAAAAGTGTGCGGTATACGCCGATAAATACGGTAAATATCCCTTATGATAGCAATAGTTAGTGACAGGTACTCCTTTTTTTTCTGACCACACCAAGATCGGTGTGATAAAATGCTTTCCCAATTTCCCAATGGCGCTGTTTATATTCGGGGGGGGACATTCCTTCCCACTGAATGTAAAAGTAGTCTAGAGGCTAATTAGCTAATTACATGAAAGCCGACCGCTGGCTGAAAAGAATGATACCAAGATGATACCTAAACCCGCAGGCATCATTCAGGTATAACCATTCAAAGTCCAGCAACATACCAGTACGTTGACGGTTCTTGTTGGACATGTATTGTAATCTTTTTTTTCATGCAGCCGGTTGGCTGAACGAAAAAAAGATTGATCGGTGGGTATGCCCACCATTAGAATACCTCCCTTCATCCACCCACTTCTAATGATGGGTATACATGCACCATTTATATATGCCGAAGCATTGGGGCATCCTCCCGCAAAGAAATTATGCCGCGTACACGCGGTCAGACTTTTCCACGGGCAAGCCTTAGTTGGAATTTCGACTGTATGTACGCGGCATTAGGAGCAAAATCGCTCCTCCGCCCCTAATGCCCCCATGCTTCAGCATATATGCTATATATGCTCCTACAGCGTTGGAGTCGTGGCTTTATATATCGTGGGAGCAAACGCTGTTGCTGTCACGCTAAATAAGTCTGCGCTGCAACTGAATGGCGTACCTGTAAACAGTAAAGTAAATTACATACCTGAAAAGCAAGCATGAAAAAACCTAGAAACAATAAAACTTTGCAGTATAGAATACAGTAATAAAAATAGCAGAACAATAGAGAGAGAATAGAGAGGGAGAGAACAATAAAACGACAACTATTTTTTTTTTTGTGTTTTTATTTTTTACTTAAAAAACGCTTCCAAAAAAAACTGTTAGCGATCGCAGGGATCAGGCCTGTCTCTGCGAACGCTGCAGTTATGCGTGTAGTGTTTTGCTGTGACAGGGGGCTGGGGGGGTGATCGGGGGGGGGATTTGTGTGCCTATGTGTAAGGCCTCGTACACACGAGGGGATATGTCCGCTGAAAACGGTCCGATGGACCGTTTCAGCAGACATCTCCGCTCGTGTGTATGGGCTAGCGGACAGATTTCTCCACCCGACAGATTTCAAAGCATGCTTTGAAATCTATCCGGTGGAATCTGTCCGCCCGACATGTCTGCTGGTTAGTACACTTACCAGCAGACATGTCATCCCCCCACCGCCGCCGCGCCGGATTCGGCGCATGCGCGGAAGTGTTTAACTTCCTGGTGCGGTGACGTGGCGGTGACGTGGCGGCGTCAACGTCACCGCCGCGTCACCGCGCCGTCCGGCGGCGGGGAATTTGATCCGATGGTGTGTACACGCCATCGGATCAAACTCCCGATCGGACATATCCGATGGAAATGGTCCGCGGACCGTTTTCATCGGATAAGTCCGATGGTGTGTACGAGGCCTAACTGTGTTAGTGTAGTGTTGTGCAACTTACTGTGTGATGTCTCCTCTCCTCCCGCCGGACGAAAATACCACCGAGAGGAGAGGTGACATCACCTCCTCTGCCTGTGTTTACATAACACAGGCAGAGGAAGTCACACGGCGGAAGGGGATTGGCTAGGAGCGATCGCGAGGGGGTGGCTAGAAACTAATAGCCGCCCCCTCATCCCGGATCGCTCGCACAGCAATACCGACCGACGCATGTACCAGGGGGGGGGGGGGTCCTGGTCAGACCCCCGACCCATGTCTATGCAGAGACGTACGGGCACATTCATCTGCCTGTACGTGCCATTCTGCCGACGTATATTTACATGCGGCGGTCGTTAAGTGGTTAAGTAGCTCCCTTTTTTGATCAACTGTCTGATGGACACCTGTTTAAGGAATAATTATACTCACTAGTAGTTGAATGCTTATTAACCACTTAAGACCCGGACCAAAATGCTGCTAAAGGACCTTGCCCCTTTTCGCGATTCGGCACTGCGTCGTTTTAACTGACAATTGCGCGGTTGTGCGACGTGGCTCCCAAACAAAATTGGCATCCTTTTTTCCCCACAAATAGATCTTTCTTTTGGTGGCATTTGATCACCTCTGCGGTTTTTATTTTTTTTGCGCTATAAACAAAAATAGAGCGACAATTTTGAAAAAAATTCAATAATTTTACTTTTTGCTATAATAAATATCCCCCCAAAATATATATATATATATATAAAAAAAAAAATCCTCAGTTTAGGCCGATACGTATTCTTCTACCTATTTTTGGTAAAAAAAAAAACGCAATAAGCGTTTATCGGTTGGTTTTCGCAAAATGTATAGCGTTTACAAAATAAGGGATAGTTTTATTGCATTTTTATTATTATTATTATTTTTTTTTACTACTAATGGTGGCGATCAGTGATTTTTTTTGTGACTGCGACATTATGGCAGACACTTCGGACAATTTTGACAAATTTTTGGGACAATTGTCATTTTCACAGCAAAAAATGCATTTAAATTGCATTGTTTACTGTGAAAATGACAGTTGCAGTTTGGGAGTTAACCACAAGGGGGCGCTGTAGGGGTTATGTGTTCCCTGTGTGTGTTTACAACTGTAGGGGGGTGTGGCTATAGGTGTGACGTCATCGATCGTGTCCTCCCTATAAAAGGGATGACGCGATCGATGCTGCTGCCACAGAGAAGAACGGTTTACACACGGCTCTCCCCGTTCTTCAGCTCCGGGGACCGAACACCGCACTCCAGCGGCGATCGGGTCTGCGAGTCCCACGGTCCCGGAGCTTCGGACCGGGTCACGGGAGAGCGCCGCGGGCGCGCGCCCGTGACGCACGGCTGGGTACTAGTACCGACGTAAATATACGTGAAAGTGCCCAGCCGTGCCATTCTGCTGACGAATATGTGCAGGAGGCGGTCCTTAAGAAGTTAATAAGGATTTTGTTGTCTAAAATTTAGCTTTGCTCCTAAGACTTTTATTGGGGCATATTCATTTTTGTAACATGGTCTTGAATAAATTTGTTAGGAAAAATACATTTGGTGTGTACAAATTAACAAATCTTGGTTGCAATCAATGGCCCACATTTGTGGAAGTACATTGTAGTATAATGTCCCATAGAAAATATTGATTTTGAAAGAAAAGTAAAGGTTTTCTGACAAATCTTTTGGGATGTACTCATTTATGCTGAGCACTGTATATAGCGTCAACAGTTTACACAGTGCTTTACAATATAAAGGGAGGCAGTTATAATACAAGAGGGTTAAGAGTGCCCTGCTTATAAGAGCTTACATTCTAATAGAGTGGGGAAAATGGTTCAAAAGGTTATAACTGTGAGGGATGAGTTGATGGAAGTATTAAAAGTTCAGTTCAGTTGGATAGGCTTCCCTGAAGAGATGAGTTTTCAGGGATCGCCTAAATGTGAACATAGTAGGAGACAGTCGGACAGACTGAGATAGAGAGTTCCAGAGGATGGGAGTGGCTCTGGAGAAATTCATGGGAGAAGAAAACAAGAAAGCTTGAGAGCATGACGTTTTGGGAGGAGCAGAGAGTGCTGTTTGGGTGATATTTGGAGACAAGATTGGTGATGCAGCTCGGGGCAAAGCTGTGAATAGCTTTGTATGTTTTTGTTAGTAGTTTAAGAGGAGTTGTAGACACTGACCAGTTGGTAAGGTTGATGAGTCTGGCAACAGCATTCATTACAGACAGAAGAAGAGATACCCTGTGTAGACATAGTTACAATAGTCAAAGGGGTGAATTTTAGAGAGATGAAGTCTACAGGCTGCTGATAGTAATAGGATCTGGGACTGAAAGAACAGGTCAGAGTCTAGGATTACACCTCACACCCTCCCTGGCTTGAGGGAAGGGACTGATAGTTGTTTAATTGATCTTAATGGAAACATTGAGGGAGAAGGGCAGAGCGGAACATTACAACTCGGTTTTACAAAGATTTGGTTTGCGGAAGTGATGTGACATCCATGCTGATATTAGGGTGACCACGTGTCCCTTATTCCCCGGGACAGTCCCGCATTTTGAAGGTCTGTCCCGGGCACAATTATTCCAGGACAATACAGTGTCCCGGAATGAAACTGACACAGCCACCCCCTGGGCCAATCTAATGCCCCCAAAAAAGGCCGCCACATCACCGCTTTACTCACTGACAGTACTTGTCCTGGCCGGTAATGCCTGGAGGAGCACAATCCCGCCTCCTGCTTGTGATTGGAGAAATCATAAATTCCACCTCTTGCGTCCAATCGCTGTGCTGTGATTTGTTACAGCACAAGCTGATTTTTGGGAAGGGAGGGTGTCCCTGAATGGTAGTTTGGAAATGTGGTCACCCTAGCTGATATGTCATTTAGTAAGTCAGTAATGTGAGAGGAGACATAACCACTTTCCATCCAGCCACCTGTACATAGCTGGACTTTCAGTGTTATACTGGTAGGATGCCTGCAGCTACAGGAATCACCCCAGTATCGTATCGAGCCAGCGCTCGGCTTTCTTGTAACAACAATTGGAGTGGTTTACCAGCAGATCGGTTTCTATCACAAGCAGTGGGAGGGGACGGCCCCCCTCCCATGGCTCTCTCTGGCTCTGCTGTCCCATTGGCTTTGATTGGCTATTTGTAATAGTAACCCGGAAGTGATGACATGACATAACATCTGTCACTGACACTGGCTGCAGGTGACGCGTCATATTCGGCTCCCCCATCACAGACTGCTCCGGAAGTGCTGCGGCGGTCAACTGCGCATGCGCAATTCGTTCCAATGCATTTACGACACTGCACACCAGCGAGGCCGTCATTCAGAGCGACGTGGACTTAGGGGAAAGTGGCCAGTCGGCCTCACGTCCTCGCTTCGCTCGGACGGCTCGCTCCGCTCGCTCGCCCTCCTGGCTCTTTTTTTAACATCCTCCAATCCACGGGGATGTTAAGGAAAGAGCTTGGATGCCGAACGAGGTTTCGCTGGTGTGCACTGTCGTAAATGCATTGGAACGCATCGCGCATGCGCAGTTGGCCACCACAGCACTTCTGGAGCAGTCTGTCATGGGGAGCGGAGTATGGCGGTACACCGGCACGTTTTCTGCCACATTCACTCTGTTATTTGTTATTGCTATATGAAACTTTTGTTAAATTTTTGAGAGACTGTTTTCTTGGATTTGCCCAAAGACTATTCTTAGTTGTTAATTCTGAACAATACAATAACATTGAAAGAGCTGATCACATTGACCTCCGGAGATGGGCTGTCTGGTCACCTGGGCTTTGCTGTGTTAATTAACATGCTAATTATATAGTTAGTATTTTAAATCTGTTTATTAAGAAATGTTTTTCCCGACATTACAAACACATAAATACATATTATACAAACACTCATACATAGTCTCAATAAATACTCCTATTATATAGTCAAGATAATATCTATATTAATAATAGTTCATAGTTTCATTTCCCCTTATCTCCAAAAGAAAAATTGTACCTAGAGATAGGCGGACACAGGCAGCTAGGATATACTGGAGAGGTGGAGCTGGATGATGAAGTGCACCAGGATAATTATATAGTTGTCTGCTAAGAGTCGGTTCACACTGGGGCGACTTGGGATCCGACTTGAGGTCGCCTCAAGTCGTCCCAAGTCGCGCTGTAGAGAAAAACAATGTAAGTGAATGGGAGTGGTGTTAATACACACTACTCAAGTCGCTCCAACTTCAGAAAAGGTTCCTGTACGACTTCAATCCGACTTCTAGGCGACCTGTACCCATTGATATCAATGGAAGTCGCTTCCAAGTCTGATCACTGTCTTAACTGAAGCTACTTTCCAGATAAGATAACATACATTTCTCAGGCAAACCTCTCCCTCCCCCGCCCTCTCCCAGAGCTGATTGTTGTTTTATTGGCCACTGGAATGTCTCCTGTCCTGGAGATGACTTCAAGTCGTGTTGTAAATCGCCCCAGATCGCCCTGTGATTCATGCTCAAGTCGTGTCGGAGTCGCCTCTGAAAGTAGCGCTGGAAGTCGTGTCGCCCCAGTGTGAACCGACTCTAAAGGTGTTGAGAGAGGGGAGGGGGGGAGTATCCATGATTCAGCCCTACCTCATTATGTAACCTATTGTGTTAAAAGTGTATAAAAAGTCTGATTGTGCCAATAAACCTTGCTAGATGCTACAAGCTATTTCCGGCTAGACTTGCATTCCATGTAGCTGTAATAATATATCTTTCTGATGGTCAGACTAGAGGAAGCGGTATTACTGACGGAAGCACTCAGTGTGGGACAGGATCCGTCACAACATTACTTCCGGTTTACTCAGAAACCATCTGTGCCATTTTTGGAAAATCAAAAGCATTCAAAAACAGATCTTGTGTAGAGGAGGTCACATGCCTATTGCTGTCACAAGGATGTTAACATACCTTATGACAGCAATAAAAGTGTTAAAAAAAAAAATCAATAAATAAAGCAAAGAAAAAAATTATAGCAACAACCCCCCCCCCCCCCCCCAAAAAAAAAGATTGAAGTGCCCCCATCCTCTTGTGCTTGCGGGCAAAGGCAAATGCGTGCTTTGGTCCCGCACACACGCAAACGGCGATCGTCCCACACATGTAAGGTATCGTCGCAAATGTCTGATTATGAGCAGTAATTCTAGCACCAGACCTCTTGTTTACATTTAAAGTGGTTTCTGGTAAAGTGGCTGTTGTTGCACGGACGTGTACAATTTCAAAGCATGATATGTTTTGTATCTAAAGTATAATGCGCAAAATAAATCACACCTCCTTCATTCTCAAGCCACACTGCTCTACACTACACAGCAGGACAGTTAGATGACAGTCTTAGGCCCCTTTAACACTGGGGCGGGAGGTGCGGTGGTGGTAAAGCGCTGCTATATTTAGCGGCGATTTACCGCTAATTTCGCAGCGCTATTTGACCGCTAGCGGCAGAGAAAGGGTTAAAAGAGGCGCATTGCCAGCGGTATGCCCACGCTGTCACCGCTCCTTCACTGCCCCAAAGATGCGTCTAGCAGGACTTATTTTCCGTCCTGCCAGCGCACCGCTCCAGTGTGAAAGCCCTCAGGCTATTTTTAGCGCAATAGCACCTGCAAACCGCCCCAGTATTAAATGGGTCTTAGAAATGTAAAGCATGCATGTACAAAATGTTTACTTCATTCTATGTAGTCTACTTTCATTAAATATGTAATTCTCTCTCCTCTGGGTATCACTACCCCTCCACCCACAACAGCAGATAAACTGTAGTCATACTAAAGGAAATGATTTGAAACTTATACCCATGGGGTCACAGTCAAGAACACATTTATAGTTCAGCAAGGAAGGCATTGAGGGGTAGACTTCCTCCAGTGGGTCACAGAAACAGGATGTCTCCTTACAGTGGCGTCACAGAAAAAGGAAGACTTTCCAGTGGGGGTCACAGAATCAGGAAGTCTCCCTCCAGTGAGGTCACAGTAACAGGAAGACTACCTCTAGTGGGGGGGGGGGTCGCAGAAACAAGAAGTCTACCTCCAGTGGGGGGTCACAAAAACAGGAAGTAAGGGGAAGTCTCCTGAGGAAAATGTTTCATAAAGACCTTGCGTAGACACGCATATAGGGACATAAATGTACGTATGTGTATATGTGAGTTTACATGACTGCACTCAAATGTAAAATTTTCTATTTTTATTTTACAGCTCTGTACTCATTGTTGTATAAGAAAAGACAGCCAAATACTCCCAGCACTCAGTGGTCTTCGCCAGAGGGAAAGCCAACCAATATGACATCACATACATGGTCCAATGCCAGGTGGATGCAGCCCTCCTCGGATAGGGATGTCCCATGTAGAACTACAAAAACATAGAAGGGCAAATCCCTAGTGCATTATCTGAGAAAAAAAACTGAATTTATTGATATAAAAAGCAACCAATAAAATGCATACTCACAAAGGTGAATAAGTATACAGCAAGAACATGGAAGGATAACATGAGCTAGAACGTCCAAGCGTTTTTGCGGCCTCACATATGCACACTAAACACGTTTCAGGGGTGCTTCCCTTTTTTCAAAGCTGTGCTTACCAGCACAACCAAATGCCTCATGTTTAACCCCTTCAATACAGGGCACTTATACAACTTCCTGCCCAGACCAATTTCTAGCACTATCACATTTTTAATGACAGTTGCGCGGTCATGCGACACTGTACCCAAACAACATTTTTATCATTTTTCAGCTTTCTTTTGGTGGTATTTGCTCACCTCTGGGGTTTTTATTTTTTGCGCTGCAAATAAAAAAAATTGCATTTTATTTCTTTGTTACTGTTACAAAACTTTGTAAATAAGTACGTTCTCTCCTTCACTGATGGGCACTGAGGCAGTACTGATTGGCACTGATATGTGGCACTGATAAGCAGCACCGATGGGCACTCATAGGTGGCACTGGAGGACACGTATAGGCGGCACTGATAGGCAACACTGATCAGAGGTGCTGGCAGGCATCACTGATGGGCACTAAGTGCCATCTCTAATGGGCAATGATTGCTATCCATAGTGGACTCTTGTGGGCATACCTGGTGGTCATGGGTGGGCATCCTTGGTGGCCATGGGTGGGAATCCTTGCTACCATTGATGGTATCCCTGGTGGTCCTGGGTGGGCTGAACTGATAATAACCCAGTGCAGACCCCCCCCCCCCCATCAGGATATCAGCTGATCGGCTCTCCTCTACTCACGTTTGTTAGCTGTTTACACTGTGGATTGGACACAGCTGATCATGTGGTAAAGAGCCCCTGTCAGAGGCTATTTACCTAGATCGGAGATGCACTGTGTCAGACTGACACATCACCGATTGTCGCGCCCCAGTGGGCATGCGATTGTGGCTTGTCCTGCTGGACATCATATGATGCCCATTCAGAATAACTGAACCTCTTCCCAGCCGTCATTCTGCTATAGATCGGGCAGGAAGTGGTTAAATGTATCAAAGCACACGAAGGTTCACCCCCAACCACAAGGGCTTTACCCTTCCTGTTGGTTGGGGGAGGACCTCAGTGTGTTTTGCGGCATTTAAACATGAGGCATTTGTCTATGCTGGCAGCTCCTAAAACATGTTAGTGTGCACATGTGAGGCCACAGAAACACTTGGATGCTCTACCTCATTTCATCCTTCCATGTACTTGCTGTATACTTACTCACTTTTGTGAGTATTGGTCGCTTTTTATTCTAATAAATTGCTGGTTTATTGAAGTGACAGAACACATTTGGCATTAGTGAGCCCAATAACATGAAGAGGTGTGGAATGTTCTTCACAGCCCTGCATACAATCGTACTAACTCTATGAGCTTGCCATCCTCATTGACATGGTACAAACACTTGTATTTGCTTTTCTTTCATACACATGTGATAAGCCAGACCAGAGGTCTCCCCTCCGCTGTTACAAGTCACTCCCTCATGTACCACATTAGAAGGTCTTTGTGGTACAACGGGCCGCCCCGCCCCCTCACACCGCACACAACAAAGGTGAACGGAGCCCGTAGCTCTGTCACACAACAGTCAGTGCCCCGTACTGATACCTGAACCGCCTCTTCTCACGCAGCTTGCTCGCAATGAAGTGATATCACCTATAGGAGGCGGACGTTGTCCAGATTGTGCGGGCTGAGCTTAGTAGAATAAAGTTTATTGCTAGCAAAAAAAAAAAAAAATTTACAACAAACTTTATTATTAATTCACAAAACAGGCAGGATGTTCAACAATGTAGTAATGTGCGGATGTCACAAATCCACCTATCAGAATGTGTGCAGACATATACAGGCACATGATAGGAAACGCAGAAATGTCATTTGCAAGCATTTTATTTATACCAAGTCTCCCTTCAGCAGTGATGAGCTCAGGTGTCTTAGTACTCGGATCAGAACCTCCCCTGATCTCTGTGATTGCCAACAAAGGGTTTGCCACCAAGTACTAAGTCATGTTCTGTGAAGGGGTTAAATACTTATTTCACTCATTAAAATGCAAATCAATTCATAACTTTTTTTAAAGTGTTTTTCTGGATTTTGTTGTTCTGCCTCTTGTTGTTAAAATAAACCTATCATAAGGCTCCATGCTGAAGCTGATAAAAGCTCTAAAAAAACGCCAGTAGCTTTGCAGGGAGCCTTGCAACGTTTTTTAGCGTTTTTGCAATAGCTTTAATCAGCGTTTTTCAGTGTAGCTTTTATCAGCTTTTTTTTTTTTATGGATAAAAAACCGCTGGCGCCGGCGTTTTTGAGCGTTTTTTTGTGTTTTTTCCCGCCAAAAAACGGCACTTTGAACGCGAATTTCGGGCGTTCAGAAAAAAGCCAATAAACTCCAAAGCTCATTAACAGTGAAACACGCCCAGGTGTGCATGGGCAAATAGGCTAACATAGAGTTCAGTTTATGGGCTTTAAAAAAAAAAGCCAAAACGCCAATAGACTGCAGTTTATCAGCTTCAGTGTGCATGGAGCCTTAAAATTATAGACTGATCATTTCTTTGTCAGTGGGCAAACAAACAAAATCAGCACGGCGTCAAATACTTTTTTTCCCTCATTGTATATGTAGCTGTGGGACAGGAAATGCCTGAGTTGTAGATGATTGGCCCATACAGGTGACAGCTCATTGGCAGGCTCGCCCACGCGGGTTTTGTTTCTAGTCCAAGCATGCCCAAGAGTATCACTACTCCTCAGTTATCCCTATTTTTGGTTTGATGTATAGACTTAGGAATATGTGGAAAGGCTGGCCGCAGGCCAGCCTGTATTTGTAGGAGGAGTCGGAGGGCTATTTATCCCTCCTCCCCTCTCATCTCCGGTGTCGGTGGGGTTTCTGGGTATCGCACGTCACTTCCGGTCATCGTACAGAGCATGGCATCAGCTGCTGCAGGTGTCTCGTGGCGGTTGCCATAAAGGTGGTATTTCTGGGGGGTGCCGCCAGGCGTTATGGGGGGGAAGCCCGCTGCCCACCGACCTATTGTGCTCTCTTTAGAATCCCCAGTGGGCCGGACTGTCTGTACCCCATCCTCCTCCTTCAGCCAAGCGCAGCTCAACCCAACCGTGTGGTGGGCACCATCGGGGGGACTGTCCACCAATTTCAGCCAGGCACTTGCCAGCATTGTGGGGGCCACCCGCTTCTTCTCTCAGGCTCACACTGTGTGGGGGTCCCTCCGTCCACCCTTCCGCTCCTCTGGGCATACTCTGTGAGAGGGGGGTGTCCGTTCACCGTCTCACTCCTCCGGGCACCCACGGTGACGTCCACGTGGTGCAGGGCTCCATTGAGACCGCCCGCCCGTTCCTCCCGCCCCCCGTTCGCTCAGTCTCCGGACAGGTACGCATTGGCTGTCCAGAGGGAGGCAGGGCCACCCACTCATCCGTCCATCCACTACTGCTGTGCTCATGCAGGCAGCCGAGAGGCCACGGGTTTGGGGGGGGGGGGCTGCTGCTGTTCCCAGTGCACACGCCAGGCATCATTGGGGGGGGGGGGGGCAGCCCGGCCATCCATCCATCCACCTTCTCCTCCCATACTATCGCCGTAGTCTCTCAGCAGGTTGAGGGGAGCTGGCTGGCGTCAAGGGGGGGTGGGGCACCCGTTCCCTTCTCCTCCCAGGCTTACGCTGCCAGGGCTTCTTCTAGCTGTTCATCCTTCCTGGGGCATGGAGTAAGGGGACACCCTTGGTCCAGGTTTCCAAGGAATTCCAGGGAGCACATGTTTGGGCCAGATGTGCCCTGGCCCCAGGAGGGGGGGGGGGGGCAGGGTCTTGCATGATAGTCAGGCTCCTTGGGGTCACGGTTCAAGGGGAGGGGGGTGCAGTCCAGCAGGGGGGGGCCGGTTGGTGGGGTGTCATTGCATGTTCTTGCCTCACGTTGTTCATGGCACAGCGTTGTGGTCAGTAGCAGGTTTCTGTCATAGCGGTTCTGTCAGTAGCAGGTTTCTGTCATAGCGGTTCTGTCAGTAGTATGTTTCTGTCATAGCGGTTCTGTCAGTAGTATGTTTCTGTCATAGCGATTCTGTCAGCAGTATGTTTCTGTCATAGCGTTTCTGTCAGTAGCAGGTTTCTGTCATAGCGGATCTGTCAGCAGTATGTTTCTGTCATAGCGTTTCTGTCATAGCGTTTCTGTCAGTAGCAGGTTTCTGACATAGCGGATCTGTCAGTAGTATGTTTCTGTCATAGCGGTTCTGTCAATAGTATGTTTCTGTCATAGTGGTTCTGTCAGTAGTATGTTTCTGTCATACATCAATAGCTGGGTGAATAATGAAAATCTGAAAATGTCAGAAATATATCAAAATTAACCAGGCAGCGCTGGACATAAACAAAATTTAAACATGAAACAAATATTGAATAGTGTCCTTGGTTAACAAAGTTCTTATATGAAGAATGTCAGTCTTTGATGCAAACACTGTAATGAGAAATCTTTATCCAAACAGAGTCCACTTAAGCTGCAGGTGTCTCGTGGCGGTTGCCATAAAGGTGGTATTTCTGGGGGGTGCCGCCAGGCGTTATGGGGGGGAAGCCCGCTGCCCACCGACCCATTGTGCTCTCTTTAGGATCCCCAGTGGGCCGGACTGTCTGTACCCCATCCTCCTCCTTCAGCCGAGCGCAGCTCAACATCATACATCAATAGCTGGGTGAATAATGAAAATCTGAAAATGTCAGAAATATATCAAAATTAACCAGGCAGCGCTGGACATAAACAAAATTTAAACATGAAACAAATATTGAATAGTGTCCTTGGTTAACAAAGTTCTTATATGAAGAATGTCAGTCTTTGATGCAAACACTGTAATGAGAAATCTTTATCCAAACAGAGTCCACTTAAGCCCAAGGTAAAGACAAAATACCGCTCCACGTATGTGCTTATAGAAGAAAGAGGGGGATGTGTGAGGGAAAGACCCCCCTCTTGAGTGTCCTCTTACCCTAAAGCGTATATAAGTCAGCGTGTCACAGGTGTTATCTCAATCTCATTCTCTGGTCAACTTCTCTGACCCAGACCCATAGCGTGATCCCGTTTTAACTCTTTAATATCCCGAGAGAAAAAATACTCCCCAATGCGCGGATCGAAGCATAAAGATTTTTCATAATTCAGCTGTCTTAGCATGATGCACGGAATTCGGTACCATGAAATGTGACCATCTGCTGGACGTATCGGCGAGTCATTTAAACACGCCAAAATGTCACAAATCGACAAGGGACCCAATTCTGTGTAAAACCATAAAAACAATACCACTATAATCGTCACCTGCGAGGGCGCACAAAATGAAATGGGCACGATCACTAGGGACAGGAATCCGTTGTGGCAATAGTAAGAGAAATATATGACATTGATATACAGAGATGAATATCACATAATGCATATTATACAATACATATTAGCATCCAAATATATATATATCAATCAGATTGGATTGGATTGAAGTCATCCGAGCATAGTTAGGGGCATTATTCACTTCTATTTTGGGGAGATCAACCATAAAAATTCAAAATAAAGTATTAAACATGATTCAACTGCCAGTAATAACCAGCTACAGATCAAAAATAGACCCTAATGATCATATGGACCATATTAGTAATGCTACTCCAATATGACCTGCAAGGTCAACAGCAGAGATACCTAGAAAATGTATAAAAATAAAATTCGAATTTAAAAATCTATCTATAGAAAATTACAAATATATGTAAAAAATTAATTATAAAAAATCATAAAAAAATTGGAAACTGTATATATAAACAGACATCAGATACGTGTTAATCAATAGTCGCTTATGAAACAATTCACATCTAATTCGACGTTTAAGCCGGATGGAGTAAGGGTATTCATTAGATAAATCCAATGCGTTTCACTTTTAGAGCTTTCTCTGACCATGTTGGAACCCCTCCAATTCGGACTGATGCTATCTATGCCCCAAAACTTTAAGCCTGAAGGATCTTGTCCATGGAATTTTTTGAAGTGGAAGGATACACTGTGGTCTTTATATCCGATCTCTGTTATAGATGTGCTCTGAAACGCTTTCTTTAGTGTCCTTTTGGTGCGACCAACATACATTAAGTTGCATGGACACTGTAACACATAGACCACATGAGTGGTATTGCATGTGATAAAATCCTTGATTTTAAAATCTAGATTATTCTCCGTTGATGTAAATTCAGTCAATCCCCGGATAGGTGAATTTACCTTGGCACAGGTTTTGCACCTTCTACAGGTGAAAAAACATACACAGTCCCAAAACATTGTGGGTCTGACTGTTGGATCTAGGACTTTTTTTACGACCTTATCTCCAAAGTTAGGGGCTTTTCTGTATATAAAAGCAGGGTTTTTAGGCACAACATTCTGTAAGGTCTTATCCATTCGTAGTATGTGCCAATGTTCTTTAAAAATCCTCTCAATGTCCCTATATTGGTCATGAAAATTCGAAATAAAGCCCCATTCATGTTTGGAGATTGTTGTTTGAACCTTATTTTCTAGACATATCGATCTTGGTGTAGCACCCACATTATTAATAATTTTTAATCAAGGTCGACTCGTTATAACCTTTTTGAATAAAAAGAGATTTGATAATTGCAGATTGGGATTGGTAATCTGTATCAGACGTGCAATTTCTCCTTATTCTCATTATTTGACCTTTAGGAATATTGTTAAGCCAATGTGGGTGGTGACCACTAGTGATGGGAAGATAACTATTCCTGTTAGTAGGCTTAAAATAGACATTGGTAATCAACCTATCTCCATCTATTATTAGATTTACATCAAGGAAATGGATTTTGTCTTTACTGAACTCATAGGCCTCGTACACACGATCAAATCTGTCTGCTGGAAACGGTCTGCTAGACCGTTTCAGCAGACAGATTTGATCGTGTGTACGGGCAAACAGACGGATTTGGCCACCCGACAGATTTCAAAGCATGCTTTGAAATCTGTCGGCTGGGAACCCGTCCGCCCGACATGTCTGCTGGTTAGTACGCTAACCAGCAGACATGTCTTCTCGCACACGCGCCGAATGGTTTCGACGCATGCGCGGAAGTGTTTTACTTCCTGGTGCGGTGACGTGGCGGCGTCAACGTCACCGCCACGTCACCGACACGTCAGCGCGCTGTCTGCTGGCAGGGATTTTGGTTTGCTCGTGTGTACACGCGAGCAAACCAAAATGCCAGCAGACAGATCTGTTCAAATCGGTGGGTCCGACCGATTTGAACAGACACATTCGATCGTGTGTACAAGGCCATAATCGAACACAATGTTGTTACTGTTGTTATTTAGTTCGGCCATGAATGCATGTAATGAACATTCAGTACCATCCCATAAGAACACAAGGTCATCTACGGGGCTATTGGAGCTGCAACTCCAGGACCCTTCCTCAAGATAGGCGAGCCTAAAAAAGAAAAATAAAAAAAAAACCTACCTTACCACTGGTCCAAATGGGGCTGCTATCACTTATGGTTCAGGAGATACAGGGTTGCTTGCACAGCCTGTCAAAGCTACATACAGAGCAACCAGTTTACATACAAGCTGACACACTCTGCAGCAGACTGAGAGGATGAGCTCACAGTGCTTATAATAATGATTTGTATATTACTTATGATAATCACTCCTAAAGTGTAAGGCCCCTTTCAGACGGGCGGCTGTTTTACCGCAGCTAAAAGCATGTTTATGTTTTGCTGGAATTCAAGGCTCCAGGCACAGCGATTAGCTGCATTTGTACAGTGCTTTTAGCTGCAGTTGCGTTTAGCTGCGGCACGATATTGAACGGGGATCGGACTTGGATCCCTGCCAATATCAAGCACTGCTTCTGGTATGAATCTTGAGGGGGAACTCCACGCCATATTTCAACGAAAAAAACGGTATGGGTTCCCCCTACAGGAGCATACCAGGCCATTGGGTCTGCTATGGATTTTTATAAGACACCCCATACGCCAAAAAAACGGCGTGGGGGTCCCCCCAAAATCCATACCAGACCCGTATCCGTGGGTCGGTACCGGAGCATGCTGGGACTGTGACGTCATAAGAGAGGCTGATATAAATCGGTGCGAACCGCACACCCGATGCATTACAGCGGGAGGAAGCGATGAGTCAACATCGGGAAAAGAAGAATAGAAGAAAAAGCAGCAGCAGACGGCGGCGACAGAAAAAGAAGAAGGAGAAGCAGACGCGATGACAGAAGAAGGAGAGGAAGAAGAAGGAAGCCGCAGACAGCGACAGAAGCCCGGTCACCCCCGCCTCTCTTCGCCACCGTCTGGATCTCTTCCGCCGCAAGGGGGGGCCTCCACACTCCTCTCCGGTATATACTACCATCTGTCATACCCCCCACACTCCTCTCCTGTACATACTGCCCAGTGGCATACCTTCCACACTGCCCACTGGCATACCTTCCAGGAAGTGAGAATAATTGTAGTCTTGTTGGGGCCAGAGACACGGTAACCACATAACATGTGTAATGAGAAGAAAATTCACATAGTGTGATACCGTACCAAGTAGTATTTAATAAAAAGATTAAAAATTAACACTCACATTTGGAAGAACGTTACATATCATCATAAAGTGCAAGAGCGATGTGTGTGAAGGGTCCAACTGACACGTTTCAACTAAACAGTCATCTCATTACAATTGTTATGTAATGTCTCTGGCCCCAAAAAGACTACAATTATTCTTACTTCCTGACTATTAATAGAATTTGCGGTGTCAACTGATATATGGATATAGGACCAGCTAGACCTATCTTGCTGATTGGTTATACAAGCCTATTTTGATTTGGGTGATATATACCTCTCCAATTCAATACCATCTGGTAAGCCTTCTCCTTACATTGGTGGTGATGTTTTTATTCTTTCACAGAGTGGGTTATATCCATGAGGGATTGTTCACTTTAACTTTGCAGTTTTTTTCTACACTTTTGGACTGTTATTTGTGTTTGGTCACAACAGAAGACTGCTTTGTTTTGATTTATTCTGCTTAAGCTTTTTCACTGACTTCATTTAGTCACTTGGTGTCACTGAAATTAAGATTTCATATACATGTATTTTTTGCAACATTTGACATGTGTTGCTAATTGATTTATTCACACAAACACTTTTTTTCATATTTACCACTTTAACAGGGATACCACCACTAGGGTTGAAGGTATACTGTACATACTTTTGGTGACTTTACTAATAGAAAGTTTAATTACCTGGTTTGGCCCCCCTTCCTGTGTTGACAGTAACTCTGTTCTGTCTAACCATGTCAGAATTGATTGAACTTCTCAACCTTCCTTGAGAATGCTCTCCTTTTACAAGGCTCTGTTTCGCCTTCTGGGCCTCTCCATCCTGTACCTTTATTTCTGGGACATGGATTTATGCTTTTTCACTGGAGGGCTTTGTGTGATCTTGGACTGTCAGCAGACAGTTCACACTGCAAACCTTCTGCACACACTCCCTTTGGGAGATAGCACAGGTCTGCAGGTCCACGTGGGTTTAAATTATATGGAGTCAGGCCCTCCTGCAGTGGATGTTTCATAGCCTCTAGCGAAAGTTCCTCAAATATATTCTCTGTTGCCCTTTAGCAGGTGATTATTCTTAGCTCTCTGTCTAGGGCTTCTTTCCCTCGTTTCACAACTGTTGAAATTTTGCTGTGTCTAGTTATTATGTCCCAGATCAGGTAGACAGGCCCTGCCGGCCCTGGTTCTAGTGACACCGCTGCACGTCCTTGTGGACAGATCTGCCCATCCTACTCTTTCCTAGTGTTGCTACTCTAGTATGGGTTAGTTGTCTTCCCACTCATGTCTATTTTTGTGGGGGATACTTCTTGCACCATTCTTTGTCAGTCTGTCTCCAAAAGTGGTTCTCATTGCATTGTCTCCAAATCCTTAGGTTCTTGATCATTCCATTGATGTATTATGCTGGATAGTCCACGTAGCGCTACCCCCGCAGGAGCTGCTGGTGTGTTGCCCAGATCTTCCCCCTTTTTACTCCACAGCCAGTCACAAGGTATTTCCCACAGCCAAGTGCACACTCACTTCCACTCGTTATTCCTAAAACCAATCTAGATTTTTGTTTTTGTTTTATTGGAGAACTTGGAAAGGTACAGATATAGTGGGATACTTCCAAATTTAACTATTTACACCAAGGACTCTTATTTCCTTTCCTAGGTAAACTTGGCTGAAGTCCTTGCAAAAGGCAGATAAAGACTTACCCACAGCAGCAACAGCAGACTGGTTGTAGAACTGAGCAATATCCCTTTGTAAGGTAATGGACAGTCCTGGACAAAGTTCTAAGAACACAAGGACCCTTTGTGTGGGCCCTCAGGAGCACAAGAGGGGAATTAACAGTCTCCTTGGGGTGTCTGTACTCACAAGGCTCCTAATGCACCACCGGCAGCCTTCTCTCTCCTAGATCTCAGACCAGATGCACTATCCCTCTGTCATCTATAGTAGGACCAGGTTCAGCCACATAGGCTTCAGGCCCTCAGTTTGCCCACCTGAAGCCACATGGCAGCAAGTGTCGGAGAAGACAGCGCCTCTCCCCAGCCTGGTGCAATCCTCTGCTAGGAAAGACTAGGAGCCCATATGCTATATATATATATATATATATATATATATATATATATATAAGCACCCAGTATGCCTATGTGCACTCCACCTTCCAATTGGCTGGGGCTGCATTTATATTCTGCCTAGTCTCCACCTATAGCCCTGTAGCTTCCTAGGTTACTAGGACATAGGGACACTCAGACAGCATGGGCAGCACCAGAACACACTAAGCAGCAGAAAGAAACAATTACGGCTTCTGTTAAAGTGGTAGTAAACCGCTGGGTGATTTTGTTTGACCTTAAAGGTAAAGGCATAATGTGCTAGTATGCATCGCATATATAATTTCTTGAGGCACGAAAACACCAGGACAGTACAAATACCCCCCCCCCCCCCCCCACACACACACACACACAAATGACCCCATTTTTGTTTTGGAATGTAGACAGTCTGAGGTAATTAGTAATAGGCATGGTGCATTTTTTTGAAAATTAACCAAAAAAAAACGTTTTTTTTAAATGTTTTACATACTGTCACCAGTGCAGTATAGTGTCATCATATCACTGACTGATGACAGTATGTGGGGGGGAAAGGGTATTTATTTTTATATTTTTTCTTTTTACTTTTTTTTTAACATACGGTTCCCCTTTACATCAGGGTCTGCAGAGGTTCCCCTTACACTGTAAAGGGGAACCCTGCAGACTTTGATGTAAGGGGGAATTATGTGCTGGGTTATATTAACCTAACCTGATGTAAAGGGCGAAATATTTTTTTTGTGCTGGGACGGCGGATTACGGGGGTGGAAGAGGATTTATTCTGAGATGGGTACTGGGAGGGCAAGGAGGATTTGTGCTGTGAGGGGGAACTGAGGAGCATGGGTATAAATGCTAGGATAGGGAAGAAGGGGGAATTGTGCAGGGATTGGGGATTTGGGGGGGGGGGGGGGTGGAGGACTTATACTATGGGAGAGGGAAGAAGATTTGTGATGGGAGGGGGGATTGGCATGGGAGGATTTAATCTGTTTTGGTTAACCACATGCCTTAAGCTCATCCCACTGTTAAGAGTTTGGCCAAGCAGGTTGTTTCCTTCTTACGGTGTCCATCATTCTGAAGTTCAAAAGTTGGGAGGTATGCTATTGTTGTGATTAGCTGTTATTGATCACAGCTAATCACGTGGTACAAATTGGCTGTGTTTATACCATGTGATCACAGTGACCAATCACAGCTAGCAACACGATTGTATACAATTAATGGCATTAAAGGAAGGCATTCATTGGTTACAACTGTTATGTCATGGTCTGCTGTGATTGCTCACAGTGTTTACATGACACTGGCAGCGGGCCAGTGATCGGTCATCCGCTGTGTCCAGTAGATGCGGCAGGTGACGGAGCACGGCCCGTTCTTGTTACAATGTCATACAGCATCATCCCAGAACAATAGGGTTCCCGTCCATCCTTCATTTTACAATGTTGCGGGCGGAAAGCAGTTAACTAATGATATTTTTTTGTAGAATCCTACTTTAAAGGGGAGTGACTCACAGATGTATCTTCTGCCGACTCAGTTTCCTTCAAGGTGGCCATCCCTTTTTTCCTGGTCTTAGCATCAGGATGATTTTCTGGGACCTCCCCCATGGTCAAATTTGGGTGATCATTGGTCATTCTGGTTGTTGCAGACAGCTCCTGGTTCATGAGATCCATTAGTTGCACACCCCTCAAAAGGACAGCTTTTGGATGTCCCAACTGTTTCAGAATTCATGTGTTCCTCAATGTATAATAAAGAAAACCCCTAATTTTAATTAATTTTAATTAATTTAGTTTATTAATTTCTTGGTGACCAGCCAGAATCATTATACTGCGGCAGGTTGGCATGGCTGCGCCATAGGTATACATTGGCTACTTTTAAGAGCTATAGGGGGCAGAGGGCGCATGCCTGCGGCGTTACGTCAGAGAGACAGAACAGGCATATGTCATTGCAGACAGACAGACCCTCGCTCTGTCAGGGAAGCAGAGAGAAATCTGCTGTTCCTAGTGATCAGGAACAGCGATCTCTCTCTACTTCAAGTGTATAAATGTCAATGGTCCCAAAAAAGTGTCAAGTGTCCGATCTGTCTGCCGCTCCTGCTAAAAATCCCTGATTACTGGCATTGAAAAAATGATAATAAAAATGCCATAAATATATCCTCTATTTTGTAGACGCTATAACTTTTGCGCAAAGCAATCAATATAGTTTTTTTTTGCAATACATATGGGCCTAAACTGATGAAGAAATTATTATTTTTGGGGATATTTATTATAGCAAATAGTAAACAATATTGTTTTTTTTAAATTATTATTTATATCTAAAAAAAAAAAGGTAAAACCACAGAGGTGATCAAATACCACCAGTATAAAGCTCTATTTGTGGAAGAAAAACACACATTTTGACTTTTAAACACGAAGATTAAATATGTACACCAGTGATCACATCCTGAAGTAAAAGATTTAGCAAACATAAATTTTGTTTGGGTATAATATTGCAAGATCACGTAATTGTCAGTGCCATATCTCAAAAAATAGCCTGGTCAGGGAGTAAGTAATTCCTTCGGGACTGAATTGGTTAAAGCAGAGGTTCACCCTAAAAACAAGTATATACCATTTAATCCAGCATACTGCCACCATGTACAGTATGCTTTTTTTTCCGGTTTACATACCGTAGTATAGGTATTCCCCCCCCCCCCCTGGCTTCCGGGTAGTGAATCCCACGGGAGTGGGCATTCCTATTCTTCCTAAGTGATTGACGTATGACAAAAGCTTCCCCCCGGCGCAAAAAGCGTGTCACCAGTTTCCAAAAAAAGCAGAACGTCAGTGCGCAGGTGCCGTATAGAGCCAACTCGCAGTTCGGCTTTTTTCGGAAACTGGTGACGCACATTATGCGCCGGGGGGAAGCTTTTGTCATACGTCAATCACTTAGTCTCTGAATAGGAACGCCCAATCACCGCGGGAATGCTGGATTGAATGGTATATACTTTTAGGGTGAACCTCCGCTTTAAGAGACACCTATTCTGTCTCTTTTTTTTTTTTGGTTCTAAGTACTGCTTGCTCACAAAACAGAAGCATAATGCTTAAATGCAGGGTTATATTGTGGTCGGTCTTTTCTGTATTGCCATGGTCAAATCCTCCTACTGGTGTCAGCATACAACCTGATTGTTTTAGAATTACTGAATTATTGTGTTCCTCTATGCTTCATGGTCATAATAATAAGAAAAAAAAATACTGTAAGTACAAAAATCTTATTTTAAAGTATATATATATATATATATAGTTGGATTATTAAACTAACTTCTAAAAGGCTTAGTAAATTTGGAGACCCCTCTTGGATAAACAAACACCCCACTGAATCAGTGGTCAAATTCCTCTTGGTTATAGTACCATCTAGTGGTCATTTATAATATGACACCCATCACAGCAAAAGTATTATTCAGTCATTCAATCCCAGCTTATTACTTTAATTGAATCGGTATTTTGCATGTTTAAATGTGCTTATTTAATAAGCTGCCTTTCTTTTAGATAAAAACAACACATGTTGATGTCTTCTTGACTTTTGATATACCAGTTTGGCTGTAGTCCTAAGCTTGTTACAACTGTGTTATTATGTGGTATGTTAAAAAAAAAATTAAAATACCTAAATTGTGTAGTTAAATGTCTGTATTTAACTACATGAGTAAAGTTTGGTGAAAAAGGGGTATTTGTTACCTTACTCGATTCACTTAACTTATTCTTGTAAAAGGGTATATTTCAAACACTTGTTGCCACAGTTCAAGATGCCAGATACATATAGGATTTTCAGCTGTGGATGAGGCGGAGGAAATGCCTGTGCCCACTGCATGCAAAATGGATTGGAACACACTGGCATCAACAGACACATGGCAGCTGTTCCCACTATTTTAGCAAACATCTATAAATCCATTCATTCTACTAGACTGGCCGCAGACTTGAATATATAGGTAAAGTGCATTTCTGCTTTTGCAGCCAAATTGAGATAACATCTACTCTGTATCTGTTGCATATGATGTTCACATTACTGTAGCATTAATTTAAGAAATACAAAATTGCTGCTTACCTTTTTAAGTACCCTTTTTCTTGCTTAAAAATTCTACTTACTACTACTACTATTCTACTTGTATGTAATCTTAAGGATGGGAGCTGAGGAGTTAAACGAGTTGTAAAGGATTTTTTATTATTTTTTGCTGAAATGACTGTTTACAGGGTATAGAGACATAATAGTTAACTGATTCCTTTTAAAAAAAGATTAAAAATAGATAAAAATCAATCATATAATGTACCTGTAGTTTCAGTTTCGTTTTTGCATCTAGTTTCGTCTTTGCATGTTATTTCCTGCCTCTGTGCTATACAGAGCCATAGAGCAGTGATGGTTTGGAAAACGAAACTAGAAGCTCCCAGTACTATGGTCATCAGGAAACAGACAACCAGGAAGTGTCGCAAACAGAGAAGAATTACAGCAACATCAGAGCAAAAACGAACAATGAGGACATGAAACCAGGACTACAGTAAGGTAAAGGAAGCTATTTTAGCTAAAAAAAATAATAATCCTTTGGTGACCCTTTAATGTTTATTATATTTAACCCTATCTGCAGTATGTTGGCAGATATTGTTTTCAGTACTGTCTGCCCTAAAGAGTTAATGATCTCATAGCTTGGGTGGTGCATGTTATGTTAATGCACTGTCCCTCACTTTGCTCCTTTATATTCACAACTATTCCAAGCAATAGAAGTTGCCATTGTGTTCCAGTATGTATAATCCTGCTCCAAACAAATGACTACAAACTTAAAGTGAAAGTTCAGGCAAAATCTAACTAACGTTAAACCTGCTCTCTGCCACATTATAGACCTAATCTATCTAACCCTGTAACCGCAATTTGCTATACTTCCGTATTCTGCAGCCGATCCTGTCCGGTCCCATCATCAGCTGTCAAAGGCAGCTTCAGTGTGGAGGTGGGTGCAGAAGAGGCAGCTGACAATGGAAACCCCATAGTAAGTCTTTGGGTTGCGTCACGTCCCAGCCATTTCACAGCCGTTGTTGGTCCTCTCCTGCACACAGCTTCAGCCGCTGGAAACCGGACCAGATTGGCTGCAGAATAGGTAAGTACAGCGATTTTTGCTTTACAGGGTTAGATAGATTAGGTCTAGAATGTGGCAGAGAGCAGGTTTAGAGTTAGTTTTTTGCCTGGACTTACACTTTAGGAAATATTAATATGTAAAAAATATTAATATGTAAAAAATATATTTTAAGGTATGCTGTGTGAATGAGAACATATAAACAGTAGGGGTTTCTTAAATTTGACTACAAAGTTGGAAATACACTTTAAGTCAGGGGTGCCCAACCTTTTGAACAGCAAGGGCCACTTAAGTGACTTGGTAACCGATCACGGGCCACAATGAGCGGAGCGGGTGGATGGCAGCCGACTTGGCTCTATAGAGCCCACTAAGCACTACTCTCAGGACACCAAACTCGCAGGTAATAGAAGTCTATGGCTCAGTGCAGGTAACCCACAGGTGCACTTCTCTGCACCTGTGGACCAGTAACCACTGCAGAATAGATATGCCCATATATACACTGTGATTTTAGTAATAAACGTACCTTTAATAACAGTATTCTATTCTATTGTATTCCATCCCAGAGCAGGAGGTCGCAGGCCACATGAGAGGGCTTCTTTCGGGACACATGTGGCCCCCTGGGCCACTGGTTGGGCCTCTTTGCTTTAAGTAATCTTCACATTCACAGGGAAAGCTTTGGGAACCACCTAATTCAATCTAGCTAGGGCACTGCTAAATCTTTTACTTCAGGCCATGTGATGTTGTAGAGATTTTTCATATCCATATTTATAACAAGATTAATGTGACTTGGATTTGTCATTATGTGACTCTGGAGCAGGTTTGGAATTAACAACTTGCCCAGCTGTGGAATTTCACCTAACAAAGGGTTCTTATTTTACCATTTGTTGGCATAAGAATGTTACCTTAATGGGGAGATGTGACAAGGGACAGGAAGAACTGTGTCCTGGCTTATGTGAGGGCAAACCGAGCCATCTCCAGACTATAGAAGGGGGGTTGAGGAGGGGTGGGGTTTACAAAGGTGTATATATCTCCGAATGCAGCCCATAGTTAGTATTTTCCCTGGAGATGGTGAACTAGACATGGTGATGTAATATCTCCCTCTCCCCCTCTCCCTCTCCCCCTCCCCCTCTCTCCCTCTCTCCCTCTCTCCCTCTCTCCCTCTCTCCCTCTCTCCCTCTCTCTATCTCTCTCTATCTCTCTCTCTCTCTCTCTCTCTCTCTCTCTCTCTCTCTCTCTCTCTCTCTCGCTACATTTGTTCTATTAAGATTAATCTCACTTCACTGTTGCTTTCCTCATAGATTTATTTAACTTCAACTCATTATTACTTACTGCTGTGTCTATTCTAGCAAAATTACTATTTGTATAATTGTGTACCTTGGGTATCATCTTGGTTTTAAAGGTGGCATCTGTTATGCTATAGTCACGAATATTGGAGTAATACAAGTTTCTTCTCTGTATCAATAAATGTAATCCATTTCTCTTTTTCGCACCGCTATTCTTTGTTTTAATTTTTATATAGACAAACGGGTTTTAATCGCTAATTTTAATTTTTTAAGTGCGATATTAATATTTCAATGACGATTTGGTGCCCTGAGTATGAGGAAAGTTTAAAGTTTGAATGAATATTATTTTTTGTATGGTAGACAGAGCTGGTTTAAGTCTTTTGTTTTAACCTGTCTGAATACCTAACAAACTAACTTTTCATAACTTAACTTTTACTTTTTGTCTATGCGAATATGAATGAATGAATGAATGAATGAATGAAAAACTTATAGAGCGCGGCACATGCGAACTGAATCGCCTCTGGGCGCTTGTTGTTCCTGTCTCCTTTGATATCAAAAGAGATGAGTCTTGATCTTTCTCCTGAAGGCTAAGTGATTCGCCTCCAACCGAATGCTGGCTGGTAAAGCGTTCCATAGTCTGGGACCTTGGACGGCGAATCTTCTTTCTCCTTTGGACTTGTAGTTGGCTTTTGGGATCTGTAGTAGGTTCTGATTGGTGGATCGCAAGATGCGATTGGGATTGTGAGCTTTTATTTTATCGCATAGATATTGGGGGGCATTCCCATGGACACATCTATGCGTTAGACAGAGAGCTTTAAAAGCAATCCTGTCTTTAACTGGTAGCCAGTGAAGGGATCTCAGTGAAGGTGAGATTGATTCCCAGGGTTTTTTTCCAGTCACAAGTCTGGCGGCCGTATTTTGAACGACTTGCAGACGAGCGATTTGGTACTTGGGGAGTCCGAGGTAAAGGGCATTTGCATAGTCCAATCTGGAGTTGACAATTGCTCCCACCACGACCGCTAAGTCTTCTTTGGGGATGAAGGGGGTAAGTCTGCGTAGTAGGCGCAACAGATGGTGAGATCCGCTGACTACTGATCCTATTTGTGCGTCCATTGTCATAAAGGAGTCAAAGATGACCCCGAGACTTTTGACTTTGGCGCTAGGGGTGATAATTTTGCCCAGAATGGGCGGGGGTGTCCAGGTTGTTGCAGGTTGATTCCTTTGCTTGGCGTGAAACAGAAGAAGTTCTGTTTTCGCTCCATTGAGTTTAAGATAACTCTTTGTCATCCAGTCCTCTATCAAAGAGAGGCATGTCTCTAGATTGAGGTGGTGATCCTTTCTGTTGCAAATGCGGAAATAAAGTTGCGTGTCGTCTGCGTATGAGTGATACAGCAGGTTTTGGCTGTTGATAATCTCAAAAAGAGGACGAAGATAAATGTTAAACAGCACTGGTGACAGAGGCGATCCTTGAGGGACTCCGCATGTTACTGTGCGTTTCTCAGATGTGAAGGGTCCTAATTTCACTGTTTGCGATCGGTTTTCCAAAAAAGAGGAGAACCAAGATAAATCGCCTTCTGCGACTCTGGCTACTTCAGCAAGTCGCGTCAGTAACAGTTTGTGATCTACGGTGTCGAAAGCTGCACTAAGGTCCAACAGAACTAGAAGACAAGATTCTCCTTCGTCTGCGGCCTCGAGAACATCGTCCCATACTTTGAGCAGCGCGGTTTCAGTCCCGTGTCCGGGACGGAACCCTGATTGCAATGGGTCAAGTAGCTTGTGGGTATCCAGATGCTGTTGCAGCTGTTGTACCACTACTTTCTCCATTACCTTTGAGAGTACATTGAGGCTTGTTATGGGACGGCGGTGGAGTGGGTCCTTGGGGTCCAGGGAGGGTTTCTTAAGGATGGGTTGGATTATACCCTCTTTCAACTGTGAGGGTACTATGCCCTCCAAGAAAGACTGGTTGATAAGCTGCGTGATGGGAGGAGCCAAGATGTAGGCGCATTCCTTTAGCAGTTTTGTGGGGATAATGTCATTTGGCGCTGTGCCGTTACGCAAAGTGTCAATAACATTCTTGGTGGCCTCGATGGAGATGGGTTCCAGGGTGAACTTACCTGATATAAGAGAATTACTATGGGTGTTATGTGAGAGGCTGCAGGGGGGGCTAAGGGGGGATTGTTTTGCTGAATGCTTTCACGGATTGCCTCAATTTTATTAATGAAGCAATCCGATAGTTCATTGCAAAATTCTTGTGTGTCTGTATTGGGGGCTTCAATACATCCTGGTTTCATGGTCTGAGTGACCATCTTGAAGAGTTCGCGGGGGCGGTTTAAGGCGCTGTTGATAGCCTCTGAAAAATAATTTTTCTTGGCTTGGAAAATTCCTTTGTGGTATTTTCTTGTCGCCGCCTTGTAGATGGACAGGTTTAGCTCTGAGGCACTTCTTTTCCAGGCCGATTCGGCCCTTCTGCGTTCTTGCTTCAGTAACGACAGCTGGTTGTTAAACCAGCTGCGGTTGTTTTTCCGAATGCGGGTTTTGCGTTTCGGCGCTACCAAGTCGGCTGACTGTAGCATGGCCGAATTTATGGCCTCCAGCGTTTCAACGGCCGTTTGATGCGGTTGGATTGTTTCTATTTTTTCCCTTAAAGTGGTTTTGAAGAGTTCCGAGTGGAGCTTCTTCTGACATCTAGTCCAGTGTGTTGTCGCTGGATTTGATGTTTTTGTTGCGGGGGGGATTGTGGAAATAATGAATTTAATTGCATGGTGGTCTGTCCAATATGGTGATGAGACAGGGTGTCAGTGCGAATAATAAGGATTCTGTTTGGAATCTTGAAGACAGTGGGCCAGATCCACGTACATCGGCGCATATGTAGACCGGCATGGCGCATCTCCTTTACGTTACGCCGGCTCAAATTATAGACATAAGTGCCGTATTCACAGAGTATTTACGCCCAAATTTGCGCCGGCGCAACTTAAATTCAGAGGCGTAAGGCGGTGTACTTCAAAGTGGGAAGGACGTGGGCGTGTTCCATTGAAATGAGCCGTGACCCCATGCAAATGAAGGGCCGGCCAGACTGGGCATGTGCATGACGCCGACTATGGTCAGAGCCTCTCTGCACATGCTCACTACTCGGCCCGGCTCAATCAGTGAGATAGGAACTAGGCCCTGCGTACTTAGTGAGATACGCCCAGTGCATTAATAGGCCCAGACATAAGCCCTTCCATTGCAAAAGTACATCCATTTTTTTCCCTCCCTGAAGCAAGGTGCTTTTGTTCAGTTGTCTGTTGCTGTTTGTAGGTTTGTGTCGTGTCGGTGCGTTCCATTATTTTGAGGGCCATCACCCAATTTATATACACACATACATATATACATATATTTTTAAAAAAAATTATAATAATAAATAATATAATAATAATAATATTTAAAATATTAAATATATATTAGATATAAAAAATAAAATTATATATTTATTATATTAACTAATTTAAAATATATACTAAACAGAAAAAATGTATATAAAATATATATTTAGCCATTAGGGTGAAAAGAGCCACTGGCAAGGAAATGGAGTGTTGCCAGTACCTTGCCCAGTGGCGGTCGGCAGATCCTCTCCCATGCCCTCCTCCGTGCCCTCCTCCTTCTGCGCTCATCTAAAATCAGTAGTATAGCTATGAGCAAGGATGCCCTTGGCATGTTGGTATACAGATTGTTGTCCTGCAAGTGTGGCTGCTCAGCTCATCCCTAACGGTGTTGCTTTAGCTGACATGTAGACGGATTGTCCAAATTTAAACCTGCTTTTATAAGGACTAACTTTAGACCGGACGTGCAGCTGATGCGCACAGCGCGTAGCCTGCGCCGCACAAACTTACTTTTGTGGATCGCCGTATCTCCCTCATTTGCATATTTGCATAGGAAATCAATGGTGTGGACGGAATAAATGTGCACCTAGACGGAATAAATGTGCGCCTAGGATGTGCAGGCGTAGGCAAGTTAGGCCGGTCAGGAATAGCCTATTTTGATGCGTATCTAGTTCTGTGGGTACGGTGCATAGATATTCTGGCGCAAATTTAGACTTAGGCGGCACATCTCGAGATACTCCGGCGTAAGTGCTTTGTGGATCTGGCCCAGTGTGCCTCTCTGCCAAAGAGCAATTTCAGTTGACCCTTTGAATGAGATTAGGCCAATCTTGTGAGTGAAACACACCTATGCTTTTGGGCTGCATTTCCACTAGTGCAACTCCAATGTCGCATGACTCAGGGTGCGATTTTGAGATGCAGCTTTAGTGCGACTGTGGTGTGGCTTTGAATGCGTTTTTGATCCAGAAGTCGCATCAGAATGGGGCAGGTACCTTATCAGTCGCTGCAGCTTTGAGCCACATAGATTGGAATGGGGCTATTGAAATTAAAGGGCTGCGATTTGTAATGCAACTTTGTGTCCAAAGTCGCATTGTCAAATCGCATCAGTGGAAACGAGACTAAATCACACTGAATTATCTGGATGTCTGTGAATCTGTCTTTCTGTGTAAACTAAAGGTGGATTGTAAGCGGTGTAATTAGATCTGCAAACACTGGCTATATTGTAACTGCTAAAAATCATTGGATGTCAGTTAAAATTGCCTCCTGCACTACAAGAAATCATAGGGTCTAATCAGGCTTAACGCTGGGGAAGCCCTGTGGTACAGTAAGCATTTCTTTTAGAATACTTTGGAAAGTCCTCGGGGAGATTAAACTTATTTAGTTGGGAAAATCTCCGGGCTAATTTCTTGAAGGACTATAGTCAGTCATTGTTCTGACAAGTAGTAAAAAAAGAGTAGTAAAGGTGACAGGGGCAGTACCTGTCAACCAAATCATTGGTCAAAGCGTAGCTAGCTTTGGTAAAAAGCTACCTACTGTATAAGGTTTGCGGGATCAGCTCAAGGTCCTTCGTTCGTAAAAGGGTGGGAAATCAGATCGCTTCCAAAAAGGGAATTTAACCATGGGGAACCTTAGATAGATAAATATGGACCTTGGGTTATGAAAAGTATGCAATATTGGGAATCGCTGGACTGAAAACGGTATTTTAAAAGAGGTAAAGAGAGGCTTAACAGAACTGATGAGGATTTTTAATAGGGACAAGCAGGGACAGCCACTAAAATGGTGTGAGTCTACATCCCCAGAGTAGTGATAAACAGAGGTTAAGTATGATAGAGAACATGCTGATCTGTGTGATGTCTAGAGTAGGTTGACCACGTGTCCCGGATTGCCCGGGACAGTCCCGCATTTTGCAGGTCTGTCCCGGGCAATACAGTGTCCCGGAATAAAACTGACACAGCCATCCCCCAAGCCAAACTAATGCCCCAAAAAAAGGCTGCCACATCACCGCTTTACTCACTGACAGTACTTGTCCTGGCCGGGAATGCCTGGAGGAGCACAGTCCCGGCAATCACTGTGCTGTGATTCGTTACAGCACAAGCTGATTTTTAGGAAGGGGGGTATCCCTGAATGGTAGTTTGGAAATGTGGTCATCCTAGTCTAGAGGTCATATTTGACCTAGCTAGGTGTGTGAATGTGTGTGTGTGTGTGTGTGTGGGGGGGGGGGGATATGCAATATATGTTGTGACGTGTGTTCTCAGCTGCTGACAGCCCAAATGACCCCCCTTCTTTCCAGGTCTGTAAGAATGTGTGAACAGCTGTATTGTCATGCAAATTGAGTGAGCTGATTAAACTGTAAAACAAAAGTAAAATGCCTCCTAATAATGTATGTTTGTGTGTGTAATAATGGTAATCTTTGTTTCCATAGAAGAAACTGTTTTTGAAGTTTTTCAATGTGCTCAGTATGGTGAAGTATAACTGTCTTGCAAGACGAAGAGGGAACTTATAAAAACTGTGTTTGTTTTGAGCTGCTCATTTTTAACCATGGTGAATAATTAAAAAAAAAAAAAAAAAATCCACGTGGCATTGGTATGTATTAAGTAATACATATTAGGGGAGGAGTCTAGGATGGCGCGAGCTTCGCATCGGGGCGGCTAGAGAGTGAGCTCCAGGGGAGGTCCCGCAACGCTGAGATGGCTGATCTACAAGCCGTCCACCAAGCCATCCACCTGTCAATATCCCAGCGCGCCCTGCATTCCCGTTGAGGGGCACCCTCCCCACCCTCCACACCCTCCCCCCTCGGGTAGAAGAGCGCCGTAGTCCCCCTTACTCACCGCTTCGCCTGCTCCTTGTCCTGTCCTCGTTCTTGCGGCGTCCCCGCTGTGCGTTCCTGTTCGCGGCGTTGGCTCCGTCCGTACCTCAGTGCATGCGAGCACGCAGTGTGAGCGTGCAGCATCTCCGCCTTTGGTCGAGGCTGCCCGATACAACGGCGGGTAAAACACTGCCAGCGGGTGTTGGAGGTGGTGGAGGAAGAGGTGGTGGGGGTCCCGGATGTCTCAGTCCCTCGGCTCTCCCACGCTGAAGACAGCTGCTGAGGGCTGGTGAAACGATATCAAGATAAATGTCTGATGCAAACGCCAGGGGCAGAACTGCAGAGTCCTGTGTGTTTTAGATATCTGCACAGGGTAGATACGCACAGACCACAGACCAGCCACAGCTACAGCCTCCAGCCACAGCTACAGCGAAGTTGTAAGTATAATCTTCAAAGGAATTCAGATCTAGGACGCTGGACCTGGATATTTGTGCATGGGACCCGTGGACTGTGAGTAAGGCACCAAAATACCTATCTTTTTTTTTTTTTTTGATGTTCCTCGCTGAATATAGACATAAACAAATGTGAGCCTCTTTGTGAACTATGGAGATGGATAATTAACAGATGGAGAAGGGTGAATCAGTGATGTAAATAAAAAATATAAGCTTTCTTCAGCCTGGTGGAGATCATATCCTACTCATTAGTTTATTTAGCAGTATTACTGTCTGAACCATTACGTCTTCACTAAACGTCAGGGAGGGAAATGAGAAGAAGGAATATTGGATCGGGCGATCATCAGAACACAATGAGAAGACGAAATAGTGAGGGAAAGGATATAAGAGAACAGAAATACACATATGTCTAAGATAAACCTAATTACCTACAATGTAAGGGGCCTTAGTTCTCCGCGTAAAAGACACATGATCCTAAAAGAGATCGAGAGATATTCCGCTGACGTAGTTTTCCTTTAGGAGACACACATAACCCTCGATTCGAGGGTGAGGCTTAATTCTCGGGCAGTCCCATCATGGTACTATGGAGACTCCCCGCAGAGAGGATCTAGAGGAGTCGCCATAGGGATAGGGAAAAATTTAAGTTTTGTAGTCGAAGATAGGATAGTGGACCCTGAAGGTCGATATATGTTCCTAAGAGGTCTCTTACAAGGTAAACGATACACGCTGGCCAATGTTTACTGCCCAAATAAACTCTCTCAGAAGTACTTAATAACGATCCTGAATAAACTTACGGAATTTAAACAAGGAAACGTGGTCCTAGCCGGGGACTTTAATTTCACCCTAGACTTACAACTTGATAGAATATCGACAGTTAACATAGGGAACACAAATCAACAACAAATAGTGAAAAAAAAACTTTTTTTGAGTCAGTTAATAGATCCCTGGAGGGTTTTCAACCCAACTAAAAAGGATTACACATTTTACTCTACAATACACAATATGTACTCGAGGCTAGATTACATAATGGTCGATCACGAAACCTTAGAGTATGTAGACAACGCCGCAATAGGGGTCGTGACAATTTCAGATCATGCCCCTGTTACGGTGAGCATACACTTCCCAGAAATTGAAGAGAGAAGGGGATCCTGGAGATTAAATGAGGAGTTATTAGAAGATATAGAAGTCTCCGATATAATAAGGATAGACATAGAAGAATACTTTAAGCTCAACAACACCCCCGACGTAAGTACAGCAACTATCTGGGAAGCCCATAAGGCTAGTATCCGAGGAAAATTCATTTCCTTAGGAGCAAAAAAAAAAAAGGAAAGAGATACAAACAGAAACAGGATAATCAAAGAGCTACAAGACCTAGAAACTAAACATAAAAACCAAAAAAATAACAAAAAAGTTTACCAGGAAATGTTAATAAAGAGGACTCAATTAAGAGACCAAATGGAGAGTGAAACCAGGAATATATTTAAAAATGTTATGAAAGAAAGGTATCTCTGGGGGAACAAACCAGGGAAGTACCTGGCCAGGATCTCAAAAGAAAAGAGAAACTTAAACTATATAGAAAAAATAAAAGATCAGGAAGGACATATGCGGTTCAGGACGTCCGAGATCGCCGAAGCTTTTCGGACGTTCTATGCCTCACTATACTCTATCAGGAAAGGTGAGACACAAGAGGAAAAGGCAAATAAAGAAGAAAAAATAGGAGAATATCTACGTGAGACCAATTTACCAAAACTAACACAGGAAATAGCAGAAACCCTAGAAGAGCCAATTACACAAACAGAAATTAGTCAAGCGATCCAAGGAACTCCAGGGGGGAAAAGCCCAGGCCCAGACGGACTGCCAATAAAATACTATAAAAAATGTAAAGAGTCATTAATCCCAGAAATGTGCACTTACTTCAATAAACTAGGGGGAATAGAAGAAGTAAGGAAAGAATCCCTTCTTGCTAATATCGCTATCATAGCCAAACCAGGAAAAGATAAGACCCTCTGCTCTAATTATCGTCCAATCGCATTGTTAAATGCTGATATAAAAATCTTCGCAAAGATATTGGCAACAAGGTTAAAACCGTATATGCCTGACCTAATAAGTTCAGATCAGACGGGATTCGTAAGAGGCAGAGAAGGGAGGGACAACAGTTTAAGAACACTCTTAATGCTACAAGATGACAAAAGGGATGGACCCCCAGCCGTACTCATGTCATTAGATGCTGAAAAAACGTTTGACAGAGTCGACTGGGGGTTCATGATGGAGACTTTAAGAAGCATAGGACTGGGCCCTAGATTCATGAAATGGGTAGGAAATCTATACAAGTCCCCTACGGCAAAAGTAAAGGTAAATGGGAGGGATTCTATGGTGATTGACATGATGAATGGAACAAGGCAGGGATGCCCGCTCTCCCCCCTCCTATATGTAATAGCTTTGGAACCACTGTTGTGCATGATTAGGAAAAACCCAGACATGGGGGGGTGAGAGTAGGAGAAGAGGAACAGAAGCTGGCAGCATATGCCGATGATGTCCTCTTGTATGTGACCAAGCCCAAAATATCAATCCCTAATATATTAGAAGAAATAGGAAGATATGGTAGACTCTCTAACTTCAAAATAAACCCAGTAAAAACTGTAATTATGAATATAGGGATCGAACAAAAGGAAGAGGAGGCTCTACGTAGAACATTTCCCTTTACGTGGGAACAAAAATCTCTCACTTATCTGGGGATAAAAATAACCCCCAAAGTAGCAGGCCTCTTCGAGGCAAACTATATCCCCCTACTCAATGATATAAGATGAGATGTAAAAAACTTCTCCCACAAACAGATTTCCTGGATGGGGAGGATTAATTTATTTAAAATTACAGTTTTACCAAAGATAATTTATAAATTCCAAATGCTTCCAATAAACGTCCCTCAAAGTTTTTTTAAGGTAATAAAAAATATAATTTCAAAATTCATATGGCAAGATAAAAAACCTAGAATAAGCTATGCAACCCTAACCCATGGGAAAAAAAGAGGTGGACTGGCTCTCCCAGACATAAAAAGATACTACCAAGCCGTAATCCTAGCGAGACTAGTCGAATGGACAAATAAGAACTCACTAAAAAAATGGGCTCATTTGGAAAATGTGATAAGTAAACAGCACCTAAACACAAATATATGGATCCCACCTAAATTTAGAATAATTAGTTTAACCACTTAAGACCCGGACCAATACGCTGGTAAATGACCCAAGGTGTTTTTGCGATTCGGCACTGCGTCGCTTTAACAGACAATTGCGCGGTCGTGCGACGTGGCTCCCAAACAAAATTTGCGTCCTTTTCTTCCCACAAATAGAGCTTTCTTTTGGTGGTATTTGATCACCTCTGCGATTTTTATTTTTTGCGCTATATACAAAAATAGAGCGACATTTTTGAAAAAAAAACACTATTTTTTACTTTTTGTTAAAAAAAAAATCAAATAAACTAAATTTTAGTCAAACATTTAGGCCAAAATTTATTTAGCCACATGTCTTTAGTAAAAAAAAAAAATCGCAATAAAAAAAAATAGCTACCTAGCGGGAACAGCGACACTAATACAGCGATCAGAAAAATGATCGCTTAGTGACGCTGGCAATAGGGAGTGAAAGGGTTAACTAGGGCGGTGATCAGGGGGTTAAAACTTTATTAGGGGGGGTGGGGGGGGGCTATCCTGAACCTAACACTAACTGTTTTTTACACTGCCTGTCACACTGACACTAAATGCAGTGATTAGATCACTGCATTCAGTGACACTGTGACAGGGGGGTGGGGGGGGGGGCGATCACAAGGGGTTAATATGCCTATGTGAGTGTGTGTCAGTGTTGTGTTGGTGCACACTTACTTGTGATGTCTTCTCTCATCAGCAGCGCTGGGAAACAGCGCTGCGATGAGAGAATACATCATTTCCTCCTTCCTGTGTAAACACAGGAGGAGGAAGTGACAGGTTGGGAGCGCGCTCCCATTGGCTGGGAGCGATCGCGGGGGGGCGGGTATTCGCCGACATCCGCCCCCAGATCCCGGATCGCTCCCGGAGCCAGGGGGACCCCCGCACGCCGCGGAGGGGGTCCCGATGGGACCCCCGAACCGCACTTAGGCGGGGACGTAAATTTACGCCCTTGTGCCTGTACGTGCCATTCTGTGGCCGTATATGTGCGTGCGGGGGTCCTTAAGTGGTTAAACACACACAGTATCACAAAACAGGTTTATAAGACATGGGATTTGGCACATAAGAGGGAAAATGGGAATATACCGTATTTTTCGCACCATAAGACGCACCTAACCATAAGACGCACCTAGGTTTTGGAGAAGGAAAACAAGAAAAAAAAATTCAGAACCAAATGGTGTACCAAAATTTTTACCAGTGCCCATGAAATGCAGCCTGACCTGTGCCATTAATGAATAATGAATTGCCATTTAATTTAAGTAAAAAAAGTGCACTTTGCTGCAAAGGTATTTACTGGCTGCCTGCAGGAAGAGAAATTACAAATCATTGATCAGTGTACTATGTATAGTTCTGCCCAGCACAGAGAAATGCATTGTTTCAAATGATTTCAAGGTAGAACTGTGCTGAAAAAGGTTGGAAACATGCACAAAAAAGGAAGGAGAGATTGTCCCTGAATATGTGCTCCTGGAAATGAGAGACAACTTCATTATCCCTGCAAAGGCTGATTTTCTAAAAGATGTTCTTTATGCTGAGCTGGGTTAGGAAGAGAGAGAGAATAGAGGGTGTTGGTGAGAAGTGCATACACTCACAGTCTCCTGGGTGCTCTCTGGCTTATTCAGTAGTATATCCATGTTTGTCTGGTGCTTCTTTTTAATCTTCCCGCCCACCTCCTTCACAGACGGAACACACAAGCAAGGAGGGAGGGGTGAGAGAAGGGATGTGTGAAGCTTCTCAGTCGTGACAGGCTGCAGGCTTGCTGGAGGTGGAGTTGGATAGAGCAGTGTGCTGATTGGATCCTCTTCATGTAGGACAGCTACACTTCACGAGCCATCAGCTGCACTGTCTGCACACAGTGACAGAGAGAAGAGGACGGAGCTGCAAACGGAGGAGGGAGGAGAGGAGCAGGTGATGGGATTTACACACACAGGAACTTATTTCTGTGCCCCTCACTTACTTCTCATGACGTTCGGCCGCGGGGGGGGCGGGACCGGCAGTGGTGGGGGGCGTGGCCTAATGTATATTCGTTCCATAAGACGCAGGGACATTTTCCTCCAGATTTTTGGAGGAAAAAAGTGCGTCTTATAGTCCGAAAAATACGGTAATTCCCCATTAATCCCATTAGTAAACACAAATTTATTTGCACCGGGAAACAGGACTAAACTTGGAAAAAAATTAGGCAGCAAAAGACTTGGGGATATAGTAGCACAAGGAAAAATAAAAAATAAAGAAGAGATACACGTAGCAGAAGGGGCACAACAGATAACTGATTGGGAATAGAAAAACTCTGCACCAGGGGAGAACCACTATCACATGGAATTGCGACGATTTACAAAATTCTTACAGATATAGGGACAAAAGTTACACTACAAAGTATAGAGGCCTGGGAGAAAGAATTCGGAGAAAGAATAGAAGAAGTGCATTTGACCAGAGCGACATTCACCTACGCAAAAGACATAACAACAGTAGAAGCTAATTATAAATGCATGATGAGATGGCATTTGACACCCGTCAGACTTAATAAAATATCTTCAGCTAACTCCCCCCTTTGCTGGAGGAAGTGCAATCAAGTAGGGACTACCCTGCATATATGGTGGGACTGCCCGAGAATACAGGAATTCTGGATCGAGATCCTCAAATTAATTGAGGAAATCTCTGGAGAAAAGATCCCATTAGATCCCTTGACCTGCCTTTTTCACAGACAAGGCCTTGTAAAAGGGGGAAAAAAATATGCCTCAACATTGGTCCCAGTGCTGTTAAATGCAGCAAAGGGATTGATCCCGAAATTCTGGCACCATCAACATAAACCACCCCTAAAAGAATTCATATATAGGGTTGATCATATTGCAGAGATGGAGTATTTAAGAAGGGTTGATCTGGGAGAGGAGGACGGCGGAAGAGGTGGAAAGATTTGGGACCAGTGGAGAACCTACAAAACATCTGAAAAATGTACTTTAATACTACTAGAAATAAATCAGTAAATGCTTTTGACCCGACCCAATAGGGAAACGAGGTATGAACTGGGGGGGGGGGGGGAGGGGAAAAAAAATAAAAAATAGGGGGGGAGGGCAATAAACAAATAAATATATATATATAAAGAGACCCAGGGAGGTAGGTGTTGAGGCGAGAAACGAGAGTGTATAACCCCACTAGCGCCAAACAACAAGAGTATGCGTAGACATCTGTAACTATATTTTTGTTTTCATAATATTTTAAAAAAAAAAAAAAGAGAAAGAAGAAATAAAAAAGTGATAAAATAACCAAAATACATTGAATTATCCACAAATGATGCAAATCCGAGGTGGAAAGATGAAGGGCGGAAGAATGATGAACCCCTCTAACACCTCAAAACTCTGGGTTAAGTCTGATGTGGAAGTAGAAAAAAATAAAAAGTAATACATATTAATGAAAAGTTGACCTCAACAATTTTAGGTATTTTAAAAAGTGCACTGTAATGTAATGTATATTTGTGTTTCATATGCTAATGTCTTGTTACAGGTATATAACCATTGGGCCAGATTTACATACAGTGGCGCATATATTGACCAGAGTAGTGCGCAATGTAGAGGCGCAATTACCGTATCCTCGTATTATTTGCACAGAAATTTGTGCCGGTGCAACGTAATTTTCGAGGCGTAAGGCGGAGTAATTCAAATTGGGAAGGACGTGGGCGTGTTCCATTGAAATAAGCCGTGACCCCATGCAAATGAAGGGCCGGCCGGATTGGGCATGCGCACATGAAGCAGACTATGGTCAGCACCTCTCTGCGCATGCTCACAACTCGGCACAGCGCAATCAGTGAGATTGGAACTAGGCCCGGTCAACATAGTGAGCTACGCACAATGAATGAATGAAAACTTATATAGCGCGGCACATGCGAACTGAATCGCCTCTGGGCGCTTGTTGTTCCTGTCTCCTTTGATATCAAAAGAGAAAAGTCTTGACCTTTTTCCTAAATGCTAGGTGGTTCTCCTCCAACCGAATGCTGGTTGGTAAAGCGTTCCATAGTCTGGGACCTTGGATCGCGAATCTTCCTTCTCCTTTGGACTTGAAGTTGGCTTTCGGAACCTGGAGCAGGTTCTGATTCGTGGATCGCAAAACGCGATTGGGATTATGCGCTTTTATTATTTCGCATAAATAAAGGGGGGCATTCCCATGGACACATCTATGCGTAAGACAGAGAGCTTTAAAAGCAATTCTGTCTTTAACTTGCAGCCAATGAAGGGCTCTCAGTGAAGGTGCGATGGATTCCCAGGGTTTTTTCCCAGTCACAAGTCTGGCGGCCGTATTCTGAACGACTTGCAGACGAGCAATTTGGTACTTGGGGAGGCCGAGGTAAAGGGCATTTGCATAATCCAGCCTGGAGTTTACAATTGCTCCCACCACGACCGCTAAGTCTTCTTTAGGGATGAACGGAGTGAGTCTACGTAGTAGGCGCAGTAGATGGTGAGATCCGCTGACTACTGACCCTATTTGTGCGTCCATTGTCATAAAGGAGTCAAAAATGACCCCTAGGCTTTTGACTTTGGCGCTAGGGGTGATGAGCTTGCCCAAAATAGGCGGGGGGGTCCACACTGTTGAAAGTTGATTTCTGCGCTTGGCGTGAAACAGAAGAAGTTCTGTTTTCGCTCCATTGAGTTTAAGATAACTCGTTGTCATCCAGTCCTCTATCAAAGAGAGACATGTCTCTAGATTAAGGTGGTGATCCTGTCTGTTGCAGATGCGGAAATACAGTTGCGTGTCGTCTGCGTATGAGTGATAGCGCAGTTTTTGGCTGCTGATAATCTCAAAAAGAGGACGAAGATAGATGTTAAACAGCACTGGTGACAGAGGCGATCCTTGAGGGACTCCGCATGTTACTGTGCGTTTTTCAGACGTAAAAGGTCCTAACTTTACTGTTTGCGATCGGTTTTCCAGAAAAGAGGAGAACCAAGATAAATCGCCTTCTGTGACTCTGGCTACTTCAGCAAGCCGAGTCAGTAACAGATTGTGGTCTACAGTGTCGAAAGCTGCACTTAGGTCCAACAGAACTAGAAGACAAGATTCTCCTTCGTCTGCGGACTTGAGAACATCGTCCCATACTTTCAGCAATGCTGTTTCCGTCCCGTGTCCGGGACGGAAGCCTGATTGCCATGGATCAAGTAGCTTGTAGGTATCTAGATGCTGTTGCAGCTGTTGTACCACTACTTTCTCCATTATCTTAGAGAGTACGTTGAGGCTTGTTATGGGACGGCGGTGGAGTGGGTCCTTGGGGTCCAGGGAGGGTTTCTTCAGGATGGGTTGGATTATACCCTCTTTCAACTGTGAGGGCACTATGCCCTCCAGAAAAGACTGGTTGATAAACTGCGTGATGGGAGGAGCCAGGATGTAGGCGCATTCCTTCAGCAGTTTTGTGGGGATAATGTCATTTGGCGCTGTGCCATTACGCAGAGCGCCAATGACATTTTTAGTGGTCTCGATGGAGATGAGTTCCAGGGTAAACTTACCTGATATAGGAGAATTACTATGGGTGCTGTGTGAGAGGCTGCAGGGGGGGCTGAGGGGGGAATTGTTTTGCTGAATGCTTTCACGGATTGCCTCGATTTTATTAATGAAGTAATCCGATAGTTCATTGCAAAATTCTTGTGTGTCCGAACTGGGGGCTTCAATGCATTCTGGTTCCATGGTCTGGGTGACCATCTTGAAGAGTTCGCGGGGGCGGTTTATGGCGCTGTTGATAGCCTCTGAAAAATAATTTTTCTTGGCTTGGAAAATTCCTTTGTGGTATTTTCTTGTCGCCGCCTTGTAGATGGATAGGTTTAGCTCTGAAGAACATCTTTTCCAGGCAGATTCTGCCCTTCTGCGTTCTTGCTTCAGTAACGACAGCTGGTTGTTAAACCAGCTGCGGTTGTTTTTCCGAATGCGGGTACTTCGTTTCGGCACTACCAAGTCGGCTGACTGTAGCATGGCCGAGTTTATGGCTTCCAATGTTTCAACGGCCGTTTGATGCGGCTGAGTTGTTTCTATTTTTTTCCTTAAAGTAGTTTTGAAGAGTTCCGAGTGGAGCTTCTTCTGGCATCTAGTCCAGTGTATTGTCACTGGATTTGATGTTTTTGTTGCAGGGGGAATGGTGGAAATACTGAATATAATTGCATGGTGGTCTGTCCATGGCAACTTTTCATTTTCCCAAATCTTTATTTCCAGAGCTTGTCTGAAAATAAGATCAAGTGTGTGACCTGAAGCATGTGTGGGCCCACATACTAATTGCTGCAATCCTAATCCTTCCAGGTGGTCAATACAGGCGTCGGCAATGGGGTCTTGTGAGGAGTTGGCCCAGAGATTGAAATCCCTGAGCAGCAAAAGATGTTTGCTGATGAGGGTGTAAGTGGAGAAGAAATCCGTCCATGATGATAGCAGCTGCGATTTTGGGCCGGGCGGCCTATAGCAGAGCAGAACGTGGACGGTCTCCTTTGAATTTGCTTGCAGTTGCAGAGTAAGGGTTTCCATGAATGGAAGAGGGTTTTGGCGGACTGGTTTGGTGATCGTAAGATGAGTCTTGTGGATCACCGCCAGGCCGCCTCCTCTTTGCCCTATTCTGTTTTCCGTTATAATACGGTAGTTTTCTGGCACCAATTCTCCTAGAATGGTGTTACAGTCGGCTGTGAGGCAATAAAGAGGCAGTCTAGATCCTTTTGTTGAATGAAGTCGCGGATTTCTAGTCGGTGTTTTACTGCCGATCTTGTGTTGATCAGAGCACATGATATGTGCCTGAACTGGGGTAAATGGCTGAAATGTCTGACCGTCGATCTATGATCGATTCTCAATAGTCGCTCAGTTCTTAGGGCCTTTTTGGTGATGGCTGGCAGTATTGCGGCGCATTGCCTCAAACTCCAAATGGTATCGGCAGAATATTGCCGACATGCCATGATCGCCAATACACCGGGGGGGGGGGGGGTTTGGGGCAGTGAGGAGAGGAATTGGCTGACTCCTCTCTCCTGGCTTGGTCCAGAGGAAGGCAAAAAAAACCTGTCAGAGCTCGGCCAATATGCTCCGGTAGGGAAAAAAAATTCCTTCCTGACCCCTGTAAGAGGCGATCGGGTAACCCCTGGATCAAGCTTCTGTGTGTTGGAGCGACGGGGGGGGGGGGGGCTAGGGCTGAGAGGGAGAGCCTGTTGCTGGTCTGGTGGCTGCCTGCTCAGGGATGAGGGCTGACAGGGGGCTTCTCTAATAACCTGGGGGCTGAAAGGGTGAAAGGGTGAAAAACAGGGCCGGGTAACTGTCCTTCTGGGATAAGGGGGGTTTCCTGGGAGCTGGGTAAGGACAACTGAGACGTGGGGAGCAGCGCGCCGTTAGGCCGCAAGTGAAGCCGCGGTCTTTCCTAGACCGCGGCCCCGCGATTTAGGACGGCCTGGCGCGGTGCACCCTAAAAAAGCACCAGAACGGCGGAAATTTCCGCGAGGAGGTGGCGGGAGGGGGCCCTTGAGGATGATGGAGGTGTGGGAGTGCAGGGGGACAAAGAATGGAGCAATGGAGATCTGTGTTGCTGCGGCTTTATCCTGAAAAGGACGGCCGTCAGCAGCTTTGGTAGAGGGCTCTTACCTGTGGAGAGCCAGGGAGCTGAGCTGGAGGAGCGGAGAGATCAGGGGCGCAGGACTTTCCAGGGCTGGGCTGGAACTGGAGTGTGGACTGAGCTGACCGGGCTGAGAGGGACTCTGCCTGTCTGCCTCCTAAGCCTGCCTGGAGCTAAAGCACACACGCTCCTACTCCTAGGAGACGTGCGCCGTGGGAGCTCCTGTAGCTAATCCACCTGCCTCACTACCTCACTGAAGGAGATGGGGGATTTACTGGAGTATAGACTTAAATGCTGTAGACCGAGAGAAACGCCCTTCCTTTGCAAAAGTACATCCATTTGTTTCCCTTCCTACAGCAAGGTGCTTTTGTTCTGTTGTTTGTTAGCGTTTGTTGGTTTGTGACGTGTCTTTGAGATATTTGGTTTTGGATAGTGTTTTTGAGAGTGATTTTTGGTGACTGTTTTGGTGAGTGATTTTTGGTGATTGTTTTGGAGAGAGTTGTTGTGTGAACATGAGTGAGATGAAGCGAAAGTGAAATTTTTCCTTGCGGGAGAAGGAAATTATTGGCAGGGCCATTACCCTATATGGGCGATTCCTGCACGGCCCGGAGAGTGCCAACCCCCCCCCCTCCCCCCCGGCTAGGAAGGCTCAGATTTTGCAGGACATCGCCGACGAGGTAAATTCGTTGGGGGGAAACCCGGACACGCCAGGGGATCCAAAAGAAGATCAATGATCTCCGGCGTGTGGTCCGTGTGAAGCTGGGCAAGATTGCAGCACATGCCAGGGGCACTGGAGGGGGCCCACCATGCCCTGTTAGGCTGACTGAGGAGGAGCGTGCGGTGGCTCAGACCTTCAACAGGCAGCAAGTGGAGGGGTTGCCTGGCTTTGAGTCCAGTCAGGAGGCCGTGAGGACAGGTAAGTTGTTTTTTTTATCTGGTGTGTAGCATGTGTGGGGGGGGGGGGAGGGAATATGTGGCAAGTGTGTGGATCCTCCAACCTGTGAATGTTTTGTGTCATCCACAGATGTGCAGGAGGGTGCTGGGCCATCTGACCTGACCGCACCATCCCCGGGACAACAGCCTGATGAAGACCCCCAGACAAGGCCGGAGTCCTCGGAGGAGGTTGAGGAGGATGAGTTTGAGTTGGAGGAGGAGGGCTTGTAAGGGAATGGCTTGTTTGTTTTGGAGGAGTCTTCCCTTTGGCTGGCAGCAGCCAGGCCTCCATCAGGGGGTAGCCCCTCCCACTCCTCCCCCAACAGGGCTCCCCTCCCAAGGTGTTCCCATTCCCCCCAGAAACAAGCCTCATCTGGAGGCAGGAAGGCAACCCACAAAACTAGGGGGTGGCCGAGTTTTTGCCCGCCAACCTGAGAAGGGACCAGGCCCTTCAGACCCGCCATCTGGGACAGGTCAGCCAGACTTTGGGGCGGATGGAGGAGAGCCTGTCCTCCATAAAGGATACACTTGGGGACATGGCCTGCAACTCCCTGGCCCTGATCAATTGAATAAATGAACAGCAGGCTACCACAGCAGGCGTTGGTCAGGATGTGCGGGCCCTCGGTCAGGATGTGAGGGCCCTCACCCAGGCTATCCAGGCCAATACGGCAACGCTCAATGATGGGCTGACTCGCATTGCCGTGGCCTTGGAGGGCAGGCCGCCAGGTGGGCAGAGACCAGGGGATGCTCCTCCTTCCCCAGATTACCCCCCCCCATGAGTTGGCCCTGAGGAGCCGGGGCCGTGGCCGTGGGCGCCCCAGGCGTGGGTCACGCCAGCGGCGGTATTTTTTTTTTCTGATTTCTTTTTTTTTTTGCTGATAATTTTTTTGGGTGCTGGACAATTCTTTTCTTTTTTTGGGGTTGTGAATAATTTATGAATGTGGGGGTGACATTCCTGCCGGAAAAGGGGTGTCTCCCTCATTTGTGGTGGAGAAGGGATCCCCAGGACCAGGGAGAAGTGATCCCCAGGTCCGTGTGAATGGTGTATGAATGTACAGTGACATAATTGGAGCCGTGGCGTGGCGTTGCTGCTCACAAGTCCTGCATGGTGGGCTTCTGCTAATCCAATTTGATGAGGATGTGGGGTGCGTGTGCTAGGGACCACAGTGGTGTGCATGCATGCATTCTCATTGTGCCATTATTAATGTGTGTGTTTAACGTGCAAAGATGCCTAATGTGAGCTGTCTCCTGGCTGCTCTTCCCTCAGAAGACGGGGTAGCCTCGGTTAGGGGGGGATTGTCTGGTTCGGGGGTCAGGTCATCACGTATGTCAATCTCAAGGCCCTTTCTCACTGCGAAGTTGTGCAGCGTGCAACATGCACCGATGATCTGACATACAAAGTTGGGGGAATACAACAGGGTACCCCCAGACTTATCCAGGCATCGGAAACGTGACTTCAGGAGGCCAAAGGTGCTCTCCACGACTGCACAGGTTTTGGCGTGTGCTTTATTGTATCTTTCCTCTCCTGGGGTTTGGGGGTTCCGATTGCGGTATATGTGCTCTGTCTCACGAGGGGGCTGGAGTGCCACATGTGTGCAATCAATGGCCCCCACGGTGCGTGGGAATCTGTCAATTCTGTAGAAATCTGTCATTGCCTTCTGCCGCAGGTCCTCCTGGGTGGGTTTGATAAATTGGTTGGCCATGCATCTGAGAATTGCAGGGATAACCTGTGCACACATCTGCTCATGGAGGATTGTGACATCCCAGCCACCACCCCACTTGTTATTTGAAAAGAGCCAGTGGCAAGGAAATGGAGTGTTGCCAGGACCTTAACCAGTGGCTGCACTGCATGTGAGCCGTGTGTTGGGCTGGTGGTGTCCTCCAGGAGAGTTGTGGTTAATTCCATGATGGCAGCAGGGTGAATCTGAAGATGCGAGACACCTCAGAATCACTCATGCCAAAGATGTCTATGCGTGTGCGGTATATCCTCTCCCGTGCCCTCCTCCGTGCCCTCCTCCTTCTGCACTCATCTAAAGTCAGTAGTATAGCTATGAGCAAAGATGCCCCTGGCATGTTGGCATACAGATTGTTGTCCTGCAAATGTCAATGCTCAGCTCGTCCCTAACAGTGTTGCTTTAGCTGACATGTAGATGGATTGTCTAATTTTAAGCAAGCTTTTATATTGCCTAATTTTAGACAGGACGTGCAGCTGATGCGCACAGCGCGTAGCCTGCGCTACACAAACTTACTTTTGTGAATCGCTGTAACTCCCTCATTTGCATATTTGCCTAGCAAATCCATGGAGTGTCTAGCGCATTTTTTGCGCGCACGATGCGCCGGTCTATCGAAATTACGCCGTTCGTAAAAAACTAGATTTCTGGCGCATATCGTTTTGTAGATACGCGCATAGATACGAAGGCGCATTTTTCCAATTGCGCAGGCGCAGCTCCTGATACTCCAGCGTAAGTGCTTTGTGAATCTGGCCCATTGTTTTTTGTTTCCAGGTTAAAAAAAATAAAAAATCTTTATTACTAACTTTTATTTTGTGTTTTATCCCTCAGATTCGATAACATGCTTTCAGAATAAGAGGAAATCTTAGCCTCCATAGACAACTTTGGGTTGGTCAGTCAGTCGGGTTTCACAATGTTTTAGGTTTTCATGACCATTATCTAGTTGGAACGTCTAGTTGTCAGTCCATTTGACTGTTTTTGGACCACCTAGTGTGGGTTGCATGTTCTGATCCACTGAATAGCAGAACCAACTAACTGTAGCCTGCGTATTGTTTTTTTTAATGAAAAGTTGAGTAAGGCCTCGTACAGACGAGGGGATATGTCCGCTGAAAACGGTCCGATGGACCGGGAGTGCAGGGGGACAAAGAATGGAGCAATGGAGATCTGTGTTGCTGCGGCTTTATCCTGAAAAGGACGGCCGTCAGCAGCTTTGGTAGAGGGCTCTTACCTGTGGAGAGCCAGGGAGCTGAGCTGGAGGAGCGGAGAGATCAGGGGCGCAGGACTTTCCAGGGCTGGGCTGGAACTGGAGTGTGGACTGAGCTGACCGGGCTGAGAGGGACTCTGCCTGTCTGCCTCCTAAGCCTGCCTGGAGCTAAAGCACACACGCTCCTACTCCTAGGAGACGTGCGCCGTGGGAGCTCCTGTAGCTAATCCACCTGCCTCACTACCTCACTGAAGGAGATGGGGATTTACTGGAGTATAGACTTAAATGCTGTAGACCGAGAGAAACGCCCTTCCTTTGCAAAAGTACATCCATTTGTTTCCCTTCCTACAGCAAGGTGCTTTTGTTCTGTTGTTTGTTAGCGTTTGTTGGTTTGTGACGTGTCTTTGAGATATTTGGTTTTGGATAGTGTTTTGGATAGTGTTTTTGAGAGTGATTTTTGGTGACTGTTTTGGTGAGTGATTTTTGGTGATTGTTTTGGAGAGAGTTGTTGTGTGAACATGAGTGAGATGAAGCGAAAGTGAAATTTTTCCTTGCGGGAGAAGGAAATTATTGGCAGGGCCATTACCCTATATGGGCGATTCCTGCACGGCCCGGAGAGTGCCAACCCCCCCCCCCTCCCCCCCGGCTAGGAAGGCTCAGATTTTGCAGGACATCGCCGACGAGGTAAATTCGTTGGGGGGAAACCCGGACACGCCAGGGGATCCAAAAGAAGATCAATGATCTCCGGCGTGTGGTCCGTGTGAAGCTGGGCAAGATTGCAGCACATGCCAGGGGCACTGGAGGGGGCCCACCATGCCCTGTTAGGCTGACTGAGGAGGAGCGTGCGGTGGCCCAGACCTTCAACAGGCAGCAAGTGGAGGGGTTGCCTGGCTTTGAGTCCAGTCAGGAGGCCGTGAGGACAGGTAAGTTGTTTTTTAAATCTGGTGTGTAGCATGTGTGGGGGGGGGGGGGGGAATATGTGGCAAGTGTGTGGATCCTCCAACCTGTGAATGTTTTGTGTCATCCACAGATGTGCAGGAGGGTGCTGGGCCATCTGACCTGACCGCACCATCCCCGGGACAACAGCCTGATGAAGACCCCCAGACAAGGCCGGAGTCCTCGGAGGAGGTTGAGGAGGATGAGTTTGAGTTGGAGGAGGAGGGCTTGTAAGGGAATGGCTTGTTTGTTTTGGAGGAGTCTTCCCTTTGGCTGGCAGCAGCCAGGCCTCCATCAGGGGGTAGCCCCTCCCACTCCTCCCCCAACAGGGCTCCCCTCCCAAGGTGTTCCCATTCCCCCCGGAAACAAGCCTCATCTGGAGGCAGGAAGGCAACCCACAAAACTAGGGGGTGGCCGAGTTTTTGCCCGCCAACCTGAGAAGGGACCAGGCCCTTCAGACCCGCCATCTGGGACAGGTCAGCCAGACTTTGGGGCGGATGGAGGAGAGCCTGTCCTCCATAAAGGATACACTTGGGGACATGGCCTGCAACTCCCTGGCCCTGATCAATTGAATAAATGAACAGCAGGCTACCACAGCAGGCGTTGGTCAGGATGTGCGGGCCCTCGGTCAGGATGTGAGGGCCCTCACCCAGGCTATCCAGGCCAATACGGCAACGCTCAATGATGGGCTGACTCGCATTGCCGTGGCCTTGGAGGGCAGGCCGCCAGGTGGGCAGAGACCAGGGGATGCTCCTCCTTCCCCAGATTACCCCCCCCCATGAGTTGGCCCTGAGGAGCCGGGGCCGTGGCCGTGGGCGCCCCAGGCGTGGGTCACGCCAGCGGCGGTATTTTTTTTTTTCTGATTTCTTTTTTTTTTTGCTGATAATTTTTTTGGGTGCTGGACAATTCTTTTCTTTTTTTGGGGTTGTGAATAATTTATGAATGTGGGGGTGACATTCCTGCCGGAAAAGGGGTGTCTCCCTCATTTGTGGTGGAGAAGGGATCCCCAGGACCAGGGAGAAGTGATCCCCAGGTCCGTGTGAATGGTGTATGAATGTACAGTGACATAATTGGAGCCGTGGCGTGGCGTTGCTGCTCACAAGTCCTGCATGGTGGGCTTCTGCTAATCCAATTTGATGAGGATGTGGGGTGCGTGTGCTAGGGACCACAGTGGTGTGCATGCATGCATTCTCATTGTGCCATTATTAATGTGTGTGTTTAACGTGCAAAGATGCCTAATGTGAGCTGTCTCCTGGCTGCTCTTCCCTCAGAAGACGGGGTAGCCTCGGTTAGGGGGAGATTGTCTGGTTCGGGGGTCAGGTCATCACGTATGTCAATCTCAAGGCCCTTTCTCACTGCGAAGTTGTGCAGCGTGCAACATGCACCGATGATCTGACATACAAAGTTGGGGGAATACAACAGGGTACCCCCAGACTTATCCAGGCATCGGAAACGTGACTTCAGGAGGCCAAAGGTGCTCTCCACGACTGCACAGGTTTTGGCGTGTGCTTCATTGTATCTTTCCTCTCCTGGGGTTTGGGGGTTCCGATTGCGGTATATGTGCTCTGTCTCACGAGGGGGCTGGAGTGCCACATGTGTGCAATCAATGGCCCCCACGGTGCGTGGGAATCTGTCAATTCTGTAGAAATCTGTCATTGCCTTCTGCCGCAGGTCCTCCTGGGTGGGTTTGATAAATTGGTTGGCCATGCATCTGAGAATTGCAGGGATAACCTGTGCACACATCTGCTCATGGAGGATTGTGACATCCCAGCCACCACCCCACTTGTTATTTGAAAAGAGCCAGTGGCAAGGAAATGGAGTGTTGCCAGGACCTTAACCAGTGGCTGCACTGCATGTGAGCCGTGTGTTGGGCTGGTGGTGTCCTCCAGGAGAGTTGTGGTTAATTCCATGATGGCAGCAGGGTGAATCTGAAGATGCGAGACACCTCAGAATCACTCATGCCAAAGATGTCTATGCGTGTGCGGTATATCCTCTCCCGTGCCCTCCTCCGTGCCCTCCTCCTTCTGCACTCATCTAAAGTCAGTAGTATAGCTATGAGCAAAGATGCCCCTGGCATGTTGGCATACAGATTGTTGTCCTGCAAATGTCAATGCTCAGCTCGTCCCTAACAGTGTTGCTTTAGCTGACATGTAGATGGATTGTCTAATTTTAAGCAAGCTTTTATATTGCCTAATTTTAGACAGGACGTGCAGCTGATGCGCACAGCGCGTAGCCTGCGCTACACAAACTTACTTTTGTGAATCGCTGTAACTCCCTCATTTGCATATTTGCCTAGCAAATCCATGGAGTGTCTAGCGCATTTTTTGCGCGCACGATGCGCCGGTCTATCGAAATTACGCCGTTCGTAAAAAACTAGATTTCTGGCGCATATCGTTTTGTAGATACGCGCATAGATACGAAGGCGCATTTTTCCAATTGCGCAGGCGCAGCTCCTGATACTCCAGCGTAAGTGCTTTGTGAATCTGGCCCATTGTTTTTTGTTTCCAGGTTAAAAAAAATAAAAAATCTTTATTACTAACTTTTATTTTGTGTTTTATCCCTCAGATTCGATAACATGCTTTCAGAATAAGAGGAAATCTTAGCCTCCATAGACAACTTTGGGTTGGTCAGTCAGTCGGGTTTCACAATGTTTTAGGTTTTCATGACCATTATCTAGTTGGAACGTCTAGTTGTCAGTCCATTTGACTGTTTTTGGACCACCTAGTGTGGGTTGCATGTTCTGATCCACTGAATAGCAGAACCAACTAACTGTAGCCTGCGTATTGTTTTTTTTAATGAAAAGTTGAGTAAGGCCTCGTACAGACGAGGGGATATGTCCGCTGAAAACGGTCCGATGGACCGGGAGTGCAGGGGGACAAAGAATGGAGCAATGGAGATCTGTGTTGCTGCGGCTTTATCCTGAAAAGGACGGCCGTCAGCAGCTTTGGTAGAGGGCTCTTACCTGTGGAGAGCCAGGGAGCTGAGCTGGAGGAGCGGAGAGATCAGGGGCGCAGGACTTTCCAGGGCTGGGCTGGAACTGGAGTGTGGACTGAGCTGACCGGGCTGAGAGGGACTCTGCCTGTCTGCCTCCTAAGCCTGCCTGGAGCTAAAGCACACACGCTCCTACTCCTAGGAGACGTGCGCCGTGGGAGCTCCTGTAGCTAATCCACCTGCCTCACTACCTCACTGAAGGAGATGGGGATTTACTGGAGTATAGACTTAAATGCTGTAGACCGAGAGAAACGCCCTTCCTTTGCAAAAGTACATCCATTTGTTTCCCTTCCTACAGCAAGGTGCTTTTGTTCTGTTGTTTGTTAGCGTTTGTTGGTTTGTGACGTGTCTTTGAGATATTTGGTTTTGGATAGTGTTTTGGATAGTGTTTTTGAGAGTGATTTTTGGTGACTGTTTTGGTGAGTGATTTTTGGTGATTGTTTTGGAGAGAGTTGTTGTGTGAACATGAGTGAGATGAAGCGAAAGTGAAATTTTTCCTTGCGGGAGAAGGAAATTATTGGCAGGGCCATTACCCTATATGGGCGATTCCTGCACGGCCCGGAGAGTGCCAACCCCCCCCCCCTCCCCCCCGGCTAGGAAGGCTCAGATTTTGCAGGACATCGCCGACGAGGTAAATTCGTTGGGGGGAAACCCGGACACGCCAGGGGATCCAAAAGAAGATCAATGATCTCCGGCGTGTGGTCCGTGTGAAGCTGGGCAAGATTGCAGCACATGCCAGGGGCACTGGAGGGGGCCCACCATGCCCTGTTAGGCTGACTGAGGAGGAGCGTGCGGTGGCCCAGACCTTCAACAGGCAGCAAGTGGAGGGGTTGCCTGGCTTTGAGTCCAGTCAGGAGGCCGTGAGGACAGGTAAGTTGTTTTTTAAATCTGGTGTGTAGCATGTGTGGGGGGGGGGGGGAATATGTGGCAAGTGTGTGGATCCTCCAACCTGTGAATGTTTTGTGTCATCCACAGATGTGCAGGAGGGTGCTGGGCCATCTGACCTGACCGCACCATCCCCGGGACAACAGCCTGATGAAGACCCCCAGACAAGGCCGGAGTCCTCGGAGGAGGTTGAGGAGGATGAGTTTGAGTTGGAGGAGGAGGGCTTGTAAGGGAATGGCTTGTTTGTTTTGGAGGAGTCTTCCCTTTGGCTGGCAGCAGCCAGGCCTCCATCAGGGGGTAGCCCCTCCCACTCCTCCCCCAACAGGGCTCCCCTCCCAAGGTGTTCCCATTCCCCCCGGAAACAAGCCTCATCTGGAGGCAGGAAGGCAACCCACAAAACTAGGGGGTGGCCGAGTTTTTGCCCGCCAACCTGAGAAGGGACCAGGCCCTTCAGACCCGCCATCTGGGACAGGTCAGCCAGACTTTGGGGCGGATGGAGGAGAGCCTGTCCTCCATAAAGGATACACTTGGGGACATGGCCTGCAACTCCCTGGCCCTGATCAATTGAATAAATGAACAGCAGGCTACCACAGCAGGCGTTGGTCAGGATGTGCGGGCCCTCGGTCAGGATGTGAGGGCCCTCACCCAGGCTATCCAGGCCAATACGGCAACGCTCAATGATGGGCTGACTCGCATTGCCGTGGCCTTGGAGGGCAGGCCGCCAGGTGGGCAGAGACCAGGGGATGCTCCTCCTTCCCCAGATTACCCCCCCCCATGAGTTGGCCCTGAGGAGCCGGGGCCGTGGCCGTGGGCGCCCCAGGCGTGGGTCACGCCAGCGGCGGTATTTTTTTTTTCTGATTTCTTTTTTTTTTTGCTGATAATTTTTTTGGGTGCTGGACAATTCTTTTCTTTTTTTGGGGTTGTGAATAATTTATGAATGTGGGGGTGACATTCCTGCCGGAAAAGGGGTGTCTCCCTCATTTGTGGTGGAGAAGGGATCCCCAGGACCAGGGAGAAGTGATCCCCAGGTCCGTGTGAATGGTGTATGAATGTACAGTGACATAATTGGAGCCGTGGCGTGGCGTTGCTGCTCACAAGTCCTGCATGGTGGGCTTCTGCTAATCCAATTTGATGAGGATGTGGGGTGCGTGTGCTAGGGACCACAGTGGTGTGCATGCATGCATTCTCATTGTGCCATTATTAATGTGTGTGTTTAACGTGCAAAGATGCCTAATGTGAGCTGTCTCCTGGCTGCTCTTCCCTCAGAAGACGGGGTAGCCTCGGTTAGGGGGAGATTGTCTGGTTCGGGGGTCAGGTCATCACGTATGTCAATCTCAAGGCCCTTTCTCACTGCGAAGTTGTGCAGCGTGCAACATGCACCGATGATCTGACATACAAAGTTGGGGGAATACAACAGGGTACCCCCAGACTTATCCAGGCATCGGAAACGTGACTTCAGGAGGCCAAAGGTGCTCTCCACGACTGCACAGGTTTTGGCGTGTGCTTCATTGTATCTTTCCTCTCCTGGGGTTTGGGGGTTCCGATTGCGGTATATGTGCTCTGTCTCACGAGGGGGCTGGAGTGCCACATGTGTGCAATCAATGGCCCCCACGGTGCGTGGGAATCTGTCAATTCTGTAGAAATCTGTCATTGCCTTCTGCCGCAGGTCCTCCTGGGTGGGTTTGATAAATTGGTTGGCCATGCATCTGAGAATTGCAGGGATAACCTGTGCACACATCTGCTCATGGAGGATTGTGACATCCCAGCCACCACCCCACTTGTTATTTGAAAAGAGCCAGTGGCAAGGAAATGGAGTGTTGCCAGGACCTTAACCAGTGGCTGCACTGCATGTGAGCCGTGTGTTGGGCTGGTGGTGTCCTCCAGGAGAGTTGTGGTTAATTCCATGATGGCAGCAGGGTGAATCTGAAGATGCGAGACACCTCAGAATCACTCATGCCAAAGATGTCTATGCGTGTGCGGTATATCCTCTCCCGTGCCCTCCTCCGTGCCCTCCTCCTTCTGCACTCATCTAAAGTCAGTAGTATAGCTATGAGCAAAGATGCCCCTGGCATGTTGGCATACAGATTGTTGTCCTGCAAATGTCAATGCTCAGCTCGTCCCTAACAGTGTTGCTTTAGCTGACATGTAGATGGATTGTCTAATTTTAAGCAAGCTTTTATATTGCCTAATTTTAGACAGGACGTGCAGCTGATGCGCACAGCGCGTAGCCTGCGCTACACAAACTTACTTTTGTGAATCGCTGTAACTCCCTCATTTGCATATTTGCCTAGCAAATCCATGGAGTGTCTAGCGCATTTTTTGCGCGCACGATGCGCCGGTCTATCGAAATTACGCCGTTCGTAAAAAACTAGATTTCTGGCGCATATCGTTTTGTAGATACGCGCATAGATACGAAGGCGCATTTTTCCAATTGCGCAGGCGCAGCTCCTGATACTCCAGCGTAAGTGCTTTGTGAATCTGGCCCATTGTTTTTTGTTTCCAGGTTAAAAAAAATAAAAAATCTTTATTACTAACTTTTATTTTGTGTTTTATCCCTCAGATTCGATAACATGCTTTCAGAATAAGAGGAAATCTTAGCCTCCATAGACAACTTTGGGTTGGTCAGTCAGTCGGGTTTCACAATGTTTTAGGTTTTCATGACCATTATCTAGTTGGAACGTCTAGTTGTCAGTCCATTTGACTGTTTTTGGACCACCTAGTGTGGGTTGCATGTTCTGATCCACTGAATAGCAGAACCAACTAACTGTAGCCTGCGTATTGTTTTTTTTAATGAAAAGTTGAGTAAGGCCTCGTACAGACGAGGGGATATGTCCGCTGAAAACGGTCCGATGGACCGTTTCAGCAGACATCTCCGCTCGTGTGTATGGGCTAGCGGACAGATTTCTCCACCCGACAGATTTCAAAGCATGCTTTGAAATCTATCCGGTGGGAATCTGTCCGCCCGACATGTCTGCTGGTTAGTACACTTACCAGCAGACATGTCGTCCCCCACCGCCGCCGCGCCGCCGCCGAATGGATTCGGCGCATGCGCGGAAGTGTTTAACTTCCTGGTGCGGTGACGTGGCGGTGACGTGGCGGCGTCAACGTCACCGCCGCGTCACCGCGCCGTCCGGCGGCGGGGAATTTGATCCGATGGTGTGTACACGCCATCGGATCAAACTCCCGATCGGACATATCCGATGGAAATGGTCTGCGTGTACGAGGCCTAAGACTGCAGGGGATAATTGGCACTCTAACACATATATTAGGCTAAGTAGCGTTTAGGGTTACTACTTTTAGTGGTAAAGGGGTTTTGGGGTATTCTCCAGAGTTTGAAATAGATTGGCCATAGATCCGTGGCATACCTATTTTCTTATTACCGAAGATCAGCCATGCTGATATGTGTAGTTCCATAGCCCTAAAAGGTAAAAGTCTGATGCTACTTTGGCCGGACTTGTGTTTAGGACTGCTTAAACTCCCCCGCTGTTATGCCTGGCTGTACAAGGTTGCATTGCCTTAGGCTAAGGTAAGCTAATGTCCTTAGCTATCTGTATGTACCCAAATGTAGTTCACACCTTTTTCCTTCCGTGTCACCATGCAATCCTATTTTCTCCTAGAGTTTCCTGTTTGTCAGTTTTATGTGGCTATTTGTTACCAATTGCCTAATGAATAGCTGTGTGTGTCCGGGCACACTAGTCGGCTCGTGTAGCCCCTACAGTTCAGTGATCACGGCGCCTCAGTGCTGCAAGGGATTTTTCTTCGTCTATTAGTCAGTTGTGTCTGGTAGCACCAGTTCCATGAGCTGGATACACATTATGCAATTTTTGTTTTCCAATTTCTTTTAGATTTACCTGCAGAAGGGTGGTACGAAGGCCTGCCTAATTGCATACGAGTTGAAAGTGTATAGGTCTGGCCTCGTATTAGTTTTGGTTGAGTCTGGAGAACAGTTGTGCAGGAAGATCGTATGGGGGGGGATACCAGCTCTTGGCTGTTCCAAGGGCCCTCACTTCTGATATATATGTGGGCATGCAGTATTCTCCTAAGCTAATATACATAGGTGTCCTTCCTGTCCTAGATTACTTGTGTACCTTGACTGGTGGTCTGTGACTTGCATGCCAAGAAGATCAGTGCCCCAGGGTGGCACTAGACTCCTGTCTTTCATGTGAGTCCGGTCTGAATAAGTGAAGGTTTGTAGGAGTGAAGGATAACATAGTCTGATTACCACATTGATAGAGGAGGGAGAAGGTGGACAGCCTCTATGAGGGAGCGGATGTACCTGGTGGCAGGGGGTTTTCAACCTGGGTATCCAGACTATTTCCCATACTTAGGAAAAAGAGAAGCTCAATGGCGACTGTCTTTGGGACGGGAGGTGGGTCACTGGGTACCGTAATCACTAAAGAGCTGGAGATAATCAGGGACACATTGGGAGACCCTGGGCTACATATCAGGGAAGGGTTAGGAAATCCAACTCGTTCTATTTTCATCCCTAGGGGCAGGGACGGAACTTTGTGCATATGTGACGGTCAATTTGGGTACTATCCTATCAGACCCTACTGGGTTAAACACTGGAGTCCATCCTGTTCTGAGGGTTTTGAGTCCAGACAGGAATTGAAAAAAGGAAATGTTTGAATGGGTGACTAGTATGACATAAATGAATGTGGGGCAGGTACCCAGGAGACTGGCACCTATCTGTTGGCCAAACTAGAGGGTGCCAGGTGATACATCAATGGGGTGAAAACTTCCTCGTAGAGGCAGTGTCTCAAGCTTAGCAGTCCTATAGAGAAGCTCTCAGTAACTGGACATGTGAGAGGTACACCTAGTTGATGTCTCACCTGAGAGGAATCCCTGCACAAGTAATGCCAGTAACTACATACAGGAACATGCCCTGTTAAATAAAGCAAATAAACGCTGGCTAACAGGGTACAGTATGCCTTTACCACATGGCGCTTCAACATCTCACAGTGGTTGATAAAACTATTACCCTGTATGTGCTGAGTATACACTGAATCAAGTGAGCAGTGGCTTTCTCCCAGAGGTGTGCGGACACAGAATGAGGTTCACGCAGGACGCATATTTCTGAGGAGTAACCCAAAAGAGGAGGGGTGTATTCAGCACTATATAGGGGGAATAGGAGCTGGGATGGGTGTTAGTAATGGAGTGGACAGTGGTCTCCTGAGAAACAAAATTGCAACCATGGCTTCAGACAATAAGCACGGCTTTGTTACTTAGAGAGATTGGTGGCACCCGTGATAACATGCAACAAAGTTACATAAATACCCAGTTTAAAGTGGCTTAAGATTTTGTCGACCACGTTAAGAGTTTGGAAGAGAGTATGATAGGGTATAGGACAAAAATATGTCATTGGCTCTGACGTACATGCAGGGGCAGGCAGAGTTATCGACCAGTATCAGGCTGATTGTACAAATATCTGTATGAAGGGCAGTAGCCTAAGAAGTTGGCATCACCACTCAGTAAGATTTTGACAAAACTTGTCACTTACACTAATCCAAAGTGGTGGTCAAATGCCTGGATGGGCTGTACTGCTTTGGATTGTGAAAGGGGAGGTGCTGTATGATCCCATATACGCAAGTGCAGACTCGGTCTGTAGATTTGGTGGCATCAATGGGCTTACTGACTGGGGATTCTATCTTGTTGCATTTGTGGCTAAGTGACCCACATGTGATCAGAGGGTACGGAAGCTGGGGGCAGGTTGATATTTTCCTCTGTCAGAAGCGTGACCACAATGTCTTTTGCATTCCAGGTCAATACACGGTGGTAAATGAGAAATGAGGAATGTTTGGAAGGTATTTCACTCTGTGTTCTGGATGCGGAGATCATTGCGGGGGAGGAAACACCTAGGTATTATTTAGGACATAGGCAAGTTTTGTTTCTTTGTCCTAGAGGATAACGATGGGGTGTTAGTCATAGAACTAGGGTGTTTCTTGAACCCACCAGGGGGTAGAGGGGCATGGTCACTGAAATCCAGTCACAAGGATGGAGTTTTGTGGGTTTTGCCATTGTTTCAATGGTATATGTGCTGTTAGACTCAATACCGAATGCCGGGGTACTGGGTACTGGTCCTAGTATCACATGTCTAATGATGCACTGTTGTCAGCATCAGGTTGTATTCAGCAGGGTACACTACCTCGGGGAGTCTATTGTATCTATTTTCTTGTCCTTGGGATGGATTTAGAAGGAACCACAGATTGCCCTGAAGAAAGGTTTTATAGCAAACCCGACATCCCCTTTACACTTACTGAAACTTCTGTTGGAAATTGGGGGGGGGGGGGTTAAAAGTTGGGTAGTTAAACTTTGGGCAACAGGATTTAAATGGTACCAACAGTTTGTGCAAGGCGTGAATAGAAAGGCCCGTCTCAAGGGGTTTATAATCTAAGGGGAGGTGGTGGAACAAAAATAATAACGGCTGGGAATTATCTGATATGGAGCTGGCTAAGAGAACATTTTAGGTGGAGGTGGGGTAGGCTTCCCAGAATAAAATAGGTTTATTTAGGGACACCTAGGTATGGAAAGGGTAGTGTCTGCCTGAACATATGGGGGTGAGGAGTTCCAGAGGTTCTGGAGCAGTCCTGAGGTTAGGCATGGGAGGGGGTAACAAGGGAGATGAAAATCAGGATGTTTTAGGGCCAAAAACGTTAGTACACCTTACCCCCGGGGCGGTTCCCGATGCAGTTTACTATTACAAGACTGAGGTAAGGGTATTGGTGCTGGTATCAAAGGTCCAATGATGCCCTATATTCTGCCTACAGGTTGAACTGTACATCTTCCCTAGTCCTGGGAATAGATATAGCCGAGACACAAGGACGTACCCCTGTTACTCCAGAGAAAAGGCTTGATATTAAACCTAATAAAAATGTAAATATATTGCGCTAACTAGAGTTAAATAAATAGATAGATGAATAGAATCAGGCAGCCAGCACAACAAAATGGAAATATTTGTAAAAAGTAAATGGATATAAAGTGTAGCGCCAATAGGGAGCCTTAATCAAAAGGACTCTCCTGTAGGTTCAGTGATAAAACACAACAAAAATTAAGTGTGAATCTGACCAGTGAAGTAACCTATGTCTGCAATCAAGCGAAGCCCAAGACAGAAGGACTCTCCTGTAGGTTCAGGAGTTAGACACAGCAAAGCTTAAATGTAAATCTATAAATGAAAAAATGCCATATGTCTACAATCAAGTAGATAAGATCATAATAGGGGGCCCCAATCAAAGGGTTTCTCCTATACATTCAGTGATTAAACTCCACAAGACCCAGGTATGGATCCACGGGTGAAATCACCTACTTCTATAATCCAGCAGATGAAATTTATAAACTCATTTAAAGAAACAAACTAAGTAAAAAAGTGCCAGTGTAGTAACTTACAGTGTAGGACCCAATATATCTATATAGACGTTTCAAGTCTATTAGAGGAGGGCACTAAGAAAGGTCAGTGATCATACAATCAAATAACAATACTTCCTATAGTAATCATACAATCAATACCAATAAAAAGTGAATAATGGAGTGAACATACAATCAATAATAAATAGTGAATCAAAAATGAAAACATATATATCCTAATGTCCACTGTGATTGACTGAAAACAATCAGTTAGGTGAATAGCAGTCCATACACCCAAACGGTGTAACGAATGTATTCTTCTTCTGGAATGCTCGGATAGCACAAGAGATCCAAAATGCAATCTTCAAACAGAGAAAGTATAAATGGGTACCCTTACCGGATCAGGTGGACCCTCAACTCACCATACGGTGGGGGGTCTTCAAGGCTTGTAAAGGCCGATTGCCTAATCCTGTATCCAGACAGGTGGAGATGATATCCGGAGAGTCCAAGAATGACTTTTGATGTTAAAATGTCTCCGTAGTGGTATACATTCACTCCCGAGCATAGGAGGGGAAAAGAGAAGAAAAACGACTCCTCATAGTGTAAAACCACCAATTTAATAAAATCAAGATATGTAAAAATTCCACTACATCACACATGTGACAGGGATCACTTAAAACATAAACGTAAAACCACACGTGAAAGAAAAAAACTTCCATCCCCGTATGGGTGGATCTAAAGCTGATCGTTTTCCTTCTCCCATTTATGTTGTTGACACACACCTTACATCTCCTGCATGGATGAAAACCCTTTGAGAGGGGAAAGAAGGAGGGCTTAACGGGAGGATCCGGAATGTTAGGTGCCACTTGGTTTTTGAGAGATGTGGCTCCTCTATATATTACCGTTGCATTAGTGGGAAGTGTTGGTCTTCCCACTAATTTTTTCCCCTTTGGGAATACCTCTGTCCACCCATCATAGGGGGAGAGTTGTTGCTACTAGATACAAGTTTTTTTCTTTCACGTGTGGTTTTACGTTTATGTTTTAAGTGATCCCTGTCACATGTGTGATGTAGTGGAATTTTTACATATCTTTATTTTATTAAATTGGTGGTTTTACACTATGAGGAGTCGTTTTTCTTCTCTTTTCCCCTCCTATGCTCGGGAGTGAATGTATACCACTACGGAGACATTTTAACATCAAAAGTCATTCTTGGACTCTCCGGATATCATCTCCACCTGTCTGGATACAGGATTAGGCAATCGGCCTTTACAAGCCTTGAAGACCCCCCACCGTATGGTGAGTTGAGGGTCCACCTGATCCGGTAAGGGTACCCATTTATACTTTCTCTGTTTGAAGATTGCATTTTGGATCTCTTGTGCTATCCGAGCATTCCAGAAGAAGAATACATTCGTTACACCGTTTGGGTGTATGGACTGCTATTCACCTAACTGATTGTTTTCAGTCAATCACAGTGGACATTAGGATATATATGTTTTCATTTTTGATTCACTATTTATTATTGATTGTATGTTCACTCCATTATTCACTTTTTATTGGTATTGATTGTATGATTACTATAGGAAGTATTGTTATTTGATTGTATGATCACTGACCTTTCTTAGTGCCCTCCTCTAATAGACTTGAAACGTCTATATAGATATATTGGGTCCTACACTGTAAGTTACTACGCTGGCACTTTTTTACTTAGTTTGTTTCTTTAAATGAGTTTATAAATTTCATCTGCTGGATTATAGAAGTAGGTGATTTCACCCGTGGATCCATACCTGGGTCTTGTGGAGTTTAATCACTGAATGTATAGGAGAAACCCTTTGATTGGGGCCCCCTATTATTATCTTATCTACTTGATTGTAGACATATGGCATTTTTTCATTTATAGATTGATATTAAACCTGACACCCCCGTACATCTACAGAAACTTCCTCTGGGATTTGGGGCTGAGTTAAAGGCTTGGCTGTAGATTTTGGGCAACAGGATGAAATATTAAATGTGCTAAGAGATGCTGAGAAACAAGCCACCATAGGACTTACCATATACACAAAAAGGGTGAATATGACCGGGAGCGTAGGGTTGCTTGTAATGTTTTAAGCAACAATAGAGGGGCTTAATTATGTATATAAAGATAGTGAGTAGCCACTCCCCCAATATGGGGTTATTGCCGTAGCCAACACAAGTGAGCATAAACGAAAGAGCTATCAAACAGGAGGTCTCCAAGAACTGGAGAGATCGCTGTTGATAAAAGAAGCTACATAGGTAATAATGGGCCATACTCAAATAGATAATATATACATGTAAATTTATTAGAAAAACCTCTAAAAGCACCCCCTATCCCTGACAAGGGAAGGCTGCAGTCAATCAAAGCCAAATTAGTCTCTAAATAAACAAATAGTGGCACACCAATGAACAACCAGTCCACTGTGTACGTGTTGGATACCAACACACAAAGACAAATACAAACATAAAACAAAGATAGAACGAGTGTCCGGACAGTGGTGACCGCACTGATTGGGGTTCCCAGCGGTAATACACCGCATACAGGAAAAATAACAAATAGAATATATGGGAACAAACCCCAATGAGCGCGTCCCCGCGGGGGGTAGAAATAGCGGTGGCTAATGCCAAGGGACTAAAGCTGAAAACAATGGCTGTAGATCCTGACAAGATCCAGTTGCTGGAGATGATGTGATGATATCACGCAAGAGGATAGGGTTAGTAGCTGGTAAATCTAGTCATATATGACCAAGTCCCATATGCTGCAGGTGCTAAAAGAACCATCAGTGATGATGTTGATCAATTGCATTATATAATGCCATAGAAGTCTATGTGGTTCATAGTATTTAACAGCTTGCATGTAATTAAACAGCAGATAAAGTACAGCTAGTGTCCCCCTTTAGCGAGCATGTGTCCAATGATTGCTGAATGGAAGTTCAAATTGGGCGCCCCTGCATACATCAGGTGAGTGTCATCTTACCGTATCCTCGGCAACATTGATCAATTCAAATTCCCGTTGCTCACCAAGTTGGTCTATGACGTCCGCAGCACGCCGTGAATGGACAGCCAAAGCAGGGAAGGCTCCAAAGCGGTGATCATCAGCAATGTCGGCAAAGATTGCAAGCCACGCCGCACATCCCCTGAGAGGAAAGTAGTTGGATTAACTGAGTTCGAGTGCAGCTGTCGGCGTCTACATGCTCGATCTCCTGGTTGGTGATGGTCCGGGGGATCAAAGACACCGCCGTCCGGGACCCGTGATGTCGTCAACGCGTTTCGCTGTTGAACTGTTGCAACGAGGAATGTCCTTTTCTCCCACCAATGATATGGAGGAGTTCACTGTTTACAAGGATATTGTCCTATTTTTACGGAAAGTTTTCTTTAAATCATTATATCAACGAGACGAGACAGAAACCCTACAGGAATCTCAATTAGACCATGACGATCAACAAGCTCTATTAATACTAGGAGCCCTCTTAGAGGAAAACGAACCCCAAGAAACAGAGATCTCTATAATGGGAAGACAGGCAAAACTTAATATAAAATCTTTAAATATGCCGTCTCTAAACAAAAATAAATGGCTCAATATTTTCCTCAAACTGGTACAAAAGGATCTTGAAGAAATCACATGGAAGACCAAGAACCATGATAATCTATCCCAGAATGAACGTCAAGCCCTGAAGGAACTAAAGGAAGCGAACAATCTTATCATTAAATGAAGTGATAAAGGACGCAATGTTGTTCTTTTGGATAAAACTGACTACGAAGGAGAGGTGAGACGCCTCCTTGGGGACATAAACACATATAAACGATTGTGTATAAAGTGTAGCGCCAATAGGGGGCCCTTTTCAGAAAAGACTCTCCTGTAGGCTCAGTGATCAAAATCAACAGAAAAGACTATAGCAAGTCAGTACAGATACCCCAGTTGAAGTCTACATGAGACTAAACCGGTCGGGTCACTGACTTGCTATAGTCTTTTCTGCATTTTTTCCTTCGGAAATACCCCTGCTCACCCATCAAGGGGGAGAGTTGCTGTTATCATATACAAGCTTTTTCTGAATTTCACGTGTGGTTTTGCATTTCTAGTTTTGAAGTGATTCCTGTCACATGTGTGATGTAGTGGAACTTTTATTTTTGATTTTATTCCATTCATTTTTTATTCCATTAAATTGGTGGTTTTACACTATGAAGCGCAATCACATTGGACATTATGCTATATATGTTTTTCACTTTATGATTTATTATTTTACGGTCACTAGTTGCAATATCATAGACTGTTTATATTGTTTTTTCTAACGAGTTTGAACACTTATGCAGATTTATTCTGTTATATATTGTGAGTGATTTTTCACCTTTATTGGTTTCTCTAGACGGGTTTATATACCCATCTAGTATACACTTACACAATTTTTGGTTATATATTTTTTCAAATGAAAGACCAGTAATAAGGGAATGTTTTGAGTAACTCCCTGCCTTCTAAAAACTTACTGCAGACATAGGTCATTTCATTTGTATATTTACACTAAGGTTTTGTTGATTTTGATCACTGAGCCTACAGGAGAGTCTTTTCTGAAAAGGGCCCCCTATTGGCGCTACACTTTATACACATTTACATTTACAAAATTTCCATTTTTCTGTGTTGGCTGCCTGACTTTATTTATTGATTTATTCCTATTTTTAGTTAGCGCAATATAATATATTAACACATTTAAACGATTAGAAGGGGACCCCTTCCCCAATGTGGTGAGACAACTGAACAGCAAACTTGATGAGGCCGCAGAGGCGGGCCTTTTTAAAAAAATGGGATTTTGAGTATCTAAAAGTCAAGGACTATAACACCCCTATCTTTTACTGTATCCCCAAAATCCATAAACAACTGACTAAACCACCTGGAAGACCTATTGTGTCCGCTATCCATGGTCCACTAGACAGAATTGGGACCTATCTGGACCTGCTCCTTAAAGACATGGTGTGTGAACTTAAATCATATGTGCAGGACACACGCCATGTCCTTTCCAGAATAGACACTATTGAGATTGCAGATGAGGCATTACTTGTAGGTATAGATGTTGAATCATTATACACGTCCATCCCACACACATGTGGGGTTAGAGCGGTCAGGACATTCCTAGACAAACATTACCCTTTGTTGGGACATCAAAATGAATTCCTTTGTGAACTTCTTGAGTTCACTCTTGCTAACAACTTCTACCAATTTGCATCCCAATACTACCAACAGATTAAAGGCACGTCGATGGGTGCAGCATGGGCCCCAGCATATGCATGCCTACACCTCGGCCTTTGGGAAGAAGAGGTGATCTATGAATCTCCGGAGTACCTCAGCCATGCCCACACATGGCTGAGGTACATTGATGATGTGTTTGTGATCTGGACCGGGAGTATTGAAGCCCTTCATGATTACATCACCGAATTGAATACCAACGATCGCAATATACGATTGACATATATTTGCGATAAGACAGAAATTTCCTTCCTGGATCTGAAAATTGGCAAAAAGAATGGAAAAATTATAACAAGCACTTTCCGCAAATTAACCGCTGGCAAAACATTTTTACAGGGCAGACAGCCACCATCCACAGTGGCAAAAGAATGGGATTCCCACTGGCCAATTTATGAGGATTAAGCGTAACTGCTCTGAATCCTCAACATACTATGCAGAAAGCAAAGAACTATATGGAAGATTTCGGGAAAGGGGCTACTCCCATAAACAAATTAAGCAGGCCAAACTAAAAGCGGCACAGAGAAGTAGAAGTAGCTTACTCTCAATTAACAAGAAACAAGTCACAAAAAAAGAAGAAGATCTTGGACCAGTAAGAATGATTACCACATATGGTCCCCAATGGGGAAATGTGAGGAAAATATTAGAAAAACACTGGAGTGTCTTGACTGGCAATAGAACTTTGGCCAAAATTGTCGGTGAGGTCCCCAAGATGACGGCACAAAGGACTAAGAATCTAGGAGACATCCTCATTCAATCTGAATTCATCAAGCAACAAAATACCTCCTGATTATCAAACTTTCCATGAAGCACGGGAATGTTTGCATGCTCTAGGTGTCAAATATGTCCATTTGTGGAACGTACAGGAACTTTCAAAGATGCTTTGGAACAAAAGAATATGAAACCAGAGATTTGATTAACTGCTCCACGGAGAGGGTAATTTATATGTTAACCTGCCCCTGTCAAAAAATCTATATAGGGAAGACGAAGAGACAACTAAGGGTAAGAATTGGGGAACACCTTCGAGATATCAAAAAAGAAAAAGGAAAAAACCCCGAAAAAACACATGAGAGTCCGGTAGCAAAACATTTTGCCGAATGCCATGGAAGACAACCAGATGGACTAAAAGTGAAGGGAATCTATGCACTTAAGCTGTCGGCCAGAAGAGGAGACTTTGATAAAATTCTATTGCAAAAAGAAAAGTGGTGGATCTTTACCCTCAAATCACTAGCCCCCACAGGAATGAATGTGGAAATGAACTTATAGTCTTTCCTATGATACATGAATCATTAACTCATACGTCATCATGAGAATGCTACATGAACACTGTCATACAGTGAATATGCAAAATATATATTTTTTTTATATCCCCTTCTATCATTGTTCCCTTCCCCTCAATAATCATCATTATATACTATTATCTTTTTCCTTTATCAAAAAGAATAAATGTATCAGTTGATGATCTAGTATCATCCTTACCTGAATACCAGCGATATCGGTGTAGTGAGAAAGAAGTAAAAATATCCCTAGCTATATTCCTGTGTAGGACTCCTTGATACATATATAAGTAAGGTTGAAAAACCCTTAACTAATATAACCTTCAATTACTATTTCCCCTGTATTCTATGTCTGTTTATGTCTCTGTTTGTTTTTGTTGGTCTCAGCAGTTCACTGTACCTTTACCTATACTTAAGGTATATTATGCTTTATTAAGAAACTGTGAACTAACTCACCTGAAATAGCGGTGGTGCCCTTTAAAAATTTGTAATATGCGCCTCTGCAGACAATGTCACTAACATTAGCTTGGGATCTATTGCTACGTAGGATAACTTACATTCAACTTGGTAACATTACCAACACACGGGGACGGAACCCGTCACTCCAACTCCGCAAACCAACAATAAAAATTCTATTCAGGAGGGGGTGTGCATTGACGGACTATTTAGGAGCAGTGCACGCCAACCCTCCCATCGTCCAGAAGAAGCTACGCGACCACGCCCAGCGAAACGTGTTGACGACATCACGGGTCCCGGACGGCGGTGTCTTTGATCCCCCGGACCATCACCAACCAGGAGATCGAGCATGTAGACGCCGACAGCTGCACGCGAACTCAGTTAATCCAACTACTTTCCTCTCAGGGGATATGCGGCGCGGCTTGCAATCTTTGCCGACATTGCTGATGATCACTGCTTTGGAGCCTTCCCTGCTTTGGCTGTCCATTCACGGCGTGCTGCGGACGTCATCGACCAACTTGGTGAGCAACGGGAATTTGAATTGATCAATGTTGCCGAGGATACGGTAAGATGACACTCACCTGATGTATGCAGGGGCGCCCAATTTGAACTTCCATTCAGCAATCATTGGACACATGCTCGCTAAAGGGGGACACTAGCTGTACTTTATCTGCTGTTTAATTACATGAAAGCTGTTAAATACTATGAACCACATAGACTTCTATGGCATTATATAATGCAATTGATCAACATCATCACTGATGGTTCTTTTAGCACCTGCAGCATATGGGACTTGGTCATATATGACTAGATTTACCAGCTACTAACCCTATCCTCTTGTGTGATATCATCACATCATCTCCAGCAACTGGATCTTGTCAGGATCTACAGCCATTGTTTTCAGCGTTAGCCACCGCTATTTCTACCCCCCGCGGGGACGCACTCATTGGGGTTTGTTCCCATATATTCTATTTGTTATTTTTCCTGTATGTGGTGTATTACCGCTGGGAACCCCAATCAGTGCGGTCACCACTGTCCGGACACCCGTTCTATCTTTGTTTTATGTTTGTATTCGCCTTTGTGTGTTGGTATCCAACACGTACACAGTGGACTGGTTGTTCATTGGTGTGCCACTATTTGTTTATTTAGAGACTAATTTGGCTTTGATTGACTGCAGCCTTCCCTTGTCAGGGATAGGGGGTGCTTTTAGAGGTTTTTCTAATAAATTTACATGTATATATTATCTATTTGAGTATGGCCCATTATTACCTATGTAGCTTCTTTTATCAAGAGTGATCTCTCCAGTTCCTGGAGACCTCCTGTTTGATAGCTCTCTCGTTTTTGCTCACCATAGGACTTACCCATGATCGAAATAAGTTGATACAAGTATTCCCTTGCTTTAGAGGCAGACGCTAAGATTTCCTGGTGGGAAAGTTTATTTGGGTATAGTCCTAACGCTACAGCTTTCCTAAACATTTTGCTCCACCCTGTTGTTGTCCTAATCTGTGTAGCTTTATTTCTCTCCCTAATGTGCATTACCATCAGGAGAATGAACGCCAAAACTATGAGAATGTGCACCTCAACAAGGTATCTTTTCTCAAGGAACAGAAAAGCCACTAACTCAGAAACAAATTTCTGAAGAAGCCTGTTCCAATCCAGACCAGTACAAATGTACTGTTTTTAATACTCCTAGTTTAAATATTTTATCATGTTTAATTTTTTTTTGTTTTTTAAATTTGTATTTCTATTATTTATACATTTTTTACCCATTAGGCCTCGTACACACCATCGGACATATCCGATGAAAACGGTCCGCGGACCATTTCCATCGGATATGTCCGATCGGGAGTTTGATCCGATGGCGTGTACACACCATCGGATCAAATTCCCCGCCGCCGGACGGCGCGGTGAAGCGGCGGTGACGTTGACGCCGCCACGTCACCGCACCAGGAAGTTAAACACTTCCGCGCATGCGCCGAATCCATTCGGCGGCGGCGCGGCGGCGGTGGGGGACGACATGTCTGCTGGTAAGTGTACTAATCAGCAGACATGTCGGGCGGACAGATTCCACCGGATAGATTTCAAAGCTTGCTTTGAAATCTGTCGGGTGGACAAATCTGTCCGCTAGCCCATACACACGAGCGGAGATGTCTGCTGAAACGGTCCATCGGACCGTTTTCAGCGGACATATCCCCTCGTGTGTACGAGGCCTTAGAGTTTTTACTTTTCATTTTTATACATTTTTTAAAATTTTTGTAAAAAAATGTTTTTATTCATTTGTTATTTTTTTCTCTCTCAGTTTTATTTCTATTTTTTATTCATTTTTCTTAATCAACTTTCCCATTTTTTTGAAAAAAAATATATATTTTTTGTCATTTGTATTTATTTTTTCTCTCCCTGTAGTGTTATGGTTATATTTTTTTTTTACTTTTAAAGTTCTTTTTCATTATTATTTGTTTTTCTCATTTCATTCAGGTGAGAAAAGTTCCAAAAGGTTTGAACTTTGTCCACCTGAAGTGCATAGACCTGAAAATACAAATAATGCATTGGTTTTTTTTAATTGCCTTTTTGTTAAAGAACTATATATTCTTTTTTATTACTATTCTGTACTTTGGGGAAAAGCCTCTAAATTTATTTATTTTAGTAATAAGAACAGTCAGGTTTGACTAAATTCTAAAAGTTTTTTGGCAACCATTGTTAAGTCTCTCCTTTTTAATATATTTTTTTTTTTTTATGTTTTTAACCCGACTTGTAAATTGTTAAGTGACCATGATCATGTTCACCTGTTGATCACTAATAAGGGAGAGGAGTCTATTTTTATTTTTGTTCCTCGTTATTTAAGAGAGGATCCTAGAAGTATATTTTTCATTCTTCAATTTGTAATAATAAAATGCGGTCAGGTTTACTTAAATTCTACACATTTTAATCATCACCCTCTCTCTCTTTGTTATTATCTGTGTACCTGACCAACAAAAATACTGCCAATTACTAGTATGAGAGAGGAGTTGTTTTTTAACGGAACAATATATATATATTATTTTTTTTTCTCTCTGTCAGCTAAAGTTGGCAGGGCAACTAGGTATTCGTTTTTTTGAATACCGATTCAATGCTCATTAACAATCTAAAGTGTAATGTAAACTGGAGAACAGAAGCCCCAACCCTTCCCCACCACGGCGGCCTCCTCTTCCTTTCTTGAACACTCTGGAACCCATCATGGTAGATTTGAGACAGTTCTGGTGCCTTTGCAACTTCACATCCGACCCACGAGAGTCTGTACTGCAATGTTTCATTGCCCCTTTGCTTTGGAAGAGCGGAATTCCAACATTGATGGCGTAATCCTGGCATATCTATTCCTGTAATTTGGGAATATGATGTAATGATTGTAACGATTGGATCGGACCGCGAGACAGCACTTTTCAGCATGGTGAAGTAAAGTTTAGAAGAGTCTTATTAGTGGCACATTTGTCTCAGGAAATTACTCGGTTGTTGCTTTTTCAGGTGGTGGTTGGGCGGGCCTCCAGACAGTCGTGCATGAATACAAAAAAAAGGAGAACGTTGGTTATACAGTTATTGGAGGAATGTCAGACAGGAGCAGTGGGGTGGCTTTTACGACTATAAAGCCGTAGGTAGACTAGGGGAGGTAGAATTACATTAAGACATAAAAAACTGGATGTCCAGGGATACTTTGGTTTCACTGGGTGTACAATATGGAAAAAACAAAAATGATATGACTGATATGAAGATGGATGATAGAAACCAAAAGAAAAACTTAGAGAGCATAATATTAAAGGAGGAAAGGAAGAGAGGTGAGTAATGAAAAAGAATAAGGAAAATAGAAAAAAAAACACAACGAGAAAGGAAAAAAAAATAATAATACTGTTCCGTTAAAAACAATTACTTCTCTCTCATACTAGTGATCAACAGGTAAACATGGTCATGGTCACTACCAATATACAAGTCGGGTTCAAAACATAAAAAATAAAAATATTAAAAAGGAGAGGCACAATGGTTGCCAAAAAACTTTTAGAATTTAGTCAAACCCGACTGTACTTATTACTAAAAATAATTTAGAGGCTTTTTCCCAAACCAAAGAATAATAATAAAAAAAGAATATATAGGGCCAGATTCACGTACTTTGGCGCATATTTTGACCAGCGTAGCGCACCTCCTTTACGTTTGACCGGCACAATTTAGAGGCGCAATCACCGTATCCTTGTAGTATTTGCGCAAAAATTAGCGCCGGTGTAACGTAAATTCCGAGGCGTAAGGCGGAGTAATTCAAATTGTGAAGGACGTGGGCGTGTTTCATTGAAATAAGCCGTGACCCCATGCAAATGAAGGGCGGGCCGGATCGCGCATGCGCACATGAAGCAGACCATGGTCAGCACCACTGTGCGCATGCTCACAACTCGGGAACGGCGCAATCAGTGAAATTGGAAGTGGACCCGGGCAACTTTGTGAACTACGCAGACAGCATAAATAGACAGACACAAACGCCCTTCCTTTGCAAAAGTACATCCCTTTGTATCCCTTCCTATACAGCAAGGTGCCTTTGTTCTGCTGTTTGTTGCGTTGCGACTTGTCTTTGTGATATTTGTTGACTGTTTGATCCAGTGTTTTGTAGAATATATTTGATAGTGTCTTTTGGTGACTGGTTGTGAGACTTTTTGGTTGATAGATTTTGTTGGTTTGTTTTGTTGCTTGATTTTTCCTGCTTGTTTTTTGGTGATTGTTTGGGATAGAGTTGTTGTATGAGTATGACTGTGAGGAAGCGGAAGAGCAATTTTTCTTTGGGGGAGAAACAAATTATTGTCCGGGCCCTTACCCAATATGGGCGTTTCCTTCACGGCCCGGAGAGTGCCAACACCACCCCGGCCAGGAAGGAGATTTTGCAGAACATTACCGACCAGGTAAATGCATTGGGGGGGGGGGGGGGAGACCCGGACACGCGAGGGGATCGTAAAGAAAATCAATGACCTCCGGCGTGTGGTCCGTTGGAAGCTGGCCAAAATGGCAGCCCATGCCAGGGGCACTGGAGGGGGCCCACCATGCCCTGTTAGGCTGACAGTGGAGGAGCGTGCGGTGGCCCACATCTTTAATAGACAACAAGTGGAGGGCCTGCCTGGCTATGACTCCAGTCAGGAGGCCGGGATGACAGGTAAGGTTTTTTTTTTTCTATCTGGTGTGTAGCATGTGTGGGGGAGGGGGGAAAGGAATATGTGGCAAGTGTGTGGATCCTCCAACCTGTGAATGTTTTGTGTCATCCACAGATGTGCAGGAGGGTGCTGGGCCATCTGGCCTGACTGCACCATCCCCGGGACACCAGCCTGATGAGGACCCCCAGACAAGGCCGGAGTCCTCGGAGGATGTCATGTCAGCCAGTGGATTGCTGTTTTTGGAGGAGTCTTCCCCTCTGGCTGGCAGCAGCCAGCCCTCCAAGGGCCCCCCCCCCTTCTCCCTGGCCACAAGCATCCGCTGGAGGCAGGAAGTCGTCCCAGAAGACCAGGGGGGTGGCCGAGGTTCTGCCCGCCAATCTGAGAAGGGACCAGGCCCTTCAGACCCACCATCTGGGACAGGTCAGCCAGACTTTGGTGCGAATGGAGGAGAGCCTGTCCTCCATAAAGGATACGCTTGGGGACCTGGACTGCCACTCCCTGGCTCTTACAAACTGCCTAAACGAACTGCAGACTACTACAGCAGACGTTGGGCAGGATGTGAGGGCCCTCATCCAGGCTATCCAGGCCAATACGGCAACACTAAGTGCTGGCCTGACCAGAATTGCCGTGGCCTTGGAGGGCAGAGACCAGGGGCTGCTCCTCCTTCCCCGGATTACCCCCCCATGAGTCTCCCCTGAGGAGCCGGGGCCGTGGGCGCCCCAGGCGTGGGTCACGCCAGCGGTATTATTTGATTTCCCCCTTTTTTTTCAGGACTTTTTTATTTTTTTTGGTGGATTTTTTTTTTTTTATGCTGGAAATTTTATGTTTTGTGCTGGACAATTTTTTTTTTGTGTTGTTAATGATTTCGGAATGTGGGGGTGACATTCCTGCCGGAAAAGGGGTGTCACCCTCATTTGTGGTGGAGAAGGGTTCCCCAGGACCAGGGAGAAGTGATTCCCCAGGTCCGTGTGAATGGTGTATGAATGTACAGTGACATAATTGGAGCCGTGGCGTGGCGTTGCTGCTCACAAGTCCAGCATGGTGGGCTTGTGCTAATCCAATTTGATGAGGATGTGATGTGTCTGTGCTAGGGACCACAGTGGTGTGCATGCATGCATTCTCATTGTGCCATGATTAATGTGTGTGTTTAACGTGCAAAGATGCCTAATGTGAGCTGTCTCCTGGCTGCTCTTCCCTCAGAAGACGGGGTAGCCTCGGTTAGGGGGGGATTGTCTGGTTCAGGGGTCAGGTCATCACGTATGTCAATCTGCAGGCCCTTTCTCACTGCAAAGTTGTGCAGCATGCAACATGCACCGATGATCTGGCACACAAAGTTTGGGGAATACAACAGGGTCCCCCCAGACTTATCCAGGCATCGGAAACGTGACTTCAGGAGGCCAAAGGTGCGCTCCACCACTGCACGTGTTTGGGCGTGGGCTTCATTTTATCTTTCCTCTCCTGGGGTTTGGGGGTTCTGGATAGGAGTCATGAGATGGGGTCCCAGTGCATATGCAGAGTCACCTGTAAGGGAAAAGACAGGAGGATGTTAGTCATGCATGTGACCCTTGTGATGTGTGCATCATGGGGGGGACAGTCATGCCTGCCACCCATGTCACTCACCAACCAGCCAGGTGTCCCCATACACGTTCTGTTCGAATTGCATTGGGATGGGGCTCTGATTGTATATGTAGCTGTCGTGGCTGGACCTGGGGTGTTTGGCACGGACGTGCCATATGAGGCCTTGGGCATCGACTATCACCTGTACGTTGATGGAATGCCAATGCTTCCGATTGCGGTATATGTGCTCTGTCTCATAGGGGGGGGCTGGAGTGCCACATGTGTGCAATCAATGGCCCCCACGGTGCGTGGGAATCTGGCAATTCTGTAGAAATCTGTCATTGCCTTCAGCCGCAGGTCCTCAGTGGTTGGTTTGATGAGTTGGTTGGCCATGCGTCTTAAGATTGCAGGGATAACCTGGTGCACACATCTGCTCATGGAGGATTGTGACATCCCAGCCACCACTCCACTTGTTCTTTGAAAAGAGCCACTGGCAAGGAAATGGAGTGTTGCCAGGACCTTGACCAGTGGCTGCACTGCATGTGAGCGGTGTGTTGGGCTGGTGATGTCATCCTGCAGGGTTATGGTTAATTCCATGATGGCAGCAGGGGTGAATCTGAAGATGCAATACACCTCAGAATCACTCATGCCAAAGAGGTCTATGCATGTGCGGTATATCCTCTCCTGTGCCCTCCTCCTTCTTTTCTCATCTAAAGTCATTAGTATAGCTATGAGCAAGGATGCCCCTGGCATGTTGGCATAGTTTGTTGTCCAGCAAGTGTGACTGCTCAGCTCCTCACTAACAGTGCTGCTTTAGCTGACATGTAGACGGATTGTCTAATTTTATTCCACCTTTTATATGGTCTAATTTTAGACAGAACATGCAGCTGTTGCGCACATCGCGTAGCCTGCGCTGCACCAACTTACTTTTGTGGATCCCCGTAACTCCCTCATTTGCATATTTGAATAGCAAATCAATGGTGTGTCTAGCGCAGTTTTGCGCGGACGGATACGCCGGTCTATCGAAATTAAGCCGGTCCAAAAAAAGTAGATTTTTTGCGTATCTCGTTTTGGGGATGCGGCGCATCAAAACAAATGCGCAAATTTAGACTTACGCCGCGCATTTCGTGTAACGCCGGCATAATAGCTCTGTGAATCTGGCCCATAGTTTTTTTAACAAAATGGCATTAAAAAAAACAATGCATTATTTGTATTTTCAGGTCTATGCACTACTCCCCCCTTCAGGTGGACGAAGTTGAAACCTTTTGGAATTTTTCTCACCTGAATGAAATGAGAAAAAAATAAAAATGAAAAAACATTAAAAATTTATAAAAAATTTAAAGTAAAAAAATTATAATCATAACACTACATGGGGAAAAAAAAACTGACAAAAATAAAAAATGAATAAGAAAAATGAAAAAAAAACTATTTTTTTTTGTAAAAAAATTGAAAATGTATTAAAAAAATGAAAACAAAATAGAAATAAAACAGAGAGAAAAAAAAATAACTTTTACAAAAATTAAAAAAAAGGTATAAAAATGAAAAGTTAAAAAAATTGTAATGGATGAAAAAATAGAAAGAAAAAAATTTAAACTAGGAGTATTAAAAACAGTACATTTGTACTGGTCTGGATTGGAACAGGCTTCTTCAGAAATTTGTTTCTGAGTTAGTGGCTTTTCTGTTCCTTGAGAGAAGATACCTCGTTGAGGTGCACATTCTCATAGTTTTGGCATTCATTCTCCTGATAGTTATGCACATTATTACTTGCATCAGGGAGAGCAATAAAGCTACACAGATTAGGACATTAGGTGGAGCAAAATGTTTAGGAAAGCTGTAGCGTTAGGACTATACCCAAATAAACTTTCCCACCAAGAAAGCATGGGATATTGGATCAATTTATTTTGATCATGGGTGAGTCGTATGGTGGCTTATCAGCATCTCTTAGCACATTTAATATTTCATCCTGTTGGCCAAAATCTACCAGCCAAGCGGTTAACTCGCCTTTGAAAACGTCCATATGACGAAAAGGCGAGTTAACCGCTTGGCTGGTAAAATAATCTACGTTTTTTAAAACGTCATTTAAATTGATCGTGTGTGGGCAAAACGTAGTTTTTTGTCTTCAAAAAAACGAGCAAAAAAAAATTCCAACATGCTTGAATTTTTTGTGTCGTTTTTCAAAACGTCGTTTTTTGTTTCACAAAAAGTCACCGTGTGTAGCAAAAACGTTGTTTAAAACGATGTTTTTTCAACCCGCGCATGCCCAGAAGCTAGTTATGAAGCGAGCTTCAATGGAAAAGAGTGGTGAACGTAACCTCGCTTTTTGTGAAAAAAACGATGGCGTGTATGCAACATTGTCCTTAAAAAGTGACGTTTCAAAAACGTCGTTTTTCACTTCACAGAAAACGTCGTTTTTTTCATCACAAAAAATGATCGTGTGTACGCGGCATTAGGCTCTACATCGAGGTCCCCTCACAGGACAGACAGCATTACCTGTATATCAGGGTCCCCTTAGAGGACAGACACCAGGCCCTGTATATCATGGTCCCCCCAGAGAACAGACAGAAGGCCCTGTACATTGGGGTCCCCTCAGAGAACAGACAGCAGGCCCTGTACATCGGGATCCCCCCAAAGGACAGACAGCAGGCCCTCTATATCGGGGTCTCCTCAGAGGACAAACAGCAGGCACTGCATATCGGGGTCCCCTCTGAGGGAAGACCCGGTATATCAGGGGCCCCTCAGAGGACAGAGAGCAGGCCCTGTATATCGGGGTCCCCTCAGAGGACAGGCAGCAGGCACTGCATATCGGGGTCCCCTCTGAGGGAAGACCCGGTATATCAGGGGCCCCTCAGAGGACAGACAGCAGACCCTGTATATCGGGGTCCCCTCAGAGAACAGGCCCTGTATATTGGGATACCCTCAGAGGACAGACAGCAGGCCCTGCATATCGGGGTCCCCTCAGAGGACAGAGCACAGGCCCTGTATATTGAGTCCCCTCAGAGGACAGAGAGCAGGCCCTGCATATCGGGGTCCCCTCAGAAGACAGCCCCTGTATATCGGGTCCCCTCAGAGAAGACAGCAGGCCCTGTATATCGGGGTCTCCTCAGAAGAAAGACAGCAGGCCCTGTATATCGGGGTGCCCTCACAGGACAGACAGCAGGCCCTGTATATCGGGGTCCCCTCAGAGGACAGACAGCAAGCTTTGTATATTGGGGTTCCCTTTAGAGGACAGACAGCAGACCTGTATATTGGGGTCCCCTCACAGGACAGACAGCAGACCCTGTACATTGGGGTCCCCTCACAGGACAGACAGCATTACCTGTATATCAGGGTCCCCTTAGAGGACAGACACCAGGCCCTGTATATCGGGGTCCCCCCAGAGAACAGACAGCAGGCCCTGTACATTGGGGTCCCCTCAGAGAACAGACAGCAGGCCCTGTACATCGGGGTCCCCTCAGAGAACAGACAGCAAGCCCTGTACATTGGGATCCCCTTTAGAGGGCAGACAGCAGGCCCTGTACATCGGGGTCCCCTCAGAGGACAGACAGCAGGCCCTGTATATCGGGGTCCCCTCACAGGACAGACAGCAGACCCTGTATATCGGGGTCCCCTCAGAGAACTGACAGCAGGCCCTGTACATTGGGGTCCCCTCAGAGAACTGACAGCAGGCCCTGTACATTGGGGTCCCCTCAGAGGGCAGACAGCAGGCCCTGTACATCGGGGTCCCCTCAGAGGACAGACAGCAGGCCCTGTACATCGGAGTCCCCTCAGAGGACAGACAGCAAGCTCTGTATATCAGGGTCCCCTCAGAGGACAGACAGCAGGCCCTGTATATCGGGGTCCCCTCAGAGAAAAGACAGCAGACCCTGTATATTGAGTCCCCTCAGAGGACAGAGAGCAGGCCCTGTATATCGGGGTCCCCTCAGAGGACAGACAGCAGGCCCTGTATATCGGGGTCCCCTCAGAGAAAAGACAGCAGACCCTGTATATTGAGTCCCCTCAGAGGACAGAGAGCAGGCCCTGTATATCGGGGTCCCCTCAGAGGACAGACAGCAGGCCCTGTATATCGGGGTCTCCCTTTAGAGGATAGACCCTGTATATCAGGGGCCCTTCAGAGGACAGACAGCAGACCCTGTACATCAGGGTCCCCTCAGAGGACAGACAGCAACAGGCCCTGTATATTGGGGTCCCCTCAGAAAACAGAAGCAGACCCTGTACATCGGGGTCCCCTCAGAGGACAGACAGCAGGCCCTGTATATCGGGGTCCCCTCAGAGAACAGACAGCAGGCCCTGTACATTGGGGTCCCCTCAGAGGGCAGACAGCAGGCCCCGTATGTTGGGGTCCCCTCAGAGGACAGACAGCAGGCCCTGTATATCGGGGTCCCCTCAGAGGACAGACAGCAGGCCCTGTATATCGGGGTCCCCTCAGAGGACAGACACCAGGCCCTGTATATCGGGGTCCCCTCAGAGAACAGACAGCAGGCCCTATACATTGGGGTCCCCTCAGAGGGCAGACAGCAAGCCCTGTACATCGGGGTCCCCTCAGAGGACAGACAGCAGGCCCTCTATATCGGGGTCCCCTCAGAGGACAGACAGCAGACCCTGTACACCTGGGTCCCCTCAGAGGACAGACAGCAGACCCTGTACACCTGGGTCCCCTTAGAGGACAGACAGCAGACCCTGTACATCGGGGTCCCCTTAGGGGGAAGGCAGCAGCAGGCCCTGTATATCGGGGTCCCCTCAGAGAACAGACCCTGTACATCGGGGTCCCCTCAAAGGACAGACAGCAGCAAGCCCTGTATATTGGGGTCCCCTCAGAGAACAGAAGCAGATCCTGTACATCGCAGGTCCCCTCAGAGGACAGACAGCAGGCCCTGTATATCGGGGTCCCCTCAGAGAACAGACAGCATTTCCTGTATATCGGGGTCCCCTCAGAGGACAAACAGCAGGCCCTGTATATTGGGGGCCTCTCAGAGGACAGACAGCAAGCCCTGTATATTTGGGTCCCCTCAGAGGACAGACTACAGACCCTGCATATCGGGGTCCCCTCAGAGGACAGACAGCAGGCCCTGTACATCGGGGTCCCCTCAGAGGACAGACAGCAGGCCCTGTATATCGGGGTCCCCTCAGAGGACAGACAGCATACCCTGCACATCAGGGTCCCCTCAGAGAACAGACAGCAGGCCCTGTAAAGTGGGGTCCCCTTAGAGAACAGACAGCAGACCCTGTATATCAGGGTCCCTTCAGAGGGCAGACAGCATACCCTGTACATCAGGGTCCCCTCAGAAGACAGACAGCAGGCACTGTATATCACAGACCCTGTAAATCGGGGCCCCCCTCACAAGACAGACAGCATTCATTGTATATCAGGGTCCCCTCAGAGGACAGACACCAGGCCCTGTATATCGGGGTCTTCTCAGAGAACAGACCCTGTATATCGGGGTTCCCTGAGGGGACAGACAGCAGGCCCTTTATATCGGGGTCCCCTCAGAGAACAGACAGCAGACCCTGTATATCGGGGTCCCCTCAGAGAACAGACAGCAGGCCATATACATCGGGGTCCCCTCAGAGAACAGACAGCAGACACTGTATATCGGAATCCCCTCAGAGGACAGACAGCAGACCCTGTATATCGGGGTCCCCTCAGAGAACAGACAGTAGACCCTGTATATCTAGGTCCTCCCAGAGAACAGACAGCAGGCCCTGTATATCGGGGTCCCCTCAGAGAACATACAGCAGGCCCTGTATATCGGGGTCCCCTCAGAGGACAGACAGCAGGCCCTGTATATCGGAATCCCCTCAGAGAACAGACAGCAGGCCATATACATTGGGGTCCCCTCAGAGAACAGACAGCAGGCCCTGTATATCGGGGTCCCCTCAGAGGACAGACAGCAGGCCCTGTATATCGGGGTCCCCTCAGAGAACAGACCCTGTACATCGGGGTCCCCTCAAAGGACAGACAGCAGCAGGCCCTGTATATTGGGGTCCCCTCAGAGAACAGAAGCAGATCCTGTACATCGCAGGTCCCCTCAGAGGACAGACAGCAGGCCCTGTATATCAGGGTCCCCTCAGAGAACAGACAGCATTCCCTGTATATCGGGGTCCCCTCAGAGGACAGACAGCAGGCCCTGTATATCGGGGGCCCCTCAGAGGACAGACAGCAAGCCCTGTATATTTGGGTCCCCTCATAGGACAGACTGTAGACCCTGCATATGGGGGTCCCCTCAGAGGACAGACAGCAGGCCCTGTAAAGCGGGGTCCCCTTAGAGAACAGACAGCAGGCCCTGTATATCAGGGTCCCTTTAGAGGGCAGACAGCATACCCTGTACATCATGGTCCCCTCAGAAGACAGACAACAGTCCCTGTATATCGCAGACCCTGTAAATCGGGCCCCCCCTCACAAGACAGACAGCATTCATTGTATATCAGGGTCCCCTCAGAGGACAGACACCAGGCCCTGTATATCTGGGGGGCCCCTCAGGGGACAGACAGCAGGCCCTTTATATCGGGGTCTCCTCAGAGAACAGACCCTGTATATCGGGGTTCCCTGAGGGGACAGACAGCAGGCCCTTTATATCGGGGTCCCCTCAGAGAACAGACAGCAGACCCTGTATATTGGGGTCCCCTCAGAGAACAGACAGCAGGCCATATACATCAGGGTCCCCATGGAAGAACAGACAGCAGACACTGTATATCGGAATCCCCTCAGAGGACAGACAGCAGACCCTGTATATCGGGGTCCCCTCAGAGAACAGACAGCAGACCCTGTATATCGGGGTCCCCTCAGAGGACAGACAGCAGGCCCTGTATATCGGAATCTCCTCAGAGAACAGACAGCAGGCCATATACATTGGGGTCCCCTCAGAGAACAGACAGCAGGTCCTGTATATCGGGGTCCCCTCAGAGAACAGACAGCAGGCCCTGTATATCGGGGTCCCCTCAGAGGACAGACAGCAGGCCCTGTATATGGGGGTCCCCTCAGAGAACAGACCCTGTACATGGGGGTCCCCTCAGAGAACAGAAGCAGATCCTGTACATCGCAGGTCCCCTCAGAGGACAGACAGCAGGCCCTGTATATTTGGGTCCCCTCATAGGACAGACTGCAGACCCTGAATATGGGGGTCCCCTTAGAGGACAGACAGCAGGCCCTGTAAAGCGGGGTCCCCTTAGAGAACAGACAGCAGGCCCTGTATATCAGGGTCCCTTTAGAGGGCAGACAGCATACCCTGTACATCAGGGTCCCCTCAGAAGACAGACAACAGTCCCTGTATATCGCAGACCCTGTAAATCGGGCCCCCCCTCACAAGACAGACAGCATTCATTGTATATCAGAGTCCACTCAGAGGACAGACACCAGGCCCTGTATATCGGGGTCCCCTCAGGGGACAGACAGCAGGCCCTTTATATCGGGGTCTCCTCAGAGAACAGACCCTGTATATCGGGGTTCCCTGAGGGGACAGACAGCAGGCCCTTTATATCGGGGTCCCCTCAGAGAACAGACAGCAGACCCTGTATATCGGGGTCCCCTCAGAGAACAGACAGCAGGCCATATACATCGGGGTCCCCTCAGAGAACAGACACTGTATATCGGAATCCCCTCAGAGGACAGACAGCAGACCCTGTATATCGGGGTCCCCTCAGAGAACAGACAGCAGACCCTGTATATCAAGGTCCTCCCAGAGAACAGACAGCAGGCCCTGTATATCGGGGTACCCTCAGAGAATAGACAGCAGGCCCTGTATATCGGGGTCCCCTCAGAGGACAGACAGCAGGCCCTGTATATCGGAATCCCCTCAGAGGACAGACAGCATTGCCTGTATATCGGGGTCCCCTCAGAGAACAGACAGCAGGCCATATACTGTACATCGGGGTCCCCTCAGAGAACAGACAGCAGGCCCTGTATATCGGGGTCCCCTCAGAGAACAGACAGCAGGCCCTGTATATCGGGGTCCCCTCAGAGGACAGACAGCATTGCCTGTATATATCGGGGTCCCCTCACAGGACACTCGGGGTGATGTCAGGAAGTGTGAGGAGATGATCCCATGCCCAGCCCACACGTCGGACTGGTTAGGCCGCTGTAACAATGTGACATTTAAGGCTTCTGGTGGCCCCGCCCGGGGAGCAGGGAAGAAGGAGAAGTGCAGGCTGCCTCCCTCTGCTGATAGGTGGATCAGGAGGGTGTCCCTCTTCCCAGACTTTTGTGGAGTGTGGAAAGTGCCTGGAATTCAGACGCTATGCTCCTCTATTAGAAAGAATTGCTGCTATTGGGAGCCATAGAGATCGGCGGATGGTGACCAGCTTGGACTGACGACTGTCCCGGCCCGCCCGGCTCGGAAGTTTGGAGGATGAGAGCGGCGCTGTAATTGGTAAGAAAGTTTCACTTTGACAAGTTGTGAGAGAACATGGAGATCGCTGTGTGTGGAGCGATGAGGGGACACTGGCCGGCGTGTGTAGACGTGTCTGTGAGGAGAGGAGAGGAGACAGGAGAGGAGAAGAGAACTCCTATACAAGTGTCTGTGATCTCATCCGATAAACCTCCCCACACTACAACACGGTGTTCTGCCTTGTTTACAACTGGACGATCTACAGCAGGGATCAGTCAGATCACCTCTATAAGATCCATACTGATAGACTGTAAGCTCTTCTACCAAGTAGGGTACAGGGGAGAGCTGGGGATTATTAGATCACCTCCATAAGGTCCATACTGATAGACTGCAAGCTCTTCTACCAAGTAGGTTACAGGAGAGATCTGGGGATTATTAGATCACCTCCATAAGGTCCATACTGATAGACTGCAAGCTCTTCTGCCACACTGGGCACAGGGGGATCATTGAGATCACCCATATAAGATCCATAGTGATAGACTTTACGCTCTTCTGTCACACTGGGCACAGGAGGGATCTGAGGATAGTGAGATCACCCCCTATATGACCCATAGTGATAGAATGCACGGTTTTCTGCCACACTGGGCACAGGAGGGATCTGAGGATAGTGAGATCACCCCTCATAGGATCCATAGTGATAGACTGCAAGCTAGACTGCTAGACTCCAAGCTCTTTTGCCACACTGGGAACAGAGGGATCTGGGGATCAGTGAGATCACCCCCCCCCCCATAAGAACCATAGTGATAGACTGCAAGCTTTTCTGCCACACTGGGCACAAGAGGTATCCGAGGATAGTGAGATCATCCCCTGTAAGATCCATACTGATAGACTGCAAGCTCTCCTACCAAATAGGGCACAGGAAGTGTCTGGAGATCAGTGAGATCATCCCCCATAAGATCCATACTGATAGACTGCAAGCTCTCCTACCAAATAGGGCACAGGAAGTATCTGGAGATCAGTGAGATCATCCCCCATAAGATCCATACTGATAGACTGCAAGCTCTCCTACCAAATAGGGCACAGGAAGTGTCTGGAGATCAGTGAGATCATCCCCCATAAGATCCATACTGATAGACTGCAAGCTCTCCTACCAAATAGGGCACAGGAAGTATCTGGAGATCAGTGAGATCATCCCCCATAAGATCCATACTGATAGACTGCAAGCTCTCCTACCAAATAGGGCACAGGAAGTATCTGGAGATCAGTGAGATCATCCCCCATAAGATCCATACTGATAGCTCTTCTATGACACTGGGCATGGGAGGAATCTGAGGTTCAGTGAGATCCTCCTTCAAGTCCCCTGTGACCAACGATCCATACTTCTCCTGGTACTGATGATAGACTGCAAGCTTTTTTACCAGACACAGGGGGAAGCTATGGTTCAGTCGGATCATCCCTTTACATTCTTTAACCAAAGATCCATACTTTTCCTGGAACTAAAAGACTGCAAGCTCTTCTACCACAATGGGCAGAGGCGGGATCTGGGCTTTGGTGAGATCCCGCTCAACCTCCTGGATTGTAAACTTTTTTAGTCCCTATATGACGCATTTAAATGTTTATTGACTGTAATCTAAACCTGGCCATAGATGTACCAAAATTTGTCTGGTTCAACAGGGACCATGTACATTTCCATGTGTGCTCGCCCTTACTCAAAATAAGTCGATCATTAGATTAACTTTTATATCACTTCTTGTATCACGAGTCTTTTCTGGATTTTAGGTTGATATTCTGTCTCATTTAAAATACACCTATGATAAAAATTATAGACCATTCATTTCTTTGTAAGTGGACAAACCTACAAAATCTGCAGGGGATCAAATACTTATTCTCCCCACTGTTTCCCTATAGACTAAAAATTCCTCTTCGTATCTTTACTCACATGAGTGCAATAGGTTGTAACGTACCATAACACATACAGCTTTATGTACACGGGACCTTTTTACAACTCTTTCTAAATGATTAAACTTGACAGATAGTAACCCACGTTTAAAACGTCAGTTTTGCCGCGTTTACATGCCGCGTTTTGACACGTTTGCGGTTTTTTTAACCACTTAAGACCCGGACCTTTAAGCAGCTAAAGGACCCGGCCAGGTTTTGCGATTCGGCACTGCATCGCTTTAACCGACAATTGCGTGGTCGTGCCACGTTTTCCAAAAAAAATTAGTGTCCTTTTTTCCCCCACAAATAGAGCTTTCTTTTGGTGGTATTTGATCATCTCTGCGGTTTTTATTTTTTGCGCTATAAACAAAAATAGAGCAACAATTTTGAAAAAAATGCAAATTTTTTTACTTTTTGCTATAATAAATATCCCCCAAAAATATATAAAAATATATTTTTTTCTCAGTTTAGGCCAATACGTATTCTTCTACCTATTTTTGGTAAAAAAAAATCGCAATAAGCGTTTATCGGTTGGTTTGTGCAAAATTTATAGTTTACAAAATAGGGGATAGTTTTATTGCATTTTTTTTTTTTTAACTACTAATGGCGGCGATCAGCGATTTCTTTCTTTCTTTTTTGTGACTGTGACATTATGGCGGACACTTCGGACAATTTTGACACATTTTTGGGACCATTGTCATTTTCACATCAAAAAATGCATTTAAAATGCATTACTTACTGTGAAAATTACAATTGCAGTTTGGGAGTTAACCACTAGAGGGCCCTAAAGGGGTTATGTGTGACCTCATTTGTGTTACTAACTGTAGGGGGGTGTGGCTGTAGGTGTGACGTCATTGATTGTGATTCCTTATGTAAGGGAACACACAATCAATGGGGCGCCACAGTGAAGAACGGGGAAGCTGTGTTTACACACGGCTCTCCCCGTTCTTCAGCTCCGGGGACCGATCACGGAGCGTCGGACAGGGTCACGTGCACGATCTCACGGCTGGGCTTAAAGGGCCACGTACAGGTACGTGGATGTGCCCAGCCGTGCCATTCAGCTGACGTATATCGGCGTGAAGGGGTCCTTAAGTGGTTAAATCGTCAAAAACGAAAAACGCCCATAAACTCATCGCTGCTAAACGCATTTAGCTACGTTTAGTCATGTTTGGCGTCTGAAACGTGGAAATCTTCTGCGTCTGAACCCATTTTTTTTGCTTTCAATGAAATGCTGTTAACCCTCCTGGCGGTATTCCCGAGTCTGACTCGGGGTTACATTTTTGTGCTGCGATCGGTAACCCCGAGTCAGACTCGGGCTCGCCTCGCAGCATCCACAGGCACAGGTTACTTACCTTGTCCCTGGATCCTGCATTGCTTCTTCGCTGTGTGAGCGAGCGCGTCCTCGCTCGATTCAAACAGTGTCCCCGTGTGCCGCCGATCTCCGTTCCCTGCGACGTTACGCCAAATAAAAAAAAGTAAACAAACACATTACATACAGTATACTGTAATCTTAAAGATTACAGTTCTGTATGTAAAAAAATACACACACCCCTTGTCCCTAGTGGTCTGCCCAGTGTCGGTGCCCTACATGTTCTTTTGTATAAAATAAACTGTTCTTTCTCCCTGCAAACTGTAGATTGTCCATAGCAACCAAAAGTGTCCCTTTATGTAAAAAATGGTTTTAGAGCAGCTGGAAAACAGCGATAATAAATTAAAATCACTTGCAGAATTGAGCGATAGCGATTTGTGGGGAAATTCGTCATAAAAAAATAAAAGTAATGACAGCGACAATTCTGCAACTGAGCAAAAAAATGTCATACCCCGGATGGATGCCTACTAGACTCTTGTTTGGACAGATTTAAGTGAGTCAGTTATTCCTAAGAATTACAAGCCTACAGTATAAAACGCCAAATTTCCTTGCAAATAATTGTACCCCTTTCAGAACCTCAAATCTGAAATAATCATACCGCCAGGGAGGTTAAGTGCAACTGCCTAAAAACGCCAATAAACGAGACTGTGTACATGGTCACATATGATAACATTAAATGAGTTCAGGAGCAGTTGAAAAAAGCATCCAACTGCCTCTGAACGTACATTTAGAAGCGTCCCATGTACATGGGGCCTAAACGCGGTTACCTGTGTTTAGTAGCGTTTCGTTTATAGGCGTTTTCGTTTTTTTTTAAACGCAAACGCTGCTAAACACTGCATTTAAAAGCAGCAAAACGGACGTGTCAAGTTTAATAATTTAAGAGCAGTTGTAAAAATGTCCTGTGTACATGGAGCCTAATACACTACCATGCGTTGAGATGTGCCGATTTGCTGTGTTACAACAAATGGTGCCCGTCTGATTGTTTTATTGCATTGGCAGCCAAACACGTTAACATGTGCAGAAACACATTAATGTGCATTAGCACAAAGCACCACAATGCCCTCAGGTTATAGCTGCCAATACATTCTGTATTGCTCCTCATTACCATACTCCTCTACCTTGTGTATTATGTCAGAACATTGGAAGATATAAGCTCCTCTACCTGTTGTTCCTGTGTTTATAAATTGTATAGCAGGGATGAAATTTGGATTCATCACTACTATGGGCTCATGGTGAATCCTGCAGGTTTTAAGATTTACAGAATTTAGGTGTAGATTTGTACAGGAAATGTTTTGTTACGTAGTCCAATGATTTGCCTTTAGCTCCCGTTTATACTACAATGCATTGGACTACACTGAGCATGTGTGTTCAGTTCACACCATTGTGCTGTGATAGTATGCACTGAAGAAATTAGAATATGCTGCATTTTTGGGAAGCGCAGGTTGTTGCAACACAGTGTAGTGTATAAAATTTAACAAAATGCCATTTTCCCTTTACAGTGCACACTTGTAGCCATGGTATAGCACCGTCTATTCATGTGAGTAAGCTCTCCAACCATGGCCACAAAGATTAGAAGGACCAGTAAGGGGACTTTTAGATAAGCCAACTTCCTCACTATAAAGGGGGGCCCAGAACAGATTTTGGCAAGCCACAAGAAAGGAAATTGCCTGATTCCTTCCCTCCTGTAGCACTTTTGTGTTCTGCCAGCAGGGAGCCTTCCCTGCCACCATAACAAAATGATTACCGCTGGCGGCTATGGATATTTTTGCATACTAAAATCTGACAGGCTGATTTTACTGAAGTCGATCAATGGATTAACTTCAGTACAACCCGCATGGCGATTAGTGGATCGAATTTCAGTCGGTCCCTGCTGAACCAGCCAAGATTCGATCCATCTATGGCCAGCTTTAGCTGACAAATTGCATATGGAGAAATTAGGGTCAGTTGGAAAACTGTACTTTAATTTTGATTTCCAGTTCTTTGGGCAGTCAAACCTATTGCTGTCTTTCTTCTTTTTTTTTTAAAGCTAAATAAAATGTTAGGCATACACAGGTTAGGCGTATTATACCTGATAACTTTCCTGCTGCTGACCAACTTTTCACAGCTGTATCTTCTGCAGTATTTTAATTCTTGTAGTAAAGCTTGTTTGTCTCTAGTAAATTTGGGCTAAGTCGTGCTTCATCTGTGCTCTCTCAATCACACCTGCCCACACTTTTTTCTCTAGTATTTTTTGCCCAATTCACCCTCAATAAAAATGTCTTGCTGCTGGTCAGTTTTACACCGCTGTATAAGTCTCTTATTTCATAATGAGAGTTTCAAGTAGAACTATGGGTACAACCTCTCTGAAATTTGTGTCATCTGTGTCCCATTGTGGAATGTTACCTTCACTTCCTGTCCCATAACCAAAACAGGAAATGAGAGGAAGTCCTTGCAAATTAGTGTCCCTATTGGAAGATTTCCCCTCTATTACTGTTCTAGTGACTTCCTAATTTTCTTGCAATGATAACAGTAAACAGGACAAATAGAGAGGGTATTTCTCCCTAATTGGGGGACAGACAGAAATAAAAACTGACAGGTGTTCTAATTCATTTCCACTCTATCCAAAACTAAAATGAAGGCTTGACTTTAGTTATACGGTACTTTAATAGAATTGTCTAGTAGCTTTAGCAAGGCCAGAGACAAACAGCAAACTAGTGGCAAACTTCTATTTACTAGGGAGGCCTATTACAGCTTGATGAAAAAGCATGTGTACCTACCTACTAAAACTACCTAAAAAAATGTTTTTCTTTCAAATTGAATCAGATTGGGATTCTGCTATATATTAAAATGTGTTTTTTTTTAAAATAAAAAACATGTTATTCTTACCTGCTCTGTGTAAGGGTTTGGCACAGAGTGGCCCCGATCCTCCTTTTCTGGGGACACTCCTGGCTTCTCTTCTTGAGTGCCCCCACAGGGAGCCACTTTCCATGGGGGCACTTGTGTGGGCGCACTTCTGAGTCCTGCTGCTACATTCATTGACACAGACAGCAGGAATTGGCCCCGCCCCTTGGCTCCCACGTCATTGGATTTGATTTACAGACAGCGTCTAGAGCTACTGTGCTCGACCCTGTTGCTGGAACGATTAGGCATGGGTAAGAAAAAGGGGGACAGCTGCAGCAAAAGGGTTGTAAACCTATGTGTTTTTTCACCTTAATGCATCCTATGGAAAAAAAAACTTGCAGTGTCCGGCCCCCCCAGCCCCCCTTTTTACTTACCTGAGCCCCGAATTTATGTGGGCGCGTCCCTGCCATCCTTACACAGAGTCCCAGCTTTGATTGCATAGATTGATAGCAGCGCAGCCCTTGGCTACTGCTGCTGTCAATCAAATCCAATGATGCGAGCGCTGGGGGGGGGGCGTGGCCGAGTCATACACTCGGCGCCTATCGATGCCGAGTGTATGACTCAGGAGCGCGCCCGCAAGGTAACCCCTTCGGGAGAGAGCTTCTGAGAGGGGGTTATCTAATGCGGGGAGGAGCCACGAGAGCCGCCGTGGGACCCCAGAAGAGGACGATCGGAGCCACTCTGTGCAAAAACGAACTGCACAGTGGAGGTAAGTATGACATGTTTGTTATTTAAAAAAAAAAAAAAAAAACACAAACCGTTAGTATCACTTTAAGGCATAGAATGTATTACGGTGAAAAACCTTGAGGGTTTACAACTCCTTTAACCAAGCTAACTGCAAAAGTAAAAAAAATCAATTCCACGGCCAACTACACGTTGCCAGTATTCACTGGCACTTGACTGTCTGTGAAAATTGTACTATTCCATAAAACCACATACAGCTTTAGGGTACCCACAAGCATGTTATTTAAAGTATTTGTGTGTTTTTTAATGTTGTCCTCAAAGCCGCATGAAAAGACCCTTTCCCCGCTGTGCTGTCTTTTATTTTTTTGGTATATCTCCCACAAGGCAGTGCCCAGCTTACCATGCCCTTTTCACAGTACTTTTCCTCTAGCCCTAGTAATGGGAAAAATTTACTAACAGGATTCCTTCTGATAGAATTTGATGGGATTTGCAGTTTACCAAATTTAAAATCAGATTGGCTGAACCGCTGGTGAATGGAACTTAGGCAGATTCGCTCATCTCTTTGTAAGGCCTCTTTCACACTGCCTTGACTTGAAAGTCGCCCGATTTTGCAGCCGTGATTTTGCCACAATTTCTGGCAATGCCAGTGTAAACTTGAGGTCTATGGACCTCAGCTCGCATCAAAGTCAGACCAAAGTAGTACAGGTGCTACTTTGAAGTCGGTGCAACTTGAAGTCACACAGATATGAATGGTATTTATTGGAAATCATGGGGTCCCAAGTTACAGGACAAGTCGCACAAGTGTAAAGGGGCCTCGGTGGTTTAAACATATACACACGATCGGAATTTCCAATGGGATAAAATCCTATGGAATTTTCTGTCGGAATTCCGATGAAGCTGACTTCTATCAGTCTTGCATAGACACTGTCCGACTAAATTCCGACCGTCCAAAACGCAGTGACCTAAAAGACTACGACGAGCCGAGAAAGATGAATTTCAATGCTTCCAAGCATGCGTCGACTTTATTCTGAGCATGCGTGGGTTTTTCTCCGTTGGAGTTGCACACAGCCGATAGGTATTTTCGATCGTTTTTTTAGATCGGAAAAAAATAAAACATGTTCTATGTTCTAAACACCGATGGAAAAAAGTCCGATGGGTCCCACACATCGGACTTTTATCATCGGAAATTCTGATCGTGTGTATGCGGCATTATACCTATTGCATCTTTGCACATTGTTGGATTGTAAGCTCTTTAGTTCAGTCTTATGTGTTAATAGGTAGAAAGCTCTTATCGAGATGGAGAAAATATAGAGGGATGGGAAATAGAGAAAGAGAGCAAGAGAGAGGCTATCACTATGATGAGCGAAAAAGTCCTCTGGCCGCCAGGTTTTCGGCATAAGAAACGCTAGACCTGGACGCCAGCCTGCAATGCTGCTGTTGGTGTTATACAGTATATTATGTCTTAGAGCAAAAGGTCATAGCAATAAAAATGTTTTACAAATCCACTTGGAAGAGAGTAACTGGTACACTCTGCAGGGTGTAGATGGAAGATTTTCCTGTGCTTTGTACCATTCGACATAAAATCTGTCCCATGATACACAGTCCAGTGGAAGGTAACAGTCCCCTATCTGAGAAGTAGGCCTGCAAGGGGAAGCCCTGCCCTGCCAGCTGGCCACACAATACAGGTAAGTACACATCTTAAAGAATGAGGGGGGGGGGGTTTATTTTAGGTCAGGGGGCAAGAAGGATAAGTACACTTTTTTTTTAGTAAATGTGCTTTATTATTTAGTCCTGGTTGAACACCAGCCCGGCTTTAAAGTAGCGTGATTTCAAAGCTGCAGACCAATGCGATTTGGACCTCATTTCACTTTGACTTGCAACTTCACAACAAAAGTCAATACAAGTTGAAATTAAAGCGGAGTTCTGACTAAAAAAAATATATTAAAAGTCAACAGCTACAAATACTGCAGCTGTTGACTTTTAGACACTCACCTGTCCCAGGGTCCAGCGATGCGGGCATACGAAGCCCCGCACCTCTCCCCCTCCTCTTGGCGGCATCAGCATTGTCACTGTAGGCACCCAGCTGTGGCTTCACTGCGCATGCATGAGTCGCACTGCGCAGTATGACTGGTCAGGAAATCATCTGGGACCTGTGACGTGTCCCAGATAATTCCCGAGAGGGAGGGGAGAGTAAACTTCCTTCCGGTGCCATAGTCCCCCGGGAGAAAGCTGGAACCCTCTAAAAAGAGGGTTTCCGCTCCCCCTCAAAAAATGACATGCCAAATATGGCATGTCAGGGGGTCACCTTCCCTTAAAGCGGAAGTTCCATTTCTGGGTGGAACTCCACTTTAAATTGGAAATAAGTCGCTGCAATTTGAGTGAAAACTATTTGAATGGTTCCATTGCTATCACTAGGGTGCAACCTGTCATGCGCTTTTGCACTGATGCGAATCTCATTGATGCGAACCAGGGTATAAAGTGTATGCAAAGGCGATTTTTTTTAGTTTTGGAGTGGTGAGAGGTTGGACCCATATCAGTTTTTTTTGTGTCCATGCTGGGGAGATCCACCTCTTTGTACTGGTGGCAGAAAGTAAGGGGGAGTCCAAAATTCTAGAGTTGAGATAGAATTGAGGGTAAACCATTTAGTTGGGACACCTGTCCTTGTGGTAGCTCTAAAACGGGCATCACTAAATGGCGGGCCACAGTTCGGTTCTGGCCCCAGTGGCCATTCTATCCGGACCACAGCCCTGCCAAGTAGTTTCCTGTGTGTCCTCTGTCACCGGCTTGCCCGCCCGCCTGCCGCTGTGGATGCCGCTATATACACAGCGCGGCAGGCACGGCAGGTCCGTGCCTTCTCTAACATCGCTCCACTCCCCCCTCCCCACACTGCCTGTCTTAATCACACAGGACATGAAGCGCGACTGCTCTGGACAAAGGGCGGGACTTTTTAAGTTAAAAAGTGGGTGATAGGTTGCTAGGCAGCGGGGGCGGTCCCAGCAATAAATCACTTACTTTTAATCGGAAAAGTCCCGCCCATTGTCCAGAGCGACCATGCTTAATTTCCTGTTTGATTAAGGTAGGGTTCTTTGGGGTGGGAAGGACAGGACAGTCTGATGTGTCAGGACCAGTTTGCGATGGGGGGGGGGGGGGGTTCAGCCTGATGTGTCAGGACCAGTTTGTGATAGTGGGTCTGTGATGAGTCAGGACCAGTTTGTGATTTGGGGGTCAGTCTGTGATAGGGGTTCTGTGATGGGTCAGGACCAGTTTGTGATTTGGGGGGGCCAGTTTGTTATAGGGGGTCTGTTATTGGTCAGGACCAGTTTGTGATGGGGGGTCTGTGATTTGTGTGGGTCAGTCTGTGATGGGGGTCTGGGATTTGGGGGGTCAGTCTGTGATAGGGGGTCTGTGATTTGGGGGGTCAGTCTGATTTGGGGGGTCAGTCTGTGATATGGGGGTCTGTGATGGGGAGTCTGATGTGTCAGGACCAGTTTGTGATGGAGGGTCTGTGATGGGGGGGTCAGTCTGTGATTTGGAGGGGGGGTCAGTCTGTGATGGAGGGTCTGTGATTTGGGGGTCTGTGATGTGTCAGGATCAGTTTGTGATGGGGGGGTTTGTGATGGGGGGGTCTGCCTGTGATAGGGGGTCTGTGATGGGTCAGGACCAGTTTGTGATTTGGGGGGTCAGTCTGTTATAGGGGGTCTATTATGGGTCAGGACCAGTTTGTGATAGGGGGGTCAGTCTGTGATGGGGGTCTGTGATGGGTCAGGTCAGTCTGTCATAGTAGGTCCGTGATTTGTGGGGTCAGTCTGTGATAGGGGGTTGGGGATTTGGGGGCGCCAGTCTGTGATAGGGCGTCTGTGATGGGTCAGGACTAGTTTGTGATGTGTCAGGTCAGTCTGTGATGGGTCAGGTCAGTCTGTGATAGGGGGTCTGTGATGGATCAGGACCAGTTTGTGATGGGGGGTCTGTGATGGGTCAGGTCAGTCTGTGATGGGGGGATTAGGCTGTAATGAGGGGTCTGTGATTTGGGCTGTCAGTCTGTGATTGGGGGGTCTGTGATGCGTCAGTCTCTGTAAGGGCAATAGAAAACAATTGTTTTCTATGGGCCAGATTCAGCAAGACTTGCGCTGGAGTAATTCGATATGCGCCGCGTAACTGTCATTATGCGCCGTCGTTTCTATGTGGCCGTACCCACCAAACTAGATGCGACAGAAAACGGGCCATTTCCGATCGGCTTAACTTTCCGACGCCAGAGTCTCGTCAGCGCATAATTTCGCTTGGCGCATCAGTCGCGCCTATTGATTTCCCCTGCAAATATGCAAATGAGGGAGATTTCCCGATTCGCGAACGGATTAGCACCATACGCTGGCTACATGCGCCGCGTGTATCTCGTCCGTCCGGCGCAAAGTTATTTCTACAAATAGCTGCTTTATCTTTACTCCAGACGGCCACAGGTCAGCAGAAGAGCAGCTACAGCAGCGTTACCGACGATAAGAGCTAGATGAGCACCCCCACTTGCAGGACAACACCTCTGTCCATGCTTGTCTGTCAACTTTTACAGCCATGGAGGAAGACATCATAGGTCTCCATATCCGAGATGACGGCTGACAGCTCCTGGCCTTTAGAGTTCAGCTTTCTCCTGTGTGTTTGCGGGGAACGGGAGCAGCCATCTCAGAACAAAAGTAACTTCACTGCGGGGAGGGGGAACAGGATATACTTTAGTGCCGGAATGGCGCATCTACGGGCGCATTTAAACGCCCAATGGAACGCATTGCGCTGACGTTTCCCGTGAAGTTGTGCCGACGGAAGTTGTGAGCATGCGCACAAGGGGGCGAGTGAAGCCTCACTTACTGCGCATTCTCCGTGGATGATGCGCTGAACGTAAGCCTCTGCGCTGGGCTCCGCCCATCATTTACATATGATCACACCCACTTCCACTTGCGTCGGGTTACGCCAGCGCATTATCGTTACTCTGGCGCAAGTTTACGCGCAAGTGCTATGTGAATAACAGTACTTGCGCCGAAAGTGTCGGCGGAGTAACGTAAATGAGAAACGTTACTCCAAAGTAAAGAAGCGCCCATCTACCTGAATCTGGCCCTATGTGTCCTGTTCACACTGCAACAGCGCCCCTGCGTGCTGAGCAGTGTGTTGCAAAATGCATTCTGTTTCTATGCACCGCAATTGAACTGTGTTGCATAAAAATGAATGAAATGTATTTTTACATTTCAATAAAGTTGAAAGAAAAAAAAGTGCGATGTGTGTGGGTCATAAAGGTGTGGGCATGTGTGGTGGTGGTGTGGGGCGCTGTGATGGGAGGTTGTCAAGTGGAGGATATCATGTGGCGTCATAGTATCAATTTGTCATTCGGACCTCCGCTTGAAGCATTTTTTTCCGACTGGACCCCCATGAATATTAATTCAGTACCCCTGCTCTATAAGGTCCCTTTCACAAAGACAGTAGTCTCTATCTCTCTGAGAAGTGATCCGTGGTGGATAATTTTTTAGAGTTTGGTATGGCACAACGATCATCAAGACTTCTCCTAATGTGTTTGTCTTTTGTCTTGTGTTTGTTTCAATCACAAAGGAAATGTTGTATTGAAATATTATGCCGCAACCAATCTTTAAGGCCGTCCTATTGACCTCAGTGGATGAATTTGGCAGGCGGTGCACCTTTGACAGCTGCCATGGTAATTAAAAGCTGATCAACTGCCTGTTTTTACTGACCCTTGCCACGCATGTAAAAGTGGCCTAAGGTGGGTATTCATCCTATTTTTTGGGAAATTTTCTCAAATTTTCTGTTACTTTTTCATAAAACCAATTATTATTATTACAGGTATTTCTATAGCATTTACAATTTGCAGAAGGCTTTACATACTGTACATGTACGCCTGCCTTCAAGGAGCTTACCATCTATCCAGGGTGGATTTGATTTAAATGAAGTTGATTTAAATCACTAGTAAAAAGGCCTGATTTAAATCAACTTGATTTTAAATCATAATTTTTAAGAAGCAACTGTCATTTCTGTCCTCCTCTGACCCGCTGTTGACTCACCAACACTCCCATTCGCTTTAATAGGATGGCTGGTGATGCAGCAGTGACACAACAAGGTGAGGGACATGTCGGCAGCAGGTAAGTGGATGCCCACTAACAGGTGCTGCCATGATAGATCTGAAATGACAGGTGCTCTTTAAATGTAAGGACTTATTCTTGCTGGTAGTTAGTATTATCTTTAATACTTGAAAACAAAATGAAGGTTTCCTGTTTAGAATAATAAGCTGTCAGATTAGTAAAACAGCAATATCAGAACTGATTTAATCATACAGTTGTAGTGTACATAGATTTGCAAATCAATGGGATAAAGGAATATTCCTGAACTTTGTTTTATCTCATGATTTCAGTGCATGTTAGCTCAGCATGCAGAGCTTGGATTTATTGAATGAGTTTACCAAAAATGTTTAATATTGTAGAATATACAGCCTCAAACATAGCTTAGCTGCATTGCATGCTTAATAAACAAAATTATTAATTTATTTTAAATAGAAAACTATTTTTAGATAGATTTTACTCCAAACAAATGATATAATTAATTATGATTTAATAAAATAAATTAAAAAATCTGATAAAAGAATCAAAGATTTTTTAAAAAGATCATTGATTTTTATCCACCCTGTATTTATCTCATATACAGACTAGGTCATATTTGGACAGGAGCCAATGAACGAACCTACCAGCATGTATTTGGAATGTGGGAGGAATCACACACAAACACAGATAGAACATGCAGATTCGATACGGATAAAGTTCTGACCGGGATACAAACCAGGGTACTGCAGGGCTGCAAAGCAGAAGTTCTATCCACTAAGCCCCTGTGTTTAGTGGGACGCTGGAAAAGTAGTATAATGGGGTTTTAACTCTTCCCTATTCAATATATAAAAAATCAAAAAATGTTGGCTGTACATGCACTTTAAGGTAGACTGGCCAAGAATGGTTTTTGTGTTCTTGTGTCTCTGCAGCAGTCTCATTGAGTGGAGAAGATATCTCAAACCTTTAAAAAACAAAACTTATATGAAGTTGCACTTGGGCAAACAATCTATTTTATCCGTAAGGCCTTGTTCACTGGGACATACTACATCGTACACTCATGCAAGGGTCATGTTCACCCACATGGGAATGCACAGGTTTTCTATGCATCCACCCGCAATACATGTCCCATACATCTTAATTGCGATTCTGAGGCTGCACAGGCAAAGCCACTTCTCCCTAATTGACAGTAATTTTTGTGTAGGTGCATGGCCAAGACCACAAACAGTATGCATTTGGGGCCGTACACCCACACCCGCACAGCTGTCATATTGGGAACAGAACCAGTGTCTATGCAGCCACTGCGTCCCTACTGACATGAATGGGACTGCTTGCAGGGGGATCCACAGAACACCTGTGCATCCCTGTTGCTTTATGGACAGTGGACGATTAATTGTTGAAAATTCGCAATCTCGATTCAACTCCCCTCACAATGTTAATCCGTCATTTCCACGATTCTATGTAAACAGTGCAGAGCTTTTCTCTGCTCACTCACAGCTGTCAAAAAAAAAGGGCCTACACATGTTTATCAACATTGCTCAGTGCTGAGATAACTATAAACAATGTATCATTTGTATTAAATAAATTTGGCAATACGCAATCTTTGTATGATTTAAAATTGCAAACCTTGTTACCTGATGATTACCATTACCTAGCATACTAATTGGACCAAAAAATTGTAATATATATATATATATTTTTTGTATTTAATAAAAATATTTTGTAATTTTTATATAAAGCAAACGATTGTTTCTCATAATTTCTGCAATACCTAATGCACTGTAATATATCCCACGTGTTTCTTTCCTAAAATTTTATATCTATTTTTGGGATTAGGTGCCTAAATAAGGGGTGTTTTCTAATAGTATCTGGACTATTTTAAAATGTATCATTTGGTTCTTAGATCAAAGGAATACATTTAAGTCTGCAAATTAGGTCAGTTTAACCACTTAAAGGCCAGGCCATGTTGGTTTTCCATCATATTTGGTGAATATTGGTAAATTGGCTTAGCCTTGAAGAACTGATGTACAGTCTCCTTCCCTGCATAACACCATGCAGACTATTGCTCCTTCTCCTCTGCATTAACTCCTGCAGACTGTTGCTCCCAGGACTTCTCTCCTCTTGCACAAAACCTTCACTGTAAAACTATTAGATCCTATTCCATAATCTTCATTATGACAAAGGGGATCACTCTGAATAATCCCAGCTTTCTGGCTCTAATTGGATGCTGTTAATAGGCCAGAGGTCTGCAGCACCGGCCTAGTAATTTAATAGCATGTGCTGGTTGGCAGACTACTGATCCAGTCTCGCCTTTGGCCTTGCACCAGCTCCCCTGGCTCCCCTGGCATGCCTCATCCAGAACGCCACTGTGGTAGTACACTCACTGACCTTTTCCTGCCCCGATTCCAAGATGGAGAACTTTAACTGGACATACGTTCCGACAGCTTCTCCAGCCTCTCCTCATCGCTCTTCCATCGTGATCGGCGCACCCCCCCCCCACATGGGCATGGCCTCCTGCTACTGCCTAGTACTCCATTCTCCATGGCCGACAACTTCTCCCCAGTGGCATGTGACCTCAAATTATATGGGAAGCCTGCCCCCTGCCAATACCAAGTGGGGATTGGTCAGGTCAGGTCTCCTCACATGAGCTGCCTGCCACTCCAGTCCCAGGCCCTGCCCCTCTTCCAGAACAATCTCCCTGGAAGCAGAGGAGGCACCTCATTACTAGACCACGGGTGGTCACACCCACTGCTACACTAACCAATCCCTGCCCCCAGATAAAAACAAGCAGGCCTAGCCTGAAACATAGGCCTGCCTAAATTTACCTGCACTTACAGTTTCCCTAGCAGAAAATACTATGCTAGTACCTACCTACGGTAGAGGGTGCTACAACTACATATCCCATTTTACCTTGTTGTCTGCAAGCTGTAATTCCTGTACTGACTACGTCTCCTAAATCTCCACCTCTCAGCACCTCTATGGTTCAGAAGGCAGGCTCACATCAGTGCCTTCCCACAGGGTATAGTGGGGTTGATTTACTAAAATTGGAGAGTGCAAAATCTGGTGCAGCTGTGCATATTAGCCAATTTGCTTCCAACTTCAGCTTGTTCATTTAGGCCCCTTTCACACATGTGGACCGTTTAGGTTAAGGTTCTAGGAGATACACCATATATATATATATATATATATATATATATATATATATATATATATATATATATATATATATATATATATATATATATTTATGTATGTTATGTTTGAGATTTTAATGTCTTTTGTAATCTATGGTGTATTTTACAGTGATGTATTGTGTTTTGTAACTCTGTTAAATGAATAAAAAAAAGCATTTAAACATAGAAGTAGATCAGAAAAAAAAAAAAAAAAAAACAGCGTGGCAATATAATGATTTTCAATTTGGACCTTAGATACACTGTAAAAATAGACCAGGCCAAAGTGCCGTTTCTAATTGAATTGGGTATTTGCGTAATGAATAGGGACACTAGAGTAGTATATATCCACTCTATTTTTTAGTTCTGAATAGAGCGGGCAAAGGTTAAAATGTTTGCCTGGTTTGGATTGGCGTCTCTATTCGGAAGGCTTTCTCTTACATCCTGTTCTGGTGACCACTCTCACTGAGAAAGGAAGTAAATGACGGGACAGGCAGCAATACAAAGAGGATGGACGTTCAAATTCTTCTACACTGCATTAAAATGTTTTTCCTGTTCCCATTGGAGAGAGCGTCTGTTTAAGTGACTGCCATCACTTGGGCAGGAAGTCTTCAGTGATAACACTGTTTTAAAAGGAATTTTCCAGATTAGAAGGGTCAGTATTGAGGCATCTTCCATAAGTGTGCAGAGTGTCATCTCAGACAGGTTGGCAGCTCAAATATTAGATGTGTTCTTTGACCCATCAGGTTTAAAACAAAGTAAGTGAAACTAAGTAATGTGGAAATCTAAAACGTTCATTAGTAAGCACGTACAATTACTATAATTAAATACAAAGTATTTCTATTCCTGCAGAGGTCCGATTGGGACAGGTTTCTATGTAAGCACCATAAGTGTTTCCTCTCTTCCAGGAGCTCTCTGTGCTCGCTTTGAGCAGTCACATCAGATAAAGTAGAGCGTGTCTCTCTATTCAGGAAGCATGCTCAAAGCTGACTTGCGAAGTTCACATAGGAGTGGGTCCGGCAGATTTCTTAAACTGCTCTTCTCTTACATTCTACTACAGTAATAGCATTGACTCTATAGAAATCACTATAATATGCTTCATATTGTCTGAAGAATTGAATTAACTACTTGAGAAGCATTCAAATAAAAGGTGTAACTAAAGGCAAAACATATTTTTAAGTTTAGAATAGAGTGGAGAGGGATTAGAACCCCTGTCACTTTTTATTGCTGCCTGTGCTGTTGGCAAAGATTTCCTCAACTGAATGGATTTCTAAGTCCATGTGGGTAGAGCTTGGCATGTGGTAGACGGAGTAGAGAAATCACTGGTAAGCTGGGCATGACACAACTGTCCTCATCTGTATTGGGGCCAGTGGCGGCCCGTCCATTAGGGGCACACAGGCGCTGCTCCCCCTATCCATGTGTTCGTTGTTCTATTGAGAAATGCTCCCAATAGGTCTGCACATGTGCAGTAACAAATGTCACGCCAGCTGATACGTTGATCAGCTGGCGTGACATAAACACAGTGCATGCACAGATTGTCTGAGGCATTTTTCAACGGGAGAGATTATTCAAAGTCATGCAAACAGTGGAAGGATACCGTACTTGGCAGATTGTACCTCGCTGTTGCGGGGGGGGGGTTTCCTTGTGCTGAACGGTGGGTTTTGTCTGTGTTGCACGATTTGTTTGGTGTGTTGAATGGCGGGTTTTGTCTGTGTCTAAGGGTGTGTTGCAACACACACAAAACCCACCCTTCGACACACCCACAACCTGCCATGCAACAGCAAGGCTCAATCTGACAATTAAGTTCCACCGCTGTTTGCATAGCATTGGATAATGCCTCAGAAAACCATGCATGCGTTGTGTTGACATCACGCCAGCTTATCAACATATCAGCTAGCGTGAAGTTTGTTACTGCTCATGCGCTGACCCATCGGGGGGCATTTCTCGATAGAACACCGCCCCCCTAATCTACATGCAGAGGCTCTAATAGGCTTCAAAAATGGGTGGGCGTTGTGTATCAATAGGGAATGAACATTCGCTATTGTCACACTGATCCTCCTCCCGGCCAATCAGGAAGCGGGTTAGTAAATCTAAATTTTAAATGCTGATTTAAAAAAACTAGAAGTCTGGTGAACAAATTAAGAGAGCTTGAAGCAAAATCTGGGCTTATTGTTCACATGACTAGGCTGTTAAAGCAATAGCAAAAAAATAAAAAAATTGGGTCCCCTGCAAGTCTAAGCCATAATGTGTTAGTATGCACTGCATACTAACACATTACAACACACTTACCTGCACATGGAACCCTCCAGCACAGCGTTGTCAAAGATCCCTCTGTGCTTCCTTCTTTATCCCATCTTCCTTTCGGGCTCTGGCTGTTTGAAAAGCCATGGCACGGCACTCTGCATTAAACATCATACTGCGTACTCTGAATGCAGAGCGTCAACTGTGCATGCGTGGTAGACGTCATCGACGATTGCCGACGTGAATATCTCTTAAACGGTGCAAATTTAGAAGCTATTCATTGTACCTACAGGTAAACCAGATTGTAAGCTTATCTGTAGGTACAAGTGAAGAGAAGGTACTTTACTATCACTTTAATATTCCTGACTTTGCTCTGTCCTGGAGAGTGTTAATAGAAAATGTGGTGGCATCTTTCTCTATGTGAAAACAATCAAAATGTAAATATGAATGATGGAATTTATTGGTTTACATTTAAAAAAAAAGCCAATGCGTTTCCAGGGCCAGAAGAAACTCACTCCTCTTCAGTGCTTCTGTCAAAATAAGACCCTTGAATGGACTCAAAATAAGACTGTAGGACTGTATATAGGATTGGTAATTGCTGGACTAGGAGAGTAACTAGCCAGCAGAAATCAAGCTCTTATCTCTTATCTACATACCTCCCGAAGCTTGGCTGAAAAACTCCCAAAGATGGCGTTATCCTATACAGTGAACTGCTCATGTGCGGGAGATTGGGAGTTTGCTTTTGTAATGGTGGAGGTGAGCAGTAACAGCTGGAAGTATCTTAGCAACATCCTTAAAACAAGGCAAGATGGGGGGAAACACCACCTCTGCGAGTTCTTAGACCAGGCTTCAGAAGGTAGGTAGATGGCCTACACCAGGGATCCTCAAACTACGGCCCTCCAGCTGTTGTGGAACTACACATCTCATGAGGCATTGCAAAACTCTGACATTCACAGACATGACTAAGCATGATGGGAATTGTAGTTCCTGAACAGCTGGAGGGCCGTAGTTTGAGGACCCCTGGCCTACACCTATAACAAGGGCATTATTCAACTCTAATTAAACATGCACAGTTTGTTTTATCTACAAGCGCCCCTTACCTGCATAAGCAGCATTTTGGTAAAGGTTAACTAGCGCTTTAAAGATAAAATAGATAAGTCAACACTAATAGAAGGGAAGCAAGGGCTGGGGCCATCTACCCAGGGGTGCCCAACCAGTGGCCTGCAGAGCCCTCTGATGTGACCCACGACCCCTCTGATGTGGCCCGCAACCCCTCTGATGTGGCCCACGACCTTCTGCTCTGGGATGGCGGGTTGGCAAGCCCAGATCCCGGGTTGCCGACCAGCCATCCCCCAGAGTATCAGTTTTGTGAATGAAGCCTGCGGCAGCACAGGCTGCGCAGCAGAGCCACATAAGCCAATGCTTCCTGTATAGCACTGGCTCCTGTCATAGGCCAAATCCCAAATGCACTTTGCCTGGGCCCACAATAGCTGGTGACAACTGAATGAAATACTTATTAATGGGAAAGTTTATTACTAAAATCACAGTGTATATTTGGGCATATTTGTTCTGCAGTGGTTACTGGGCTGCTTTCAAACTGATCCGCAGGTGCAGCGTGGCGCACCTGTGGGTTTCCTGGATTGAGCCATAGACTTCTGCTTTTTACCTGTGGGTTTGGTCCAGTTTCAGAAAGTGCACCACACCTGTAGGATATAATAGAATTCTACGGCAAAGTGCAGCTTACCCATAGGAAAGCCACAGGTGCACTGAGCTGCACCCGAGGTGCGGGTAAACTGCAGCACTTCAATATGAAAGCAGCCTTAGGCCCCTTTCACGCGATCAGTCTGACCCTCCATTTATCTCTATGGAGCAGCGATGTAAACGGTCTTGTGTCCCTTTCCATCTGGGCGGATTGGATCAGTGGGCCCATAGAGTAGAGTGAGCTGTGTCTGTGTGCTCTTTCCATATGCAGAGTGGACATGAGCCTGTCATCCACCGGTTACTAAGTCGTTTAAGTGGCCCTCGCTCTTCAAAAGGTTGGGCACCCCTGATCTAGCCTGTACAAACTAGGGGTGCAGTAAAAACAAGTCAGGGCGGGGGAGAGGGGGGCATACTGTCAACACTTCTTAGTTTTCTGCTCTCCAGCTATCTCTCCCTGTATTTCTGCCTCTTCATCTCTCATTGCTGACACTGGCTGTGTGTGGGTCACTGACAGTGTGAGTGAGAAGCAGGGAACCTGTATTCCCTGTTCACAATGCATACTTTTGTACCACGAGTCACGACCTGGAAGTTTTGTCTGACATTCTCCCTGAGTCCAGGCACAGTAAATACTAATTCCCTATGTCTCTATGCAGATGCAATGAACAGAGCATTAGTACTGTCAAGATACAGCATTATTATAAATCACATAAAACTCATGTTTAAATAAAGTGCAAAGTGCATTAGTTCCAACATATATCTAAGTGAGTTGCAAAGTGCATTCACCACAACACAATATTACTATCCAGACTTGTACTACAAAATCAGTGCTCCAAAAGTCTCCATTCAAGAAGCAGATTTAAAAAAAAAGTCCTTTTTGATATGATAAATTGATTCCATGCTATAAAGTGTGCAATGCTACATTTAAATAGCACTTTTAAACAGTTCTTTAATATAAGAAATTGTCCCATGGGTTTTATTGAAGAACAACAAAAAACAAAGAAAGATACAAAAATCACAGAAATACTGTACATGCAGTACAGCACACCCAGTCAAGGTACGACTTGAACTTACAACCGCAAATCATAAATACATAGCAGACACCTCACCTCTGGACCATCTCATATAGTATTCTAAGTAGCATACCCATCAGTGCAGTCCTCCTCTTATGCCGCGTACACACGATCATTTTTTGTGATGAAAAAAAATGACGTTTTCTGTGAAGTAAAAATCGACGTTTTTGAAACGTCACTTTTCAAAGACGATGTTGCATACACACCATTGTTTTTTTCACAAAAAGCGAGGTTACGTTCACCACTCTTTTCCATTGAAGCTCGCTTCATAACTAGCTTATGGGCATACGCGGGTTGAAAAACTTCGTTTTAAACAACGTTTTTGCTACACACGGTGACTTTTTGTGAAACAAAAAACAACGTTTTGAAAAACGACACAAAAAATTCAAGCATGTTGGAATTTTTTTTTGGTTGTTTTTTTTAAGACAAAAAACGACGTTTTGCCCACACACGATCAATTTAAATGACGTTTTAAAAAACAAAGTTTTTTTTCATCGCAAAAAAACGACCGTGTGTACGCGGCATTAGGCCGCGTACACACGATCAAATCTATCTGCTGGAAACGGTCTGACAGACCGTTTCAGCAGACAGATTCGATTGTGTGTACGGGCAGACAGACAGATTTTGCCAGCATGCTTTAAAATCTGTCTGCTGGGAACCCGTCCGTCCGACATGTCTGCTGGTTAGTACGCTAACCAGCAGACATATCTGCCCGCACATGCGTCGAATAAGTTCAACGCATGCGCGGAAGTGTTTTACTTCCTGGTGCGGTGACGTGGCGGCGTCAACGTCACCGCCACATCACCGCGCTGTCTGCCGGCGGGGATTTTGGTTTGATCGTGTGTACAGCGATCAAACCAAAACAGCCCAGCAGACAAATCTGATCAAATCGGTCTGTCAGACCGATTTGAACAGATTTATTTGGTCGTGTGTACACGGCCATAGGGATACAACTAGCTATCTCATGTGGAATTACAATGTCCACTCCGCGACCAGACCGCAACCTGCGACTTGCACCACTACCGTTTTCCTGAGCCCCCAATCCTCCTCACTCCTCTTACAATAACAGGCGGTCCATGATTAGATCAACCGGAGCTAACCTGGGAACATTTAACCAGCATGCCCAAATGTTTTCAAATTTCTTCACACTCCCCCTGTGCTGATAAATGTATTTCTCCAGTCTAATAGTATCGCCCATTTGGTTAATCCATTCCCGCACCGTAGGGGGTTCCTCCGACTTCCAGTGCCTCAGAATAAGTTTCCGTGCCTAGAAGAGGGCCCTCGATATGCCTATCCTAGCAGGCGCTTCTCGCTGGACAGTGTCTAAGATACCCAGTAAGCATAACTTCGGGTGCGTCTCCAGCCAAACCAGGAATACGTGGTTAATTGTGTCTACTACTTCCTTCCAATAAAGGTGTAACTTGGGACACCTCCACATCATGTGGATCAGGTCTCCGTGGTCCCTCTTGCATCCGGTACAGGAGGGATCCTCCCGTACTCCCATTCTCCCATTCTCACCAGCCTAGCCAGTGTGTAAAAGCCAGGATAAAGAGTTAGAACAGTCGTTGAGCCACATTCAGGGAACTCAAGGGGACCGTTGCAAGTGCCTCCTCCCACTGGTCTTCCTCAAAGGCCCCTATGTCTCTCTCCCACTTGGAGATGATCCCTGTAGTGTTGTCAGGAAGGAATTTGGTGAGGAGCATTGAGTAACTGCCCGTTGTCCCATGCTTTAATCCACCACTGTGAATTACTGCCACACTGGAAAACTCACCAAATGACCATGATCTCTCACTAATGCCGCATACACATGACAAGAAAAGTTCAATGTGAGCTTTTGGTCAGAAATTCTGACCGTGTGTAGGCCCCACCAGACTTTTTCTGTCAGAGTTTCCGACAGCAAAAAATGAGAGCTGGTTCTCAAATTTTCCAACTGGAAAAGTTCTTGTTGGAAATTCCGATTGTATGCAATTCTGACGCGCAAAAAAACATGCATGCTCGGAATTAATTTGACGCATGCTCAGAATCATTGAACTTAATTTTTCTCGGCTCGTTGTAGTGTTGTACGTCACTGCATTCTTGAGGATCAGAATTTTGTGTGACCGTGTGTATGCAACACAAGTTTGAGCCAAAATTCAGTCGGAAAAAAATCCACGGTGTGTACGCTGCATAAAGCTACTTAAACACTGAGACGCTTTATAGGCATTTTAAAGCATAAAATAGCACCTGTAAAGCGCATTTCCTGTCGCTCCAGTGTGAAAGCCTGAGTGCTTTCACACTGGAGTGGTGCGCTTGCAGGACATTAAAAAATGTCCTGCAAGCAATGAGCAGTGCTGCCGAAGTGCCTGCAAAGCGATTTGGCAGCGGTGCTGTGCGGGCACTACTAACTCCTTCATCGGCCGCTAGTGCTGCTAAAACGACGGTAAACCGCTGACACCCCTGCCCCAGTGTGAAACTGCCCTTAAAGTAGTAGTAAACTCTCACAAGTGAAAATCCACCGACAAGCAGGCTTTTTAGAACAGAAAAGACCCTAGTGTTCTCTTCTGTCACAAATGCCCCCACTGCCTGTCAGGGAGTTATGTGCAGCTCAGGCCACATTTTTGCCCCACTCAGTGTGCCACGGCGATGTGACTCCCAGGTCACCTGCGGCACGGCCATTCAAACGCCTGAAGACCGGAAATGAAGACCAGACGAGGATGGAAGCTGCCTGAGACCAAAGAGAGCCTTGTCAGCACAGCGCTGGAGGCTCTGCCCCCCCAAAGCACCTTGCCCCCATGTTTATGGGGACAAGGGCCTCTTCCAGATAACCCTGGCCTGTGGTTGTTGGGGTCTGCGGGCAGGGGGCTTATTGGAATCTAGAAGTCCCTACATCCCGGCCCCCCTATGTGAATGGGTAGAGGGTACGTTGTATCCGTACCCATTCACCCTAAAAAGCAGTGAAATGGAAAACAAAAAAATAGCTTGGAGCCATCTTCTCTCGCTGCTGTCTATTTCCTCACTGCCAGTTATTTGTAAAAAAAAAAAAAAGTAGCTGCTTTTCTTGTAGCTGTCTTCCTCCATTGTGTTGTCGCTGTGTGGCATCTCTTATATAGCCATGCGGCATAGCCATCCAACAACATCACCCGGAGAGCCCACCCCTTGTGACATCTCCTTCTTTGCCCCCTCTCGTTACAAATTTATTTAAGATCTTTATTTTTTGCTGGCAATTTTTTTTTTTCACATTCAGATGACTCATCAGCTTCCCGGCCCCCTCCTTAGCAACCAGCTATATACAGTGGTTTTAAAGAGAGCAAAAAAAAAACGCAAAATGAATCAAAACTGCATGCAAAAATGCATACAAAACAAGGGTTTAAAAAGGCACTGCAAAACATGCCTGAAAAACGCATCAACAGTACATTAAACTTTGGTGTGGGGGTTCCCTGCAATATCAATACTAGACTCAAAGGGCCTGTTGTGGATTGGGGGTGGGGGGCCCACACTGTTTTGTTCAAATTTTTTAATTGCTGACAACTTTTTCTTACTTCAGCTGTCAGTGGGGGACCCTGCTGACAGCTGATGACTCATCAATTGTTAAGGAAGTGGCAGCCACCCGCTCCTTAACAACCATATTGTTTGTTGGTTGTTAAGGATGTGGGCGGCTGTCTGTTACTTAACCTCCCTGGTGGTATGATTCTTTAAGATTTTAGGTGCTGAAAGCGGTACCATTATTTGCAAGGGAATTTGGCGTTTTATACTGTAGGCTTGTAATTCTTAGGAATAACTCACTGAAATCTATCCAAACAAGAGTCTAATAGGCATCCTGGGTATGATTTTTTTTTTTTTTTTCTTATTAAAAATTATAATATAATAAATAATTATAAAAAATTATAACAAATAATAATATAATTATAGTAAAAATTATTCAATAATGTAATCAAATCAAAATCACTGAAATTTGCTCAGTTGCAGAATTTTTGCTGTCATTTTTTTTTTTTTTTATGACGAATTTCCCCACAAATCGCTATCGCTAAATTCTGCAAGTGATTCTGATTTATTATCGCTGTTTTTTAGCTGCTCTAAAACAATTTTTGCCATAAAGGGACACTTTTGGTTGCTATGGGCAATCTACAGTTTGCAGGGAGAAAGAACAGTTTTTATTATATAAAAGGACATGTAGTGTACAGGGCAGACCACTAGGGACATGGGGGGTGTGTATTTTTTACATACAGTACTGTAATCTATAAGATTACAGTGTACTGTATGTATAGTGTTTGTTTACTTTTTTAAATTTGGCGCCGTTCCCCCCCCTACGTCGCGACGCTCGCAGGGAAGGGAATCGGAGGTACACACAGCATCAGGCGTACTTCCGCCCGCCGTGTACTGCGGGGATTCATCGCTGGATCGCAGAGAAAAGGTAAGTAAACTTTTTTCTGCATCCAGCGAGGCAAGTCCGTGTGTGGCACGGGGTTACCGATCGTAGCTTTAAAATCTCACCCCGTGCCACACACGGGAAGACCGCCAGGGAGGTTAACAAAGCCTAACTTTTATGTTAATAAATACACCGGCTACCACCAGGCAGTAAATTACTGAATTTTTTCGCTCCTAAAATACTGCATGACTTCATATAATAGCTATTGAAGTATTTTAGTAGCATTTTTTTGTGAATGGCAAAAAGCTTTTTGAAAAACGCTGTGTGGTATCTTATCGCATACTCAGATGCGGTAAGATGCAGCTTTGTGTTAATTATTTGTTGAGGGTATTATACTGCATTAAATAATAATAGAGAACTCTTTATGGAAGCATACCTTTGCGCCCATTTGAAAGAGATAAATTCCTCACATAAGGTACACAGGAAGAGTATAGGAATGATACCAAATCAACTTCTCAATCCAACGTCAGAGAATCATGAAAAAAGTAATGAAAAGGATGGAAAGTTTGACTCAAAATAACTTATCTAAATTGGGGGGGGGGGTTGAAAAACATGTAAATACTTTATCTGGAGAGTGACCCATTTAAATAGGAAATCTGCTTTTATCATGTCTGGTTTCAATTTTGATTGTAATGTAGCTGGAAAACTCTTTGTTGGCATGGACTGCTGCCACTGGGGAATTCAATGAAGCATTAAAAACACTTTCATGGAAGTAATTTCCCTTAGAACTACTTGTGCCTATTTCAGGCATGCATATGTGCCAGTTTCAGTAAAATTCTCGACAAATGCATCAAATTCAAGTAAATCCAACTACTACAAATTTGATAACTTGATGCAATGGCAGTGACAGATTCTTAAAGAATTATTACCAGTTAACAGATTAGGAATCTGATGGTACTTAAGACCAGCTCTGAGTTAGTGTACGGAGGTATGTCAGTACTCAGACTGGTGAATGTCCATGCGTGGAAGCTCTTATGAATGGACTCTATCCAAAGCCCCATTCAGCTGTTTGCTGGGCGATTCTTCAGCCTGAAAGGTGAATGTAAACAAAGGTGGTTGGTAATACCATCACAGAAATATGTCTGTGCCCATATTTGGGAAATCACTTGAACCACTGGGTGAGCAAAGCCTGATAGAGAGCTGAGAGACTAGTTCTCCACCAGGTGCACCTTGCTTTTGATTAACAGTGGATGGCAATGGGCAGATTTGAAAGCCAATATTGTAATTCCATTTCAGTGTGCACTGTAAGGCCCCGTACACACGGCAGAGAACCTCAACGGGCGGAACACATCGTTCCGCCCGTCGAGGTTCTCTGCCGGCCGTCAGAATCGGCGACCCGCCCGTCGGGAAAGGCAACCAGCCATTCATCCCGACGGGCCGTCGAGCAAATAGAGAACCTGTTCTCTATTTGCTCGACGGGTTTGCCCCGTACACACGGCCGAGGTTCTCGGCAGAAACCAGCGAGAACCTCGCCGGGAGGCGCATTCTGCCGAGAACCTCGACCGTGTGTATGCTCTCGGCGAGCCCCGTCCATCGGGAAACCCGTCGAGCAAATAGAGAACAGGTTCTCTATTTGCTCGACGGCCCGTCGGGATGAATGGCTGGTTGCCTTTCCCGACGGGCGGGTCGCCGATTCTGACACATCGTTCCGCCCGTCGAGGTTCTCTGCCGTGTGTACGGGGCCTTAGTCAACAGCAAGGTGGGCCTGGTGGGGAATTAGTCTCTTAGTTCTGCATCAAGCTCTGTCCTTCGCACCAAAAGTGTGACGGGTGCAATAGCTAGGGAGGGAGTGCACTGTCATGTACTTGTCTCTGATCGGTACATGAATTGGGTGCAAACGCTGTTAATTTGTTGCAAAGGCCCGACCAATTTCTAAAGGGTGTCTACAACATCCTTTATGGGTTCTCCCCATAGTGTCTAATCAAGTATGCATCTTTCGTCAAGCATAAATGTCTTAAACTTCTCCTAAAGAATTGCCATTCCAGTTAAAGGCAGCAGTAATACTGTTGGGGCATCTTTTGACTTGGTAGTTTGGCATTATCTTTAGACTTAAAGCGGAGTTCCACCCAAATTCGGAACTTCCGCTTAACCCACTCCTCACCCCCTTACATGCCACATTTGGCATGTAATTTTTTGGGAGGGGAAGGGGGCCTCAGGAGGAGTGGGACTTCCTGTCCCACTTCCTGCTTCCGCCGAGGGGCTGGTTAGGCGATTAAGCTTAATCGCCTACAGCAGCTCCTCCCTGTAGGCGATCGCATGGGACACTGACAGGTCCCATGTGATCGCCTGTCCAATCAGCGGTGGGCCGCGCTGCTCGCGCATGTGCAGTGGGTGCCCGGCCGTGAAGCCGAAGGCTGTCACGGCCGGGTGCCCACAGTTGAAATGAAGACGCCGGCCGGGGAGGGGGGGAGAGGAGCGGACCCTGCCGGTCGACGCGTCGCTGGATCGTGGAGCAGGTGAGTGTGTGTTTATTAAAAGCCAGCAGCAACACTTTTTATAGCTGCTGACTTTTAACACTAAATGTGGCTGGAACACCCCTTTAAGCTAAAAGTTGGTTTGAATTTTCTTTTGAAAATCGTATTAAAAAAATTTCGTACGAATTTCGCACCGTTAGTGGGCTGCAGCAACAGCCGATTTTGTTGCCGCAATCAAATTTGAAGAGTCGGACATGTTGAAAATGTTTTGAAAAACTAACGATTTTCTAATCAATGATGGGAGAATCGTGCGAGAAATGTAATAGAAAAAGAAATGCAGAAGAAAATTCCCAGAGAGAAAAGAATATTCCCAGCCACAAAATTATTTTCTTTAGCAACATGAAGGCTTGGTCGGCCGAATTTCGAAAATCAATGGTGGCATCATCAGATCACAAAAAAAAAAACGAGCTTTCTGATTTTGAAAAGAAAATGTATTCAAAATTCGACCGTGTATGTATGTAAATGTTTGAGGCAATATAGCAGCAAATTTTAGAAAATTTGAAATCAAATATTAAGAGGGAAGTGGCGTGACCACTCGTGTATTGGGATGGATCTTTTTCCTCCTAATGATTAGTGAAATTTGTATGCTTAGGGGACCCAGCAGAGAATAGAAACCCTTTGGAATGTATAGAAATATACGGAAAGGAATAAAGTACTATTTTTAGCATGACACAGCTCCTTCCTTCGAAAAAGTAAGAATCATTGATAGTCTTCTGCTTCATAGTAGATCTACCACTCTACTAGATACTGTATCTTACAGTTTTGTAATTTTCACATACGTGTTTATGTATTTTATAAGTAAGCCTTAAGCTCTAGTCCTTTCAACCAAGGTATCACTTTAGAAAACAAGGACTTTTCATTTAATTGTTGACTCTTTGTGAAAACTTACATTATGCAAGTATTGGCCTCACCCTTTGGAAGTGATTAATTTTTAAACATTACACAAGAAAGCCCATGTACCTCTACATTTTATTGGAGTCTATACAAGTTGAAACCTGCTACCACTGTCTCTTTAAAAAAAAAAAAAAAATCCAATAGAGAAAACGACCTCCTCCTCCAACTTTGATCTCTGTATGTTCTTCCTGGATTTGGTGTCCCTGTAACTTAATACAAAAGGAAGAAACGGAAAATGTATTTAATGGCTTAGTAACAATGCAATACAAGGTCTGCCTTAGGATATTACCGTGAAAATCAGCCAATGTATGGCTGTTCGGATATTTCTATTGTTCAGAATGGCAGTTTCATTTCCATTGGATTTATTTTTTTGTGTAGCTTACTCAGTAACGACCCTTTAAAAATAAGTAAATTTAAAATTGAATTAAAATTGAAAATTATAGAACTTACTTAACTTAAAAATATATATATATATTCTTCCTGCAAGGTAATGTCATAATCTGCTATTATGCATAAAAAAGACCTTAAAACAAAGCCCTCCAGTGGCGCACTCTCACTATTAACAGGCTTCCATCTTCATCCGGTCTTCCTTCCGGTTTTGTGGGCCCTGGCCGCTTGAATGGCTGAGCCGCGATGACCTCACTCCCACGCATACATGCGAGAGTCTCAGCTGTGGCACAGTGCTCTGAAGGAACGGCACGAGTATGCCACCGGCTGCAGAGACACTGAATATTCCTTGTACCTACAGGTAAGCTTTATTATAAGCTGTACAAGTGCACAATGGGAGTTCACTGCCACTTTAGAGTGGAACTAAACCCTCCAGGCCTTTACAGCCAAGGAAGCAGTGATCTCTCTGCTTCTGTTTGATCTGCAGCTGGTGGTGCTGCACATGTGATTAATAATGATATCAGCCATTTTGATGGCTTGACAAGAAAGCACAAGCAACCATGACAGTTATGATTCACTGCTTGCCTTTACTGCATTGGGATCAAATTAAATTGATGGGTTTAGTTCCACTTTAAAGAGTTGGAAGTGAGTGGTGAGGGGTTAAAACTACTATCAGGTTTTTATTGATACATATATAGGCAACATAATTATTATTTGCTTTTAAAACTGCCTGCTAATAAAATAACAAAAAGCTTTTGTAAATATGTACCGTATATACTCGAGTATAAGCCAACCCGAATATAAGCCGAGGCACCTAATTTTACCACAAAAAACTGGGAAAATGTATTGACTTAAGTATAAGCCTAGGGTGTTCATCTGCATGCTCACTGTGCCTCACTGTGCCCATGCCTCACTGTGTCCATGTGCAGGCCTCATTATGTGCATGCCTTTCTGTGCCTCACTGTGCCCATGCCTCACTGTGTCCATGCCTCACTGTGCCCATGCCTCACTGTGCCCATGCCTGTGTCTATGCCTCACTGTGCCCAAATCAGCATTATTTCCTGGCGCTGTGCCCATCTTCAGTCTTATTATCTCCCGGCGCTGTGCCCATCTTTAGTCTTATGTCCCAGCACTGTGCCCATCAGTGTAACCAAGCGCGGCTTCCTCCGTGGTGGAACACTGACTCTGTTTCCCAGCAGTAAATTAGCGTATCACGGACGAGGAGGCGGTGCTTGGTTACACTACACGACATACACTGAATGTATCATAGCGTCGGGACATAATTAGATTAAAGATGGGCACAGCGCCGTGAGATAATAAGACTGAAGTTGGGCACAGCGGTGGGAGATACAAGACTAAAGATGTATCACAGCGCCGGGGGATTAGGCTGCAGATGGGTACACCCCCGGGAGAGACTCGAGTATAAGCCGAGGGGGGCATTTTCAGCACCAAAAAATGTTCTGAAAAACTCAGCTTATACTCGAGTATATACGGTAAATAGCCAGAGGGTACCCTGACTTCAAAACATATATTTACATGGGACACAAGAAAAAAAAGCTTTACTAAAAAAAAAGGATTACTCAGAAATTGTAATTCAAAAATACAAAAGCATGTCACCTACCTAACACAGTTCTTTAAAATATACTATAACTTATGGCAAAACTTTTTTTTTAGATTTGGATAGTTGTGAGAGGCTAAACCACTTTTGGAACTTTAACTTTTTTCCAATTGTTTTCAACATTAAACATTTTTGATTTTTCCCTATCGTTTTTTATTGATATCCCTTCCACTCGTGCACTTTTTTTCTTTTTTATTGACCTTCCAACATGCTTGTTAATTTTCGATCTTGAGACCTTAAAGGGGTTGTAAACCTTAATGCATCCTAAACATTAAGGTGATAAAACACCTTGCAGTCACCGACCCCCTCAGCCCCTCCCATTTTACTTACCTGAGCCCCGAATTTCCCTTGGCAGTCCCTCTCTCCATGGGGTCCCAATCAAATCCAATGATACAGGCACCAGGCGTCGGGGCCGAGTCATCAATTTGGCGGCTATGGATGCTAAAGTAATGACTTGGGAGAGCGCCTGCAAGGTAACCCCCCGGGAGAGTGCTTCTCCTAGAGGGCTATCTCATGCGGGGAAGAGCCGCGACAGCGGTCAGGGGACCCAGAAATGGACGATCGGGGCCACTCTGTGCAAAACAAGCTGCACACTGGAGGTAAGTATGACATGTTTGTTATTTAAAAAAAACAAAAACGATCCTTTACAATCACTTTAATTGACTGTCGCAGTAAGAACACTAATGTGGAAATCAAACGATTGGTCTACTGACTTGGTTTTTGTTCGACTTTCTGTCCAGCTTTAGTGCTGCATCTTGGCTATTAGTATAATTCTACTTTGCTTGATTGTTAGATGTGGGTTAGTAAAGTAAAAATACTTCTGAGTACAGTGTAAACAGCCCCTGGTTAAAAAAAAGAGTGATCTGAGTTTTGGCATTATATTGGTAGGAATGAGGAAAAACCCAATCACAGGAGTGAGTAAAGGTCAGACTTTGAGGCAAGACGGAAGTATATATAAAAATAATTATTTATTACAAAAATAGAAAAATACAGAATGACAAGGATATAATATTGAAGAATAAATAAAATAGAATAGAACCATGTGGATTAATAATTCATGAGTAATAGACAAATCCTTTGAAGTCGCCTACGCGTTTCACCGTTGGGCTTCTTCAGGACGAGACAAGCAGGATTTTTTGGTAATATATAGATATTGTTTCATAATCTAGGACAGTGGTCTCCAAACTGCGGCCGGGGGCCAGATGCGGCCCTCTGTTTGCTTTTATATGGCCCTTGGGGCACTATTTTATTCATTTGTGTCCCCAGTCAAGGGACACAATTCCTCCCAATGACATCAATAATGAGGCAAAATTCCTCCCAATGACACCAGCGATAGGGCACAATTCCTCCCAATGACACCAATAACGAGGCACAATTCCTCCCAATGACACCAACAATGAGGCACAATTCCTCCCAATGACACCAATAACGAGGCACAATTCCTCCCAATGACACCAATATTGAGGCACAATTCCTCCCAATGACACCAATAATGAGGCACAATTCCTCCCAATGACACCAAAAATGGAGCATTGTGTTTCTCCCCAATGACATTGGGACCTTTGTTTATTCTCAATAGCCACAGTCCGGCCCCCCAAAAGTCTGAGGGACAATAAACCGGCCCTTTGTTTAGAAAGTTTGGAGACCCCTGATCTAGGACATCGTGGTAAGTGCATCCATCCAGACTACTCCGGGCATTCCATAAAAAATGCCAAGATATCAGGGAGTCAATTAGGTGTCACTTCCAATGGTGTCAGAAAAATTGATCATCAATAGTCCAAATTAACCACTTGAGCCCCGAGCCTGTTTTTCAGATTTGGTGTTTACGAGACTAAAACAGTTTTTTTTGCTAGAAAATTACTTAAAACCCCCAAACATTATATATATATTTTTTTCTAACACCCTAGAGAATAAAATGGCAGTCATTGCAATACTTTTTGTCACACCGTATTTGCGCAGCGGTCTTACAAGCGCACTTTTTTTGGAAAAAAAACACTTCTTTGAATTAAAAAATAAGACAACAATAAATTTTGCCCAATTTTTTTATATATTGTGAAAGATAATGTTACGCCGAGTAAAATGATACCCAACATGTCACGCTTAAAAATTGCGCCCGCTCGTGGCATGGCGTCAAACTTTTACCCTTAAAAATCTCGATAGGCGAACTTTTAAAAAATTCTACATGTTGCATTTTTTGAGTGACAGAGGAGTTCTAGGGCTAGAATTATTGCTCTCGATACCTCACTTGTGTGGTTTGAACACAGTTTTCATATGCGGGCGCTACTCGCGTGTGCGTTCGCTTCTGTGCGCGAGCTCGTCGGGACGGGGCGTTTTAAAAACATTTTTTTGTTTTCTTATTTATTTTTATTTTGTTTATAATTTTTTACACTGAAATAAATAAAAAATTATCACTTTTATTCCTATTACAAGGAATGTAAACATCCCTTGTAATAGAAAAAAAGCATGACAGGTCCTCTTAAATATGAGATCTGGGGTCAAAAAGACCTCAGATCTCATATTTAGACTTAAATGCAAAAAAATAAAAAATAAAATAAACTGTCATTTTTTCAAATGACAGAAAAAAAATGTTTCTTTAAGACGCTGGGCGGGACTGACGTTTTGAGGTCACTTCCGCCCAGCAGAGCTATGGGAAAAGGTGGGGGCGATTTTTCCCTCACATGTATCCCAACACAGCTGCCGACAGGACCCGATCGCCTCCGCCGCTACCGACGGCTCCGGTAAGCGGCGGAGGGCGCGGGAGAGCGGCGGGAGGGGGGCCCTCTCCCACCACCGATAACGGCGATCTCGCGGCGAATACGCCACGGAGACCGCCGTTATCGTTTACAGGACCGTTAGCCCTAAAGATGGATACCTCGGTTGTGGCAGCAGCTGCTGCTGTTACTGAGATATCCATCCTTAAAAACATGACGTCTTTTGACGTGGGGCAGTAACCAAGTGGTTAATTGCATCTATGGTGATAATCCCATGATGTCAAGGATTGAATGATCAAATGGAAAACCAAAGCAGGGTTTCAGGGGTTTTGCCGAGATATCGGCAAACGAAAGAGAACCCCTATTCTGGGCAGTCCTATGGTGGAATTAAAGCTGGGGCAGGTTCTCACATAAAGTCAGATATGGGCACAGATGCAATGGAGATCCAAACACAGTTTGGGCACTCAACATATAATGACAGTAGAGCCCGCACAGCCGAACGCTTTATTATTAGAGAAAATACTCGGCACAGGCTGTTACCCTGGGGCATACGTGGATTTTCTCTAATAATAAAGCGTTCGGCTGTGCGGGCTCTACTGTCATTATATGTTGAGTGCCCAAACTGTGTTTGGATCTCCATTGCATCTGTGCCCATATCTGACTTTATGTGAGAACCTGCCGCAGCTTTAATTCCACCATAGGACTACCCAGAATAGGGGTTCTCTTTCGTTCTATCTCGGCAAAACCCCTGCAACCCTGCTTTGGTTTTCCATTTGATCATTCAATCCTTGACATCATGGGATTATCACCATAGATGCAATTAATTTGGACTATAAGGGCCCTTTCACACGTCCGTTCAGTTCGTCCGTTTTTCTTGGACGTCCGTTAATGGACCTCAATGCTTCCCTATGGGTTAGCGTCCGTTAGCGGATGAGCATCGTGTGACGTTGTACCCAAACAAAATTGATGTAATTTTTTCCCCACAAATAGAGCTTTCTTTTGGTGGTATTTGATTACCTCTGCGGGTTTTATTTTTTGCGCTATGAAAAATAAATAAAATATAAATATATAAATAAAATATAAATATATATATATATATATATAAAAACAAATATATTCATCTGTTTAGCCCGATATATATTCTTGTAAATATTTGGGGTAAAACAAAAAATTGCAGTAGGCATATATTGATTGGTTTGCGCAAAAGTTATGGCGTCTACAAAATAGGGGATAGATTTAGGGACTTTTATTTTTATTGTTTTTACTAGTGATGGTGGCGTTCTGCGATTTTTAGCAGGACTGAGACATTGCGATGAAAAAAACTGACCCCAGATTACACTTTTTAGGGACCAGTGACTTGATTACATTGATCAGTGCTCTAAAAATGCACTCACCAATGTATAAATGACACTGGCAGGGAAGGGGTTAACACTAGGGGGCAATCAAGGGGTTAAGTGTGTTCTCTGGGTGTGTTCTAACTGTATGGGGGATGGGCTGCCAGATATATGACAGAGATGGCTGTTCCCTATCACTGGGAAGAGAATATCTGTGATGCAGGCACTCTCCCATGCACGGACCTCCGTACAGCTACGGCGGTTCGCACAAGAGAGCTGACCTGCCGCAGTCTAATGGTGGCAGCTGGTCGGCAAGAGGTTGAGGTGATATTAAACCCTCAGTTTTTTTTAAGCACTTTATGCCCCGTACACACAACCGTGTTTCCCGACAGGAAATATGCAAGGAGAGCTTTTGGCCGGGAATCCCGACCGTGTGTATGCTCCTCGCAGTTTTTCCGATGTAAACAACTTCCCAAAAACCGCCGGACAAAACAAGAGAACCTGTTCTTTTTTTTCACGTCTGGATTCCTGTCGCATTTTTCCCAGTGGAAAGCGGGCATTTTTGGCAGTTTTCCTGTGGGGAAAAACTCTGACGGAACATACACATGACTGGGATTCTCATCTGAGTTTTCACAACGAGAAAACCAAACGTCTGTACGGGGGAAAAGTCGAGAGCAGGTTCTCGGTTTTCCCCTCGGGATTTCCGATAGATCTTTTCCCGTCGGGAATCCCGGTCATGTGTACGGAGCATAAGCAGCTGATTTAATAACATGTTGGGGTATGCAGCTTCTTTGTTTTTTAGCCCCCATTGTGTTTTTCACTGTGCAATGTGTGCAATGTTAGCACATTTCTGCGCATTGCGCATGGAGCAGCCCCACTCAATTGAATGGGCTTCCCTATGCAAAAGAAACACTAAGGAAGCTCTTGCGCCTTTTATTAAATGCTTTTTGCCATGATTTTCATTGTTGCGTGACAATCGTAGTAAAATCGCTTTGCGCTTGTGAGGCCAGTGAGAATTAATGGCACCAAATCTGTGTTGTGCGTTTTGCTGCAGTTTTAGCAAATTCTGGAATCCCAGGCAGAATTGCAAGATTCTAACTGTGATTCCAGGTACGCGTTGTGTGAATGGGGCCTAAATCCTTGCTTATGCTTCTTTTAAAGCTGGTGCCATTTCTGTTTTCAGGGGAGCTCATTTCACTTGCAGCATGCTATAGAGTCAGGCCGCGTACACACGACCGAGAAACTCGACGGGCAAAACTCATCGTTTTCCCAGTCGAGTTCCTTGTTCGGCAGTCAAAAAACTCGCAGAGCCAAATTTTCCCATTGCCCATCGAGGAAATAGAGAACATGCTCTTTTTTTGGCTCGACGAGTTCCTCAACTCGGCCTCACCCTTCCATGCAGGGACTGGAGTTGTGTCCCCCTATACTGTGTGCATCAGTAGAAACACACAGCTCTATGATGGGAAGGCACTTCTCTGCTCCTCCTTCCTCCTCCCTTCACTTCTCCAAACTAACAGACTAAGGTGTCCATTTATGAAACTGTGAACAGCGGCAATCCCGAGGATCGCCGCTGATCTGTTCATTAACGATTTATGAAACAGATGATCGGGGCAGAACATGTTTTACATTTTTAGTTTTCAGCGTTGTCACAATTTGAATGACAATTGCGCGGTCATGCAAAACAGTACCCAAATGAAAATGTTATGATTTTTTCCCCACACAAATAGAGGTTTCTTTTGGTGGCATTTTGGTTCGCCTCTGCGGTTCTTATTTTTTGCGCTATAAACAAAAGAAGAGTGATAGGTTTGATAAAAAAAACACAATATTTTTTACTTTTTGCTATGATAAATATCCCAATTTAAAAACAACAAGCAAAAAAAATAAAAAAAATTCCCCCTCGGTTTAGGTTTAGGTTTGTGCAAAAGTTATAGCGTCTACAAAATAGGGTATAGATTTATGATTTTTTTTTACTAGTAATGGCGGCAAGCTGCGATTTTTATCGTGACTGTGACATTGCGGCAGACATATTGGACACTTTTGACACTATTTTGGGATCATTCACAATTATACAGCGATCAGTGCTATAAAAATGCACTGGTTACTGTGTAAATGTCACTTGCAGGGAAGGAGTTAACACTAGGGGGCGATTAAGGGGTTAAACGTGTTACCTAGGGAATGATTCTAACTGTGGGGAGTGGGGACTCACAAGGGGAGGAGACCAACCTGTGTTCCTCTGTACTGTGGGAACACACCAGAGGTCTCCTCTCACCTGACAGGACGTGGATCTGTGTGTTCAAAATTGGCCCTTTATACTACAAAAAGAACAGATAATCACTATTATAATGGGTTCATTTATACCGTGAAACAGTGAATAATATATATATATATATATATATATATATATATATATATATATATATATATATATATATATATATATATATATATATATATAGCAAAACAGTGTATTTTCAAGGCCTACAATACACTCCTCAGCGCCCAACAGACAGTACCCTTTAAGGAAAAAATAGAGCACACTATATACCTCTAAGCCGAGATATATAAATATGTATATACAAAAGCAGCTGTTAGAAAATGTGTCAAAAAATAACAAAAAGCATTCAAAGTCCAAAATGAGTCATTAGGTAATAAATGCAAAACAGCGCTAAAGATGGATATAGGTGTCCAACTCCACCATATAGTAGGCAAAAGGATGGAAAATCTTGATGTTAGAAAACAACCAAAGTCTGTTGCCGCGTACACACGGTCGTTTTTTGCGATGAAAAAAAACGACGTTTTCTGTGAAGTAAAAAACGACGTTTTTGAAACGTCACTTTTCAAAGACAATTTTGCATACACACCATCGTTTTTTCTCAAAAAGCGAGGTTACGTTCACCACTCGCTTCATAACTAGCTTCTGGGCATGCGCGGGTTGAAAAACGTCGTTTTGAAAGACGTTTTTGCTACACACGGTGACTTTTTGTGAAACAAAAAACGACGTTTTGAAAAACGACACAAAAAATTCAAGCATGTTGGAATTTTTTTTTGGTCGTTTTTTTGAAGACAAAAAACGACGTTTTGCCCACACACGATCAATTTAACCTCCCTGGCGGTATTCCCGAGCGTGACTCGGGGTTAACATTCAGTGCCAGAAGCGGTAACCCCGAGTCACGCTCGGGGTGCATTTTTTTTTCCCCCAAAAATTCCTGGCGATCCGGCGGGGGTTTCCCGCTGGATCGCCGGTCAGACTAGCCTCCCTGGCGGTCTTCACGTGTGTGGCACGGGGTGAGATTTTTAAGCTAATATCGGTAACCCCGTGCCACACACGCGCTTACCTCGCTGGATGCAGAAAAAGTTTACTTACCTTTTCTCTGCGATCCAGCGATGAATCCCCGCAGTACACGGCGGGCGGATGTCCGCCTGATGCTGTGTGTTCCGCCGATTCCCTTCCCTGCGAGCGTCGCGACGTAGGGGGGGGAACGGCGCCAAATTTAAAAAAGTAAACAAACACTATACATACAGTACACTGTAATCTTATAGATTACAGTACTGTATGTAAAAAATACACACCCCCCATGTCCCTAGTGGTCTGCCCTGTACACTACATGTCATTTTGTATAATAAAAACTTTTCTTTCTCCCTGCAAACTGTAGATTGCCCATAGCAACCAAAAGTGTCCCTTTATGGCAAAAATTGTTTTAGAGCAGCTAAAAAACAGCGATAATAAATCAGAATCACTTGCAGAATTTAGCGATAGCGATTTATGGGGAAATTCGTCATAAAAAAAAAAAAAAAATGACAGCAAAAATTCTGCAACTGAGCAAATTTCAGTGATTTTGATTTGATTACATTATTGAATAATTTTTACTATAATTATATTATCATTTGTGATCATTTTTTATAATTATTTATTATATTATAATTTTTAATTAAAAAAAAAAAAAAAAATCATACCCGGGATGCCTATTAGACTCTTGTTTGAATAGATTTAAGTGAGTTATTCCTAAGAATTACAAGCCTACAGTATAAAACGCCAAATTCCCTTGCAAATAATGGTACCGCTTTTAGCACCTAAAATCTTAAAGAATCATACCGCCAGGGAGGTTAAATGACGTTTTAAAAAACGTCGTTTTTTTTCATCGCAAAAAACGACCGTGTGTACGCGGCATGTGCGTTATCCAAGAGTAGTGTCAGATAGGGAAAAGGGAAGCGTGCACCAGCCTGCCCACTCTCAATCCACCACGTGTTGGAATCAAAATCCCCGCAGGGGTTCAAACTCACCAGACAAACAGTATTATCAGGCACTTCATATATGAATAGTAAGTAGGTCACTGATCGGATTTCCATCTAATGGGGATCACTTGCAAGGAATCAGCCTCATATGGGTGGGATAATAAACAAAAAGGGGAATCAAACATAGTGTAACTTTTTAATAAATTGAGTTACACTATGTTTGCTTCCCCTTTTTGTTTATTATCCCACCCATATGAGGCTGATTCCTTGCAAGTGATCCCCATTAGATGGAAATAGTGCATGGGTATAGTGCACAGCAAAAATTATATATACACAGGTGCAATAAATCAATGGATAGTACTGCTCAACATGCATATAAACAGTCCATACACCAAAAAGGTATATAAACACAAAAATTCCTCTTGAGTGAAGATACAAATATCAACAGTGGGATCCTCAATGATAATACGGTAAGAATGGATACCCTTACCGGACAAGATGGACTCACACTACACCTTACGGTGGGGGAGTCTTTCAGGCCTGTGTGGACCGATTGTCCTCTCTGGTCACCTCCAGTTGTTGTCCTTGAGGTATGTTGTGTCCAGGGGTTCGCTAAGGTTTTCCACTGAGGTTTTCCGGTGAAAAAGGTGAGTTCCGTGATAGTACTTTAATAAACAACCTGCAAAAACGTTAAATCCCAATTTGTGCAGATGCTTTGCCAAGGCAAATCCAAACCCTTTGTCACAACCTGTGATCAGTACTGCCTTTCCTTCCACCTGATTCACACAGGGCATGAAGCGTGACCGCTCTGGACAAAGTTTTGTGTGAGTCCATCTTGTCCGGTAAGGGTATCCATTCTTACCGTATTATCATTGAGGATCCCACTGTTGATATTTGTATCTTCACTCAAGAGGAATTTTTGTGTTTATATACCTTTTTGGTGTATGGACTGTTTATATGCATGTTGAGCAGTACTATCCATTGATTTATTGCACCTGTGTATATATAATTTTTGCTGTGCACTATACCCATGTATGGGAGGTATAGCTCATTATGTTGTACGCATCACTCACTGTAGACACATGCTAATTCATAAAGTTCCCTTCCCTATAGTTTCTTTTTTTGGCTCAGTTTGAAAAGTTGTCTCACTCATTACTGGAATCATCACTGGATTTTGGTGATTCAATGATCTAGTATAGTGTTTTCTAAGAATACACGTTTTCACGTCACTATTATCACATAGGGTTCTCCCTTTAGTGAGGCCCTATTGTTTTGGGCGCTGCATTTGATTTTTACTGTGGTCTACGCTGTGTGTCTAAAACTCCTCAGAACCAATCAGATTAATTTTAAAAACAAAACACTGCCCTGTATTTGTTTGTTTTTGTTCTGTGTGTCTTCTGTACTTCACAGAAACATGAAACCATTTTAAAAACGAAAGTGAAACTAGAGGCACATTATATGATTGATTTTTATCTATTTTTAATCATTTTTAAAAGGAATCAGTTAACTTTTATGTCTCTATACCCTGTAAACAGTCATTTCAGCCAAACATTTTTTTTCCTTTAGTGACCCTTTAAGTTTAAATGTAATTGTAATGCCTCTATTACCTCCAGTCTATCAGCCTCCACTTTCAGATGCAGATCTTTTTCCTGCAGTCTAAACAACAAACATGTCATACTTATCTAGTCTGTGTAATGGTTTTTGCTCAGAGCAGCCCTGATTCTCCTCTTCTGTGGTCCCCTACTGACACTCCTGGCTCCTCCTGCCTTCAGAGTTTCCCAATAACAAGGTTTCAGTGAATTTCTGGTACTTCAATATCACTATGTCTCACGAGATTACAGTAACAGGTGGCATTCTCCACTGTTTGAAGAGTTTGTAGATCGCTTTACTTCTCAAAAGGAAAAGCGATCTATACCACTTCATAAACAATGCTTGTACTGTGTAACTTGGCCCCCCGTATTACCTAAAAAACCTGGTGGATCCTGCCTGGCTATGCCCTCCCCCTGTAAACTGACCACGGTTTATCATGGCTGCCGAGTCCTGACACCGTGGTCAGTTTACGTGCCTCCGTCATCCGCAACCCTGCTCTCCTGTATTCTCCTCCCCCCTCCCCTCCCTGCCTGTCAGCTATGTCCACTCCATGATCCTCCCCTCATGGTGCAATCAAATCTATACTATGATCATGCCATCCCCTCTGTTATATAAAGCTATGTGCCTCTGTGCACTCTACCATACAGGCCTGATTGGTGGAGTGCTGCAGAGATAGCTGTTCTTCAAAGTGACCATTGGGTCCTTGGTGACTTTTCTGACTAAGGCACTTCTCCCTGATTGCTCAATTTGGCCAGGTGGCCTGCTCTAGATAGAGTCCCGGTGGTTGCAAACTTTTTCCATTTAAGGATGATGGAGGCCACTGTGCTCATTGGATCCTTCAATTGATGCAGAATTTTTTCTGTACCCTTCCCCAGATCTGGGCCTCGATACAATCCTGTCTCAGGGTCTACAGACAATTCCTTGGACTTCATGGCTTGGTTTGTGCTCTGACATGCACTGTTAAACTGTTAGACCTTATATAGACAGGTGTGTGCCTTTCCAAGTCTTGTCCAATCAACTGAATTTACCATAGGTGGACTCAAATCAAGTTGTAGAAACATCTCAAGGAAGCACCTGAGCTCAGTTTTGAGTGTGATGACAAAGGCTGCCAATACTTATGTACGTGTTATTTTTTATGTACGTGTTATTTTTTATGTACGTGTTGTTGCGTCGCTTTAACTGACAATTGCATGTGTGACACTGTACCCAAACAAGCTTTCTTTTGGTGATATTTGATCACCTCTGTGGTTTTAATTTTTTCCGCTATAAACAAAAAAGAGCAACAATTAAAAATTATATATTTATTTTTTATTTTTTGCTATAATAAATATCCCCAAAAATGTTTAAAAAAAAAAAACGAATTTCTTTATCAGTTTAGACCAATATATATTCTTCTACAAATTTTTGATAAAAAAAGCGCAATAAGCGTAACTTGATTGGTTTGCACAAACGGATTTTTTTTAGTGGTACTGCCACATTGTGGCGGACAGATCGGACACAAATTTGGGACCATTGATATTTTTACAGCAATCGGAGCTATGAAAATGCACCGATTAGTGAGTAAATGTCACTGGTAGGGAAGGGAATAACACTAGGGGGCGATCAAGGGGTTAAATGTGTTCCCTAGTTAGTGTTTCTAACTACTTAGTAGGAAAAAAAATATGTCTCCTGTTCCCTGACAGAATAGGGATTTTTACACAAATCCCCATGCTGGCTCTCGTGCATGTGATTGCGGGTGACCGGCGGCGACTGCGCCCACCTGCCACACGTATCGGCAGCTCTTTAAGGGAACCACGTACCCATACATTGTTTTGCGCAGCCGTGCCATTCTGCTGATGTATATCAGTGTGAGCCAGTTGTAGGGCTGCAACTAACGATTATTTTCATAATCGATTAGTTGGCCGATTATTGTTTCGATTAATCGGTTAATAACCTTAAAAAAAAGTGTGGCCATACAACGTCTTCCTTCAAAAATATTATAAGTTTGTTTGATTTTCAACCATAGTGAAGGTGGAAGTTTAGAAACAGAAAACTTCTTGGTCAACGGAATTTTCAGACAGTGTACAGTATGTGGTTTTTGTTCAGAAATTACATTCATTTTAAAACTGAATGTTAAAAGCAAGTGAAGATTTCAAACAACATTCTTTCCTTCGGCGAGTGTACAAATATTTTTCGTATTAATATAATAACAATAGTGATTATTTGCTCTTTTTTTTAACCCATTATGTTACTGGCCGATTAATCGATTATGAAAATAGTAATCGATTAATTTCATAATCGATTAGCTGTCGAATAATCAATTAGTTGTTTCGGCCCTAGCCAGTTTGCAAGTGGTTAATCCATTTTGGAATGAGGCTGTAACATAACAAAATGTGGAAAAAGTGAAGCGCTGTGAATACTTTCCGAATTTATATCCAGTTACCATGTGAGGATAAACCGTCATAAAATAAACAAAAAACTTCCTTAACCTTCCCTGATTGAACCAAATCTTCCTTCATTTGTGTCTCACATACTTCCCATCCCAGCCACTGCAGCTTGCAGAAACAAGGGCTGAGCTGCCAGTCCAGGAAGCAGAAGGCAAGTCTATGTGTGGCCAGGTGCTGAAATCTTATTGTAGGGGGAGCAGCGGGCACAGTCTACATCACAGGTGTCAAACACAAGGCCCGCGGGCTGAATCTGCTTCTCCAGGCCATTTCATGCGGCCCTCGCACCCCTCCTGCAACTGCAGGAGAGCTCCAGCCCTCCTCTGGTCCTCCCCCAGACCCTTACTTTCTGCTTTCAAGAAATCTAGCTTCTTCCCAGCAGCAGCATAAGGAAAGGGGGTGCACTGTGATGTAAGGAGAGTGGGGGGCTCAACTTCTGATGGTGGGGTGGTTCTTGACATCTAATGTAAGGAGAGGGGATGCGCTGGACATCTAATCTTACAGAGACAACCGGCCCTTTTGAGGGCAATCATAATGCTGATGCGGCCCACAATGAAATTGAGATTGACACCCCTGGTCTACATAATTGTGGAAACTCTACTTTGAATTGTGTCTTCTGGAGTCACCTCCTCCGGGTTTTTGCAGCCGGTGCCCAACGATGGGCCATGACTTCGTCCACTTCCAGCCACTGGGGGGGGAAAATGATGCCTCCTGAGATATCTGACATAGATAGGGCCGATGACATTATTGTGGTGAGAATGAATTCAGAGGCTAATGTGGAAGGTTGGCTATACTTCTCCTTTAAATTGCACTGCATGTAACTTTCCATTTTATGATATACTATTGGATGTTACTGGATCTCTGTTTTTCCAACTGCTTTCTAACATTTCTTGTGCGGAGTAGCATAAGTGACTTATGGTTTAGGTGTCAAGACGCACATGTGTATTTGGGCAATATACACTTCTGGTTAGCCTGTCCATGCACAAATGAAGCTCAAAATGCTGCTGCTGTAAACCATTACTTATAATTATTTATTAACCCAGTGTGTGTTTTTCTAATTAACCATTGCAGGCAGGCATTGTAATTTTCACTTGCTCTAGTAGTTAGAAGGGTAGGTTGTTGATGGGCAAATAGCGGGCATACGGGACACCCATGAACATCAGAGGAGCACTAGTAGAAGAGTGGATTGGAACATATGCTTTCTGGTAATCGATATAGAAACATTGGGTCTAAGGTCCCCAAACCTAAGACCAAACAAAAAAGGGGGGGCACAGTTGGACTATTGCGGTACATGTAGAATTGCATAACAAGATTACTAAATAAGGGTAAAATTATTTTTATTAAATACAAAGAAGAAAAAACAATACAGAGCTTAAAATGGTGACGACCATACATAACGCCAGTATAATAATCCCGGTGGGGAACAAAAAAATGCGTTGGGGGTCATGACAGTGACCAAGATTGTCATGACCCCCAACGCATTCTTTTGTTCCCCACCGGGATTATTATACTGGCGTTATGTATGGTCGTCACCATTTTAAGCTCTGTATTGTGTTTTTTCTTCTGTGTATTTAATACAAATTATTTTACCCTTATTTAGTAATCTTGTTATGCAATTCTACATGTACCGCAATAGTCCAACTGTGCCCCCCCTTTTTTGTTTGGTCTTAGGTTTGGGGACCTTAGACCCAATGTTTCTATATCGAATTTCCAGGATGATGGTACTTTTTATTTCTATATCTATCTATAACTATCCTAGAGGCTCTACTTTAAATTGCTTTCTGGTAATCCTTTACACAGTGAGATTGTGAGCCGAGATGTAAGGACTGGGTGAGGGACCCCAGAAGTGGAGGATCTGGGCTGCTCTGTGCACTTTTAAGACTCTGTGCAGGGAAGGTCAGCATCTGAACCCAGAGAAAGTGGAGGTGATGGAAGGCAATACAATCACTGTAGTTGGTTATTTATATTTACCACTGCATATGGATATTTAAGAATAATTTGCCTTTTTTTACATATTAACTAAATTGTACACCACACTTTTTTTTAAGATTATCCGATTAGTCGATTAATCAAAACAATAATCGGCCAACTAATCGATTATGAAAATATTCGTTAGTTGCAGCCCTACACAACACAAACACAACCTGATTGTTGTGTACACGGGGAATGTGGTAAATTTCAGAAAAACAGTCAATGAACGACCATTAACTACAGAGGTCAGAATGGTAAAAGATTTAAGAGTTCTTCTGTGGAATGGCAGGGCAAGAGATTGAGCATGACAGGAATTCTCAATTCTACGCAGACCTTCTGGAGATGAGACAACTTTGATCTTACCCACAGATCAAACCAACACAATACTAACAAAGGTTTTCCAGACACCTGCTTTGCCTTTCTTCAGGAGAAATGGGAGGAAGTGTCAAGCCTCAAACACACAACCGGTGTCTGTATGGTTTCTTGTCGAGGAAACTGCCGGGAACCCAGACGAGAAAAATAGAGAACCTGCTCTCTATTTTCTCGTCGGGATTCTCGGCAGGAAACCGTACGTCAGTATGCTTACCTGTCCCCAGGTAAACCCGCCCGTGCTCAATGAGACTTTGACGCATGCGCGGTAGCATACAAGGGTAGTGTAGGGTGTAGTAAGATGGCGGCAACGTTTTTTTCCTGACGGGATTCTCAGCCATGTGTACAGGGCTTAAGTCCAATTTCCATGTGTTTAGGCTAATCAACTTCGGGTGAGGTACTCAAGATAGAAGTTGTTGGATTTTTTGTCAGGCCAAAAGAAGAGATTTAGATTTCTAATACAGTGGTCAAAGAGAATTTTTCTGTTTAGGGTGGTGAAGATCCTTGGCCTCAGGATCGATTTGTAAGATTACTAATCTAAACTTCCAGTAGGTTGCAAGGTGAAGTGGGGTTGTCAGTTGTTTCAGAAGACTTAATGATAAGCTCACCTTAGGGAACATGTTACATGTTCTACCCATTTTTAGGGTGGGACATGTTACATGTTCCTGCTACTGGAGCCTCTCCCCGATCCCTCTTTTAATTGTGACAGCGGGCTGGGATCTTCTCCCCACACCCGCTGTCACGTGACTTGTGGATCTCAGGTGCAATGCTTTAACCTGCAAATAGATGTGCACTTATTTATTTTTTTAAGAAAGGAGAACTTATCCTTTAACTGCTTGCTGACCCGCTGCAGTACATTTACTGCAGCAGGTCAGCTCATACAGGCACAATCGCATACACCAAGGCTTTATCCAAGTCCGCTTGCGCTCATGTGCACCAATCTGAAAGACTGTGCTATCGTTCGCTGCAGCACAAGCCGATTAGCGGGAACTCTCTGATCAGCTGAGTGAATGATAGTAGAGAGCCCTGTGTTGGTAAACAGCACCGGGCTCTCTACAGACTGCAGCAATGTGCTGTTTTTTTTCCCGTAGAGCAGGGAGTAAAAACTGCCACATTAATTAGTAAAAGCAGCACACAATACACACACTAAACATTGTTAGGCACACATTTAATCCCTTCATCGTCCTAGATGTTAACCCCTTTCCAGCCAGTGTCATTAGTAGAGTGACAGTGTATATTATTGGCACTGATAACAGTATAAGTGTCACTGTTGATGTGAGTGGCAGTTAGTCTGTTCCCCCCCATGTCAATTAGTGTCAGATTGTCCACCGCACTCCCACTATAAGTTGACGATCACCGCCATTACTAGTATAATAAAAAAATCGAAATAAATCCAGTATCTGTACCATAGTTTGTAGACGCTATAACCACACCAATCAATAAACACTTATTGGGATTTTTTTTACCAAAGATGTAGCGGAATAATTTTTTATTATTGGACATGTTTTATAGCAGAAAATATTCCTTTTTTGTCAAAATGAGGGGGTCTTTTTTGTTCATATCACAAAAATTAAAAACTCAGCGGTGATCAAATACCACGAAAACAAAGCTCTAATTGCGTAAAAAAAAAAAAATGATGGGCAGATTTATTTGGCATATGTTGCTATTTCCTCATCTGGCATCTAGGGTCAGTTTCCAGTAGAAGATAGTAGCATATACCAAATGAATCTATGTCCATTTTCAGTTATAATTTATGATCACATTTTATGGACTTGTATTCAATTCTGTTGTTTAACTGTATAGTAATGATAGTATTGATTTGGTCACTCTGTGTATCACGTAAAGTGCTGTTCACATATATATGCGATGCGAGAGCCATCGAGATTCCAGTGCAGGTTCCCGCATCACATGTCACCTGCCGGCGGGTCACACTGACATCTGCGAACCGCTGCGGGTGTCAATGAAAAGTTAATGACACCCGCAGATTGGATCGCAGTGCAAACTACCAAATGGTGCATGAATCGTATCGCATGGGTTTGAACATCTATGCGATCCGATTCCAGTTCGGACCAAAATAAAGGGTCCTGCACCATTTTAGTGCAAATGCGATGCAAACTCAGCCATACTGTATGGCTGAATCCGCATCGCACAGACATTGCATGTGATCTGCACAGCAGTGTGATGCGAATCACATGCGATGTCTAACATCGCACAAGTGTGAACCCAGCCTGAAGTCCTATTTTTTCCTCCTCCGGTGTTTTGGGGTGGTGTTTTTTTTGTATATCCCAAAAAAGTGGTCAAGGTATAGTAACGTAAAACTGAACGGAAACTGAGGGGTAATGTGTGCACTTGGCATAAATGCCAAGTGGCATATGGCACATGGTGTTGCATTATTATGACACTTGCAGGAAACATTAAAATTATTGGCTGCACTGTAAGGGTTAATTGCTTAGTCTAAGGCACATGTGTCAAACTGCCGGCCCTCCAGCTGTTGCAGAAATACAATTTCCATGAGGCATTGCAAGGCTGACAGTTACAAGCATGACTCCCACAGGCAGTGGCATGATAAGACTTGTAGTTCCACAAACAGCTGGAGGGCCGCAAGTTTGACACCCCTGGCCTAGGGGACACAGAAAATAAGATTTACTTACCCAATACTGTGATCCTCCACTCCTCAGTGATGCTAGACTGTTTCCTATAGCGTCTTCTATACCAATGCTTCAGCAGTGTAAGGTCCTGATATAAGGGCCCTTTCACACGTCCGTTCAGTTCGTCCGTTTTTCTTGGACGTCCGTTAATGGACCTCAATGCTTCCCTATGGGTTAGCGTCCGTTAGCGGATGAGCATCGTGTGACGTTGTACCCAAACAAAATTGATGTAATTTTTTCCCCACAAATAGAGCTTTCTTTTGGTGGTATTTGATTACCTCTGCGGGTTTTATTTTTTGCGCTATGAAAAATAAATAAAATATAAATATATAAATAAAATATAAATATATATATATATATATATAAAAACAAATATATTCATCTGTTTAGCCCGATATATATTCTTGTAAATATTTGGGGTAAAACAAAAAATTGCAGTAGGCATATATTGATTGGTTTGCGCAAAAGTTATGGCGTCTACAAAATAGGGGATAGATTTAGGGACTTTTATTTTTATTGTTTTTACTAGTGATGGTGGCGTTCTGCGATTTTTAGCAGGACTGAGACATTGCGATGAAAAAAACTGACCCCAGATTACACTTTTTAGGGACCAGTGACTTGATTACATTGATCAGTGCTCTAAAAATGCACTCACCAATGTATAAATGACACTGGCAGGGAAGGGGTTAACACTAGGGGGCAATCAAGGGGTTAAGTGTGTTCTCTGGGTGTGTTCTAACTGTATGGGGGATGGGCTGCCAGATATATGACAGAGATGGCTGTTCCCTATCACTGGGAAGAGAATATCTGTGATGCAGGCACTCTCCCATGCACGGACCTCCGTACAGCTACGGCGGTTCGCACAAGAGAGCTGACCTGCCGCAGTCTAATGGTGGCAGCTGGTCGGCAAGAGGTTGAGGTGATATTAAACCCTCAGTTTTTTTTAAGCACTTTATGCCCCGTACACACAACCGTGTTTCCCGACAGGAAATATGCAAGGAGAGCTTTTGGCCGGGAATCCCGACCGTGTGTATGCTCCTCGCAGTTTTTCCGATGTAAACAACTTCCCAAAAACCGCCGGACAAAACAAGAGAACCTGTTCTTTTTTTTCACGTCTGGATTCCTGTCGCATTTTTCCCAGTGGAAAGCGGGCATTTTTGGCAGTTTTCCTGTGGGGAAAAACTCTGACGGAACATACACATGACTGGGATTCTCATCTGAGTTTTCACAACGAGAAAACCAAACGTCTGTACGGGGGAAAAGTCGAGAGCAGGTTCTCGGTTTTCCCCTCGGGATTTCCGATAGATCTTTTCCCGTCGGGAATCCCGGTCATGTGTACGGAGCATAAGCAGCTGATTTAATAACATGTTGGGGTATGCAGCTTCTTTGTTTTTTAGCCCCCATTGTGTTTTTCACTGTGCAATGTGTGCAATGTTAGCACATTTCTGCGCATTGCGCATGGAGCAGCCCCACTCAATTGAATGGGCTTCCCTATGCAAAAGAAACACTAAGGAAGCTCTTGCGCCTTTTATTAAATGCTTTTTGCCATGATTTTCATTGTTGCGTGACAATCGTAGTAAAATCGCTTTGCGCTTGTGAGGCCAGTGAGAATTAATGGCACCAAATCTGTGTTGTGCGTTTTGCTGCAGTTTTAGCAAATTCTGGAATCCCAGGCAGAATTGCAAGATTCTAACTGTGATTCCAGGTACGCGTTGTGTGAATGGGGCCTAAATCCTTGCTTATGCTTCTTTTAAAGCTGGTGCCATTTCTGTTTTCAGGGGAGCTCATTTCACTTGCAGCATGCTATAGAGTCAGGCCGCGTACACACGACCGAGAAACTCGACGGGCAAAACTCATCGTTTTCCCAGTCGAGTTCCTTGTTCGGCAGTCAAAAAACTCGCCGAGCCAAATTTTCCCATTGCCCATCGAGGAAATAGAGAACGTGCTCTCTTTTTGGCTCGACGAGTTCCTCAATGGGTTTCTCGGTGTACAAAAGTGTACACACGACCGGTTTCCTCGGCAGAATACGTCTCCCATCAAGTTTCTTGCTGAATTTTGCCGAGTAAACCGGTCGTGTGTACGCGGCCTCACCCTTCCATGCAGGGACTGGAGTTGTGTCCCCCTATACTGTGTGCATCAGTAGAAACACACAGCTCTATGATGGGAAGGCACTTCTCTGCTCCTCCTTCCTCCTCCCTTCACTTCTCCAAACTAACAGACTAAGGTGTCCATTTATGAAACTGTGAACAGCGGCAATCCCGAGGATCGCCGCTGATCTGTTCATTAACGATTTATGAAACAGATGATCGGGGCAGAACATGTTTTACATTTTTAGTTTTCAGCGTTGTCACAATTTGAATGACAATTGCGCGGTCATGCAAAACAGTACCCAAATGAAAATGTTATGATTTTTTCCCCACACAAATAGAGGTTTCTTTTGGTGGCATTTTGGTTCGCCTCTGCGGTTCTTATTTTTTGCGCTATAAACAAAAGAAGAGTGATAGGTTTGATAAAAAAAACACAATATTTTTTACTTTTTGCTATGATAAATATCCCAATTTAAAAACAACAAGCAAAAAAAATAAAAAAATTTCCCCCTCGGTTTAGGTTTAGGTTTGTGCAAAAGTTATAGCGTCTACAAAATAGGGTATAGATTTATGATTTTTTTTTTACTAGTAATGGCGGCAAGCTGCGATTTTTATCGTGACTGTGACATTGCGGCAGACATATTGGACACTTTTGACACTATTTTGGGATCATTCACAATTATACAGCGATCAGTGCTATAAAAATGCACTGGTTACTGTGTAAATGTCACTTGCAGGGAAGGAGTTAACACTAGGGGGCGATTAAGGGGTTAAACGTGTTACCTAGGGAATGATTCTAACTGTGGGGAGTGGGGACTCACAAGGGGAGGAGACCGACCTGTGTTCCTCTGTACTGTGGGAACACACCAGAGGTCTCCTCTCACCTGACAGGACGTGGATCTGTGTGTTTAAAATTGGCTCTTTATACTACAAAAAGAACAGATAATCACTATTATAATGGGTTCATTTATACCGTGAAACAGTGAATAATATATATATATATATATATATATATATATATAGCAAAACAGTGTATTTTCAAGGCCTACAATACACTCCTCAGCGCCCAACAGACAGTACCCTTTAAGGAAAAAATAGAGCACACTATATACCTCTAAGCCGAGATATATAAATATGTATATACAAAAGCAGCTGTTAGAAAATGTGTCAAAAAATAACAAAAAGCATTCAAAGTCCAAAATGAGTTATTAGGTAATAAATGCAAAACAGCGCTAAAGATGGATATAGGTGTCCAACTCCACCATATAGTAGGCAAAAGGATGGAAAATCTTGATGTTAGAAAACAACCAAAGTCTGTGCGTTATCCAAGAGTAGTGTCAGATAGGGAAAAAGGAAGCGTGCACCAGCCTGCCCACTCTCAATCCACCACGTGTTGGAATCAAAATCCCTGCAGGGGTTCAAACTCACCAGACAAACAGTATTATCAGGCACTTCATATATGAATAGTAAGTAGGTCACTGATCGGATTTCCATCTAATGGGGATCACTTGCAAGGAATCAGCCTCATATGGGTGGGATAATAAACAAAAAGGGGAAGCAAACATAGTGTAACTTTTTAATAAATTGAGTTACACTATGTTTGCTTCCCCTTTTTGTTTATTATCCCACCCATATGAGGCTGATTCCTTGCAAGTGATCCCCATTAGATGGAAATAGTGCATGGGTATAGTGCACAGCAAAAATTATATATACACAGGTGCAATAAATCAATGGATAGTACTGCTCAACATGCATATAAACAGTCCATACACCAAAAAGGTATATAAACACAAAAATTCCTCTTGAGTGAAGATACAAATATCAACAGTGGGATCCTCAATGATAATACGGTAAGAATGGATACCCTTACCGGACAAGATGGACTCACACTACACCTTACGGTGGGGGAGTCTTTCAGGCCTGTGTGGACCGATTGTCCTCTCTGGTCACCTCCAGTTGTTGTCCTTGAGGTATGTTGTGTCCAGGGGTTCGCTAAGGTTTTCCACTGAGGTTTTCCGGTGAAAAAGGTGAGTTCCGTGATAGTACTTTAATAAACAACCTGCAAAAACGTTAAATCCCAATTTGTGCAGATGCTTTGCCAAGGCAAATCCAAACCCTTTGTCACAACCTGTGATCAGTACTGCCTTTCCTTCCACCTGATTCACACAGGGCATGAAGCGTGACCGCTCTGGACAAAGTTTTGTGTGAGTCCATCTTGTCCGGTAAGGGTATCCATTCTTACCGTATTATCATTGAGGATCCCACTGTTGATATTTGTATCTTCACTCAAGAGGAATTTTTGTGTTTATATACCTTTTTGGTGTATGGACTGTTTATATGCATGTTGAGCAGTACTATCCATTGATTTATTGCACCTGTGTGTATATATATATATATATATATATATATATATATATATATATATATTTTTGCTGTGCACTATACCCATGTATGGGAGGTATAGCTCATTATGTTGTACGCATCACTCACTGTAGACACATGCTAATTCATAAAGTTCCCTTCCCTATAGTTTCTTTTTTTGGCTCAGTTTGAAAAGTTGTCTCACTCATTACTGGAATCATCACTGGATTTTGGTGATTCAATGATCTAGTATAGTGTTTTCTAAGAATACACGTTTCACGTCACTATTATCACATAGGGTTCTCCCTTTAGTGAGGCCCTATTTTGGGCGCTGCATTTGATTTTTACTGTGGTCTACGCTGTGTGTCTAAAACTCCTCAGAACCAATCAGATTAATTTTAAAAACAAAACACTGCCCTGTATTTGTTTGTTTTTGTTCTGTGTGTCTTCTGTACTTCACAGAAACATGAAACCATTTTAAAAACGAAAGTGAAACTAGAGTCACATTATATGATTGATTTTTATCTATTTTTAATCATTTTTAAAAGGAATCAGTTAACTTTTATGTCTCTATACCCTGTAAACAGTCATTTCAGCCAAACATTTTTTTTCCTTTAGTGACCCTTTAAGTTTAAATGTAATTGTAATGCCTCTATTACCTCCAGTCTATCAGCCTCCACTTTCAGATGCAGATCTTTTTCCTGCAGTCTAAACAACAAACAGGTCATACTTATCTAGTCTGTGTAATGGTTTTTGCTCAGAGCAGCCCTGATTCTCCTCTTCTGTGGTCCCCTACTGACACTCCTGGCTCCTCCTGCCTTCAGAGTTTCCCAATAACAAGGTTTCAGTGAATTTCTGGTACTTCAATATCACTATGTCTCACGAGATTACAGTAACAGGTGGCATTCTCCACTGTTTGAAGAGTTTGTAGATCGCTTTACTTCTCAAAAGGAAAAGCGATCTATACCACTTCATAAACAATGCTTGTACTGTGTAACTTGGCCCCCCGTATTACCTAAAAAACCTGGTGGATCCTGCCTGGCTATGCCCTCCCCCTGTAAACTGACCACGGTTTATCATGGCTGCCGAGTCCTGACACCGTGGTCAGTTTACGTGCCTCCGTCATCCGCAACCCTGCTCTCCTGTATTCTCCTCCCCCCTCCCCTCCCTGCCTGTCAGCTATGTCCACTCCATGATCCTCCCCTCATGGTGCAATCAAATCTATACTATGATCATGCCATCCCCTCTGTTATATAAAGCTATGTGCCTCTGTGCACTCTACCATACAGGCCTGATTGGTGGAGTGCTGCAGAGATAGCTGTTCTTCAAAGTGACCATTGGGTCCTTGGTGACTTTTCTGACTAAGGCACTTCTCCCTGATTGCTCAATTTGGCCAGGTGGCCTGCTCTAGATAGAGTCCCGGTGGTTGCAAACTTTTTCCATTTACGGATGATGGAGGCCACTGTGCTCATTGGATCCTTCAATTGATGCAGAATTTTTTCTGTACCCTTCCCCAGATCTGGGCCTCGATACAATCCTGTCTCAGGGTCTACAGACAATTCCTTGGACTTCATGGCTTGGTTTGTGCTCTGACATGCACTGTTAAACTGTTAGACCTTATATAGACAGGTGTGTGCCTTTCCAAGTCATGTCCAATCAACTGAATTTACCATAGGTGGACTCAAATCAAGTTGTAGAAACATCTCAAGGAAGCACCTGAGCTCAGTTTTGAGTGTGATGACAAAGGCTGCCAATACTTATGTACGTGTTATTTTTTATGTACGTGTTATTTTTTATGTACGTGTTGTTGCGTCGCTTTAACTGACAATTGCATGTGTGACACTGTACCCAAACAAGCTTTCTTTTGGTGATATTTGATCACCTCTGTGGTTTTAATTTTTTCCGCTATAAACAAAAAAGAGCAACAATTAAAAATTATATATTTATTTTTTATTTTTTGCTATAATAAATATCCCCAAAAATGTTTTAAAAAAAAAAACGAATTTCTTTATCAGTTTAGACCAATATATATTCTTCTACATATTTTTGATAAAAAAAGCGCAATAAGCGTAACTTGATTGGTTTGCACAAACGGATTTTTTTTAGTGGTACTGCCACATTGTGGCGGACAGATCGGACACAAATTTGGGACCATTGATATTTTTACAGCAATCGGAGCTATAAAAATGCACCAATTAGTGAGTAAATGTCACTGGTAGGGAAGGGAATAACACTAGGGGGCGATCAAGGGGTTAAATGTGTTCCCTAGTTAGTGTTTCTAACTACTTAGTAGGAAAAAAAATATGTCTCCTGTTCCCTGACAGAATAGGGATTTTTACACAAATCCCCATGCTGGCTCTCGTGCATGTGATTGCGGGTGACCGGCGGCGACTGCGCCCACCTGCCACACGTATCGGCAGCTCTTTAAGGGAACCACGTACCCATACATTGTTTTGCGCAGCCGTGCCATTCTGCTGATGTATATCAGTGTGAGCCAGTTGTAGGGCTGCAACTAACGATTATTTTCATAATCGATTAGTTGGCCGATTATTGTTTCGATTAATCGGTTAATAACCTTAAAAAAAAGTGTGGCCATACAACGTCTTCCTTCAAAAATATTATAAGTTTGTTTGATTTTCAACCATAGTGAAGGTGGAAGTTTAGAAACAGAAAACTTCTTGGTCAACGGAATTTTCAGACAGTGTACAGTATGTGGTTTTTGTTCAGAAATTACATTCATTTTAAAACTGAATGTTAAAAGCAAGTGAAGATTTCAAACAACATTCTTTCCTTCGGCGAGTGTACAAATATTTTTCGTATTAATATAATAACAATAGTGATTATTTGCTCTTTTTTTTTAACCCATTATGTTACTGGCCGATTAATCGATTATGAAAATAGTAATCGATTAATTTCATAATCGATTAGCTGTCGAATAATCAATTAGTTGTTTCGGCCCTAGCCAGTTTGCAAGTGGTTAATCCATTTTGGAATGAGGCTGTAACATAACAAAATGTGGAAAAAGTGAAGCGCTGTGAATACTTTCCGAATTTATATCCAGTTACCATGTGAGGATAAACCGTCATAAAATAAACAAAAAACTTCCTTAACCTTCCCTGATTGAACCAAATCTTCCTTCATTTGTGTCTCACATACTTCCCATCCCAGCCACTGCAGCTTGCAGAAACAAGGGCTGAGCTGCCAGTCCAGGAAGCAGAAGGCAAGTCTATGTGTGGCCAGGTGCTGAAATCTTATTGTAGGGGGAGCAGCGGGCACAGTCTACATCACAGGTGTCAAACACAAGGCCCGCGGGCTGAATCTGCTTCTCCAGGCCATTTCATGCGGCCCTCGCACCCCTCCTGCAACTGCAGGAGAGCTCCAGCCCTCCTCTGGTCCTCCCCCAGACCCTTACTTTCTGCTTTCAAGAAATCTAGCTTCTTCCCAGCAGCAGCATAAGGAAAGGGGGTGCACTGTGATGTAAGGAGAGTGGGGGGCTCAACTTCTGATGGTGGGGTGGTTCTTGACATCTAATGTAAGGAGAGGGGATGCGCTGGATATCTAATCTTACAGAGACAACCGGCCCTTTTGAGGGCAATCATAATGCTGATGCGGCCCACAATGAAATTGAGATTGACACCCCTGGTCTACATAATTGTGGAAACTCTACTTTGAATTGTGTCTTCTGGAGTCACTGCCTCCTCCGGGTTTTTGCAGCCGGTGCCCAACGATGGGCCATGACTTCGTCCACTTCCAGCCACCGGGGGGGAAAATGATGCCTCCTGAGATATCTGACATAGATAGGGCCGATGACATTATTGTGGTGAGAATGAATTCAGAGGCTAATGTGGAAGGTTGGCTATACTTCTCCTTTAAATTGCACTGCATGTAACTTTCCATTTTATGATATACTATTGGATGTTACTGGATCTCTGTTTTTCCAACTGCTTTCTAACATTTCTTGTGCGGAGTAGCAGAAGTGACTTATGGTTTAGATGTCAAGACGCACATGTGTATTTGGGCAATATACACTTCTAGTTAGCCTGTCCATGCACAAATGAAGCTCAAAATGCTGCTGCTGTAAACCATTACTTATAATTATTTATTAACCCAGTGTGTGTTTTTCTAATTAACCATTGCAGGCAGGCATTGTAATTTTCACTTGCTCTAGTAGTTAGAAGGGTAGGTTGTTGATGGGCAAATAGCGGGCATACGGGACACCCATGAACATCAGAGGAGCACTAGTAGAAGAGTGGATTGGAACATATGCTTTCTGGTAATCGATATAGAAACATTGGGTCTAAGGTCCCCAAACCTAAGACCAAACAAAAAAGGGGGGGCACAGTTGGACTATTGCGGTACATGTAGAATTGGATAACAAGATTACTAAATAAGGGTAAAATTATTTTTATTAAATACAAAGAAGAAAAAACACAATACAGAGCTTAAAATGGTGACGACCATACATAACGCCAGTATAATAATCCCGGTGGGGAACAAAATAATGCGTTGGGGGTCATGACAGTGACCAAGATTGTCATGACCCCCAACGCATTATTTTGTTCCCCACCGGGATTATTATACTGGCGTTATGTATGGTCGTCACCATTTTAAGCTCTGTATTGTGTTTTTTCTTCTTTGTATTTAATACAAATTATTTTACCCTTATTTAGTAATCTTGTTATCCAATTCTACATGTACCGCAATAGTCCAACTGTGCCCCCCCTTTTTTGTTTGGTCTTAGGTTTGGGGACCTTAGACCCAATGTTTCTATATCGAATTTCCAGGATGATGGTACTTTTTATTTCTATATCTATCTATAACTATCCTAGAGGCTCTACTTTAAATCGCTTTCTGGTAATCCTTTACACAGTGAGATTGTGAGCCGAGATGTAAGGACTGGGTGAGGGACCCCAGAAGTGGAGGATCTGGGCTGCTCTGTGCACTTTTAAGACTCTGTGCAGGGAAGGTCAGCATCTGAACCCAGAGAAAGTGGAGGTGATGGAAGGCAATACAATCACTGTAGTTGGTTATTTATATTTACCACTGCATATGGATATTTAAGAATAATTTGCCTTTTTTTACATATTAACTAAATTGTACACCACACTTTTTTTTAAGATTATCCGATTAGTCGATTAATCAAAACAATAATCGGCCAACTAATCGATTATGAAAATATTCGTTAGTTGCAGCCCTACACAACACAAACACAACCTGATTGTTGTGTACACGGGGAATGTGGTAAATTTCAGAAAAACAGTCAATGAACGACCATTAACTACAGAGGTCAGAATGGTAAAAGATTTAAGAGTTCTTCTGTGGAATGGCAGGGCAAGAGATTGAGCATGACAGGAATTCTCAATTCTACGCAGACCTTCTGGAGATGAGACAACTTTGATCTTACCCACAGATCAAACCAACACAATACTAACAAAGGTTTTCCAGACACCTGCTTTGCCTTTCTTCAGGAGAAATGGGAGGAAGTGTCAAGCCTCAAACACACAACCGGTGTCTGTATGGTTTCTTGTCGAGGAAACTGCCGGGAACCCAGACGAGAAAAATAGAGAACCTGCTCTCTATTTTCTCGTCGGGATTCTCGGCAGGAAACCGTACGTCAGTATGCTTACCTGTCCCCAGGTAAACCCGCCCGTGCTCAATGAGACTTTGACGCATGCGCGGTAGCATACAAGGGTAGTGTAGGGTGTAGTAAGATGGCGGCAACGTTTTTTTCCTGACGGGATTCTCAGCCATGTGTACAGGGCTTAAGTCCAATTTCCATGTGTTTAGGCTAATCAACTTCGGGTGAGGTACTCAAGATAGAAGTTGTTGGATTTTTTGTCAGGCCAAAAGAAGAGATTTAGATTTCTAATACAGTGGTCAAAGAGAATTTTTCTGTTTAGGGTGGTGAAGATCCTTGGCCTCAGGATCGATTTGTAAGATTACTAATCTAAACTTCCAGTAGGTTGCAAGGTGAAGTGGGGTTGTCAGTTGTTTCAGAAGACTTAATGATAAGCTCACCTTAGGGAACATGTTACATGTTCTACCCATTTTTAGGGTGGGACATGTTACATGTTCCTGCTACTGGAGCCTCTCCCCGATCCCTCTTTTAATTGTGACAGCGGGCTGGGATCTTCTCCCCACACCCGCTGTCACGTGACTTGTGGATCTCAGGTGCAATGCTTTAACCTGCAAATAGATGTGCACTTATTTATTTTTTTAAGAAAGGAGAACTTATCCTTTAACTGCTTGCTGACCCGCTGCAGTACATTTACTGCAGCAGGTCAGCTCATACAGGCACAATCGCATACACCAAGGCTTTATCCAAGTCCGCTTGCGCTCATGTGCACCAATCTGAAAGACTGTGCTATCGTTCGCTGCAGCACAAGCCGATTAGCGGGAACTCTCTGATCAGCTGAGTGAATGATAGTAGAGAGCCCTGTGTTGGTAAACAGCACCGGGCTCTCTACAGACTGCAGCAATGTGCTGTTTTTTTTCCCGTAGAGCAGGGAGTAAAAACTGCCACATTAATTAGTAAAAGCAGCACACAATACACACACTAAACATTGTTAGGCACACATTTAATCCCTTCATCGTCCTAGATGTTAACCCCTTTCCAGCCAGTGTCATTAGTAGAGTGACAGTGTATATTATTGGCACTGATAACAGTATAAGTGTCACTGTTGATGTGAGTGGCAGTTAGTCTGTTCCCCCCCATGTCAATTAGTGTCAGATTGTCCACCGCACTCCCACTATAAGTTGACGATCACCGCCATTACTAGTATAATAAAAAAATCGAAATAAATCCAGTATCTGTACCATAGTTTGTAGACGCTATAACCACACCAATCAATAAACACTTATTGGGATTTTTTTTACCAAAGATGTAGCGGAATAATTTTTTATTATTGGACATGTTTTATAGCAGAAAATATTCCTTTTTTGTCAAAATGAGGGGGTCTTTTTTGTTCATATCACAAAAATTAAAAACTCAGCGGTGATCAAATACCACGAAAACAAAGCTCTAATTGCGTAAAAAAAAAAAAATGATGGGCAGATTTATTTGGCATATGTTGCTATTTCCTCATCTGGCATCTAGGGTCAGTTTCCAGTAGAAGATAGTAGCATATACCAAATGAATCTATGTCCATTTTCAGTTATAATTTATGATCACATTTTATGGACTTGTATTCAATTCTGTTGTTTAACTGTATAGTAATGATAGTATTGATTTGGTCACTCTGTGTATCACGTAAAGTGCTGTTCACATATATATGCGATGCGAGAGCCATCGAGATTCCAGTGCAGGTTCCCGCATCACATGTCACCTGCCGGCGGGTCACACTGACATCTGCGAACCGCTGCGGGTGTCAATGAAAAGTTAATGACACCCGCAGATTGGATCGCAGTGCAAACTACCAAATGGTGCATGAATCGTATCGCATGGGTTTGAACATCTATGCGATCCGATTCCAGTTCGGACCAAAATAAAGGGTCCTGCACCATTTTAGTGCAAATGCGATGCAAACTCAGCCATACTGTATGGCTGAATCCGCATCGCACAGACATTGCATGTGATCTGCACAGCAGTGTGATGCGAATCACATGCGATGTCTAACATCGCACAAGTGTGAACCCAGCCTGAAGTCCTATTTTTTCCTCCTCCGGTGTTTTGGGGTGGTGTTTTTTTTGTATATCCCAAAAAAGTGGTCAAGGTATAGTAACGTAAAACTGAACGGAAACTGAGGGGTAATGTGTGCACTTGGCATAAATGCCAAGTGGCATATGGCACATGGTGTTGCATTATTATGACACTTGCAGGAAACATTAAAATTATTGGCTGCACTGTAAGGGTTAATTGCTTAGTCTAAGGCACATGTGTCAAACTGCCGGCCCTCCAGCTGTTGCAGAAATACAATTTCCATGAGGCATTGCAAGGCTGACAGTTACAAGCATGACTCCCACAGGCAGTGGCATGATAAGACTTGTAGTTCCACAAACAGCTGGAGGGCCGCAAGTTTGACACCCCTGGCCTAGGGGACACAGAAAATAAGATTTACTTACCCAATACTGTGATCCTCCACTCCTCAGTGATGCTAGACTGTTTCCTATAGCGTCTTCTATACCAATGCTTCAGCAGTGTAAGGTCCTGATATCATCAAGGCCAGTGCAGGGCCCATTGACATGCATGGACATGATAATGCCAAGGGACAGTCCACTGGCAGAGCATGGGGTAGCACCATCAGCCTGAGGAGCAGAGGATCAGATAAATAAAAGAGATTCTCTTCTCCCTAAATAAACAAAGAATAATTGTATGGTTTCCTGGAGTCCTGCTGCCTCCAGATTCTGTGAATATACACTGCACTCAGTGCCGATCCTGACCTCCCCGGGGCCCTAAGCAAAATGACATGTCACATTAAAGTTGAGAAGCGGGGGTGGGGGGCGCTGCCGACATTAAAGATTAAAGTTGAGAAGCGGGGGGAGGGGGTGTTCTGCTGGAAATGGCATGTTACATTAAAGTGAGAAGCCGGGGTGCTGCCTTCTTAGTTCTTCTCCCATGCAGCCAGCGAGTTGAGAAGCGGGGTGAGGGGCCTGAAAATGACGGAGTCATTTGGGGGGCCCTCCGCAGCTTTGTGGGGCCCTAGGCGGCTTGCATAGAGAGCCTTATAGGGCAGATCGGCCCTGACTGCACTGTCCACGTGCAGTAGGAATTTCACTTAAAAAAAATGCTAGCGAACGCATAAAGGCGTTTTTTTGCAGAGGAAAGTGTTTTCTATAGAAAAAAAAACAAAAAAACGACCTCCTATCGTTTTTTTTTTTCTACTTTAAATGTTGAGCCAAATGACTGGAATTGAGGTGAGAGCTAAAGCCGGGAAAGCAGTATCTCTATGATGACCTAATGGAGTGAGAAGGAGCAAATAAAGGCTTATTCCGTTCTTCAAACTGGAATTCATTATTATGAAGGGTGTGCACAGCTTTGGCACAAGAAATCATTTTCTGCTGAAGTTACATACTTGGGAGGGAAGCACAAAGAAAGACATTACGGCAGTACCTAGTTCATATTAACAGGCAGATTTTAGAGCAGTGAGGGTCGAATATGGACAGGAAATAGGTAAGCAGGTTACAGATAAATTGGGGACAGGACAGTTTAGGAATTACCAGCTATGTCTACCTGCATAATACCCTGTTTTGCTGTTGAAAGGCACGCAGATCCTTGATGGGTGTTTGGTGGTTTTTATTTTTTTGCGCTATAAACAAAAATAGAGCGACAATTTTGAAAAAAATATATTTTTTACTTTTTTCTATAATAAATATCCTCAAAAAATATATAAAAAAATATTTGTTTTCCTCAGTTTAGGCTGATATGTATTCTTCTACATATTTTTGCCAAAAATAAATAAAGCTTAAAAAGCGTTTATTGATTGGTTTGTGCAAAAGTTATAGCGTCTACAAAATATGGGATAGTTTTATAGCATTTTTTTATATATATTTTTTTTTACTAGTAATGGCAGCGATCAGTGATTTTTATCGTGACTGTGACATTATGGCGGACACATCGGACACTTTTGACGCTATTTTGAAACCATTCACATTTATACAGCGATCAGTGCTATAAAAATGCACTGGTTACTGTATAAATGTGACTGGCAGGGAAGGGGTTAACCACTAGGGTGCTAGGAAGGGGTTAAGTGTGTCCTAGAGAGTGAGTCTAACTGTGTGCTAAATGTTTAGCAAAACTTTATCTTCATTTTGACACTGAAAACGAATGCATAGCAGCTAATACAGTGTATTTCTTATCGATGAAAAGTATAACTGTCTCTCTGTTAGGCTGACCAATTTGAAGTGTTCAGTATTGTTACAGGTCCAACTCTGCTTTCTGAATTGCACATTTGCATTCTACAAAAACATGCAGTTTTCCGTGCCAATGTTCCTAACCATGGAATATGGCATGTAGCATGAAACCAACTCAAGGGGCTCCATTGTTTGATGGTTGTTTCCTCTAGCTATTTAATCACAATGAAATAGTTCAGTTAAGGATTTCCATGCCATTTTGTGCTTGGTAAATATAAACGTAGTCCTTCCAAGCCCTGATAGAAACTCATGATAGCTTTAAGGAAATTGTTTTGGTGGAATCTAATCTAACATGAAAATGGCATAAGCGTTTTACAGAGCAGAAGTATAAGTAGTGGCATTTTGTAAACAAAACTTTGTATATGTTGTTTTGATTTCACGTTTAATAGCTTTATTTTTTTTATAAAGCAAAAATGGTATCTAAATTATTATTATTATTATACAGGATTTATATAGCGCCAACAGTTTACGCAGCGCTTTACATTAGGGAAGACAGTACATTCACAATACAAATCAATACAGGAGGGATCAGAGGGCCCTGCTCGTAAGAGCTTACAATCTAGAAGGGAGGGTCAAGTGGAACAAGGGGTAGTTAGCTGTGGGGGATGGTCAGATGGACTCAATTACATTTATACTAAATAAGTAATTAGAAATAAATAGTAAAAAAACATCCCAACATCCCAACGTCAAGGGACAATTTAATAAAGCATTTGGATTTTTTTTGGGCGATGTTGGCCCATTAGAAAAACCTGCATCTAATTTAATAAAGCCTTGTTAAAGTTTTATTTAAAGTAGAAATATAGGCACAATTGCAAAACTTTTTTTTTTGATGAATAAAGAAAGAGAGGATTATAACCCTTGTTATAGATAAATAAATAAATAGAGAGGAATAATCTCTCATATTGGGGGCAAAGCCTCATACGCACGATCAGATTTTCAGATGGGAGTTGTGTGTTGATTGCCCGTTGGCGGACAATCTGACCGTTTGTTCGCGCCATTTGTTGTCAGATTTTCCGCGGACAAATGTTGGATGTCATGCTTTAAAATTTTCCGTGGACAACGAAATGTTGTCGTACACAAGTCCGTCAGACAAAAGTCCAAAGTAAAAACACGCATGCTTAGAAGCAATGCTCACCAAACACAAGATTAGCAGAAGGTGCCCAAAGGGTGACGCTAAAAAGCTGAAAAACCACGTAGTACATAACTACGTTCGTGTTTGTTGGCCGGCAATTGTGTGCCGTTTGTATGCAAGACAAGTTTCTGGCCAATGCCCTTCAGACAAAAGTCCAACGCTTTGTCTACGGAAAAAGCCGATCTTGTGTATGAGGTCCTAGACTGAGAGGTGTTCTAATCCCTCTTCACTAGATCCAAAACTAAAAAAAATGTTTTGCCCTTACTTATAATTTAAGAGTTATGATATGTGTAACAGATTCCGGAAGTTCATATTTGGGCAGCTTTCACATTATGTTGCTGTGGCTGTGAAATATTCAAAAAGAATTACCACCATTTGGTAGGTAATGCCCATACATGGGTCAAATTCCAAAAATCAGAAAATGTGCGCGTTTTGTGATCCCATGTGCCACCATTGATTTAGAAAGTCCACCAGCCAACCCTTCCGTTTCACCTCGTGTTGCTACAGAAAATAATTTTTGTTTCCAGGAATCTTCTTTTCTTTCCAGATCACAGCTCATGCACATTTATTTTCTGATTATATTTCTCACACGATTCTCCCATCACTAATTAGAAACCTTGGCCCAGATTCACAGAGCAATTACGCCTGTCTAACTGGTGTTAGACAGGAGTAATTTCAAATTTTGCGCGCCGTATCACTAGTTTGAATCCTCAAACCATGATACTGTGGCTTCGGGCTTCGATCCGAGAGGCTTACGTCCTCGTAAGCCTTCGGATCTACACTGCGATATTTTTGCGGCCGCTGGGAGGAGTTTGCGTTGTTTTCATGCGTCGGGATATGCAAATGAGTTTTTACGGCGATCCACGAAGGTACGAGTGTCCCTCGCAATCGCCTACGTCATTTTTTGGCTACGTAATGTTAGAGGAGCTTTTTGCTGGTCTAACAGTGCGTAACCCATGTAAAGTATGGCCGTCGTTCCCGCGTCGATTTGAAAATATTTTAATTTTTTTAACGTAACTCGTTCAGGAATAGGAATGTACGTAAACGACGCTACTACGACGTGACGACGTGTTTTCGCGCAATGCACGGCGGGAAATTTGCGAACGGAGCATGCGCAGTTAGATCGCCGCGGGAACGCGCCTATTTTAAATGCTTCACGCCCCCTACTCGCGCAGATGGATTGCGACGGGAGAAATACACTACGCCGCCGTCGTTTACTGGACAAAATCTACCTGGATTCCACGTAGAGCCAGGTAAAAAATGGCGGCGTAGTGTATTTCTGATACGCTACGAGAATCTAATTCTCTATGAATCTGGGCCCTTGTTTTTGTTTTTCAAATAATTTCCAACATGCCCGATCACTCAAATTAGATGGGCGCAGGAAAATCGGCCGTTGCTGCAGCCCCCACGAATGGTGCGAAATTCGAATGGAAATTTAGAGTTACGATTTTCGAAAGAAAATTCTTTGGGAATTTGACCAGTTTTAGTTGCAATACAGAGACAGGCCAGAGTGCTGGGATGGGGTTGCTGTGTGTTTGCTTTATTATTGTGTTTTTTATTTTCTTCATTGCTTGCTAGGATGCATGCCGGCAGTGTCTTAGCAACCAAGTAATGGCCCATAAGCACAATAGGACTTTTTGACAAACAAACTTCAAAATGACCAGGTTTTAAAAAAATCAGACTGTGTGTACGCTCCATCGGACAAACTTTTTCGGTTTTCATCGGACAAAAGTTTGCTCTGCAAACAGACAAACATTCTGCAACAAAAGTCCTATGGTGCAAAGTCCTGCTGTGTGTAAAGAAATCCATCGGACTTAAAGGATTTTTTTTTTTTTTGCTTTGAAGTTGCTGTAATCCTGCTCTGTTCTCTACACTTCCTGCTTGTCTGTTTCCTTATAACCACAGTGCTGGGAGCTTTCTCACGGTGTTCTAAGCTGTCATTACTGTGTGTCTAAGGCCTCGTACACACGAGGGGATATGTCCGCTGAAAACGGTCCGATGGACCGTTTCAGCAGACATCTCCGATCGTGTGTATGGGCTAGCAGACAGATTTGTCCACCCGACAGATTTCAAAGCATGCTTTGAAATCTATCCGGTGGGAATCTGTCCGCCCGACATGTCTGCTGGTTAGTACACTTACCAGCAGACATGTCGTCCCGCACCGCCGCCGCGCCGCCGCCGAATGGATTCGGCGCATGCGCGGAAGTGTTTTACTTCTTGGTGCGGTGACGTGGCGGTGACGTGGCGGCGTCAACGTCACCGCCGCGTCACCGACACGTCACCGCGCCGTCCGCCGGCGGGGAATTTGATCCAATGGTGTGTACACGCCATCGGATCAAACTCCAGATCGGACATATCCGATGGAAATGGTCCGCGGACCGTTTTCATCGGATATGTCCGATCGTGTGTACGAGGCCATAAACTTCCCAGAACCAATCAGATTCATTTTAAAAACAAAACACTGCCCTGGATTTGTTTGTTTTTGTTCTGTGTGTCTATTTCTACTTCACAGAAACATGAAGCCAGTTCAAAAGTGAAACTAACCTGCAGGCACATTATATGATTGATTTTTATCTATTTTTAATCATTTTGAAAAGGAATCAGTTAACTTTTATGTCTCTATACCCTGTAAACAGTCATTTCAGCAAAAAAAAACGTTTTCCTTTAGTGACCCTTTAAGTCCAAAGTACAAACACCCATGCTCAGAACCAATGCAAAGCATCAGACAACAATACAGAAGTTGACCAAAGGGTGGTGGTAAAGAGCTAAAAAAATGCGTGATTTCAGGAAAGTTTGCTGAAAAAGTCCTGCCGTGTGTATGCATACCAAGTTCACTGCCAACGCCCTTCGAACAAAAATCCATGGGAAAGTTTGTTTGAAGTTCGATTGTGTGTATGAGGCCGCGTACACACGATCAGACCGGTCAAATGAAACTGGCCTGAAGACCAGTTTCATCGGACCAAATTGATCGTGTGTACGGCCCATCTGACCGTTGTCCATCGGACCAAAGTTTTAAAACTTGCTTTAAAATCTGTCCGATGGACACCTGTCCGTCGGACCAAAACAATGGTTAGCACAAAAAAGCATCGGATAAAAAACCCACGCATGCTCAGAATCAAGTCGACGCATGCTTGGAAGCATTAAACTTCGTTTTTTCAGCACGTCGTTGTGTTCTACGTCACCGCGTTCTGGCCCGATGGGATTTTTGACTGATGGTGTGTACGCACATCAGACCACTTCAGCGGTGGTCCGATAAAAACGGTCCGTCGGACCAGTCTCGTCGGTTTGGTCTGATCGTGTACGTGGCTTGAGGCTTAAAGGGTCACTAAAGGATTTTTTTTTTAGCTAAATAGCTTCCTTTACCCCAATGCAGTCCTGGTTTCATGTCCTCATTGTTCGTTTTTGCTATGATGTTGCTGTAATCCTTCTCTGTTCTGCACACTTCCTGGTTGTCTGTTTCCTTATGAAAAAAGTCCTGGGAGCTTCTCTCTGTGGTCTCTAATCAAAGAGGTGTGTTTACTGTGTGTCTAAAACCCCTCAGAACCAATCAGTTTCATTTTAAAAACAAACACTGCCCTGTATTGGCTCTGTGTCTCTGTACTTCACAGAAGCATGAAACTAGATGAAAAACAAAACTGAAACTGCAGGCACATTATATGATTGATTTTTATCTATTTTTAATCATTTTTAAAAGGAATCAGTTAACTATTATGTCTTTATACCCTGTAAACAGTAATTTCAGCAAAAAAAATATGTTTTCCTTTACAACTTCTTTAAGCATGGCTGGAGGACAGTAAATGGAATCCTATGAGAGTGAGGAGAGACTAACTCCCCATCGGGTCTTCTTCCTTTGTGACTGAAAGAGGACAACAGTGTGAAAATCCCATAGCCATTATATGGCTCTATAGCAACTACGGAATTCACCCACTGTCATCCGCTATCAGACACAAGACAGGCAAAATTGATGGTTAACTAGCCCCTTAGGCCGCGTACACACGATCAAATCTGTCTGCTGGAACCCGTCTGCCAGACCGTCCCAGCAGACAGATTCGATCGTGTGTACGGGCGAGCCGACAGATTTGGCCAGCCGACAGATTTGAAAGCATGCTTACCAATCTGTCGCCCGGGAACCCGTCCGCCCGACATGTCTGCTGGTTAGTACGCTAACCAGCAGACATGTCTTCTCGCACACGCGCCGAATGGTTTCAACACATGCGCGGAAGTGTTTTACTTCCTGGTGCGGTGACGTGGCGGCGTCAACGTCACCGCCACGTCAGCGCGCCGTCTGCCGGCGGGGATTTTGGTTTGATCGTGTGTACACGATCAAACCAATACGTCCCCAGCAGACAGATTTGTTCAAATCGGTCTGTCCGACCGATTTGAACAAATCTGTCTGCTCGTGTGTATGGGGCCTTAGAGTTCCCCATCAGGTTCACCCTCCTTGTGATTGACAGCAAATGGCAGTGGGTGGATTCCATAACTACTGTCGGACTGTCTAATGGATTTATAATCTGCTGACTCTGTGCTGTTAGTCACAAGGGAGGTGGACCTGGTGGGGAACTTGTCTCTCAAGCATCTTCATCAGGCTTTACCAACTTCACAACAAACTCCTATGTGTGATGCAATGACTGAGCAGGGAGCAAACTTTTCTTTCTTTTTGTAAAGAATGCAGTACCTTACTTTTTTCCGATAATGAAAAATTAAAAACTTTTCCTATGGGCTGCTGAAATGATCCAAACTGACAGTTAAATAGAGCTTCACACAGCTTCACACAGGGGCGACAGCCGCCTGACAAGTTGCGTCCTGCTCTGCTCAATAGAACTGTTCTAATAGGAGCGACGCAAGTCGCTCGGACTTAGAAAAAGGTTCTTGTACGACTTTGCGGGCGACTCGAGGCGACTTGCATTGACTTCTATACAGAAGTCATTTTGCAAGTCGCCTCTGAAGTCGTCTTCAGGTCACCTTGCCAGTCGCCCCCAAAGTCGTTCCGCCCCAGTGTGAATGGGCTCTTAAGGGAGGAAATGGTTATCAGTAGTTTTATTTAGAAGAGGAGTCGTCATCTCTAGTGAACCAGCAGCAATAGTTTCCATTGTATAGATAAGAACTGTTTTTAAAGCTGCTATTTACATATTAAGTATGCTTGGCGATTTTTTCACATACTAGTTGAGATGATATATCTTTTTTTTCTAAAGGATGTAAATACACTTCCTTTTGGCAGTGGTGATATAGGTTAACCCTTGTGTAACACCCGATTTTACTCCAGTGGAAGCCTATGACATTAAAGGCCCAATCATATCTTTGTGTTGCAGTGTTATTTACATTACATTGATTTGTGCGTTGTGTTGTCATTAATTTTATAGTGGATTGCAGTGCGCTGTGTTCAAATTTTAAGACATGTTTTATTTTTCTCCTCAGTCTTCACAAAGAAATCGGGGGGGCTTTAGTAACCAAAACTGCAATGTTTATCCCCATGACACGGCACAGGAAGCACCCTCATGGCTAACAAAGGACGGAATTAGTAATAGACTTGAAAAAATTCAAAATGAATAAGTCACCAGGACCAGATGGCTTGCACCTGAGGGTCCTTAACCACTTATGGACCGATATACGTTGGCAGAGCATAAGCACGTACAAGTTAGTCACCTTTAAGAGCCCAGCTGTGGGTCGCGGGTGCTCCGACGGTGGCACGCTTGCGACAAGGTCCTGAGCTCCGTGACCGCGTCTGCGGGACCCGCGGACCCGACAGCCGGCGGTGTCCTGTGAACGGGTCACAGAGCTGAAGAACGGGGAGAGGTAAGTGTTAACAAACCTTTCCCGTTCTTCCTAGTGAGAGTATCACTGATCGTCTGTTCCCTGTCATAGGGAACAACGATCAGTGACATCACACGCCAAGCCATGCCCCCACAAAGTAATCAGTGCATTTTTATAGCACTGATCGCTGTAAAAATGACAGTGGTCCCAAAATAGTGTCAAAAGTGTCTGATGTGTCCGCCATAATGTCGCAGTCATAATAAAAATCGCTGATCGCCGCCATTACTAGTAAAAAAAATTATATTAATAAAAATGCCATAAAACTATCCCCTATTTTGTAGATCCTATAACTTTTGCGCAAACCAATCAATAAACGCCTATTGCAATTTTTTTTACCAAAAATATGTAGAAGAATACGTATCGGCCTAAACTGAGGATTTTTATTATAGCAAAAAGTAAAAAATATTGCATTTTTTTCAAAATTGTCGCTCTATTTTTGTTTATAGCACAAAAAATAAAAACCGCAGAGGTGATCAAATGGCACCAAAAGAAAGCTCTATTTGTGGGGAAAAAAGGACGCCAATTTTGTTTGGGCGCCACGTTGCAAGACCGCAAAATTGTCAGTTAAAGCGACGCAGTGCCAAATCGCAAAAAGGGGCCTGATCCTTTAGCAACAAAATGGTCCGGGGCTTAAGCAGTTAAAGGGGTGTTCCACCCAAATGTAATGTTTATTAAAAGTCAGCAGCTACAAAAAGTGTAGCTGCTGGCTTTTAATAAACAGACACTTACCTTCTCCACGTTACAGCGACGCGCTGACCGGGGCTCCGCTCCTCTCCCCCCCTCCCCGGCCGGCATCCTCATTGCGATTGTGGGCACCCAGCCGTGACAGCCTTCGGCTTCACAGACGGGCACCCACTGCGCATGCGCGAGCCGCACTGCGCATGCACGCGTGGCGCAGCCCGCCGCTGATTGGACAGGCGATCGTCTAGGACCTGTCAGTGTCCTAGACGATTGCCAAAGGGAGGGGCTGCAGTAAGGCGATTAGGCCTAATCGCCTTACCAGCCCCTCGGCGGAAGCAGGAAGTGAGACAGGAAGTCCCACTCCTACTGAAGCCCCCACTCCCCCCCCCCCAAAAAAAAAATTACATGCCAAATGTGGCATGTAAGGGGGAGGGGAGGGGATTAAGCGAAAGTTCATTTTTAGGGTGGAACTCCGCTTTAAAGAACTCAGTCAAGTAATTGCCAGAACATGGTTCCTCATTTTTACAGTCTACTGCAGGGGTGGCCAACCAGTGGCCCGGGGGCCACATGTGGCCCGCGGAGCACTCTGATGTGGCCCACGATCTCCTGCTCTGGAATGGCAGGTTGGCAAGCCCAAATCGCAGGTTGCCGACCCGCCATACCGCAGCACCAGTGTTGTGAATGAAGCTGGTGGTAGAGGAAGAAAACGACTGCGGAGAAGAGCCCCATAAGCTGATGCTTCCTCTATAGCACCGGCTTTTGCCACAGGCGGAGTCTATGGCAAAGTTCAGCTAATCTGCAGGATAGACACAGATGCACTACGTTGCACCCGTAGTGTGGATAAACCGCAGCACATCAGTGTGACAGCAGCCTTAGGCCCTTTTCACACGATTAGCCCACCCAAACGGGACCCTCAATTCACCTCTATAGTGTGACAGATGTCCGTTTATGCCTGCCTACCTCCAATCCGAAAAACAGAAGGCAATACGTCCCCTTCCATCTGGGCCAATAGAGTACCTGTGACCTGTAATCCGCCCGCTCCATTCATTGTGGCCCGCGACTGGTTACCAAGTTGCTTAAGTGGCCCTCGCTCTTAAAAAGGTTGGGCACCCCTGGTCTACTGACTGGAATGATACCAGCTGATCAAAAGAAAAGCCAATGTAGAACCAATATTTAAAAAAAGAGCCAAGATACATTCCTGGGAATTACAGACCAGTTAGCCTAACATCATATCCTCTTCTCTCGCTCTAACTGTAATCAGCCTACATTTCCCATGAATCCTTTGGATGGGAGTGAATGTTGGAGGTACACTAAGCTTGTACATGTAAATATGAACTCACCCACTTCAACATAAACCACACCAAGCCATACATTACACACAGTATGATAGGTTACAGCCTTAAAAAAAAAAGCATTTTAATATTAATGCAAACCAGTGCAACGTGTCAGTGTCCACCAGAGCCAAATGTCAGGAACCACGACCAGAGCCAAAAGTCAGGGACCACCAGTGCCAAATGTCAGGGGCCACCAGTGCCAAATGTCAGGGGCCACCAGTGCCAAATGTCAGGGGCCACCAGACAGCCAAATGTCAGGGGCCACCAGACAGCCAAATGTCAGGAACCACGACCAGAGCCAAAAGTCAGGGACCACTAGTGCCAAATGTCAGGGACCACCAGAGAGCCAAATGTCAGGGACCACCACTGCCAAATGTCAGGGACCAGCAGAGCCAAATGTCAGGGACCACCAGTGGCGAATGTCAGGGACCAGCAGAGCCAAATGTCAGGGACCATCAGTGGCGAATGTCGGGGACCAGCAGAGCCAAATGTCAGGGACCATCAGTGGCGAATGTCGGGGACCAGCAGAGCCAAATGTCAGGGACCATCAGTGCTGAAAGTCAGGGACCACCAGAGGCGAATGTCAGGGACCATCAGAGCCAAATGTCAGGGACCACCAGTGCAGACTATCAGTGCCCATCAGTGCGGTGTCATAAGTGCAGATTATCAGTGATGTAACTGTTCCCTTATGTTAGCCTTAATTTATTCCTATGCTAAATTGTACATAAGTGAGATAGTTTAGTTTGCACCGATAATGCTAGCCAAACATGCTGGCTAAACAGTGTGAATGGAGAAAACGCCCCTGCCAGATATTGTATTCAGACAGCCTTAGCGCCTATGGCTGTCTCAATACCCAACCAGTGACTTTGATAGGGGATTTGAATTTGATAGGGGATCACGTGCGGGAGATGTAGGTTTGCAACCAGTTGTTCCTAGGATCTAGAAGTCATACAGTCATGGCCGAAATTGTTGGCACCCCAGAATTTTTTCCAGAAAATCAAGTATTTCTCACAGAAAAGTATTGCATACACGTTTGTTCTTTGGAACTTGTTTGGGGCTGCTTATCCACCATCCGGACTATCCTGCGTTGCAACCTTTCATCAATTTTTCTCTTCTGTCCACACCCAGAGAGATAAGCTACAGTGCCATGGGTTGCAAAATTCTTGATAATGTTGCGCACTGTGGACAAAGACAAATCTAGATCTCTGGAGATGGACTTGTAACCTTAAGATTGTTGATATTTTTCACCAATTTTGGTTCTCAAGTCCTCAGACAGTTCTCTTCTCCTATTTCTGTTGTCCATGCTTAGTGTGGCACACACAGACACTGTCATGGTCTTACCTCCTTGCAGGCTTCTTATCACTGACATGTGCTGGCAGCCATCTTGCTTCATGGGGTTCTTATAACTTACCACACCCTGCGGCTCCTTCTTCCCACTGGAAGGAGCTGGATGCTCAGCATATATATATGACAGCAGCTGCAGCATTTCCTTTCTTGGGCCTCTCGTCTACACCCTCCTGTGATTGTGCTGCTTGTTCTTGGTTACCGACCCGGCTCCTGATCCCCGACTTCGTTTCACCACCTCTCTCTGGCTACGGACTGCGGCTTGGCTGACTGCCATTCCTGGCTATCGATCCTGGCTCCGGTGGAAGACTCTGCTGACTGTTTGATCATTCGTTTGGACTTTAACCTTGCTGTTTGGTTTTTAATAAAGCCCTCCTATTCATTTATCTGTTGTTGTACGTCTGATTCATGCTTCCGTGACAGACACACAATGCAAAGACTTAGGCCCCTTTCACACTGGGGGGGAGCCCCATACCGGATACCGTCGGAATTGCCGCGGGAATCGGCTGCTAGCGGTGCGGTATTAACCCCCGCTAGCGGCCGATAAAGGGTTAATACCGCCCGCAATGCGCCTCTGCAGAGGTGCATTGCGGGCAGTTTTTCCGTGGTTTCCCATTGTTTTAAAAGGGAAGGAGCGGTATACACGCCACTCCTCTCACTGCTCCAAAGATGCTGCTGACAGGAGATTTTTTTCTCTCCCACCAGCGCATCGCCTCAGTGTGAAAGCCCTCGGGAGGAGATTGCTGGGCAGGAGTTTTTTTGGCAGTATAGCAGCGCTATTTTTAGCGATGTACCGACTGAAAAACTCCTTGGTGTGAAAGGGGTCTAAGTGAACGTCTCTCCTTTTTATCTGCTTTCAGGTGTGATTTTTATATTGCCCACCCGTTATTTGCCCCAGGTGAGTTTAAAGGAGCACCACATGCTTGAAACAATCTTATTTATCCACAATTTTTAAAGGGTGCCAAGAATTTTGAGCAGCCCATTTTTGGAGTTTTGTGTGACATTTTGTCCAAATTGCTTTTTTCCCTCCCTTTTTTTTGTTTTGTTCCAATACACACAAAGGAAATAAACATGTGTTACTGCAATACTTTTCTGTGAGAAATACTTTCTTTTCTGGAAACATTTCTGGGGTGCCGACAATTTCGGCCCTGACTGTATAACACATGCTACAAGTGGCTGTGTCTGTTTTAGGAGAAGAAAGAAGTCTGGATACGATGGAATACCAGGGAAGGTTCTCCTAAATGACGTATGAAAGAACCCTGGAGAACCAGGTAGGGCAAGTGAGGCAAAGCCCAGAAGTCACAGAGAGCTGCTGCCTTCCAAAAGAAAGGGTATCAATGGGGCTCCCCGAATCTGTGTCCAAACTAGACAACCACCTCACTATCTGTGAGGGGGGGCACTGAGATTATTACACAAATAATGTATGATTTAACACTTGCACTTCATCTAAATGTGCCCTCAAACAAAATGACAAAAACACTGTTATACAAATGTGCACAGTTATAACCAGACACAGAATCTTATCACATTTGCAGAATAAGGGAAAACACACAAATTGGAAATGACAGAAAGGAAATTGCACAGAAACCACAATGTTATATATAATTACAAAGCTTGGGAAATAGAACATGTCTTTAGAGTTCAACCAAAAACTTCTTGAATCTTGAAACCCCCCCGACCCCCGACCCTTAGGTGATCCAGGGGAAGTAAAACATCTTTTGTAAACGGTGGTATCCCATTATTATTTGTTCTTTTGGAAAGCAACCAATCCTTTTTTGAAATTATATGCTGAAGCTGCTGGAAGTGATTCCTATGTAAGACCACTTACACTTCAAAACTCAAATTTGGAATTGTTTTCCACATAGACTGGGTATGGGGAGGTTCAGTAAGTTGTGTGACTTCCAAGTATCCCCTTTGAGTTTGGATGGTCACATCGGATTGAATTGGTTGTAATTGCAGAGTAATGCAAATACAGGATCTGTTTCCCAGAATATGGTAATGATAGTGGTAAATACTTAGCTAAAGAGGAACTCCACCCAGAAAGAAAAAATAGATAATACTGTAACTGCTGAATTTTAATAATACAGTAACACCGTAAAACCTTGGATTGCGAGCATATATCATTCCAGAAACATGCTTGTAATCCAAAGCACTTGTATATAAAAGCATTTTTTTTACAAGGTATAAAAGAGAAGAGAGGCACCTCTAAGGCCTCGTACACACGACCGGTTTTCTCGATTCTCGATTTTGCTGGCAGAGCTTTCTTGCCGAGAAAACCATTCGTGTGTACGAGGCTTTCACGTTTCTCGTCGGGAAATCTGGCCAGAATCTCGACGAGAAAAATAGAGAACCTGCGCTCTATTTTCTCGTCGAGATTCTTGTCGGCCTGTTACCCGATGAGAAACCTGAGAGTGTATATACTTACCTGTCGCCGTGGAAACCCGCGCAGTCTCGAAATGACTTTGACGCATGCATGGTAGCTTCCACGGCATAGGTAGGGTGAAGCAAGTTGGAGGTGACAGCATCAAATGTGACGAGCGCATGCTTGTCGTACGCGATGACGTCACCACGTTCTTGCCTTTCAAGAGAACCGCTGTTCTTTCGAAAGGTCAGTGTGTACACTCGGGCGGCAAGAGATTCTTGCCAAGAATCTCGTTGGGAAAAATGTTTTTTTCCTGACGAGATTCTTGCCCGTGTGTACGAGGCCTAAGTGTAGCAATAAGTTGCTAAATGTTGTACCTTCTTTAAATGTAACCATATTGCTACACTTAGGCCCCATACACACGACCAAATAGATTTGTTCAAATAGGTCGGGCCGACCGATTTAAACAAATCTGTCTGCTGCCGTTTTGGTTTGATCGCGTGTACACGCGATCAAACCAAAATCCCCGCCAGCAGACAGCGCGCTGACGTGTCGGTGACGTGGCCGCCACGTCAACGCACCAGGAAGTAAAACACTTCCGCGCATGCGTCGAAAACCATTCGACGCGTGTGCGAGAAGACATGTCTACTGGTTAGCGTACTAACCAGCAGACATGTCGGGCGGACGGGTTCCCAGCCGACAGATTAGAAAGCATGCTTTCCAATCTGTCAGCTGGCCAAATCCATCGGCTTGCCCGTACACACGATTGAATCTGTCTGCTGGGACGGTCGGGCCGACCGTTTCCAGCAGATAGATTTGATTGTGTGTACGCGGCCTTAGAGTCTCCTCTCTTTTTTATACTCAGTTGTGACATGACTCTACTTATATCAAGACATCGCTTGTATATCAAGGAAAAATATATTAAAACATTTTGCTTGTCTTGCAAAATGCTCTCAAACCAAATTACACTCAAACCAAGGTTTTACTGTTATAATAATAATAATAATAGTAAAAAAAAAAAAAAAAGGTAATAGTCCAGGGATCCAGTGATGTCCTAATCTGGGCGAGTTTGTCGCTGGTCTTCGTGTCACCAGTGCTGCCATCTTGGTTGTGGGAAGCCGGCTGTTACTTCTTGGTGCTTTACATATGGCTTCCCACTGTGTATGCAGAAGGTTTAGGGCCGACGAGACAACTTCTGCTCACCAAAGTGATCTGCTCCAAGTAAAAAAAAAAAAAAAGTTGTGGGAGCGAGAGACAGCGGAATTTCCCTTTTTAGGGGAAGTTCCACTTTAACAGCAAAACGTTTTTATCTCCAGAGATTTTACTTTAAACATTACATTACTATGAAAACAAAAGAGCTTTTTCTAAATTCTGGCAAGTTTTTTTGTGACTTTTCAGAAGGTCATCCCTCGGAAAATAATTATAATCTGTAGTTGCACATTTGTGAAAAGATTAGAGGACAGCTGGCCATACACATTGGAGGAATCACTACGTAACTGAAACAAAATTCCTCAACCGAAAAAATAAAATTTTCAGCAAACGCAGATGAGGTTATGATTATGACTTTTGTAACAGTGGAGAACACTAGGGAAACCACCAGATGTTTCTCACCCGGCCAGTGCAGATAGTAACAAACAAAGCAAATGAAAAAATTAGCAGAAATCTAACCGCTAAATGTAGAAGGGGTAAGGATTCATTAACCACTTCCATACCGCGCCTAATCTGGCACTTCTCTCCTTAATGTAAAAATCATAATTTTTTTGCTAGAAAAATACTCAGAACCCACAAACATTATATATAAGAAGGCCAGTAGGGTGGCCTGAGTTTATGGGAGGAGCCCGGAGGGTATTTAAGCAGCCCACTCACACATGCTCTTTGTCGGTTCAGTGTGCAGTACTACACGTCACTGGGCCGACTCTTCCCAGCTCACCTCATGTCCGTGAGTCTGCGCATTCAATCGCATTCGACACCCTCCCGCCCTTCCCTTTTTCAGGGCACTTCTCAGCATATCCTTCTTCAATTAACTACCCATTACTTACTTTGGGTATGCCCCCTTTTCTTGGCATACTGACCAGACCACCAAGGCACACTTCAGGTCTATTTATGTTGTAAGTCTTGTCGCGTGTTTATGTGATCCACATCACTCTCGGTCAGAGGGCCACGACCATAAATATATATATATATATATATATATAGCAGACACCCTAGGGAATAAAGTGGTGATCATTGCAACTTTTTATCTCGCACAGTATTTGCGCCATCATTTTTCAAACACCATCTTTTTAAAAGAAAAACGGCTTTATGAATTAAAAAAATAACAAAACAGTCAAGTTAGCCCAATTATTTTGTATAATGTGAAAGATGATGTTACACCGAGTAAATAGATACCTAACTTATCACGCTTTAAAATTGCGCACACTCATGGAATGGTGCCAAACTTCGGTACTTTAAAATCTCCATAGGAGACGCTTTAATTTTTTTTACAGGTTACCAGTTTGGAGTTACAGAGGAGTGCTAGAATTATTGCTCTCGCTCTAACGCATGTGGCAGTACCTCACATGTGTAGTTTGAACAACGCTTACATATCTGTGCGGGACTTACATGCGCATTCACTTCTGAGCGCGAGCTACTGGGGACAGGGGTGTTTTAAAAATATTTATTATTTTTTTTTTACTTTGTTTTTTTATTATTAAATTATTATTTTTTTGATCACTTTTATTCCTTTTACAAGGAATGTAAACATCCCTTATAATATGAATACTGTGTGACAGGTCCTCTTTATGGAGAGATGCAGGGTCAATAAGACCCCACATCTCTCCTCCAGGCTGGAAAGCATGAGATCGTGAAAAAAAATCACAGATCTCATGCTTTCAGCCGCGATTGCGGATTTGTTTACTTCCGAGTAACCGAGTTTGAAGTCATAACGTTGCACCCGGGCCTCCGACGGCCATAGAGACATCTCTATCCTCCCCATCCGGCGGCTGCCGATTCGTTCTCTGGGCCTCCGATGGCATGGGAAAGCCCCGAGAAGCATCGGATGGTGGAGGAAGGGGGGAATGTCCCCTCCCACCGCCTATAAGAACAATCAAGTGGTGGAACTGCCACTATGATCTTTTTTATTGTGCGCAGAATCGCCGCTTGAAGAGAAGGATATCTGAATGATGCCTGTAGCTGCACCCATCATTTAGATATCCCCCACTAAATTCCAGGACGTCATATGACATCCTACGGTATGGAAGTGTTTAAGGGCTAGTTAGAATTCATTGAACTCCGAGATAAGCAGATATTGTTTAAATACAAGAGGTATGTGTATTATTACTTTAATCTTAGTGTTCTCTCTGTATTTCTTTCAGATCTGTGCAGTAATCCAATGTTAAAGCTGAACTCCAGGTTAGGCAAATACTATCTAAATACAAGAGGTACGTTTACTATTACTTGAGTCTCAAAATATGTATTTCTTCAGGATCTGTGCAGTAATCAAGTGTGAAACTGCCTCTGTGCAGCAACTCCCTATAAGAAGGACTGGTTACTGCACTTGGTCTTGTATCTGCCCCACCTGTGGTTTTCTGCAGGCAGCCTGTAATAGGTGGGGACTGCTGGGTCCCTCCGCCAGCTCTGCTCTCTGCGCAGAATTATGCCGCGTACACACGGTCGTTTTGTGCGATGAAAAAAAACGTTGTTTTTTAAAACGTCATTTAAATTGACCGTGTGTGGGCAAAACATCGTTTTTTGTCTTAAAAAAAACGACCCAAAAAAAATTCCAACATGCTTGAATTTTTTGTGTCGTTTTTCAAAACGTTGTTTTTTGTTTCACAAAAAGTCACCGTGTGTAGCAAAAACGTCGTTTAAAACGACGTTTTTCAACCCGCGCATGCCCAGAAGTTAGTTATGAAGCAAGCTTCAATGGAAAAGAGTGGTGAACGTAACCTCGCTTTTTGTGAAAAAACGATGGTGTGTATGCAACATCGTCTTTGAAAAGTGACGTTTCAAAAACGTTGTTTTTTACTTCACAGAAAACGTCGTTTTTTTTCATCACAAAAAATGATCGTGTGTACGCGGCCCAGGTATCATGTCACTGCTACTTTTATAAGGAAATCTCAGGCTTTGTGATGCATTTAACAAGCACAAAGCTTTATATAATTTGTGGCTATTGAAAGTTTTTGTGCACAAAAAGTTCAGCTTTAAACTTTGCCTCTGTGCACGTGCTGCTGGTTCCCCTCCCCGGCAGTTCTGCTTTCTGCACAAGTATAGAGAGGTGGTGGGGGTGGTGGTGCTGTCACTAATATGTTGTTTGACTGACCCAGTAGATTGATGGGTAAGTTTTATTGGGACAACATTCCCTAAAGTGATATAATAAAAAAGATATAATAAAAAAGATATCCTATAGTGAGTAGCAGTGGTGGTGCTTCCAAGTGCTACCAATGGTGTTAGTGTCACCAATAAGGAAAAGATTTGAAAATGAGTATGTTCTTGCAGTGGCAAAACCACGCCGTACTATAGCACAATTAACAAACTAATTAACAATTAGCAGAAGCTTATTTACAAATCTGATTAAGTGCACAACAGTGGTCAAATTATGCAATGAGTTAATTCACATAAGGTTAAATGCGAAAGGAGTGATCAGATAAAACACAAAATGAATTCACATAAAATAGTCCATAGATTATAAAGCAGGTGAATGTAGGTGATGTGACAGTCTACACCTACATTCACCTGCTTTATAATCTATGGACTATTTTATGTGAATTAACTCATTGCATAATTTGACCACTGTTGTGCCCTTAATCAGATTTGTAAATAAGCTTCTGCTAATTGTTAATTCGTTTGTTAATTGTACTATAGTACGGCGTGGTTTTGCCACTGCAAGAACATACTAATTTTCAAATCTTTTCCTTATTGGTGACACTAACACCATTGGTAGCACTTGGAAGCACCACCACTGCTACTCACTATAGGATATCTTTTTTATTATATCTTTTTTATTATATCACTTTAGGGAATGTTGTCCCAATAAAACGTACCCATCAATCTACTGGGTCAGTCAAACAACATATTAGTGACAGCGCCACCACCCCCACCACCTCTCTATTCTTTCTATATACCCCCTTCGGGGAGTGATATTTAGGGGGGGCTGCAGTCACACATACTCATCCTATTACTCTATATTAGGCTCTCCTAAGCGCAGCTTCTATCCTCCTTTATTCTGCACAAGTATAGCACAGTAATGAATGATGTCACTCCTACTTTTACAAGGTAATAACTGGGTTTGCAAAGGCATTTGGTGCACATAAAATCGAGTTCTGTTGTTTGTGGATATTGAGGAATTGAGTGCCTTGAAAAAGTATTCATACCCCATTTTTCCACATTTTGTCATGTTACAACCTGTATTTGTTTGGGATTATATGTGATAGACCAACACAAAGTGGCACATAATTGTGAAGTGGAAGAAAAATGATAAATGAGTTTTCAATTTTTTTTACAACTAAATATCTGAAAATTCTGCCTCCTGTACTCCTATACCCCTAACTAAAATCAAGTGAAACCAATTTCCTTCAGAAGTCATCTAATTAGTAAATAGAGTCCACCTGTGTGTAATTTACAGTAATCTCAGTATAAATACAGTTGTTCTGTGAAGCCCTCAGAGGTTTGTTAGAGAACCATAGTAAATAAACATCATCATGAAGGCCAAGCAACACACCAGCTGGTCAGGCATACATTTGTGGAGAAGTTTAAAGCAGGAATAGGTTATAAAAAAATATCCCAAGCTTTGAACATCTCACGGAGCACGGTTCAATCCATCATCCGAAAATAGAAAGAGTATGGCACAACTGCAAATCTCCCCAAAACATTGCTGTCCACCTAAACTGACTGGCTGAGCAAGGAGAGCATTTATCAAAAAAGCAGCCAAGAGGCCCGTGGAGGCGTTGCAGAGATCCACAGCTCAGGTGAATCTGTATACAGGACAACTATTAGCCGTGGCAAGAAGAAAGCCATTGTTGAAAGAAAGCCACAAGAAGTCCCGTTTGCAGTTTGCGAGAAGCCATGTGGGGGGACACAGCAAACTGTGGGAAAAGGTGCTCTAGTCAGATGAACACACCATCCCCACCATGAAACATGGTGGTGGCAGCATCATGTTGTTGCTATACTTTTGTTCAGCATGGAAAGGCAAGCTGGTCAGAGTTGATGGGGAGATTGACGGAGCCAAATACAGGGAAATCTTAGTAGAGATGCACCGAAATTTCGGTTGCTGAAATACATTGGCCGAAAATTGTGTTTTCGGCACATTGCCAAAAGAGAAAAAAAGCAGATAATGGAGCCAAAAATGGGTCAGTGCCTGGGCGGGAGGATTCAGAGCTCCGCCCCTTCCCCTGGTGCCACCCATTATGGGGGTGTCATTCTGGAGCGCCACAGTCCTCTCCTTTCTCCTCCTCCCTCTCGCTATCAGACATGCCCCTGTAGCTGGCATGCTGCGCAGTGTGGGAGTGAGGAGATAGTAGTATAGCGTGTGATGTTCGCGGACTCCCGTACGATGTAATGGAATGACTCCGCTCACCCGGGGTGCATACAGAAAGCAACAAAGGTATAAAATACGAGAACAATGGCACCAAATTAATATATGAGCCAAAAACAAATGGCGAAGAAAGCAAAACAAAAACAATGTGTGAAAAAAGGCTGACGCGTTTCTGGTTTGATAACCGTCATCAGGGGCCACTAGGGATGAGTGGTGCAGGTTGTAGTTCAAGGTAGTGATGGACCAGGTATGGATACCCTTTTTAAATGTGGTTCAGGAGTTGAGTGGGAATGTAGCAGCGTCCGAGCGTCCGAGCGTCCCTTATTAACCGGGGAGGGCCCAGGACTATCCAGTGCTTGACTGGCGGGAAGAGGTCCTGCCCAGTTTAAAGACTCGCAGCTGCTTATGTCGCTGTGCGGGTTTGAATAAACCCAATGACTCCGAATAGGTCCAGGGAGGTTGGTAGGCAGTGTTGTCCCAGCTTAGGAGGTGCCCCTCCTAAGCTGGGACAACCTACTAAGCTGGGACAACGCTGCCTACCAACCTCCCTGGACCTATTCGGAGTCATTGGGTTTATTCAAGGAGGTTAATAAAAGTGGGTCACCAGGTCCTTAAAGTGGAAATTTACTCAACATTCAAAGTGACTTTTCAACAAAATAAAGCATGGAGACGTGAATGGAGGGTGGAGTTTGAATTTCTGTTTTTTGGGTTGCGGTGCTCAGATGCAGTGAAGATCTGCTTTAACTATAGTCCCTGTCTGCCGTGGACTCACTGTAGAAAGTGCATCTACAATGAGAGCCAAGCACCCCATATCACAATATTATATATACAGCATTTTCTTCTGTGATACTTTCACACCAGAAATCTTGATATGCATTTTTCTGTGTTTTGAAATATAGACAATATACTGTATAGGTAACACAATTTCTCCCCTTGTACTATATTCTAACATGTTGGAAGCATGTTACGCATACTGTCCCGGATTCACATAGCACTTACGCCGACGTATCTCGATATACGCCGCGTAAGTGTAAATATGCGCCGTACCCATAGAACTAAGATACGCCAAAAAGCTGACTTCATCCGACCGACGTAACTTGCCTACGCCGGCGTATAGTGGCGCATAGTTACGCTGGACGCATTTGGTACTCCCATTGATTTGTGATGCAAATATGCAAATTAGGGAGATACGCCGATTCACGAACGTACTTGAGCCCGGCGCATGTTTTAAGCGATTTGCTTAAGGGTTACGTCCGGCGTAAAGTTATTCCTCATATAGGAGGAGCAACTCATGCAAAGGTATGGACCAGGGAACAGCCATCGTATTTTACATTGTTTATGTAGTACTATGTGAATAGTGCTGGGCGTAGGTTACGTTCACGTTGTAGGCAGTGATTCGACGTATCTTAGGCAGTTATTTTGACGTGGTTGTACGCATTCGCACGGGGATAAGTCCAATTTACGTTGCATGCACCGTTCGTTTTAAGTACTTGGATGACGCTCAGCCCATCATTTGCATGGGGTCACGCTTCATTACCATGCATTTTCTTTGTGAATTTCATACTTGCCTCTCAACCTTGCGCGGGCGTAGCGTAAAGAAGATACGCTATGGCGGCATAAAGATGCGCCGATGGCTGTGAATCCGGGCCATAGCTTTCTTTGTTACATTGCCCAGTATGCCAGTATGGTGCCCTTTAAGATGAATGGATGGGATACTTTAAAAGTACAATGTATATGAGTGTACATAGTTATAAAGTCTGTTGCCATATATGTTATGTTGTGAAAAATGCCTAAATAGTAAATAAACATTTCCTTTTGTGTAAAATGCTACATACAAAAAAGTAATAGTGGTGTATTTTTTATTTATTTTTTTATTTGTTTTTGTTGGTTTGCTATAGTTGGTTTGTATTAATGCTATATCGAGATATTTCATTGTGCCCAGGTTCACACATGTGAAATCGCATCTCAAATCGGCGGCATTTGCCGGCAATTGTCGGCAATGAGACCGTCCTAATCGGTGCGACGCTGCATCTGCATTTCAAAAAGTAGTTCCTGTACTACTTTTTGCGATTTCGGGCCGCGATTTACATTGACATCCGTGCAGAAACCTGCACAGATGTCTCTTAAATCGCGGCCGAAATCGGGACTGCCAGCGGGAGTGAAATTGTGCGAGTTCGGCTGAACTCGCAGGGCTTCACTCCCACAGCCCAGTGTGAACCTGGGCTAAAATGTGTTTTTGGGGTATTTTGTTAGATGGTCCTTTGTTATGGAGCCTTTATGTTATACCTGATAAATTAGGAAATTTTACTGGATTGTTTCTTTACATTTCTTATACAATAACACTGAAATGAGATACATACAAAGGACTTCTTGTTCTAAACTACATTTTACACATAAATAAGTTATGGTCCTGGAACGGCATTTAGGTTAGACAATAGCGATGTTCCATGATAATGCAGTCCTAACCTTTCCAGTGTGCCTGAGGCATCTAGCAGTAGATATGTTATCTTTTCTTCTTCAAATGAATGATGATGTTGTTGCCATCACTCACCACATAATGTCATACAAAAGGAAGCAACAAGTTGCTGGTTTAGGTAAACTTTTAGGCTGGGTTCACACCATTGCAAATTGGATGTGGTTTACCACATCCAATTCGCAACAGCAGGACATTTCTACCGGCTCTTTATGGAGCTGGTTCACATAGCTCTGCAGCGGGTCTGGTGCAATTTGCACAAAAACGATGTGCGTCTTTGGTCAGTTTCAGGTTCAAATTCAGCTTAAAATTCGGGCTGAAATCGGACCTGAAATATTGAACCAGGATGCACCGGACCACTGCTGTGAGCTGCATGCAGCTCATATGTGAACCCAGCCTTAAAGTATACTTTTTATCAGGAAGTAGAAATAGTGTTAGCCATGGTTTGCCTTGACTTTTCTTTTGTTTGCTTAGTGTCCAATTTTTACAGCACACCTATTATACAACTCCTTTGAAGGAATTGCAAAGACATGTTAAAGTATTATAACTAGGGCTGTTACTGATTAAAATGTTCGTGTTCGATTAATCGATTTTTATAAATTGACTAATTTTGATTAATTATAACGCACATACATTTTTCGGATCACCACTATATATAGTCCCCCCTGTAATATCCACATACATCTCCACCACTGTAATATCCACAATCACTCCCACTGTAATATCCATAATCACTCCCTATGTAATATCCACAGACATCTCCCCCCACTGTAATATCCACACACCTCTCCCCACTGTAATATCCACACACATCTCCCCCACTGTAATATCCACAATCTCCCCACTGTAATCCACGGACATCTCCCCTCTGTAATATCCACGGACATCTCCCCACTGTAATATGGTCCACATCTCCCTTAATGTATAGGAAGATTAGTGCTTGCTTAGAAGCGGAGTTCCACCCAAAATTGGAACTTCCGCTTATCCCACTCCTCACCCCCTTACATGCCACATTTGGCATGTAATTTTTTTTGGGGGGGGGGGGGGGAGTGTTGGCTTCAGGAGGAGTGGGACTTCCTGTCCCACTTCCTCCTTTCGCCGAGGGGCTGGTAAGGCGATTCAGCTTAATCACCTTATTGCAGCCCCTCCCGGTAGGCGTTCGCCTAGGACACTGACAGGTCCTAGGCGATCGCCTGTCCAATGCGCAGTTGGTGCCCGGCCGTGAAGCCGGAAGCTGTCACGGCCGGGTGCCCACAGTATCAATGAGGATGCCGGCCAGGGAGGGGGGGAGAGGAGCGGAGCCCCGGCCGGCGTGTCGCTGGAACGCTGGAGCAGTTAAGTGTCTGTTTATTAAAAGCCAGCAGCTACACTTTTTGTAGCTGCTGACTTTTAATAAACATACATTTTGTCTGGAACACCCCTTTAAGAGAAGCGGGCCGAACAGGAGCAGTTGAGGCTGGTTGATGACGTCAGTGCGCCGCTCTAGGCTCACCTAGGCCGCCGCCGGGTGGACCAAGATGGTCGCCGTTCCGGGAGCTAGGCCAAAGCCGCGGCCTTTCCTCTGGCCATGGCAGCAGCGGAACCCCTGCGGATCACGTGGTGTGCCAATCCGCATATGGTGACCCGTTCGGATCACGGATCATTTACCATCCGTTGCACCACTAGTGCATAGGCAATAGCAAAAGAATTTTGATCGATCAAAATTTTTTACGATTAATCGAGGAATTAATCTTTAATTTCCACAGCCCTAATTATAACATTACATAAATATTACATTAATATTCAGATTTTAGTATCATGAACTTATCTCTATAACCCTTTAATTTCAAATTATTCCTGAAATCAATTTACCAAAATTTCAATAAAACCTGAAAAAATATGATTTTATAACAGTTTTTTATATATATATGAAATTTAAGTTCAAAAACGTATGCCCCATACACACGTTCAGAAATTCAGACAAGAAAACCGTGGATTTTTTCTGACGGAATGTTGGCTCAAACTTGTGTTGCATACACACGGTCACACAAATCTTGTCGGAAATTCGATCATCAAGAACGTGCAGACGTCAACGAGCCGAGATCGATGCAGTTCGATAGGCAGAACAATGAAGTTCAATAGGCAGTTCTGCTCTTCTACTTGATTTTGAGCATGCATGTTTTTTTTTGGCGTCGGAATTGCATACAGACGAGCGGATTTTCCGATAGTGAACCTGCTCTCAATCTTTTGTTGGTGGAAATTCTGACAGCATGGAGCATGCTGGAGCATACACACAGTCGGAATTTCCCACCAAAAGCTTACATCTGACTTTTCGATCGTGTATATAGGGAATTAGGCTGGGTTCACACTGAAGCACAGAGTGGCTCACAGCAGGGGTTCCTGGGGTGCGTCCCTGTTCACCGTTTCAGGTCCGATTTCAGTCCGAATTTTTGGCTGAATTTGGAACTGAAACAGACCAAAAGATGCACAGGACTCCTGAGCAATTAGCACCGCAGCTGCTGCAGAGATGTGAGAACTGGCTCCATAGAGAGCCGGTCACAATCTCCTGACATGGGAATTGGATGTGGGGAAACCCAAATTTCACAGTAGTGTGAACCCAGCCTGAGACAAAAAACTTAAAAAACAATTACAACTCACCTAAAATCATATTATTTTTCTGTAAGGGTTCAGGTAGGTCAGTGTTTCTCAATTCCAGTCCTCAGGCCCCCCCAACAGGTCAGGTTTTCAGGATTTCCATTATTTTGCACAGGTGATTTGATCAGTTTCACTGCCTTAGTAATCACCACAGCCTTTTCATCTGAGGGAAATCCTGAAAACATGACCTGTTGGGGGGAGCATGAGGACTGGAATTGAGAAACACTGAGGCAGGTACATGTACACACAATAAGATTTTCCGTCAGGAAAACCTTGGATGCTCAAAGCGGAGGTTCACCCAAAAATCAACTTTCTGTCACTAGATCCAGCATACTGCTGACATCTGCAGTATGCTGTTTTTTTTTTTGTTTTGTTTTTTTACTTTTTAGCGCTCTTTATTCTCCGGCCCCGAGCGGGAAATCCTGCGGGGAGTAGGCCTTCCTAAATCAAGCGCAGTTGATTGACGGGCTTGGATAGCTGCCACGCCTTCCGAAAATAGCCGAAGTGACACTCGGCTGGTTACGCCTGCCGTGTAGAGCTGACTGCGCAGGCGCCGTAAACACCTGAGTGTCACTTCGGGTATTTTCGGAAGGCCTGATGCGCTATCCAAGCCCGTCAATCAACTGCGCTTGATTTAGGAACACCTATACCCGGGAGGATACGCCGCTCAGTGCCGGAGAATAAAGAGCGCTAAAACAATAAGTACAAAAAAAAAAAAATCCAGCATACTGCAGATGTCAGTAGTATGCTGGATCTAGTGGCAGAAAGTTGATTTTTGGGTGAACCTCCGCTTTAAGCTTGGCTTGCATACACACAGTCACACAAAAGTTCTCGGAACCTTCGACCGCCAAGAATGCGGTCACGTACAACACTACGACGAGCCAAGAAAATTAAGTTCAATGCTTCCGAGCATGCGTCGAATTGTCTCCGAGCATGCGTCGGAATTTTGCACATCTGAATTGCTACAGACGATCGGATTTTCGGATAGGATTTTTTTCCGTCAGAAAATTTGAGAACCTGCTCTCAATCTTTTGTTGGCAGAAATTCCGACAGCAAAAGTCAGATGGAGCGTACACACAGTTGGAATTTCCTTTCAAAAGCTCACATCGGACTTTTGCTGTCGGAGTTTTTGATCGTGTGTATGGGGCATTACATATTAGGAACACATAGCTTTTTGATTTCCACATATTTTTGGATAATTATTAGGCAAGTTGTATTTTGACCACATCATCCTCTTTATGCATGTTGTCTTACTCCAAGCTGTATAGGCTTGAAAGCCTACTACCAATTAAGCATATTAGGTGATGTGCATCTCTGTAATGAGAAGGGGTGTGGTCTAATGACATCAACACCCTATATCAGGTGTGCATAATTATTAGGCAACTTCCTTTCCTTTGGCAAAATGGGTCAAAAGAAGGACTTGACAGGCTCAGAAAAGTCAAAAATAGTGAGATATCTTGCAGAGGGATGCAGCACTCTTAAAATTGCAAAGCTTCTGAAGCGTGATCATCGAACAATCAAGCATTTCATTTAAAATAGTCAACAGGATCGCAAGAAGCGTGTGGAAAAACCAAGGTGCAAAATAACTGCCCATGAACTGAGAAAAGTCAAGCGTGCAGCTGCCAACATGCCACTTGCCACCAGTTTGGCCATATTTCAGAGCTGCAACATCACTGGAGTGCCCAAAAGCACAAGGTGTGCAATAGAGACATGGCCAAGGTAAGAAAGGCTGAAAGACGACCACCACTGAACAAGACACACAAGCTGAAACGTCAAGAATGGGCCAAGAAATATCTCAAGACAGATTTTTCTAAGGTTTTATGGACTGATGAAATGAGAGTGAGTCTTGATGGGCCAGATGGATGGGCCCGTGGCTGGATTGGTAAAGGGCAGAGAGCTCCAGTCCGACTCAGACGCCAGCAAGGTGGAGGTGGAGTACTGGTTTGGGCTGGTATCAAAGATGAGCTTGTGGGGCCTTTTCGGGTTGAGGATGGAATCAAGCTCAACTCCCAGTCCTACTGCCAGTTTCTGGAAGACACCTTCTTCAAGCAGTGGTACAGGAAGAAGTCTGCATCCTTCAAGAAAAACATGATTTTCATGCAAGACAATGCTCCATCACACGCGTCCAAGTACTCCACAGCGTGGCTGGCAAGAAAGGGTATAAAAGAAGAAAAACTAATGACATGGCCTCCTTGTTCACCTGATCTGAACCCCATTGAGAACCTGTGGTCCATCATCAAATGTGAGATTTACAAGGAGGGAAAACAGTACACCTCTCTGAACAGTGTCTGGGAGGCTGCGGTTGCTGCTGCACGCAATGTTGATGGTGAACAGATCAAAACACTGACAGAATCCATGGATGGCAGGCTGCATGAGTGTCCTTGCAAAGAAAGGTGGCTATATTGGTCACTGATTTGTTTTTGTTTTGTATTTGAATGTCAGAAATGTATATTTGTGAATGTTGAGATGTTATATTGGTTTCACTGGTAAAAATAAATAATTGAAATGGGTATATATTTGTTTTTTGTTAAGTTGCCAAATAATTATGCACAGTAATAGTCACCTGCACACACAGATATCCCCCTAAAATAGCTAAAACTAAAAACAAACTAAAAACTACTTCTAAAAATATTCAGATTTGATATTAATGAGTTTTTTGGGTTCATTGAGAACATGGTTGTTGTTCAATAATAAAATTAATCCTCAAAAATACAACTTGCCTAATAATTCTGCACTCCCTGTAAAAGCCAAATTCTGTTCTGGGCTTAGATGACATATTTAACGTTAGAAATTTGTTTCTTGTTAACAGGTAAAAAAGAAAGCAAAAATGACAGAAGTTCGTCGGGATAGCACAAGCAGTCTACAGAGAAAGAAGCCACCATGGCTAAAATTAGAGATACCATCTGCTCCTGTTATTACAACAGAGGAACCAACCTTTCTGCAGGTAATATATCACTAAATGCATCTTGAGTTTCATACAAATGGTCTTTCTACTTTGCACTTTCCACTTTGAATGACAATTGCGTGGCCATGCAACGCTGTACCCAAATCAATTACTTTATCATTTTTTCAGACAAAAAAACTCTTTGTAAATAAGTAATTCTTCTCCTTCACTGATGGGCACTAATGGGCACTTATGAGGCTGTACTGATGTGCATTGATGAGGCGACACTGATGTGGCACTAATGAATGAATGAATGAATGAGAACTTATATAGCGCGGCACATGCGAACTGAATCGCCTCTGGGCGCTTGTTGTTCCTGTCTCCTTTGATATCAAAAGAGAAAAGTCTTGACCTTTTTCCTAAATGCTAGGTGGTTCTCCTCCAACCGAATGCTGGTTGGTAAAGCGTTCCATAGTCTGGGACCCTGGATCGCAAATCTTCTTTCTCCTTTGGACTTGAAGTTGGCTTTCGGAACCTGGAGCAGGTTCTGATTCGTGGATCGCAAAACGCGATTTGGATTATGCGCTTTTATTAATTCGCATAAGTAAAGGGGGGCATTCTCATGGACACATCTATGCGTAAGACAGAGGGCTTTAAAAGCGATTCTGTCTTTAACTGGCAGCCAATGAAGGGCTCTCAGTGAAGGTGAGATAGATTCCCAGGGTTTTTTCCCAGTCACAAGTCTGGCGGCCGTATTCTGAACGACTTGCAGACGAGCGATTTGGTATTTGGGGAGACCGAGGTAAAGGGCATTTGCATAATCCAACCTGGAGTTTACAATAGCTCCCACCACGACCGCTAGATCTTCTTTAGGGATGAACGGAGTGAGTCTGCGTAGTAGGCGCAGTAGATGGTGAGATCCGCTGACCACTGACCCTATTTGTGCGTCCATTGTCATAAAGGAGTCAAAAATGACCCCTAGGCTTTTGACTTTGGCGCTAGGGGTGATGAGCTTGCCCAAAATAGGTGGAGGAGACCACGCTGTTGAGGGTTGATTCCTTCGCTTGGCGTGAAACAGAAGAAGTTCTGTTTTCGCTCCATTGAGTTTAAGATAACTCTTTGTCATCCAGTCCTCTATCAAAGAGAGACATGTCTCTAGATTGAGGTGGTGATCCCGTCTATTGCAGATGCGGAAATACAGTTGCGTGTCATCTGCATAAGAGTGATAAAGCAGATTTTGGCTGCTAATAATCTCAAAAAGAGGACGAAGGTAGATGTTGAATAGCACTGGTGACAGAGGCGATCCTTGAGGGACTCCGCATGTTACTGTGCGTTTTTCAGACGTAAAAGGTCCTAGATTCACTGTTTGCGATCGGTTTTCCAAAAAAGAGGAGAACCAAGATAAATCGCCTTCTGCGACCCTGGCTACTTCAGAAAGCCGAGTCAGTAACAGATTGTGGTCTACAGTGTCAAAAGCTGCACTTAGGTCCAACAGAACCAGGAGACAAGATTCTCCTTCGTCTGCGGCCTTGAGAACATCGTCCCATACTTTCAGTAATGCTGTTTCCGTCCCATGTCCGGGACGGAAGCCTGATTGCAATGGGTCAAGTAGCTTGTAGGTCTCTAGATGCAGTTGCAGCTGTTGTACCACTACTTTTTCCATTATCTTAGAGAATACGTTGAGGCTTGTTATGGGACGGCGGTGGAGTGGGTCCTTGGGGTCCAGGGAGGGTTTCTTCAGGATGGGTTGGATTACACCCTCTTTCAACTGTGAGGGCACTATGCCTTCCAAGAAAGACTGGTTGATAAGCTGCATGATGGGAGGAGCCAGGATGTCGGCGCATTCCTTCAGCAGTTTTGTGGGGATAATGTCATTTGGTGCTGCGCCATTGCATTGCATGACATTCTTAGTGGACTCGATGGAGATGGGTTCCAGGGTGAACTTACCTGATATCGGAGAATTACTATGGGTGCTGTGTGAGAGGCTACAGGGGGGGCTGAGGGGAGAAAATTTTTGCTGAATGCTTTCACGGATTGCCTCGATTTTATTAACGAAATAATCCGATAGCTCATTGCAAAATTCTTGTGTGTCCGAACTGGGGGCTTCAATGCATCCTGGTTTCATGGTCTGGGTGACCATCTTGAAGAGTTCGCGGGGGCGGTTTTGGGCACCGTTGATAGCCTCCGAAAAATAATTCTTCTTGGCTTGGAAAATTCCTTTGTGGTATTTTCTTGTGGTTGCCTTGTAGATGGATAGGTTTAGCTCAGAAGAACATCTTTTCCAGGCAGATTCTGCCCTAATGAGGAGGCACTAATATGCAGCACTAAAGGGCACTGATGAGGAGGCACTAATATGCAGCACTAAAGGGCACTGATGAGGAGGCACTGATGGGCAATGATAGGTGGCACGGATAGGCAGCACTGATGGGCAATGATACGTGGTACGAATAGGCGGCACTGATGGGCATTGATGGGTGGTACTGATGAGCAGGCACTGAAAGGCACCACTGGCTTGCATCACTGATGGGCACAGAATGGCCTTACTGATAGGCACAAATTGACATCAATGATGGGCACAGATTGGTGTCACTGATGGGCACAGATTGGTATCACTGATGGGCACAGATTGGTGTCACTGATAGGCACAGACTGGTGCTGTGTTGCTTGCCCCTAGGGGCGTGCAATCACAGTGAGACTGATCGACACAATAAGGTGACGGCCCAGAACAAGAATGCTTCCCGCCCGTCGTCATTTGTCTATACAGCAGGTGGGAGGCGGTTAACCACTAGCCGACCAGCCGCTGTCGTTATCACATAGGTATACATCATTTCGCATTCCAGCCATTAGGGGCGTGTGCGTGCCGCCTGCTCGCCCCTGGTGCAGACGTGCGTGCCTGGCGGGCACGATCACCGCCGGGCACCCGCGATTGCTCGCTACATAGCGTCAACCGGGACTGTGTGTGTAAACACACAACTCCTGGTCCTGTCAGGGGGAGAAATTACTGTTCGTCTGTTGATACAATGTATGAACAGCGATCTGTCATTTCCCCATGTCAGTCCCACCCCCCTTCAGTTAGAACACATCTAGGGAGGATAATTAACCCCTTCCTCGCTACCTAGTGTTAACCCCTTCCCTGCCAGTGACATTTTTACAGTAATCAATGCATTTTTATAGCACTGATCGCTATAAAAATGCCAATGGTCCCAAAAATGTGTCAAAAGTGTCCGAAGTGTCCACCATAATGTCACAGTACCAATAAAAATCGCTGATCGCCTCCATTACTAGTAATAAAACTATCCCCTATTTTGTAGACGCTATAACTTTTGCGCAAATCAATGAAAAAATGCTTGTTGCAATTTTTTTTTACAAAAATATGTAGAAGAATACGTATCAGCCTAAACTAAGGAAAAAAAATGTTTTTTTATATGTTTTTGGGGGATATTTATTACAGCAAAAAGTAAAAAATATTCATTTTTTTTCAAAATCTATTTTTGTTTATAGCGCAAAAATTAAAACTGCAGGGGTGATCAAATACCACCAAAAGAAAGCTCTATTTGTGGGAAAAAAAGGACGCCAATTTTGTTTGGGAGCCACGTCTCACGACCACGCAATTGTAAGTTAAAACGACGAAGTGGCCCGGTCATTGACCAGCAAAATGGTCCAGGGCTGAAGTGGTTCACGGTGAATTATTAGGCTCCATGCACACTAAAGTTTGGCCAATAAACTCCCCTCTATGTTATCTTATGTGTCCATGTGTGTTTTTGGATGTTTATCAGCAGTGGAGTTTATGGGCTGTTGTCTGATTGCCCTAAAATCACGTTCAGGAGCTGTTTTTCTGACCACAAAAAATGCTTAATAACGTTAAATGCGCATAAACGCTGATGAACGTCGATAAACGCTCAAAAAACATGGCTCATCAGCGTCTTTTAATTCAATCTTATTTTATTCAGAAAAAAAAAGATACAGAAAGAAAGATAACGTCTCAAGCATTACATACAGTAAAAGCAATTACATCAACAGTAAGCATCATGTTTGACATAATAAAAGCATGTCTAAGTTACAGGAGAAAAAGAAAAAAGGGAATGAGAGCATGTGCGTGTGGACCACCATAAGACCGTATGATTTAGCAATCCCCAGATATATAAAATAATTCGAGATTTTCCTAGCTTGTGACGGAAAATATTGATTATATGATGACAGGAGGCGAGTATCTATGCATTATCTTTCTTTATTAATGCTCACAGCAGAATATATTTCTAATAACTCAATAAAACAAAAAACTTTTTAAACAGACTACCACTCTCAGCAGTCCATATAACCTCTAGCCACGCCCCTGATAGTGACCTCCATAAAAGGGGTTGTCTCTGAATTTTCCTCCTCTTTCTTGATGCGATGACTCCTTAAGATAGAAACGGCCCCAAAACGGAGGATCGAAGCGTGTCTCCGGAGTTCAGATCGACATCCGACAGCTTCCGACGGGGATTTAACCACCAACCGTGACCCAACAGGGGCTTCCGGAACGAACTGATTCCCAACGAGGATTCTCAAGTGAGCTGCGTTCCAACGTGAAGGCAGGATTCAATCATTCTCCAAACTGGACTATCCGTCTGAAAGACCCAGTTCGGCACTCAGTAACCTGCGAAAATGAAAACAATAGGGAGGGTCGGGAGGGAAGATACTCGCCTCCTGTCATCATATAATCAATATTTTCCGTCACAAGCTAGGAAAATATCGAATTATATATCAGACAGGAGGCTCATATCTATGCAAGTTCAAAGCTAAAATTTTATGCATGTAGATATGATTAAACACAAAACACAGTAACCCTAAGAGAGGACTGACAAGGAGATGTGATCCTGTGGTCTGAAGTAAAACTGACGGAACGTGGTCTCAGAAGACCAATCCGCCGCTCTCAAGAGATCTAAAAGAGAGCCTCCTGATACGACTACCTTGGTAGCCATAGCACCCCTGGTGGAGTGAGCCCCGAATAGGGTCACGTCGATCCCTGCCATTTCCATGGCGGCCCTCACCCAGCGTGCCAGAGAGGCCGATGAGACGGGAAGGTGAGGCTTGACGTAGGACACAAGAAGTTGAGAAGAGTCCGCGGAACGCAGGGTAGCGGTTTGAGATTCGTATGCCTGGAGGCAACGAATGACACAGAGGAGTGAGCAAATCAAGTGGGGCTTCTGCGCTACTAAACAGGTCTATCTAGAGTCAGTAACAATATGCAGCAAGCACAAAAATGCATACACAGCACCTAGTGAAAATAATAGTGAATAAAGTGACAGCGCAAATTGTAGACTAAACATAACATACATCAATACATGTGATAAAATTGTAAGCTCAACAACATAAATCAATACATGTGAAAATAGTGCAACAGTGCTGAATTGTGGTGCATATGAGGCCAAAGTCCAAACAAAGTGCAACAAATATTCCAACAAGTGCAATGATTATCCGTAATGGTGAAGCAAAATAGAGGAGGATGCCCACTGATCCGAGAGTTGTGAAGAAAGACACCCACACACCGGGTCTGGTCTCCCAGAACTCTCACCTTAAGTAGGTATATCAAAGCATCAACAGATCCTTTCACTGGCAGTCTCCCGGGAGATCCTGGTCACCACCACGGATCGATGGAAAAGTAAATGCCTGCGGTCTCAAAGGACAACATAGGAGGGGGAAGAAGGAGGAAGACAAGGAAGCCTCCAATCGTGTATTATCTTTGATACTCCGTTTTAATAAAAGTAAAAAAAGTAAAAAACACACTTACAATAAATGAATGAAAACGAGCCTGTAATACAGCGGTAGCCGCAGCGCAGCACAGGAGGCACGTCACTCGATGCACGTCTTTTCCCTACGCGTTACGACACTGTGTCACGTGTCTTCATCCCCAGATGAAGACACGTGACACAGTGTCGTAACGCGTAGGGAAAAGACGTGCATCGAGTGACGTGCCTCCTGTGCTGCGCTGCGGCTACCGCTGTATTACAGGCTCGTTTTCATTCATTTATTGTAAGTGTGTTTTTTACTTTTATTAAAACGGAGTATCAAAGATAATACACGATTAGAGGCTTCCTTGTCTTCCTCCTTCTTCCCCCTCCTATGTTGTCCTTTGAGACCGCAGGCATTTACTTTTCCATCGATCCGTGGTGGTGACCAGGATCTCCCGGGAGACTGCCAGTGAAAGGATCTGTTGATGCTTTGATATACCTACTTAAGGTGAGAGTTCTGGGAGACCAGACCCGGTGTGTGGGTGTCTTTCTTCACAACTCTCGGATCAGTGGGCATCCTCCTCTATTTTGCTTCACCATTACGGATAATCATTGCACTTGTTGGAATATTTGTTGCACTTTGTTTGGACTTTGGCCTCATATGCACCACAATTCAGCACTGTTGCACTATTTTCACATGTATTGATTTATGTTGTTGAGCTTACAATTTTATCACATGTATTGATGTATGTTATGTTTAGTCTACAATTTGCGCTGTCACTTTATTCACTATTATTGACACAGAGGAGTGGATGAGCAGGGAAGGAAGGATAGAAGACAGTGAATACCGGTTTTGGTCCTGCGTACAATGGAAAATTCCACACCTTGCGGCGAGAATTGTCGCCTGGAGATGTCTAGAGCCCTAACGTCTGACACTCTCTTGATGGAAATTAGACATAGGAGGACCGTTGGTTTCATAGATAAAAGTCTCAGAGACAGGTCCGCGTTGTCCCCCCAACTGGCGAACATATCAAGCACCTTGGATACATCCCAGGTCGCTTGGTATCTAGGCCTAGGGGGACGTTGAAACTTCACGCCTCTTAGAAGTCTACATACCAGTGGATGTCTACCAACTGGCAAAGAATCCACGGGGCAGTGATAGGCCGAAATAGCTGATCGATAGATGTTAATAGAGCTGTATGATTTACCGGATTCATAAGAATCCGCCAGGTAATTCGCTACTAGTGATACAGGGGCCTGTACGGGATCAACCTGTCGTTGATTACACCAACGAACCCAGCGTTTCCAGGCTGATCGATATGCCGATCTAGTCCCGGGGGCCCAGGCCATGGTGAGGAGATTCTGAGCTGATTCCGAAAGGTCTCTATCTGGGGCTGGGATCCCGAAACCAACCACGCCAGAAGAGGTAGGTTGTTCTCCAGAACCAGGGGGTGAAGATCCCCGCTCGGACTGGTGAGAAGGTGAGGGAAATGGGGAATCAGCCTGGGGAGGTCTACCGTCATCCCCAGTAACAGAGGGAACCATGGTTGGGTCAGCCACCATGGCGTAATCAATACCACAGTCGCCCTCAGGTTGGTTATTTGTAGGAGAAGTCTGGGAATCATTTGGAAAGGGGGGAACGCGTAGTGTGTCCCCTCCGGCCAAGGTTGGCGAAGAGCGTCCACCGCATATGCCTCCGGATCCGGCCTCCAGCTGAAGAAGTGAGGCAGTTGGTGGTTGAGACGAGAGGCGAAGAGATCTGTAGACAGCGGTCCCCAGAGCCGCTGCAAGCGAAGAAATATTGACCGATCCAGTCTCCAGTCGCTGGAGTCGCGAAGGTATCGAGAGTTCCAGTCGGCTACTGAGTTGGAGACTCCCGGGATGTATTCCGCTATAGGGGTAATGCCGTGGGCTAGGCAAAAATGCCAGAAATCCTTCGCGATATACGCCAGAATTCTGGATTTGGTACCTCCCAGGCGGTTGACATATTGCACCGCCGCCACATTGTCCATGCGAAACAGAATACAGCATGTGGAAGTATGAGGCATAAAACTCTTGACAGCGAATAGGACTGCCAAAAGTTCCAGCGCATTGATATGAAGAGAGGTTTCCGTTGCGGACCAAGTCCCTCCTGTGGAGGCCGTACCGCACCGGGCGCCCCAGCCCTGTCGACTGGCGTCCGATTCTATGACGACGTGGGGTTGAAGATGGTTCTGCCGTTCCATTCGACGGCGTGGTGAAGCCACCATCTCAGTTCCTCGGTAGTCTCCTGGCAAAGAGGAATCTCGTCTGAGTATTTGAGGCCCTGTCTCAAGTGCATAATTTTGAGCCTCTGAAGAGCCCTGTAATGTAGAGGGGCCGGAAAGATGGCCTGGATGGAGGCCGCAAGCAGGCCCACTAGACGTGCTAGTGTACGGAGGGATAGGTGGCCCCTGCGTAGAGCTGCACGAATCTCCTTGCGGATAAGGGCAAGTTTGGTTTTGGGGAGGCTGAGGGTGGATTGAACAGTGTTTACCGTAAAGCCCAAGAACTCCATCTGTTGGGATGGGATCAAAATTGACTTTTCGTGATTGATAATAAAGCCCAGCTTCTGTATAAGGGATATAGCCCAGGACATGTGGAGGAGGGCTTGAGTCTTGGAATAGGCCATGATGAGGATGTCGTCTAGATAGATAATCAGACGTACTCCTCTGCTTCTGAGTGCTGCCACCACTGGTTTCATGAGTTTGGTGAAACACCATGGGGCGGACGACAGGCCGAATGCAAGGCAAGTGAATTGCCACATCCTGCCTTTCCAAGGGAAACGAAGTAGGTGTTGCGATTCCGGGTGTATAGGGACCATAAGGTATGCGTCTTGTAGATCCACCTTCACGAGCCAGTCTCCAGGGTGGAGAAGGTCTCGGAGGAAATGAATCCCCTCCATCTTGAAATGTCGATACTCGACATATTGGTTTAGGTCCCTGAGTGTTATCAACAGGCGGTAACCTCCCCCTTTCTTGCGTACCAGAAACAGGTTGCTTATGAAGCCTGGGAAAAGGGGGTTTACTTCTACAATTGCCTGTTTGCTCAGCAGGTCTCGTATCTCTTTGTCTATGAGAAGACCGTTTCGTCTTGCAAACCGAATGGGAGGAGGAATTATGTTGTCAGGGATTCTAGATGGACCAGGACTGTGTTCCTACACTGAGGAGACCAATACTGTATATAGTGGAAAAAGGTGTTTATTTACAAAGGTGAGAAAACAAGTGAAAACAGTGCACGAATAACACAAAGGCTATATACAGGTTTAGGGGAAATGCAATAATCATAAGCCAGAGCCAAGCCGGGGTCAAATACCAGAAATCATCAAAAGAGGCTGCAGACAGGGAAGGGGCAGGAAGGAAATGTCCAGGAGAGGGATCGGGATCAGGACAGATCAGGTCAGAGGTCCAGAGCAGGTTCAGGGTCCGGTTAGTAAACAGATACCAGGGCGAGTTCTGTTTGAACTCGCCGGGTATATATAGGGAGTGTCTTAATTACGTTCAAGTCACACCTGAACGTAGCAAAGGCCAGGTGTTCCACACTGCCAGGGTCCATCCACTGGTGGAGGTCAGTACTGCATCCCAAAGGTGATATACCAGCAGGGGGAAGTTCCCCTGACAGCTCCGAACTGCCAGGAGACCCCTGCTGGTGGGACACAGCACTGCAAGACAGAATATCAATAGTACCAGCGGATGGACCTTTTCCTGACAGTACCCCCCCTCAAAGGAGCGGCCTCTGGACGCTCCAACTATCCGTTGCTGGGGAAAGTCCAGAGTGACCAACTGGGCAATGGGAGGCTTGAGCCGAGAGGTGGGTACATCCGGGTCGTCGAGCTGGGGAGCAGGCTCCGGGTCAGCGAGCTGGGGAGCAGGCTCCGGGTCATAAAGCTGGGCAGCAGGCTCCGGGTCATCGAGCTGGGCAGCAGGCTCCGGGTCATCGAGCTGGGCAGCAGGCTCCGGGTCATCGAGCTGGGCAGCAGGCTCCGGGTCATCGAGCTGGGCAGCAGGCTCCAGGTCATCGAGCTGGGCAGCAGGCTCCGGGTCATCGAGCTGGGCAGCAGGCTCCGGGTCATCGAGCTGGGCAGCAGGCTCCGGGTCCTCGAGCTGGGCAGCAGGCTGGCAGACTGGCACAAGAACAGCAGGCTGGGCAGCACACTGGAAGTCATCAACCGGGGCAGCACACTGGAAGTCATCAACCGGGGCAGCACACTGGAAGTCATCAACCGGGGCAGCACACTGGAAGTCATCAACCGGGGCAGCACACTGGAAGTCATCAACCGGGGCAGCACACTGGAAGTCATCAACCGGGGCAGCACACTGGAAGTCATCAACCGGGGCAGCACACTGGAAGTCATCAACCGGGGCAGCACACTGGAAGTCATCAACCGGGGCAGCACACTGGAAGTCATCAACCGGGGCAGCGGACTGGAAGTCATCAACCGGGGCATCAACCGGGGCAGCGGACTGGAAGTCATCAACCGGGGCAGCGGACTGGAAGTCATCAACCGGGGCAGTGGACTGGAAGTCATCAACCGGGGCAGCGGACTGGAAGTCATCAACCGGGGCAGCGGACTGGAAGTCATCAACCGGGGCAGCGGACTGGAAGTCATCAACCGGGGCAGCGGACTGGAAGTCCTCAACCGGGGCAGCGGACTGGAAGTCCTCAACCGGGGCAGCGGACTGGAAGTCCTCAAGCTGGGCAGCGGACTGGAAGTCCTCAAGCTGGGCAGCGGACTGGAAGTCCTCAAGCTGGGCAGCGGACTGGAAGTCCTCAAGCTGGGCAGCGGACTGGAAGTCCTCAAGCTGGGCAGCGGACTGGAAGTCCTCAAGCTGGGCAGCGGACTGGAAGTCCTCAAGCTGGGCAGCGGACTGGAAGTCCTCAAGCTGGGCAGCGGACTGGAAGTCCTCAAGCTGGGCAGCGGACTGGAAGTCCTCAAGCTGGGCAGCGGACTGGAAGTCCTCAAGCTGGGCAGCGGACTGGAAGTCCTCAAGCTGGGCAGCGGACTGGAAATCCTCAAGCTGGGCAGCGGACTGGAAGTCATCAAGCTGGGCAGCGGACTGGAAGTCATCAAGCTGGGCAGCGGACTGGAAGTCATCAACCGGGTCAGCGGACTGGAAGTCATCAACCGGGGCAGCGGACTGGAAGTCATCAACCGGGGCAGCGGACTGGAAGTCCTTAAGCTGGGCAGCGGACTGGAAGTCCTCAAGCTGGGCAGCGGACTGGAAGTCCTCAAGCTGGGCAGCGGACTGGAAGTCCTCAAGCTGGGCAGCGGACTGGAAGTCCTCAAGCTGGGCAGCGGACTGGAAGTCCTCAGCTGGGCAGCGGACTGAAGTCCTCAAGCTGGGCAGCGGACTGGAAGTCCTCAAGCTGGGCAGCGGACTGGAAGTCCTCAAGCTGGGCAGCGGACTGGAAGTCCTCAAGCTGGGCAGCGGACTGGAAGTCATCAAGCTGGGCAGCGGACTGGAAGTCATCAAGCTGGGCAGCGGACTGGAAGTCATCAAGCTGGGCAGCGGACTGGAAGTCCTCAAGCTGGGCAGCGGACTGGAAGTCCTCAAGCTGGGCAGCGGACTGGAAGTCCTCAAGCTGGGCAGCGGACTGGAAGTCATCAAGCTGGGCAGCGGACTGGAAGTCATCAAGCTGGGCAGCGGACTGGAAGTCATCAAGCTGGGCAGCGGACTGGAAGTCATCAAGCTGGGCAGCGGACTGGAAGTCATCAAGCTGGGCAGCGGACTGGAAGTCATCAAGCTGGGCAGCGGACTGGAAGTCATCAGGCTGGGCAGCGGACTGGAAGTCATCAGGCTGGGCAGCGGACTGGAAGCCATCAGGCTGGGCAGCGGACTGGAAGCCATCAGGCTGGGCAGCGGACTGGAAGTCATCGGGCTGGCAAGCTGGCACAGCAACATCAGGTTGGCAGGCTGGCACAGGAACATCAGGTTGGCAGGCTGGCACAGGAACATCAGGTTGGCAGGCTGGCACAGGAACATCAGGTTGGCAGGCTGGCACAGGAACATCAGGTTGGCAGGCTGGCACAGGAACATCAGGTTGGCAAGCTGGCACAGGAACATCATGATGGAGATAAGTAGGAGGAAGGATTGGAGTATGGCAGAGACAAAGGGATGGTGACTGGAGGAGGTTTTTGTGGAGTAGTTACAGGTGGATTAAAGGCAGGGTAGGTACAATTAGTAGAGATTGGGTAGTAATACTTGGTGGGAAGCGGAACTAACTGGGCTATAGCTGAGGTTGTCATTGGCATTGGACGGCTAGAACCTTGGGAAGGTAAGTGGTTAATGGTGGGGCTGGAATGCAGTGGCTTGGCTGGAAGCAGGAGATCTGACCATGCCTGCAGCACAGGTTGAACAAAGGCTGGTTCACACACACCTTGTTTAATCAAAGACTGCACTGAACTGATGCAGTCAGATAACTTCTGCTGGGAACAAGAGCAATAGTGCTCATCAAAGGAGGCTGGATCATCCTCCATCAACCATACCAGGGATTCAACCTGGTCAGGACTGAAGGGGGGAGAGAAGTCATCACCACCAGCTGGAATAACTGACAGGGCTGGTTTAACACATAACTTGATTAATGGCTGAACATCATTGTAAGACATATAACCCAGATCCACCATGGAATGAGCCGATCGGATGGCTTCCATCAGCTGATCCCTTGTCCATCCCTCCAACACCTGACGACAATACTCCTCATCCTCCTCTGCTAGCAGAGAAAAGTAAGTAATTTCATTGAAATCCATGTTTCAACAAAAACGCACTACAACAGGATGGTTCCCAATGCAGGCACGTCTGGTCAAATGGCCCTGGTATACTGTCAGGGATTCTAGATGGACCAGGACTGTGTGCCTACACTGAGGAGACCAATACTGTATATAGTGGAAAAAGGTGTTTATTTACAAAGGTGAGAAAACAAGTGAAAACAGTGCACGAATAACACAAAGGCTATATACAGGTTTAGGGGAAATGCAATAATCATAAGCCAGAGCCAAGCCGGGGTCAAATACCAGAAATCATCAAAAGAGGCTGCAGACAGGGAAGGGGCAGGAAGGAAATGTCCAGGAGAGGGATTGGGATCAGGACAGATCAGGTCAGAGGTCCAGAGCAGGTTCAGGGTCCGGTTAGTAAACAGATACCAGGGCGAGTTCTGTTTGAACTCGCCGGGTATATATAGGGAGTGTCTTAATTACGTTCAAGTCACACCTGAACGTAGCAAAGGCCAGGTGTTCCACTCTGCCAGGGTCCATCCGCTGGTGGAGGTCAGTACTGCATCCCAAAGGTGATATACCAGCAGGGGGAAGTTCCCCTGACAGCTCCGAACTGCCAGGAGACCCCTGCTGGTGGGACGCAGCACTGCAAGACAGAATATCAATAGTACCAGCGGATGGACCTTTTCCTGACATATGTTGAGGAGCGGTGGGGATTGTATGTCTATAGCGAACCCCGCTACAGAGTGTAAGATCCATGCGTCTGCCGTAATCGCAGACCAGGCTTGGGTAAAATACCTCAGACGTCCCCCCACAGGAATGTGATTGAGTGTGGTGTAAGGCATACTCACCAGTAGGAGGCCGGGATCGTGGGTAACCGCGTCCACCACGTCCGCGCCGGCCCTGTTAAAAACCTTGTTGGTCCCGGTTCTCCTTAAGGAGTTTTGAGCCTTGTCTAGACTGGTGAACAATCCTACAAATTTGTTTATGTCCTTGATCAACATGTCACCAAAGAGCATGCCCTCGGCCGATGGGCCGGGCTCGGATTCCGCCAGGTGAGATAACTGGGGATCTAATCGCATGAGGATTGACCTGCGTCTTTCCACAGAACATGCCGTGTTGGCGGTGCCAGCTAGGCATAGGGCTCTTTGCGCCCAACCCCTAAGCTGCGGGAGGTAAACTGGTTGCCCAGAGGCCGCAGCCTGTTCGGAAAGGTTCAGGATTTTTGTCATTGGACCCATAAGGTCCAGGACGCGGTCTTGTATTGCCGGAAGGATCGTTCGATGCCCTTCTTTTGAAATCTTCCCGTCTTTAGGAGATATTTAGTTAAGACCGGGTCCACCTCTGGGGTGGCCACAACCTTCTTAGGTATGGAGGGTCTGGGGCATTCAGCCCTTAATTTGTTACGGCCATTTCTATCCAAGGACTTCCTAGCCCAAAGTTCCACAAACTGTGAAACGTGTGGCAGAGGCGTCCATTCTCCAGAACGCGGGTGGATAATTGCGTCTGGGTGGAAAAAGGGTTCTCCAACAGCGTCTAGGAGAACCTCGTCCTGCGTGGCAGGAGTGGGGGCTGTGTTGAGCGCTGTAGCCCCAGCATCTTCAATGTATGACCCAGACTCTGATACGTCCGACCCATCAGAAGGGTCGGCCAAGTCCTCTTCTGAAGAGTCATCATATGAGTCCGGTTTAGCCCTTCTAATGGCTTTATACCCCTTTTGTGGAATCTCCCTGGGGTCCAGGGGTCGAGACATATCAGGTTGATGCTGGGGGTGGTAGACCGTGGTGGGGGCTACCTGTAGCAAATTGTTTACTTCCCCTGCCGGGGAGTCATGCACCGCCGGGGTGTGTTTCCTCTTCTGCGAGGCTTTACCCTTTTTTATAGGCGGTTCACCGCTCTGGGGCGGTAATAGTGGGGTATTTACGGGTTGCTGGGCCCAGTCAGATGGGGTAGCAGAAGCCAGAGCAGCTTGAATGGACATGTGGATGATGTCCTGAAGTTGTGTTGCACTTAGGGTGTGGGAAATGCCTGCTGAGGGGATGTCCCCACTGGGGGACACTTGGTTAAGGTCAGCCATGGCAAGTGAAGAGGAGATGACAACAGGGGTCTATACAGGCTAACAGTGGATACACTGACTATAGGGCAGAGTCAGGTTATATATGCCAGAAGCGCTATTTTAGTAGGTTGCGGGTGTGTACCCGATTACCTAACCCAAAACCGCACTTTTTGGGGTCAGCAGGCTCCGATCCTATCCTCCCCTCCGTCGGCGCCGAATGGTGACGGAGAGGGGAAGAGCCTGAGACCTCCAGCGGCCCGGGAACGAAGTCTCGCGAGACTACGGCCGCTGGGCGCTGATTGGTTGAACGGGTGAGCTTCGGAAGCTCCGCCCCCTGAGCGCGCGTGAATGTCTGAGGGAGAAGGAAGGAGGGGAAAATGGCGGTGACAGGGCAGAGCGCTCGGTAGAGCGCATACAGAGCGGAGTGGTGGAATGCCTGGCGTCTATAGCTAACGGGGGGAGTAAGCCCCCCGACCTCCGCGCAATGTAGTAAAGTGACAGTAGTGCTACCAAAGACCGTACTGACGCCCAAACAACAGCTGGAGGGCTGAGGGAAAAAGTAATGTACTGCAATGCAGACAAAATCGAGGGAAAAAGGGATTACAGCCAAAAACATAGAAATAACCAATAAGGGAAACAACAGAGGGCAGAAAAAAGCCCCCTGTACTCCCTAACTGTATAGACACTAAAAACAAGGTACTTATCTGTCCGTGAGCAGAAAGAAAGAGGAGGAACCTTCACAGACAACCCCTTTTATGGAGGTCACTATCAGGGGCGTGGCTAGAGGTTATATGGACTGCTGAGAGTGGTAGTCTGTTTAAAAAGTTTTTTGTTTTATTGAGTTATTAGAAATATGTTCTGCTGTGAGCATTAATAAAGAAAGATAATGCATAGATATGAGCCTCCTGTCTGATATATAATCATTAATTGTATCTACCAACCTCACATTAGTGAGGGGTTCAGTGTTGCACCGCATGCGGTAAATTGGAAGAGATTATATATGAATCTGCAAGTAAAATAAGACCTATGGGGTCACATAACGGATAAGTAACCATAGGCGGGTCGAGGCCATGATACAATAGCTCTATGAATTCTTAAGAGATTATTTAGAGATCAAGAAAAGGATAAGAAGCAGGGGCAGACAAAAGGGGGGCAGAGAGACAGGGGACAAGAATCAAGGGACAAGAATCACTCCATCATGGCATCAGGTTCACATCATCCATGCCACGCTCGGCCCAAGAGATAAACTCAGAAGAGTATCGGAACATGGACAATGGCATCCAGGTGAGACAAAACTGCTTGCTTTTACCACCCTTCTCTGCCAACAGATGCTCAAGGTCCCTTATGTGGTCCACTTCAACAGCCCAATCCCCCAGGGAAGGCATGGTTGCCGCTCTCCAATGACGGGGGATCACCACTCTGGCCGCCGCCAGTTAGTGTCATAGTACATAGTACATCATTTTTGATGGATTTGAACATGCCAGGAAGTATAGATAAGAGAGCCATCTCAGGGGAAGGGTGAATAGAGGTCGCAATCAGTTTGCAGTATAGTTTGAAAATCCGCTGCCAGAATCCCTGCACAGGAGGGCATTCCCACCAGATGTGGAGCATGGTTCCCCGGGATTTAAGACACCGCCAGCAGGTCTCCGGCACTGCCGGATTGAAATGATGGATAGTTGTTGGGTACCATCTCGTTAGCAACTTGAACCCCTTCTCTTGGGTCTTAGTGGCCACAGATAGTTTGTGTGTCAGGACAAAACACTTCTTCCAGTCAATAAGGGAGATAGAGTGACGTAGGTCCGTCTCCCAGGCCACCGTAAACGGCGGGGGGTCAGGGGAGAATATACTGAGCAACAGGGAGTAGAGTTGAGATACCACATGTGTTGGAGGTTCTGCCTGCAGAAGCAGCGCCTCAAACTCCGTTGGTTCAGCAAGGATGTCCGGAATGTAGGGCTGTGAATGATCAAAATTTTTGTGTTCGATTAATCGTTTTTTTTTTTAATCGATTAATCGACTAATTTCGATTAATTATAACGCACATACAGATCCAACTACTTTTAGCCGATCTCCTTGCAGGCCGATTCCCAGTGCAGCTACCAACCACTGGAAAAATGGATAGCAGGATACAAAAAACACACAAAGGCAGCGCTCGATGGGAATAGCATTAAAACTTTTATAGTCTTCAAGTAGGTAACAAAATAAATATTGCACTGGAGATAAAATCGGTGTAGCTACATAAACTGTAAAAATGGTGCGAGTAATACCAAATGGTACCAAAAGCAGTCATAAAAACCTGTAGCTAAGTATGATACTGGTATAAAAATGTGTACAACGATGCCACTGCTGAATCCAGATGAGGAGGGGTTAACATCAGTCCATCGGCATGTAGATGTCCCATGAAGGGAACTATCACAACTCCCAGTGGATGGTTGTAGAATCCCAGGTTGACAGAGGGAAGTAATAGAGGGAAGTGTAACAGCGCTTGCGTCAGGGCTGTCTTAATGAGAGGGCACACCTGGGCACTGCCCAGGGGTCCCAGCTGCATTGGGGGCCCCTGCAATTTGCCCAAAGCAGCTGGTCCTTGAGCCTACGCTGCCCCGAAATTGGGGGCCCCATGATGGCACTGAGAGTGATAGATACACAGGGGAGGCAGTCTGCCTTCTACCTACTTGATGTCTGTTTACCTGCACTGTCATTATTGTAGGGTCCCCAGAGCATTTCTTTGCCCAGGGGCCCAAGATGCTATTAAAATGGCCCTGGCTTGCGTGTGGCAGATAGTAAGGTCCCGCCGGCATGCAGATATGAAGGCACAGCAAAGGAGCCCTTCAGATGGACACGGCAACCCCCGCCGGTGTCCATGATGTCACCGGATCTCTGACAGAACTCCCTGAAGGCCCAGAAGCCGGCAGAGAGGTGAGTACCAGTCATAAGAATTTTTTAATCGATCAAAAAGATTTTGATCGATCAAAAAAATTAAAGATTAATCGATCGATTAAAAGTTAATTTGCACAGCCCTACCGGAATGGATGGGAAAGTTTGAATGTAAGAAGTAATCTGTTGCCTCAGAAGCCACCGCGTGGGGTGTCGGGAGGTCGGATCGGTCGGGGTATCAGTCCTCAAGGTGGGGTCTGCTCGAAGGACCTGGGCAAGTCTCCTATGATCCTCCTTTCGCCATGGTCCGAATTTTCATCAGCTTCTTTTTAATGTTTTTGGGCCATTAAAAAAAAAATTGGAAACACGGCTAAGAAACGCTATTGCAAAAACGTAAAAAAATGTTGAAAGACTGACTTCAAAGCTACTAGCGTTTTTATAACATTATTTTAACGTCCAGTGTGCATGAGGCCTTAGGTTAATAAAAAAATGATCATATAGATAGACAGTGTGGCACTGCAGCTATCCCATGCAAAAAGACTGGGAGCTGACAGATATCTTGACTGCTGATCTGTTAGCTCTAATGCCGCGTACACACGATCACTTTTTGTGATGTAAAAAAACGTTGCTTTATCTCACGAAACAAAACAACGTTTTTCAAACCTCATTTTAAAAAACGACGTTGCCTACACACCATCGTTTTCTGAAAATGGTCTTGCAAAGCGCGGTTACGTACACCACGTTCAACGGCACTCTGTTCCATTGAAGCTCCCGTCTCATAACTTGCTTCTGAGCATGCGCGGGTTTAATAACGCTGTTTTAAACGTTGTTTTGCCCACAGGATCACTTTTTATGACACAAAAAACGACATTTTGAAAAACGACACAAAAAATTCAAGCATGTACGAATTTTTTTTTGTCGTTTTTCAGAAGACATAAAACAGCGTTTTGCCCACACACGATAATTTTAAATGACGTTTTTTAAAAAGTTGTTTCTTTTCTTTCAAAAAACGACCGTGTGTACGCGGCATCAGTCTTCTCGCAGTAGAGAGCAATGACTGTCAGTTTACTAAAACTGGAGAATGCATAATCTGGTGCAGCTGTGCATGGGAGCCAATCGGCTTCTAACCAGCTTGTTCCATTAGGCTTTACCAACAAAAAAACTGGAAACTGATTGGTTTCTATGCAGAGCTGCACCAGATTTTGCACTCTCCAGTTTTAGTAAATCAACCCCATATACTTTATGAAGTTGAGTTTAGGAGCTTTGGCAAAAAAACTTGGAAAGCTCCTAAAGTTTAGGAGCTTCTAGTGTAAATAAAGCCTTAAACATTCTTTGCCAATATAATTACCGTATTTAATGGGGTATACCACGCGCTGGTGTATAGCGCGCACTCCAAGCCTAGAAGGGAAGTTTAAGAAAAAAAAAATACTTACATTTTGAATGCCCCTCGTCGGTGTCGTGCCCGGCGTCCATCGGCGGCCTTGTCCGGCGTCTGTCTGCGGCCTTCGTGGTGTCCTCCCCGATTCTCTAAGCTCAGAGCGCACTGTCTCTGAGCGCCGCCGACATAGACCGAGCCGAGTGTACTGCGCACTCGGCTAGGCTCGGCCACGCTCGGCTCCTCTCGCATAAAGGCTAGGAGCGGAGCCGAGCGTGGCCTAGCCAAGTGCGCAGTACACTCGGGTACACTCGGCTTGGTCTATGTCGGTGGCGCTCAGAGACAGCGCAGATCGGCGTATAACGTGCACCCACGATTTTCCCCTGATTTTAAGGGGAAAAAAGTGTGCATTATACGCCGATAAATACAGTATCACTTTGGATAACATTTAGGTAGGATACAAGATGTGATCATTTAAGTGAGTTATTGGTACATGACTGTGGCTCCCTAGTGAATATTTTATTTGTTAGCCACATGAAATATAACTTCCTATTCTGTCAGATTGAGTCATTCCTTTCCATGCTTAAAGCTGGTCATACACTATACTGTACAATCTGGTTTTCTGGTTCTCCTTTATTGTAACCAAAATGATGTAATAAAAGGACTAAACCTACACAATTTTTTCAATTTGTATCAAATTAGAAAAATCCTTCCACTATGGGGAGCATCAGGAACGAATTGTTTCCCTCCCTGGAGCAAACTGGATCATGCTTTGCTGTTTTTTTTTTTGCCTTCCTCTGGTATAGGATTGTGTATATAAGATTTTATGTTTTGTTTTACCCCTTTTATTGGTTGAATTAGATGGACTTGTGTTTTTTTACGCAGACTAACTATGTAACTATGTACAATCATACAGTGTAGTGTAGGGGTAGTCAACCTTAAAGAGGTGACGATCTAACTGAACAACACGGGAGAAGTCAAAGATCACCAGGCACAGTGTCGCCTCCTCACGCCTAATTTAAACCTCTAATTGTCGTACTAGCGTTTTGCAATCATGGGTTTAAATCTGGTGGTGTGGTGAACTTTCTGGTGGTGTGGTGATTGGTTGGAATTTCCAATGAAAAAAGTCCAATGAGAGCTTTTCATTGGATATTCTGTGTATCCCCTATCTGACTTTTTCCATCCGAAATTCTGACGGAATTAGATAAAAAATTTGTTCTCTATTTTTCTGGCGGAAAAGTCGGAAAATCCGTTCGTCTGTATGGAATTCCGACGCACTAAAAACCATGCATGCTCGGAAGCATTGAAATTATTTTTTCTCGGCTGATTGTATAACCATCCGCGTTTATTCCGATGGAAAAAAACGGTTGTGTGTACAGGGCATTAGATGTAGAAGCTGCTGCTGTGCAATTCTACAACAGCATGAATTAAAGTGACTAAACTCTGGTTATTCTATTAAAGTATGTATTCTTAAAGCCTAGCTAAAAGTAAAAAAAAATTAAATCAGCACAAGGGACATAACTTATAGTCCATGGGATGTGTCCCTTGTGTGGATTCCTCTTCTGTTAGCAGAAATCTTGCCGTGTTAATTCCCCACCCCTGTGCCCACTGTGGATCCAGCAGTGCCCAGGCTTGAAACAGCGGTTCCAGTTGAGGATGCACCTAGTTTAGGAACCTAAGCAATATGGAGTTGAAAGCCCTCTATTTCTGTTCTCATTGGTGGATCCTGAGCTTCAGCCAGTCTTGTCTGTGACTTTTACTCTACCTGACTGGTCATAATCTATTTAAAGTGATCTGCTCACCACTGCCATTGAGCAAATGGTTGTAGCTTTAAGCTACATTTGTGATGAGCAGCTGGAGGTTTTCCTTCTCTAGCATGAGTTCCTTCTCATCTCTAGCATGGTTAAAATGTTTGACTGCAGAACCTGCATCTGAAAAGCTCTTGCTACACATGGCCTTTGAAGGACAATGTATTTTTGGATTCCATTAATCAGGATGCTACTGGTAGCAAAAAAGCCTAATTCACAGTCTGGGCACAGTCTGGGAAGGATATTTCCCAACTGGAATTCAGGAAATACATTTTAGTTATTCTACTCCTGTTACCCTCCAAGTCCAAAACCCCAAGCTTGGCCAAATCAGGTAATCAGATAAATCATCCTTGGCACGAAGGTTTGCTAATACTTTCCAAAGTAATTGGACATCTGCTATGTTTTTATCCCAGATGCTTGGGTTCGGGAATTGGTTTTCAGGGGCTTCAAGCTAGAGTTTCACTCCCAGACCCCTCTAAAGCCCCGTACACACGATCAGTCTATCCGATGAGAACGGTCTGATGGACCGTTTTCATCGGTTAACCGATGAAGCTGACTGATGGTCCATCGCGCCCACACACTATCGGTTAAAAACCGATCGGGTCAGAACGACTTAAAACACAACGACGTGCTGAAAAAAATGAAGTTCAATTCTTCCAAGCATGCGTCGACTTGATTCTGAGCATGCGTGGATTTTTAACCAATGGTCGTACCTACTAATGATCGGTTTTGACCTATCGGTTAGGAATCCATTGGTTAAATTTAAAACAAGTTTTTTTTTTTTAACCGATGGATAACCAACCGATGGTGCTCACACACGATCGGTTTGGTCCGATGAAAACAGTCCATCAGACCGTTCTCATCGGTTTAACCTATAGGGCCAGATTCAGGTAGAGTTAGGCTGGAGTATCAGTGATACTCCAGCCTAACTGTCACTTTGAGCCAGCGTTTCTGTTTTCTATAACCAGAAAACAAGAAACGCCGGGTTGGAGTTCCGATACGTGCGGCGTAATTGAATTTCACCGTCGCATCGCAACTGCAATTGAAAAAATGGCGCTGGGGGCGTTCCCGCTGATTAACGCCGAAAATATGTTAATCAGCGGGAATTGGCAATTCACAATCGTATTCGGGCCCGACGCAGTGACTTTCCGACGTTTCCGTAAGCGATACGCGGCGTAAAGATAAAGCAGCCCCCTAGTGGAGTATCCTATGTTAAGTATAGCCGTCGTCATTGCGTCGAAAAAAATTTGCGTCGCTTGCGTAAAACGTCCATGAATGGGGATTTGACGTCATTGACGTTCACTGACAGAATTTGGAGCTTGCGCACTGGGATGCATTGACAGTCGACGCATGCGCAGTACGTTCGCCGCGGGATCGCGCCTAGTTTAAATAATACACGCCCCGTACCCGCCCAATTTGAAATACTCCAGCTCATTTTCGCTACGCTGCCACAACTTTAGGAGCAGGTGCTTCATGAATAACAGCACTTGCTCCTAAAGTTTCGGCAGAGTAACGTAAATGAGAAACGTTACTCCAGATTAAAGATGCTCCAATCTACCTGAATCTGGCCCATAGTGTGTATGCAGCCTAAGGTTTCTCCCCTCCAACCTTTCTGTGTCCCTGCACAGATTATCATATCACAAGGTAGCTCTCTCAGGTCTTTTGACGTTCCTGTGGCAGTACAGTTTCAGGGGTTTTACTCAAAAATGTTCTTGGTTCCCAAACCTAAAGGGGACATCCATCTTGTATGTCAAAACACTGAATGTCATCGTTTAAGTTCATAAACTACACATCATCTGTGCCCTATGGCTTCAAAGTCTGGCTCTGGAATCAGGGAACTTGTTTCTTCATGTCTTCTGGAAGATCCTTATGATGGATGTCAGCCTGTTGGGCTGAGAAGGAGTCCTTGGTACACTGCAGGGGACTTGAATGTTCCAGGAATCTCATCTGCTTATCAACATCTTGGAGCTTTGAGTGATTTGGCTGTCCCTACAAATCTTTACTGTAGTGCTGGAGGGTAATTTTATCCAGATTCAGTTGGATATTACAACAAATCCTGTCTGGGTAGGAACTTCACGTTTCAACCTTGTCCCTCATTTACATCCCAGGCCTGGACAATTGGCAAGCAGACATCCTCAGCCAGCAACCTCTGGACCTGGGAGAGTGGTTTTGACACCTGGAAGTGTTTCTGGATCTCTGTCAAAGATGGGGAACACCAGACATAGATTTTCTGGCCTGCATATTCAGTAGCAAACTGGTCAAGTACTGGGATCCTCTAGTGAAAGCAGTGGTATGTGGATCACAACACCCTGATATATGGCTTTCCACCCCTAAAACTTTTTCCTTGTCTGCTTTTCAGGCATTTCGGTGTTCCTTTTTTCTTTTTTTCTCTGCATTGGCACTGACAGGTGTGGTATTTTGACATGGATTCTGCACTTCCAGATCATGCACTTTTGTCTCAGTGACCTATTTAACATTCTGCTTCACGGTCACTGACTTTACAGCATGGTTGTCGAAGCCCAGCTTCTGAGAGACAGGGTATCTGAGTCGACGATTCCTACAATCTTAAAAACTGCTAGGTCTACTACTCAGGGATTCCCTCTAAGGCATCGTACACACAAGCGTTTTCCTCGACAAAATCCATCAAGAAACTTGGTGGCAGAGCTTTTTTGCCAAGGAAAACGGTTGTGTGTATGCTTTTCATTGAGAAAACTGTCGGGGAACTCGACAAGGAAAAAAGAGAACAAGTTCTAATTTTCCTCGTCGGGAGTCTCAATTTCCTCGTCGGGCTGGTTTTCGACGAGAAACACGTTTGTGTGTATGCTTAGAAACCCGCGCATGCTCAGAGTAAAGTATGAGACGGGAGCGCACCTTCGGTAAAAGTAGCGTTTGTAATGGAGATAGCACATTTGACACGCTGTAACAGACTGAAAAGCGAAAATCGTCTCTTACCAAACTTTTACTTAACATGCAGTAACATGAGATTAGCAAAAGCAGCCCCAAGGGTTGTGCCAGTGGAATAGAACTTCCCCTGCCGTCGTATGTGTTGTACGTCACCGCGTTTGAGAACGAGGAGATTTGGTCTTGACAGTGTGTACGCAAAGAAAGCTTGTCAAGTTTCTCGACAAGCCTAACAAGTAACTTGTCGAGAAAAACGATGTTTCATTTATGATTATAAGAGGAAAGCTACATCGCTGATGTTTCATTTACGACGAGTTCCTCGGTCGTGTGTACGAGGCCTTAGAGATTCTCCCCAGGACAAATCTTAATCCTCCAGCTGGGTCTGGACCAGCATTTGGTTCTCGGTTATATTAAGTGTCGGGTCTGTGCTTGCCATCTTGTTTTAGATATCATTGGACTCTCATTTCTTGATTAGAACATTCACTTTAGAAGTCTTCCAAGTAGTTTCCCCCCATTTGTTCCCCTGTGACTCTATGGCGTTGCACAAGGTGGTGTTGAAGTGCAGAACTTGCTTCCTCCACAAGAACGTTTTTACCTGTCACCCTAACAAGAACATCCTTCTACCTCCACTCAGTCCATCTAAAAGGAGATTTCCTTCCGTTGCATTTCCTTTTTGTACTTGAGGGACTCAAGTGTTAATTCTGTTGATTAGGGCCGAAGCAACTAATCGATTAATCGACAACTAATCGATTATGAAATTAATTGATTACAATTTTCATAATCGATTAATCGGCCAATAACATAATGGGATTAAAAAAAAACTAAAATTAGCCCTTTATAGTACAAAAAATCGTTACTGTAAATATTACTTTCACTGTTCCACAGTAAAGAAATGAACCCCCTACAGTAGCGATTATTTGCTCTTTTTGTACTTATTTTATTTTATTTTTTTAACCCCATTATGTTACTAAACATCTCAGGCCTGGGTCACACCACACACCTCTGGGTCACATGTTTTCCTATGGGACACGTTTACATCCATGATTTTTTTTTATCTGCTGCGTATTTGGAAAGGGCAAGGACTTTTAAACACAAAACAGTGCTATTTTGTTTTTTTTGGTTCAACATACTTCAATGGAAAAGCTGCAGATAAGCATGTAATGTGTTTTTGCGGCAAATTTGTGTTTTGTAATCTGCCCAACAACAAATTGGTCCCAACATTTTTAAAAAATTCTAATTTTTTTTTTTAAGGCTATTATCCGATTAATCGATACAATAATCGGCCAACTAATCCACTGCCGCACGAAGCAGCTTACAGCAGGGGTCCGGTGCATCCCTGTTCACCATTTCAGGTCCGATTTCAGTCCAGATTTTTGGCTGAATTCGGACCTGAAATAGACCAGAAGATGCCTAGGACTCCTGTGCAATTGGCACTATAGCTGCACCAAAGATGTGTGAACCGACTCCTTAGGCCGCGTACACACGAACGGTCCAAACCGATGAAAATGGACTGAAGTTCAGTTACATCGGTCCAAACCGACCGTGTGTACAGCCCATCGGTCTGTTAGACACGAATCTGCAGTTCAGCCGGCCCCCTATCTCTCCTGATTGGTTAACCTACTTTGATTGACAGCAGCGGGAGCCAATGGCACTACTGCTGTGTCTCAGCCAATCAGGAGGGACAGTCCCGGACGGCCGAGGCACTCATGGACATCACTGGATAGAGATGGGGTTTATTGCATTCTCTGATAAGGTAAAAACGTTCTGTGTTCAGCTGCCCCCACCCCCCTAAATACTTTGATCTCGATCCAGCGCTATGCCTGAAAGCAGTGGCTCTCACTTCTGTCTCTCTCTCCGCTGAACTCCACTAGGCAGCCAGAGCAGCCAGCAGCCAGCCAGCCAGAGCAGGGGACAGGGCTGAGCCACACTGTGTGCGTCAATGGACACACAGAGCCTTGCTTGGAATCAAGCACACGAGTGCCTCCAATGCAAGTCTTGCTATGGGGGCACTCATACAGGAGGAGGAGCCAGGAGCACTGGCAGGGGATCCCATGAAAGGAGGATCGCCATTGCACAGAGCAGACAAGTTTGACATTATTTTATATATTATTTTAAAATGATTATGTGATCACCATGATCAGGAGCTTTCCGTTAGCCACCCGTAACTGTGCAGGGTATGCACTCTCCGTACAGCTGTGTCTGCAAATTGGAATGAAAATATGCGGCCTCTCTGCGCCAAGGCCCACCTGCCAAGAGGCTGCATATTTGCATACCGTCAGCCCATAGGGATTAAGCAAGTTGTCCTTGTTCTTTGCTAGGTAATAAATATATTTTTAAGCAAAAAACTGTTTAAAAATGATTAAATATACAACTCCAATTCTGAAAAAGTTGGAACGCTGTGTAAAATGTACATAAAAACCAAACTTAATGATTTGCAAGTCGACAATTTCGGCCATGACTGTGTCATCTTTTAACACTCACTTTTTGTACTATGATGGCCATTAGTGCTACAGCTATGCTTGGTAGACATTGGGAAAATAGACAGTGCTTCCTGACATGTTTCAAGATTTTTGAAATATTGTAATTTAACAGTTTTGTGTTCCAGGGATGTATTGGGTAAATACACTCCTTGCGGGTCTAGTTCAGGTACAGCTTTGCTAAAAGGTCAGGTAAATAATAAAGATTGCATCTGAATATTTTGTATTATCATGAAGGCCACATGTGAAGCCGCAGGCTACTTCCCCCTGCTTCACATCTCCCGCTGTCTCCTTAGCCCAAAAGCCTGTTGTTTTACAGGTCTCAGTAGCCAAAGCTAAAATTTACAAAGCAAATAAGCAAATAAAAGCAGTTACATGGCCTTTCCCTCTCTCCCTCTTGAATTCCTCCAACAGAGATTTAAATGAAAACCAGTGGTGCTTTAATGCAAAAAAAAAATCCTGCTGTGCTTTCTCTTTAGCAAACCCATATGGCTCTTGAAATAATTTTCTATATATTTTATGTTTGTATGTTAAACAAACATTGTTTATGAAATGTAAAAAAAAAAAAAAAAGGATTACAACTCAAACTTAATTAAATCTAGAACTCGACTAAAATTAATCATTATTGCCTTTTTATTAGTAAAGAGAAATGATTTAGCTCAAGATGTAAATAATACAGTACATTGGAGGCAAGTTACCAGTTTCAATGTACATAAAGGTGATGCGAAACAGTAAGCAAAAGGAAAAGAAAACAGTAAGCAGTAAGAAAAGCTTAATATAGTTTGCAGTTTCACGCCTAATTCTGAGATCTTAATGCAGTGATGTCTGCTAAATCAAGTTTATGCTCTCTTTATACAATATTATTTTTAGAATTGGAAGATACACTAGAAAAGGGATGCCCAACCTTTTGAAGTGCGAGGGCTACTTAAGCGATTTGGTAACTGGTTGCGGGCCACAAACAGCGGAGCGGGCGGATGGTAGGTCCATGTCCGCTCTGCATATGCAGCGCAGACACGGATACAGCCGGATCACATTGGAGGTAGGACGCAAGTCGGTTTGCATCTGCCACTCCTTAGAGGTAAATAGAGGGTCCAATTGGGTTGGGCTGCTTTCACACTGATGTGCTGTGGTTTACACGCACAAGGGGTGCAACGCAGTGCACCTTTGTCTTTTATGCATTTTGCAGTAGACTTCTATTATATTCTGCAGGATTGGTGCACTTTCAGAAAGCTCACCAAACTTGCAGGTAATAAGAGAAGTCCATGGCTCAGTGCAGGTAACCCAAATGTGCACTGCTCTCCATCTGCGGATCAGTTTGAAAGCAGCCCAGTAACCGCTGCAGAACAGATATGCTCATATACACTGTGGCCCAGATTCACGTACATCGGCGCATTATCGGTCCGGCGTAGCGCACCGCCATTACGTTAGACTTGTGCCATCTAGCCGCGTAATCCCCCGATTCACGTAGCTTTTGCGCAGGAAATTGCGCAAGCGTAAGATTTTTTCCAGAGGCGTAAGGAGGAGTAATACAAATTGGGAGGGACGTGGGCGTGTTACATTGAAATGAGCCATGACCCCATGCAAATGAAGGGCCGGCCGGCTCGCACATGCGCGCTTGAAGGAGACCATGGTCAGCTCCGATGTGCGCATGCTCACAACTCGGGAGCGGCGCAATCAGTGAAATTGGAAATGGACTAGGGCAACTTTATGAACTACGCAGACAGCATAAATAGACAGACACAAATGCACTTCCTTTGCAAAAATACATCCCTTTGTATCCCTCCCTCTACAGCAAGGTGCTTTTGTTTGTTTGTGACGTGTCTTTGAGATATTTGAGGACTGTTTTGCAGAGTGATTTTTGTCTTTTATGTGTTTTCTTTGTTGTTATTTTGTTTAAATTATATTTTTCCTGGGCATTTTTTTTTTTTGCTCGTCATTTATTTAATTTTTTTGGTTCTGTTTGTGTATGATTTTGGAATGTGGGGGTGATATTCCTGCGGGAAATGGGGTGTCACCCTCATTTGTGGTGGAGAAGTGATCCCCAGGTCTGTGTGAATGGTGTATGAATGTACAGTGACATAATTGGAGCCGTGGCATGGCTTTGCAGCTCACAAGTCCTGCATGGTGGACTGGTGCCAATTCAATGTGATGACGATGTGGTGTGTGTGTGCTAGGGACCACAGTGGTGTGCATGCATGCATTCTCATTGTGCCATGATTAATGTGTGTGTTTAACGTGCAAAGATGCATAATGTGAGCTGGCATGAGATGGGGTCATGAGATGGGGTACCAGTGCATATGCAGAGTCACCTTGAAGGGAAAAGACAGGAGGATGTTAGTCATGCATGTGCCACTTGTGAGGTGTGCATCACGGGAGGGGATAGTCATGCCTGACTCCCATGTCACTCACCAACCAGCCAGCTGTCCCCATACATGTTCTGTTCGAAATCTGTGGGGATGGGGCTCTGATTGTATATGTAGCTGTCATGGGTGGTGCCATGTGTTGGGCTGGTGATGTCCTCCTGCAAGGTTGTGGTAATTCCATGATGGCATGAGGGGTGAATCTGAAGATGCGAGACACCTCAGAATCACTCATGCCAAAGATGTCTATGCGTGTGTGATATATCAAGTGAAGAGTGAGGGGCTTGTATCAGATAAGAATATTGTATTAGATTAATTTAAATTGTAAATTTTATATAAGCAAATAAAAAAAACCATCTCCCGTGCCCTCCTTAGTGCCATCCTCCGTGCCCTCCTCCTTCTTTGTTCATCTAAAGTCAGTAGTATAGCTATGCGCGACGATGCCCCTGGCATGTTGGCATACAGATTGTTGGGCAACACGTGTGACTGCTGAACTCCTCACTAACAGTGTTGCTTTATCTGACAAGTAGACTTTTTTTCATTTTTTAGACCAGCTTTTAGGTGCTCTAACTTTAGACAGGACATTTTGCTGTTGCGCACATCGCGTAGCCTGCGCAGCAACTGCGTTTTTTTGTGGATCCCCGCAACTCCCTCATTAGCATATTTGACTAGCAAATCAATGGTGTGTCTAGCGCATTTTTGCGCGGACGGATGCGTCTGTCTAACGAAATTACGCCGGACAAAAAAAAGTAGATTTCTGGCGTAATCCGTTTTCTGAATCGCGCGCATCTAAACGCACGCGCACATTTAGACTTACGCACGCGCAACACCAGTTGCGCAGGCGTAATCGCTCTGTGAATCTGGGCCTGTGTTTTTAGTAATAAACTGACCTTTAATAACTAGGGCTGCGCATCTTCACCGGTCTCATGATTTGATTCGATTCCGCGATGCATCACGATGCATCACGAATGTAGCGCAAGTGCGCATGGCTTTCATCAAAAAAAAATTTAAGTACTCCATTTTTTTTTCTATCTGTTCTTAAAAAAATAAAAAAAACACCACACAATAACACTTTTTGCATGTAGCAAAGTCTAAACACAGCAGACATGCTACAGGAGATGGTCAGAGACTGCAGAACTACAACAGGAGATGGTCAGGGACTGCTGAACTACTACAGGAGAGGTCAGGGACTGCAGAACTACTACAGGAGATGGTCAGGGACTGCAGAACTACTACAGGAGATGGTCAGGGACTGCAGATATGATAATGATATAGGAGATGGTCAGAGACTGCAGACATAGAACAGGAGATGATTAGAGACTGTAGACATAGTACAAGAGATGATCAGAGACTGCAGACATGATACAGGAGATGATCAGAGACTGCAGACACGATGCAGGAGATGATCAGAGACTGCAGACATGATACAGGAGATGATCAGAGACTGCAGACATGATACAGGAGATGATCAGAGACTGCAGACATGATACAGGAGATGATCAGAGACTGCAGACATAGTACAGGAGACGGTCAGAGACTGCAGACGAAGTACAGGAGACGGTCAGAGACTCTTACATAGGACACTGTTCTGAGGAGGATGGATAATCAGGGATATAATGAGGTGAGTGTCGGAGGGGCCCCGGGTTGGGATTCGGGGCTGTAACCCTTTCCTGCACTCAGAGGAGAGGTGACCCCAATACACAGGACGGGGGAGGGGGTGTCACCCTCGGCATAGAAGGATATGGAGAGGTCTGGGGGGGTCATCCCTGAACTATGACCTTAATTTCTCAAATTCTGCTGAGAACAACCCCCCCCCCCCTCTGTCACATGATCACAGACCCAGGATGGAGTGCACACTGACCTGGGGGGGGGGGGGGTCGTGTCCTCACTCCACTTCTCCCACATTCCTATCAATAACAGGCAGTCTGAATAGATTGTAAGCTCCTCTGCAAAATCTGAACAGAGACGTATCCCCTCACCCCACCATCTTCACTGCTATGTAATCTTCTATGAGATTTCTGCTGGAATCAGCGCCCGGGACCCAGCATGAGTCATCTACCCCCCTGAAAATATTTGCACCCTTTCCAGTTTTTTAGACCTAAATGTGATGCATTAGAGGTAAAAAAATGCATGCCTGTTTGCATCCGCCTACCTTTAGACCTATCATGGGTCTATTTCAATATGAAAGAAAAACCTTAAGATACGCATGTCACAAAAGTCTATCCAAGATCTCCTGCTAATTGGAATGTAGGCTGCCTGCGTGATACTTCTTTGGCTTTTTTGTTATATCCCTAAGGTACAGAGTGTGATTCACGTACCTCTAGAGTAGATTGTAAGCTCCTAGGGACAGTGCGTGACTCTGCTGCTCTTACGTCCTCTCCTGGCGTCAGCCCCTCCCGCCTTTTTACTGATCTGATAGTTACAGACAGTGGGCGGGGCTGACGCCAGGACGTAAGAGCAGAGTGGACATAGGAGACATAGGACATAGGAGAGAGGCGGGCCGTGCACTACCCACCTCTACTAACTTCTACTGAAGTTCTAGTCAGTGGGCGGAGCTGACGCCAGGAGACACGGAAGAGCATGCAGACTGGACATAGTAGAGAGGCGGGCCGGACAGTCACACGAGCGGTGTAAAAAAAAAGGTACCATAACGGAGCGCTCTCCCGGGAGGGGCGGGAACGGGGCGGGGCTAGACATCGATTATCAGGGTCGCATGCATCGGTACAGCATCAGGAACACCCGAATCGCGATGCACCGATGCAACGATTCTATTTGACACCCCTATTAATAACAGTATTCTATTCCATCCCAGAGCAGGCCACATCAGAGGGCTCCACTGGCCACATGTGGCCCATTGGGCCACTTGTTGGGCACCCCTGCACTAGGATCTAGTGCTTAGTGCTGTAAAACAGGGCTTGACAAATTTACTCTGAAACTAGGCGCCAGCTAAAAAAGTTGGAAGACAGTTTTTTTTTTATTTGACTCCGCGACGAGCCCACTCGGATGAACAGTCAGATTTAACATTTGGGTCATATATTGTCCTTGTGGAGAAGGCTGCACATAGAGACCGGTGGTGGCAATTGGCTTGTGGTGGCACGTTTGGGGGGGGGGGGGGGCGCCTTCCCTCTGAAGCCGGCCCAGAATCAATACAATTTATGTACAAGGCTGTACGACACGCTGTCATACGTGGGGCTAACATTGTGTTAAAAGAGAGGAAAACCTGCGTTTCTGAATTACACTGGGTATCAACAGCCCAGTGAAAAAATTCCAAACATTTAAATAAAAAAATAAAAAAGGATAAGGGAACAGCTTCTATCCTGTTTATGATAACATTAAAAAATTGTTGTACATTTTTGGTCCAATCATTAAAAAATTGTTATAATGAAAAAAGGTGGGGGAGCGCTTATCCCAATCCTATGGATCCCCAGCTGGATTTCACTCTGTTGGCTGCTCGCTCCTCCCGTTGTGTCGGCGGCTGCTGTGCCTGTCTCTTGCTGCTCCATCACAGCCCTACAGCAGAGACACCCTGTCACTGACAAAACCTAGGATCCAGGGCACAATTTCTAGTCGCAACGGCGACCTGGCTTCTGGGATTTGTCGAGCCCTGCTGTAAAATACTAAATAAGTGTTATGTTAGTCATATATGTATGACATTCAATGGTCAACTGATCATACAACCCCAATTTCAAAAAAGTTGGGACATTGTAAAATCTACTTAAAAACAAAATGCAAATATTTGCAAATCTCATAAAACCCCATATTGTGTTCACAATAGAAAATGGAAAACATATCACATGGTTTAAACTAATTAAATGCACCATTTTAAGAAAAAATAAGGCAATTTTGAAATTGATGGCAGCAACATGTCTCAAAAAAGTTGGAACAGGGCCATGTTTACCACGGTGTAGCATCACCTTTCCTTTTACCAACACTCTGTGAACATGTGGGAACTATGAAACCAGTTGCTGGAGTTTTGGGAGAGGAATGGTGTCCCATTCTTGTTTGATATAAGATTATAACTGCTTAACAGTCCTGGTCTTCTTTGTCAGATTTTTTGTTTCAAGATCAGCCAAATATTTTCAAGATCTGGACTGCAGGCTGGCCAGTTAAGTACCAAGGCACCTCTAGTACATAGCCATGATGTTGTCTTAGATACAGTATGCAGTTTAGCATTGTCCTGCTAAAATAAACAAAGTCCTCCCTAAAAAAGATGTCTGGATGGGAGCATATGCTGCTCTAAAATCTGGATATACCTTTCAGCATTGATGGTGTCTTTTCAGATGTGCCCATTCCCCATATTCTAATACATCCCTACACCATCAGAGATGAAGGCTTTTAAAGTGAGCACTGAAAACTAGAAGGTCCCTGTCTTCTTTAGTCCAGAGGACACAGCACCCATGGTTGCCAAAAATAATGTCAGATTTAGATTCCTCTAACCACAGAAAAGTTTTCCACTTTGCAGCAGACCATTTTAATTTAAGCTTTGGCCCAGAGAAGACAGTGACGTTTCTGGATTATTGTTCAGAGAGGACTTCTTTGCATGATATAGCTTTAAGTTGCATTTTTGGATGGCATGGTAAACTGTGATCACAGACAGTGACTTTTGGAATTCTTCCTGAGCCCAAACAGAATCATGCCTGTTTTTAAAGTAGTGCCATCTGAGGGCCTGAAGATCATAGGGATCCAATATTGCGTTGCAACCTTGTCCCATTTACATTGAGGAACAATATTCTGAAATTGTTTGACAGATTGGTGAACCTCTGCCCATCTTTACGCTCTGAATCTCTGAGATGCTCTTTTTTTTATCCAGTCATGTTACTGACCTGTTGCCAAATAACCTAGTAAGTTGCAAAATGTTCCCACAGCTCTTTCTTGTTAGTACCACTTACTTACCAGCTTTTTGTTGCCCTGTCCCATCTTTTTTTGGGATATGTTGCTGCCATCGATTTCAAAATTACCTTTTTTTCCTTCTAAAATGTTACATTTTCTCTTTTTAAACATTTGATATGTTTTCTATTTTCTATTATGAATAAGTTTATGAGACTTGCAAATCATTGCGTTCGGTTTTTATGTACATTTTACACAGTGTTCCAACTTTTTCAGAATTGGAGTTGTATATTTAATCATTTTTAAACAGTTTTTTGCTTAAAAATATATGTATTACCTAGCAAAGAACAAGGACAACTTGCTTAATCCCTATGGGCTGACGGTATGCAAATATGCAGCCTCTTGGCAGATGGGCCTTGGCGCAGAGAGGCCACATATTTTCATACCAGTTTGCAGACACAGCTGTACGGAGAGTGCATGCCCTGCTCAACCCTGCACAGTTACGGGTGGCTAACGGAAAGCTCCTGATCATGTGACTGCTGTGACAGCCAATCATGGTGATCACATGATCATTTTAAAATAATATATAAAATAATGTCAAACTTGTCCGCTCTGTGCAATGGCGATCCTCCTTTCCTTTTTTTTAAATGGCCAAAAACAAAAAATGCTTATAAACAAAATCCTGCTAAACGTGCGTAAAAATGACCGTAAACTAACCTGTGTACATGTACACATAAGATAACATTAAATGAGTTCAGGGGCAGGTGAAAAAAGTGCATTTTGGGATAAATATTTTAAATAATTAAATTAAAACTGACCATTGTAAGTTCCCCTGTCAGTGTTACATGGTTTGTCTTAACCCTGTAAATGCTAGTTTGTCTGGACAGCTTGGTCTGTTAAAGTAAGCTGAACAATAACACACTTACTAGCTGGATCACCTTGTGAAAATAAAGGAAAAAAGCCAACAAAAAAGAAAACAAATGCAGCCACCACATCTAATGCCATGTACACACGATGGGTTCATCCGATGAAAACGGATCAATAGATTTTTTCATCAGATATCCTATGAAGCTGACTTTCATCATAAAAATCCATTCGTGCCAGAACGCGGTGACGTAAAACACTACGACGTGCTGAGAAAAATGAAGTTTAATGCTTCTGAGCATGCGCCGACTTGACTGGATTTTTAACCGATGGACTTGCCCACAGACGATCGTTTTTTTAACCATCGGATAATTTTAAAACAGGTTCTACATTTTTTCACCGATGGGAAAAAAATGATGGGGCCCACACACGATCGGTTAGTCCGAAGAAAACGAACCGATCGTGTGTACAGGGCATTAGAATTGGTAAACTGCGTACAGAGTAAAGCAGTCAGGAATATGTAACATACAACACAGGGATCAGTAGTGTGCATCATGGTGCCTGTTACATTGCTGGTCAGAGGGAGGAAAAAGTGTCAAGGGGTTAGAGAAAGGAAAAAAAATATAACCAGTGTCAGTGATCAGTGGAAAGGATAAATTCCCTGTGTGCTTGGTCAGTGTGGGAAAAAATGCCCTGGTGGCAGTGACAGGAAAGATTGCTCAGTGCTGGTGGTCTGTAGGAGAAAACAATTACCAGGACCAGTGGTAGAAAAAAGAATGCTCAGTGATAGTGTCTGTTTGAGGAAGAATGTGCATAAAGTGATAGTCAGTGGGGTAAAGAGTTCCCTAGCATTGGTGTCAGTGGATAAAAAAAATTATCTTTGGTGTTGGTAGAAGAAATCGGTCTGCTCTCCAACACGGTTGTGCTCAGTTGGTGTGTTCTCCAGCATGGCCCTCCCTTGGGGTTAGGGACACATTCGCTCCAACATATACAAAGTTTAGAGTGGATGTAAATTTATGAAATTTGAGCTGGGCACATATATCTGCAGTATTTTGTTATCTCTGTTCAAAGAGCTAAGTCCCGTAGCTCTCTCCTGACCCGTTCCTCTGTTATCAGCCTGAAAACCCCTGACAAATTCTCAGACACTTTAGATAAAAGCAGCCTGAAATTTCTATCAGGGGAGGTTACTAAAATAGATTAACAGAGAGCTGGGCCCTATTACAAAACACCTCTGAGAGTCTCTGCCTATGATATGAGGGGGTGTGTGCCTTTCCTCCAATCAGCAATTTTAGCTATCTTGGCTGTATGCCCAGACATCACACTCTGTGTTAAACAGGAATAGAAAATATCTTAACATGATCTGAACTTTCTAAACAGTATATAGATGTGAAGACAGCAGATATACATGTAAAACTTATGTAGGGAGATTTGGTTCATCCCTGTGTATTATCTGAGGCTGTCCACTTCACTGGATGTATGGAGAGTTTACATCCACTTTAAAGGGGTTGTAAAGACAAAAATAAAAATTAAATTAAAGTCTGACAGTAGCCTGTAAAGTAAAAAGTAATGTTTTGCATTATAACTAGTTTGATACCTGTTGAAATTGAGCTGTTCATTCATTCTTGCTGCATCACGGCCTAATAGGAACTACAGTTCCTATTAGGCTTAGCCTCCATGCCTGTGAGGGATAAGAGAGCATCCTCACGCAGGGCTGTAGTCATAGGGAGGGGGCGGCAAAATTCTGCTTTCCACCATGCAAAATGGCTCAGATGCTGGTGGAAAGCAAGAAGAGGAGAGACAGGAAATGGCATTTTCAAACCTGGATTACTGTATTTTGGAGGTCAAAAGGAAAAATGAGGTAAGTGATATTTAAATGCTCTAGCTTACAGCAATCAATTGATTTAATAAAAAATGAACCTTTAGTGTTCCTTTAAGGCTGGGTTCACACTAGAGCATGGAGCTGCTCACAGCAGGAGTCCGGTGCGGCTCCACTCACCGTTTCAGGCCCAAATTTTTGGCTGAATTCAGACCTGAAAGAGATCAAAAGACACACAGGACCGCTGTGCAAATCACACCGGAGCCGCTCCGGAGATGTGTGAACCGGCTCCAAAGAGAGCTGGTCACAATCTCCTGCTATGCACATCGAAACCGCATCCAATTTAACACTAGTGTGAACCCAGCGTGAGTCATGAATTTAACAGAATCACATATCACGAGTCACCATCATGTATGTATTTCCAATATTTAATATTTATTTATTACTGTACAAAGTACTTACATTCATTCACTCATCTTTAGGGGGTATCTGCCACTAGACCAAAGGACACATCTGGAGGAAGAGAGTGTGGATTTGCTGTAGGGTCTGTTTTACATCTATAGTGATTTGACAGACACCCCCTGTTAGGTACATTTCCTATTTATTTGCTGTGTGCGTCTACAGACTCGCTAGCTGTGGAGGACAAAAGTCAACAAGCAGTTATTGGGCCCCTCCTCCACCCTGCTATTCAATGAAAACAATACAACTGTAGTAAAAATAACACTAAAGTAAATGCAGGAGGATTAAAAAAACAAAGAGTACAAAAAAAAGTAAAAAAGGTTACGTGTGCATGCAATGCCTAATAGTGTTCTTAGCATTTTGAGAAAATACAATGCAGCAACAACTCAAGCCTCAATTCACAAAGAATATGTGATATTTTTAGTACAGTGCTTTTTTTTATGGTGGGAAATAGATTTTTCAACTAATTGGAGCCTTTATCAACATCAGGTGATTTTTACCTAAAGTAGATTTACTCTAGATGCGTTTTCTTTTTTTGTTTTTGGTATTTTTGTAAAAAAAATGCTTACTCATGTTTAGCCACTACTTGCCCTGTTACCAATTTGCTGTTTCCTCCTGTTAAGCCACTTCCACTCATTTGATGTGATGCCTCTCAGATTCATCTAGCTCCCCCCCTAATGTACATGGGATCGCAGGCCACACAACCCCCCCCCCCCCCCCAAACCAAACCAAACCCCACAGAAATAGAACACAACCACCACCGTATGGCTTAAATCATGTCTGTGGCACTTTATTGGTATAATACGTAATATAACCATGTTATATTTAATTTAAATTAACGTAACCACCAAATACTGATAAATTGTAATACAGAAACATTTCCCTGCTTAGTCTCAGGACTCGAGCAGATAATATCACTTGTTAACTGTAAAGTCCCTCACCAGCCAATCCTGTTGCAAACAGGTTTGGCCTACCCAACAGCCACGGCCACCTCCAATAAATGAATGGAATCCGGCCTTTAGAAACCTGGGATACCACCTTCCAGGTCAATGTGACGGTAGGAAAAACCACCAATAGATGGCATAAATTTCTCAAGAGACTTGTTAATCCGCCTTCTCACCTTCTCCAGGGGGCGCCACTGAGGGGAAGAGAACCAGAGAAGGCGGGGAACAATCTCCGAAAAAACAAACGTACAAGATGGAAAAGGATGTTTAAACCTATGAAAATCTCTGCATTGCAAACAATAAATCAAGAGATTTTAAATGACCAACATCATTACCCCCTGCATGGATTACAATGATTGAAGGTGGAGGCCAATGTACACTAAACTGTGACAACTGAAAGGATACCTGACACCAGCAAAACCCCTGAATACCTTTCCAGCAAATTGAGAAAGAGTCTGTAGGAAGAGATAGGTTCTCCGTATAGCAACGCTGAGATGCCCTTCTACTTGCCCAAAAAACAAAAGAGTGACCCAGGATCCACACCGTCCTGTGTAAACCTGAGAAATTTAAATCAAAAGGTTAGGCCGAACATAAACTTGAAATCTAGCAGACTTCCATCTACCCAGCCTTCTTACTAATGTCTCATCTAGGCCCATCCTATCCGCCTCAGTGGCAGCACCAATTCGGAAAGAATGGGTCGAGAAAAAGACATTAGCTAAACCAATAACCTTCAAACATTTTTTGAAAACTGAAAAAAACTGATATTTGGTAAATGGTAGACCTACTGAGTGTATTAAAAAATTACCCAACAATGAAAGCATGAGGGCCAAGTACTTTGTAACAACTACCACAGGACAGATCACTTGGTCCCCTCATGGAGAAAGCTGAACCCAACATCCCTTGCCCAGCTGATCGGTCTTGGTGTGGCGTACAAACAAACTCAGACCAGATCCAGACACTGAAACATCCTGGAACCTCAACCCGGAAGAACCAGATTTATTAAGGAGCACCAATTTCCGACCCTCGGAGTGGAGCGAAAAAGGCCAGACAAAAGGCCGCTTGAAAAAGACAAGTCTGGAGCTAGGGACATCAGTGTCACTCTCCCCGTCACAAAGTGTATCCCATCTATTTTTAGTGCACAGAGTTTACTACACCCCAAAGAGGTTATTATGTTTGGACAAATGCCCTAGGTGTCAAAGTACAGGAGACCTTATACACATGATGTGGAAATGTCCGAAATTATATAGATACTGGTTAAGGTATTAGATGTCATAAATACAACCTTTAGGATTGTTCTGGAACCGGAGGCCAGAGTATGCTTATTGGGTTGTATAGAGGTGAGGCATGAGCAAAGGGGCATCACAGTAGCGGTCATAAGGTGCGTGTTCCAGGCCAGAAAATTGATAGCACAAAACTGGCAATAACAGAAAGTGCCTACATCAGCGGAATGGGTCAATGTGATAAACACAACAGTGTGGAAGGAAAAAGTAGTTCTAACTAGACGTGGTCATTTTAATAAATTTAAAACGTTGTGGGAGCCCTGGCTAAGTTGAATGTGGTGTCCACCCTAGAGAGGGGATAAGAATCTAGATTAGTAGCTAGAGATCAGCCCAGTGAGACAGAGAGAAAATAGAGAAAGAGAGTTACACTTTAGAGATAAAGTGGATAAATTCACCCGGAAGCAGGAAGGAGAGGGAGAGAGGGAAAGAGAAAGGAAAGAAAGAGAGAAAGGGAAGGGAAAAGAGGAAAGGGGAGAAGAAAGAGAGATGAGGAAAAAGCTTATACTGCAGTAGGGATAGAGTTTGTGTGTGAGGTAAAAATAAGATGATAGGGGTGAAAGGGGGAGGGGTTGGGCTATGGGTATAGTGAGCACTTTAAAACTCATACAATGTGTTTTATGTATAAAGATGTATGTATTTTAAATATATTTTTTGTACTGAAGAAAACAATAAAGAATATATAAATTAAAAAAAGAAAAAGACAAGTCTCAAATTGATCATGGCACACTTGACCCGTGGTAAAGCAAAGCTTCTGGAGTACATCAAAGGAAATTGGCCTAGGCTTATCTGGGACACAAGTGCTCTTTCTGTACCCCTTTAAAGCCTGTTTGACTGAAAAAAATACATTACCCGGAGACAAGCCTTGTACCCAGCCAGCAGCAAGATGCAGAGTCCTCTGCAGCCTTAAATAGGGTCCAGGTGAGTTCCAGAACTTTCCACTGGTCACCTGCTTCACCTGGGCCAGTCAGAAAACACCTTGTCCGGGTACCTGTAAAAAGCGTAAAGGGGCAGTGCTCCATATGTACAGTACATGAAAAACACACTTTTTTTATTTTATTTTTTTTAACGTATTCCTCGGGGAAAGGATAAGGGAAAAGGGGAGTGGCTGCGAACCCATGTGCATGGGCACAACAAAATTGCACCCTGTTATGCCATTCTACCTGAAATACAGCCCCTTCAGAAACCCCTCTCATGTTGGTGGTTGGGTAAATGCCACCATCACACTGTTGTACTGGTGCTTAGTGTAAATGCCCATATATTATTGGTCCGTGTAAATGCCAAGGTTACACTGATGGATAGTATAAATCACTGTTTGCATTGATGGTCTGACTAGAACTGCCCCCTTACATTGGAGGTCAGTGAAGAAGTTGTGTTAGATAAATCTAGCAGACAGCTGCAGAGGAGACTAATTCCAAGTGACGTTAGCGTGGGAACTATGCAAGCAGGAGAAGATTTCACCCACAGAGTAAACTCGTACCTCATTCTTTACAGGCAGGGGCAGACACTGCATATACTGGACTCCAGAGCCTCAGACAACCCTGTGCTCCTGCATAATTTGCAAAGATGTATTTTCTGTAACAGTTTATATTCTACTCCTTTTTGCTGAGCTCTTTCTTATTGCACTGACAGTGACCTTATCAGCCTGCATTAGACTTGGCAGACTCAGACTCAAAATCTGTATACAGCAGAAAACAGAGATCTTTTGTTTAAGCCGTGCTCAGATTATGGACACTTTAAGGGCTGGTTCACATGTGTGCAGAGACCTATGGTTTTTAGCACTAGAAAACCACAGGTCTCCGCAGGGGCGCACAGAAAACAATTGCTTTCAATTTGCCCTGTTCACACTTGAACGCAACTTTGGGGTAAGCTGGGGTGCAGTACGAAAACCTACAACATGTCTGCACTTTTCTGCTCAGCATCACAGCTCACCTGCAGCACAGTTGCTCAGCTTTGGCGCATAGAAATAAATGAAATTTCACATACAATGTGACATTTAAATACAGTAAACAAAAAAAAAAGTGTTTAACAAATTCTCTGATGACGATGCCCAGGCCTCTCCATCTCAATGGTCCACAGTGAGTCTTTTTACAGAAATGACTCATAAGAACTCAAAACTGTCAATGCCAGATCCTTTGGGGCCTAATATATCAGGTTGGGCTCTGTGGAAGCACACAACCAACCAATATTGGGCTTCAGTAAAGGGCCCAAACCAGCCAAGCTCTTTCTGTTTCATTCTAATACTGAGGAGGACAGTACACACTACAGATGCTGGCGCCTAGTGGGCTATGTAAACATGGTCCCTGCATGAGATCATTGCTGAATGGTCTTTCAGCGTCTTTCAGCTTCAGTTACTGTTATTCCTGACCCTGAACCTACTTGACCCCAATATTGTCTTCTGACCTGCTCCTGGATAATCCTTGCTTGTTTCTTTTCTTCATATCTTTGTTAATGACTTTGACCCAAACTCTTGACCAAAGATTTTGCCTATTGATTCTGTACTTTGTTGCCTGCACGTTGCCAACCTCTGCTTGTCCCTGGCTCCTTGATCCTGCTTCTTCCTGCTTGACTGTTACCAAACTTGGGTTGTTACCTAGCTCTGATTTCTACTAGACTTGGTACATTCTGGATGCCTTTACTGCTGTGCTTTTGCGTACTTTACCCCAGCGGTCCCATTGCCCTTGCAGCCCCTGTCCCAACTTTCAGGGATGCTCAGACGGAAATTGTTCAAGAGGCTGCCCTCATCATCTCGAACTGCTCATACAGGTACAGGGCTGCCATCTGGGGGGTACAGGCATTACACCTGTAAGGGCCCTGAATGTTCCCAGGGGCCCAGCCAAACCCCCCCCCCCTCTCAGCTTGCGGCTGAGAGGAGAGGAGAAAACGTTCATTTCGGCAATTCCCTTCCCTCTCATGTCGTGGCTGGAGAGAGGGGAGAAAACACTTTCACCGGCATTGCAATTGTGGACACCCGACTGTGACAACACCCGGCTGTGACAACTTGCAATCTTCTGGGACATGTAAAGTGTCCCAGAAGATTGCAGGAGGGTGGGTGGAGGAGGATTCGCCTAGGCCAGAAGTGGGAGCTGGGTACTTGTCAAAACTAGGTACCTGCTCCAACCCCCCAAAAATAAATAAATAATTGTATTACATTTATTCTTTTTTTTTATTTTTTTTACATATTGTCATCAAAGTAGCTTAGTGTCCATAGTGACACTTTATTAATGTGGTTGGGAGATCAGAGATTTTTTTTCACTGTTACTGCTTATAACAGTGATGATCACAGTTATAAGCAATTTTAACTGTCACGAATGGCTTTCATTCTTAGCTTGCTTACTATTGTGATGCTGTGATTGGCTACAGCTAATCACATGGTACAAGGTGCTGTAATTGGCCCAGATACCATGTTATAGCTGTGGGCCAATGACAGCATCACAATAGTAAGCAAGCTGTTATGAATGGCTTACACAGCAATCACACAATACCGCTGTGAGCAGGCAGTTTCCGAGCACCGCGATCACACCACTGCGTGTCCCCAGTGTCGGGCTAGAATACATGTGCTGAGCGACGCACCAGTACATCACTTAGCCTGCAGCTACTGGCCGCCCACAATAAATATACTGTGAGCGGGCAGCAAATGATTTAAAAGTAAGGGTCCCAACACTGAACCTTGAGGTACACCACTAATAACTTTAGACCATAGTATAAATCATTAACTACTACTTTCTGATTATAGTCTTTCAACCAGTTCGCTATACATTTATAAACTGAATTTTCCAACCCTGTAGACTTTAACCCCTTACTCCTGACATTTAACACATATGTGCGACCCCACTGCACTGGGCTTTTTTGTGGGCCAAATATATGTGTATCTCCCTTTGTGCTGGGAGTGTACCACACAGCATGCTTCCAGCACAGAGACCAGGGGACTAACGATCGGGACCTTGATCTCCCAATTCCAGGTCACTGTGATGCCCAGTCCTGTATTTTTCTCTCTCTGTGAATGGAGAGTAAAATAAAAGTGGGTAAGAAAAAATAGTAATAAAAAAATAAAGAAATATCTAGATCAATATTTGATTTAGGCCACGTCAAGGGTTAGTGTTTAAGTCAAGTGTCAGGGTCAAAGGTCAGAGTCAGTATATGTTAAGTAGGTTTATTTATTGAGATACACAAATGATTACATGCTTATAAGAGTCAGATGATACAAATCAGGGCCACACGACTTCAAACATTGTTACATTAACATAAGGAAAAGCATGTTCATTCTGGTACACAATCCAAATGGGGAGAGGAGAGAAAAAAAAGAAAAGGGGGGGGGAGAGGGAAGGGCAGGGGTAGGGAGAGAGGGGATGGAGAAGCCCACTTCAGTCAGTCAAACAGACGTAGTAAACATCACACAGCACGATTAGCATCTAATGTATGACCACAAACAATTAGGAACACTCCCAGAAGCCAGGGGCCATTATATCCTGAACTAGGGGGGCGGGGGGGAGCCCAGAACCACTCCAGGAAGGAAGAAGCATAAAAAAGAAATCCGATCATCCTAAATTGTCAGTCTCCTAGCCGCCACCCAAGCCGCCCAGATCTTCTCAAACTTCTTGGGGCAGTTATGTCCCATGTATGTCAGTTTGTACAAAGGTAAGGTGTCGTTCACTAGCTTCCGCCAGGCAAGCAAGCCAGGCGGCTCAGCAGCCTTCCAATGAAGTAATATAGCTTTCTGGGCATAAAATGCTGTGTAGAAAATAAATAACTTTTTATGTGTTCAGGTGGGGAGATTATCTGTGATACCCAGCAACAGGACCAAGGGGTCCAGCCCAACAGCCACGCCACTAATCGAGCCCATGTCAGCCACAACCAATTTCCAAAACTCCTGAATCTTCGGGCACTGCCAGACCATGTGAATAAAATTCCCCATGTCCTGGCCACATCTAGGGCACTTATCCTTAGAGGTGCGATAAATAACCGCCAGCCTCTGTGGCGTGTAATAAAACCTGTGGATAAATTTCAGCTGGATAAACCACTCCCTCGCCTATATCATGAGGGGAATGCACTGCTGCAATCCCTCCGACCAGTCCTCCGGCGCGAGAGTCGGTAAATCACGCCGCCAGGCCGAGAAGGCTTGCGACGCCCCGGCCCCCCTGGCGCAAGTCAATCTAAAATAAATAGAAGAGAGCACCCGATCCATTAAACGCGAAGTGAGGAGCCTCTCCACCGAGTGGGGCTCCACCTTAATAGGATCCCGGAACTGTGCTCGGACCGCATGCCGAAGCTGGAGGAACCTAAATAACATCCAGGAAAGTCCAAATTTAGCTTTTAATACACCAGAGCAATCGCCCCTCCGGCATTACATCTCTCAGAGTTTTAATTTCATAACGGGCCCATAGCTGTGGGTCCGGCACAGTTCTTAGATGTGGCAGGGAGGGATTACCCCATAAGGGGACGTGAGGGGAGAACGACCCGGGCTCAGCCAGAAGCCTCGAGACTTGCCCCCACACCACCAGCGTGGCCCTCATCAGCGCGGCAATCTGAGCGTTGGCCTTTACACCTCGATAAACTAGATTACTCAAACCAGCATAATAGCTGCTTCAAGGGTGACCGATGGGTTAGTGTTATCCTGTGTAAACCACCACCTCACAGACACCAAAACAGCCCCCCAATAATACTTCCTGAGGTTTGGAAGGGCTAGACCACCCTCCGATAATGGGAGCTGAAGTATGGACCTGCTCACCCTCGGAGCCTAGGCCTGCCAGACAAACATACCCACCGCCTGATCAAGTTTGTTAAAAAACGACTTGGGGATAATCACTGGTGTGTGTCTAAACGCATAAAGAAACTTGGTGAGGAATGACATTTTAACTAGGTTAACCGTGCCAACAGGTGTAAGAGGCTGGGTTTTCCAGGCCGAGCACCTCTGGAGAAATTTCTGGAGAACAGGGTTCACATTAACCTCAAAATAGGTTTCTGCGGACCTGGATGCCCAGATATTTAAAACCATCCACCCACTGAAGAGGGGCGGGTAGGTCAACCTTGGGGACAGACCGGAGCAGAATGGCTAAAGGTTCAATGGTGAGAGCGAACAGGGCCAGAGAGAGGGGGCACCCCTGCCGCGTGCCCTGGTGGAGTGGGAAGGATGCAGAGAGAAAGCCGTTCATACCCTAGCAGTTGCGTTGGCATATAGCATCCTAAGCCAGGATATGAATTTTGGACCTAGGCCAAACCTCTGGAGAACCGCCCATAAATATTCCCACTCCACCGAGTCAAAGGTCTTCTCAAAGGGAGGCAACCACCTCTTCCCCCCTCCCCACCACCCGGTCAATGACCGTAAACAATCTCCACAAGTTTATGTCCGTCCCCTTACCTGGCAAAAAAAACGGTCTGGTCTCCATGAATCAGAGAGAGTATCACTGCGTTGAGGCGATTCGCCAATACCTTAGTGAATATTTTAGCGTCAACGTTTAATAGTGAAATCGGTCCATACGAGGAGCAGAGGGTGGGATCCTTCCCCGTTTTGGGGATGACCACAACAACTGCACGCTGCATGGAAGGGGGCAACGAGTGTTCCCTAAGGGAGGACAGCAAGGCACCCCTAAATCGCGGTCCCAGGGAGGCACAATGTGTCTTGAAGAACTCGGCCGGCAAACCGTCATCGCCAGGGGTCTTCCCCGTCTGCAAGGAGGCAACCGCTACCTAAATTTCTTTCAGAGTGATCGGAGCGTCCAGTGTCGTGCGGGCCCCCTCCGAGAGAGCAGGGAAGGTCAGCCCGTCCAAAAAGGAGAGCAATAATCCACTCTAGAGGAATAGAGCCCCTCCTAGTAAGCAGCAGAACAAGCATTTATCTCCCCCGGGTCAAATAGCAGAGCCCCAGATTCATGACGTATGTGAGCCACAGGGACAGAGTTAGTTGGGTCTCTAGAAATCCACGCAAGCAAACGCCCCATCTTTTCTCCCTGCTCAAACAATCTCTGAGACTGATATAGAAGCTGCTTCTTATCAGCCGTCAGCCTGAGAAGCTGAACCTCCCGCACCGCCACCATGAGATCCACCCTCTGCCGCTCCCCACCAGTATTAACATACCATGCCTCCAATTCCTGAGCCCTTTTTTCTGCTTGGGCAAGTGAAGCCTGTGAGGAAGCATGCACAGACTAAATAAGGGACTGGTATTTGTGTTTAACTAGAAATTTAAATCCCTCCCAGCGATCCAATAGAAGATTCCATTTCAGGCTCCAACCGCTCGTCGGACACCCAGTACCTCGAGAGGCGCCAAAAGTCGCCGCCCGGAGCCATTCCTGTAATCAACCTGAGCAAAACAGGGGCATGGTCCGAGATCCCCCTAGGAAGCACAGAGATCTCCTGCACCTTGGCCAATACTGGGCTGCTCGCATACATGAGGTCAATCCGTGACATGGCTGCATGAGTGGCTGAGCTAAACCTTTAGCCCCCGGGTTCCTCCACCCCCAAACATCCGTGAGGCCAAAATCTTCTGCCCAGAATCAGAGAATCAGTTGCTAGACCAGGGGACATCCTATCCAGGGTAGGGCAGGGCACCATTTTGAAATCTCCCGCCAGGAGTACCGCCGCGGCTGAATAGGATGCCACCAGCTAGATAATCCTGTCGAGAAGTCCAATTGTAGCCGGGGGAGGGTTATATAGGCCCCCCAGAACCAACAGCATACCAGTCACCATAGCATGTAATATCACATAGTTACCCTCCGGGTCCAGATGCAGGTCTAACAGTGTAAATAATAGGGTTTTGCGAACAAGGATACTTACTCCCCTGGCTCTGTTAGAGTGGGTGGTGTGGTAATAATGTCCAACCATAGGGAAACAGATAAAAAAAGAGCAAAAAAAACACGACAGGAAAGAGGCAGAGACCCGCATATGGAACCCCGGGCGCAACCACTGCGACAGGCAGCACCCGTGGACCCCCCCCCCCCCCCACTCCCGAAATCCGTGTGCACATATCGAGTAGGTTTTTTATTTCAATTAGTATTAGGGTCAGTGTGTTTTAGGTAGGACAAAAAAAAGAAGCAAAATGTGAATTATTGTTTCTGGGCTGTACTATGGGTACAATCGCTGCTGCGATCGTCAGGAACAGGAGAATTAATTTGGGGTTTTTCTTTGGTGCTGGTTTATGGTAGTAACAAGAACTATACAGGTAATTTTTTTTTTAAATATTGTTTTTACTATTTTGGGCCAGTTTTCCTTTGATAATCAATAAAAAAAAATCAGGAGATATCCATAACCATTTACTACCAAAGGAAAGCCCAATTTGTCCTGGAAAAAAACAAGGTATAATCCACCTGGATGCACAAAGTAGTTCTCTTGATATGTACTGTTTTGCTAACACATGTAAAAATTGCAAAATTGTGCTTAGGCATTAAGATTTGTTTTACCCTAAAGCCTCGTACACGCGATCAGAGTTCCATTGGACAAATCCGTTAAATTTTGAGCGAAGGGCAATGGGTGTGAACTTGTTCTGCATACAGACGGCAGAACATTTTCAGCCAACATACACAAAACAACGTGTTTTTTTAGCTCTTTACCGCCACCCTTTGGCCAACTTCTGCCAATGTTGTCTTATGGCTAGCATTGGTTCGGAGCATGCGTGTTTGTACTTTGGAAAAACTGACAGGCAGATTTGATCAGATTGCTCACGTAAAAGCACCTTAAGTTCCCTTTCACACTGGCGAGGGAGGTGTGGTTTTTGGTGGTGCTTTACCGTCGGATTTGTATATACACCGGTCCTTCACTGCTCCAAAGATGCGGCTAACAGGACTTTTTTCACGTCCTGCTAGTGCAACGCTCCAGTGTGAAAGCCCTGTGAAAGGGGTCTAAGAGAACCCTTAAGCCTCATACACACTGCTGCTGGTAAACGGACATTTAGGAACAGTTGGGCATTTTTTTCAACTGCCCCTGAACTTCCCCCTATGTTATCTTATCAGTACATGCACACAGAGGGCTAGATTCAGGTAGGAGCGGCTTAAATCTAAACCTGCCTAGCGTAGGCTATCTACACTAAGCCACCGCAACTTTTTCAGTTAAGTGCTTTATTCTTAAAGCACTTGCCTGTAAAGTTGAGGTGGCGTAGCGTAAATGACCCGGCCAAATTCAAATTCGGCGGATAGGGGGCATGTATTATTTAAATAACGCGTGATCCTGCGCTGAACGTACTGCGCATGCGCCGGCCGTGAATTTATCCCAGTGCGCATGCTCCAAATTACAACGTCATTACGCAATGTAAACGACGTGAACGACACTTACGCAAAGCCCTATTCGCGAATGCTTTACGTAAACGACGTGAAAAAAAAACGCTGGCACGCTGTCCATACTTAACACTTCCTGCGCCTCATACAGCAGGGTTAACATTCCGACGGTCCTACACTAACGCACACGACGTAAAAAAATACCTAGCCACCTAGCGTCCAGCCTAAAATATGAAAATAAGATTTAACAGCGTGACCTACGCCAGTTGGATCTAATGGAAATCTATGCGTTACTGATTCTGTGAATCAGTCGCATAGATAGGAGGGCTCAGACGCAGAAATAAGATGGCTTATCTGGAGATAAGCCGTCTTAGGGCTCTTTCACACAGATTGGTCCGTTTTTAGGTCCGCTCCGTGTGTCTGTCGGCTCAGCGGGGGGTCTCCGCTGAGCTGTTGGGCAGACAGGGCGGTCCCCGCACACTGTGCAGGGACCGCCCTGTCTCTCCTCCGCTATCCCCTATGGGGAATCAGATGGAAACGGACCGTTTGTCCGTTTGCATCCGATCCGTTCGGCCAGACGGAAGAAAAACAGGACATTCTTCTGTCCGAAAAAACGGATGCGGATCTGGCGGACGTTAGCCATCCGCTAATGGATCTGCTCCCATAGGGGCCCATTACAAGTCCGTTAACGGACTTGTAATTAGCGGACCGTTCGTCCGCTAGTGTGAAAGGGCCCTTATTTCTTTCCTGAATCTAGCCCAGCGTCGTTTATAGTTGTTTTAGGCAGTTGAGTTTAGAGTCTTTTTCTGGAACCCCAATTTGTTTTTCAGAAGCTGTGTTTAGAGGCATTTCATCCACCAAAACACATTTAGCCGGGTTTCGTTTACAGATGTTTTTCATTTTAGAATATATATATTTTTTTTCAAGCACTTCAAGACGCAAACGTGGCTAAACGCTGCATGTAAACATGGCTAAACTGCAGTTTTTAGACGCCGGTTTCTAGCTAACAAGTTAAATCGTTCAGGAGAGGTTGAACAACATTCTGAATATTGGAACATGATAAAGAGAAAGAGGAACAGTAATGCCGCGTACACATGATCACTTTTTGTGATGTAAAAAAACGTTGTTTTATCTCGCAAAACAAAACAACGTTTTTCAAACTTCATTTTAAAAAACGTCGTTGCCTACACACCATCGTTTTCTGAAAATGCTCTTGCAAAGCGCGGTTACGTAGACCACGTTCGACGGCACTCTGTACCATTGAAGCTCCGTCTCATAACTTGCTTCTGAGCATGCGCGGGTTTAAAAACATTGTTTTAAACGTCGTTTTGCCCACAGGATCATTTTTTGTGAAACAAAAGACGACATTCTGAAAAACGACATAAAAAATTGAAGCATGTTCGAATTTTTTTGGGTCGTTTTTCATTAGACTTAAAACAACGTTTTGCCCGCACACGATCATTTTAAATGACGTTTTTTTAAAACGACGTTTTATTTCATCACAAAAAACGACCGTGTGTACGCGGCATTACTTAAATTCCAGCCCTCAGTGCAGAATCCCAAAATGAATTAAAAAACCAACTACACTTTATTTTCCTTTATACATTTGCAAAAATGTTTTTCTATAGCTCAGCATATTATACACTCACCTTGTAAGCCATCATACATATCAGCAGAAGTAGATAGAGAAACATTTTCCTATGTTAATGACAGTTTGACACTCCTCATATATCAAAGCAATGCAAACTCTTCTACCCTCAACTTGTTGAAATGCATGCTTGTTCTATGAATCTGAACTTTTACTAAGTAAAACATGCCAATAAAAGGAATATTGTGTACTTATTTTTTATTTTAATAAAGAAATCTCTATTCCCAGCACTTCAAGCGTCAAAGTTATTTAAGAAGCGTGAGTATGCCAGTAGAGAACACAAGAATTCCTTCACCTCCCAATGAACAGAAGCGGCCTATACTGCAACGTCAGACCTCAATCACCCAGACGATAAAAAGGTAAATATTGATTGCATATGCTTGGATTCTACATGTTGTGCTAGTCTAGTCTATGGGAAAAATTCAGATTTTAGTTTTTGTACATTTTTGTTGTGCCCAGGCCAAACAAAGCTAAGATCACAAATATTTTTTTCTGATTTGCTGATATCTCTCTGCTTTTTTCATTTCTCTGCGAAAAGGTTTTTTTATGTTTTTTACATAACAGCTCATGTATGAGTTTACATATACCTAATTCCTTCTGCGGTTCCTTGTTTGTATTTTAGTTTCTTGCCTGCTCCAGTATTTCTCACCATACCAGTTTATTGAAAATGCTAAAGATACATATAATGGATAAAATAAGGGCATATTTTATGAAGGCAGAAGCTACACTGTGCTTCAGAGTGGCCAAACTGAGCCTATTCACACTTGACTGTTTTTGTGCAGAGAATTACTGCATGAAAGTACATTTCATGTAAAAACCCTGTTCTTTCTTATTTGGCTGGTTTGTATGAATGCACTCCAGTTTATTCTCAAATGAAAACTGTAAGGGCCAATTCACACCTTTTCATGTGCATTGCCACATACACTCCCAGAAAGAACACACAGTGAGCCCTTGCCCCCAAATGTTTAGCGTGCAGGGCTAGCAGCAGCGCTTCTGCAAACTCCATGTGAACAAAGGCCACCACCCCATGTATGATATAGGGGGAGATTTACTAAAACTCTGCATAGAAACCAATCAGCTTCCAGGTTTTATTGCCAAAGCTTAATTGAACAAACTGAAGTGAGGCTGGGTTCACACTATACTACACAACAGCAGTACTACTTTCATCCTACTTTGCTCTGCGACATCTGTCCTACATTGGTCCTACATTGGTCCTACATCGGTCCTACATCCATCCTACTTTCATGAACAGGATACTACTTTGATCTGACTTTGTGATAGTCTGACTTGTTTTTGACCATCCAAAACAATCCCAGAGTGAGATAAATTCCTTTTACTGCTGTTGTAATTACATGTCGGATGTCAAAAGTCGGTTGGTTAGGACAAGGCTCCTACTTTGCTCCGACTTCAATGATATTCAATGGGCTGAAGTAGGATCAATGTAGGACCAAAGTAGTACAGGGAGCATTTTCAAAGTCGGCATGACTTGTGTAGGACCAGTTAAGACAGCTCTCATAGGGAAACATTGATTTTCACATGTCATGCGACATGAGCTCCCAATGTAGGAGCGTTTGTCGGACAAGTGTGAACCCAGCCTCAGAAGCTGATTGGTTACCCTGCACAGCTGCAAAAGATTTTATGCTCTCCAGTTTTAGTAAATCGACCCCATAGCTCTTTTACTGCAAACAGCAATCACAGATGTACATTTCCAGGGGATACCGCTCCTCTATGTTAAGGCTAAACTCCAGGATATCAGGTACTTTAATAAATGTGCAGGCACACTATAAGTTAAGTACAACTTGGTGCATAACACCTTATGGACGGATCTCTTTAATTTAGATCTGACAGTTTTTGATTCTCCAGAAGGTTACACTCTGGGGTTCTGAGAGGAAAGACACTGTGTTCCCACACACAGCGTCTCTGCCTGCCCCTGTCCTTTGCTGCCTATTCATAAAAGACTTTTTATTTTGTGAATGAGTTCACAAAAGACAAAGGCTGCATACAGCTCTGCAGATGAAGCAGCTGAGACCAGAAGGTCTAGCAATGGAGCTCCAGATCTATAGCAGTAGCTATCCTAATGGAGCACTATAAAATTGTCAAATGTAAATTAAAGAGATAAGTTCACAAAGTCCCATGCACCTCGCTGGACTTAACTCATGGAATGCCATTTATTAAAGTGGCTGAATTCCTGGAGTTCAGGAGTTGCGTTCTCTCAAAATGTGCCCAGGTAGTTGCTGTTTGTAGTAAAAGAGCTATATCTGGCCTTTCCTCACTCTGTACCACACACTGTGCATAGGTGTGAATGGGGCTTATTGATTTCTAGGTTTTGTCCTAGAACACTGACAGTGAGCAGTTCCCACAATAACACCTTCCACAGCTGCCTAAACCTGGCATTATTTTAAAATGCCTCTTGCACAAATATATATTATTCCAGTGCTGTTTAAAAAATGCCACCGGGACTCTGATTCTTTAAGGAACAATGTGTTTTTTACCTGCACAGTAATTATACAGTATTCTTATTGTTCACGCAAGTGCTATTAACACAAATGGTTAGCATTTTGTTTTCATCAATGTTTCTTTCCTGTTTTTCTTGGAAGCAAGCGCGTGACGTTTGACAGAATCAGTACTATGCCGGTCAAGGGGCACCTAGCTAGCAGGAGGTCTATTCATTTTAGGAAACGTCAAACAATCTCTACTTTCTTTTTCAGGTAGTTTAGCAAATGCATGTCAAGTCCTGCATGATATTTGTTTTTTGAAAACAATGAATAAATCCCTAACTAAAAGCATTTCTTGTTGCACATGACTCCTTGCTGTTGGATTGCATTGGCTTACATTTTGCATATGTGGAGTGTTTTGTATTAATTAAAACAGTAAATGCATGCCTCTCTATGATTAAACTATAAAATGTGTTTCTGTAACACCCACATAAAGAGCCTGTCCAACCAAACCTGATATTGTAGGTATACTTAGAGCCCTGTGGGCTGAATTATTTTAGATGTATGTAATGGATATTACAGCACCAACTTCTGTCTGCCATAGTACCTGTCCACCTGGGAGTTTTTAGTCACCCCATCCATTATTGTGTGTTTCAGCAAATCCTATTCCATTCTTCATAACGTAAAATAAAACTGTAACAGGGTTTGAAGGGTAGGGGGCTGGATAACTGGTTATCAACTCAGAAATTCAAACACAGTCAGGTGCTTTCTAGCTCTAACATCCACCAAAGGCTAAAATATCTATATGTCAGAAAAGGCCCTTCAAGAGCTATAGCCTCAAGAAGAATGTTCACCATCCATCACTTCCAGGTGTATTGGATACCTGCGTTCCCCACTACATGCTGTGGTTCCATCACTGCAGGACACATTAGTGATGTGGGTATTGCGATGAGGGGAACCACAGCGCTCAACAGACATCAGGCATATGACATATCCAGAAGCGTGTCCAGTATTTCTTAACCACTTCCATACTAGGCACTTACGCATCTTCCTGCCCAAGACAATTTTCAGCTTTCAGCGCTCTTGCACTTTGAAAGACAATTGCGCGGTCATGCTACACTGTACCCAAATACTTTTTTTAACATGTTGTTCCCACAAATAGAGCTTTCTTTGTTTGGTATTTGATCATCTCTGCGATTTTTATTTTTTGCGCAACAACTAAAATAAAGCCCGAAAATGTTGAAAAAAATTAAGTTTTTATTTTTTCTGTTATTTTTTTTTTAAATAAGTACGTTTTCTTCTTCGAATGCGGGCACTGATGGGCACCGATGAGGTGGCACTGATGAGGCGGCACTGGTGGGCACTGTTAGGCAGCACTGATAGACACTGATAGGCGGTGCTGGTATGAGGCACTGATAGGCACTTATAGGCGGCACTGATCGGCACTCATAGGTGGCACTGATGGGCACTCATAGGCGGCACTGATTGGCACTCATGGGTGGCACTTATGGGTGGCACTGATGGGTACTTATGGGTGGCACAGATGGGCACTGATAGGTGGGCACTGGGCATGGATGGACACTGAGTGGTAGCACTGATGGACACTGAGGGGTGGCACTGATGGCATTGCTGGGCATCACTTTTTTAATCCCATATTATGGCCGGTCAGTGCCCATGTTGCCAGTCAGTGCCCATTTGTGGGCACTGATTGGCATCTATTCTCATTTTTTTATTGCCCCCTTCCCTGGTGGTCTAGTGTGGGCATCCGTGGGGGGGGGGCTGCGCTGATAAACAATCAGCGCAAACCCCCCCAGTCAGGAGAGCCGCCGAACGGCTCTCCTCTAATCGCGTCTGTCGGACGCGAGTGAGGAAGAGCCTCCGCCGGGAGGGTCTTTACCGAGATCGGAGATGCAGGGTGTCAGAGTGACACCCCGCATCACTGATCGCCGCGCTGCATGCCCCCACGGGCGTGCGCCGGCATGTAATCCTTCAGGACGTCAATAGACAGAACCACTTCCCGGACGTCAATTTACTATTGACCGGGCGGGAAGTGGTTAAAGTGGAACTTTAGTCAGAAAATTATGTCCTGCTAGATCATTTCAGACTGGCCCCTTTTGCACCTATAGCTATGTAAAACATTAACAATACATGCCTATACTGTTTAAAATACAGTAATACATTGTCTCACCCTGCTCTGCACATGCTCAGTTGAGATTTATTTTTAGACACTTTTCTGAATTTGTATTTTATTTATTTATTAAAGTGCTTAACCTGCGCAGTCTTATCCGAAGACCTTGATGTGCAAAATAAAAGATATTGACATTAAAAGACCCTAGAAAAACCAACCTACCAGAATGATAACACAGGCCAGTATGCTGACAGCCTAAAGATTTACTGCCGTTCAGGGGCAATACTGGAGGCAATTTACAGCACACAGTAATATTGGTAACATGATTTTTAATGTGGCCTGTACAGTATGTTCATTGCTAAAGAACATTATTTTTATCAAGTTGTTATGGGTAAAAATCTACTTTAAAGGGGTTGTAAAGGTTCGTTTTTTATTTTCTAAATAGGTTACTTTAAGTTAGTGCATTGTTGGTTCACTTACCTTTTCTTTTGATTTCCCTTCTAAATGTTTTTTTTCTTTGTTTTCTTTGTCTGAATTTCTCACTTCCTGTTCCTCCTCAGTAAGCTGTTCTAAATGACTTTCCACCACTCGGATGATGGTGGAAAGCTTACTAAGGAGAAACAGGAAGTGAGAAATTCAAACAAAGAAAAAAAACATTTAGAAGGGAAATGGAAGGAAAAGGTAAGTGAACCAACACTAGCTTAAAGGAACCTATTTAGAAAATCAAAGGCGAACCTTTACGACCCTTTTAAGGAGAGCCAAGTAAGAATTCACTGCCTGCCAGAGAGGTAAGTATTAAGAATCTTTATTTGTAGGCTCCTTTTTTGAGTGACAGAGTTGCTTTACTCATCACACCAAAGAAGATTATACTTTTTTTATCTTAGGTAATAGCCAGAGAAAACCCATATGAATAACTGAAAATGCCCTGATGTAATACTAAAGATGGAAACAAGTACAAAAGCTATTTTGAATATAAAGGTAGTGGTGCTCCTAGTTCTAGACTAGGGGTCACCAAACTTTTCAGTACAAGGGCCACATTGCATTTTTCACAAATATTTGCGGGCAAAAAAATAATGTTTTATAAATGAATGAATACAATTTCAATGAATGAATAAATGTGCTATGAGATAAAAACGTAATATCAGAAGCTACCCCTCACATCAGAAGTCCCCATTAATTCAAAATCCTCCCCATCACTTTAGAGCCTGCTTTCACTTTAGAAGCCCTTTATCACTTCATAGCCCTCTTTACATATCAGAGTCCTTCATTACATCAGTGTTCCTATTAGAGTCTCCCCCTTACTTCATGGTCCCCATCAAAAGTGAAATTATATAAATTGTCAGTCTGTGCAGCGAGGATAAGCCACTGACCCTAGCTACGGGTTGGATGAAACCTTGTAGCCGGCCAGATGTGGCGCATGGGCCGTAATTTGGAGACTCCTCATCTAGACTTTCAGGTTTGCATTAATGGTAATATCTGACATGTTGCCAGAAGATTGAATGATAGTACCAAGTTAGTAGGCTTGGGTGTAGTCTATAAACAAACTGTGAAGCCTCGTACACACGACCGGTCTTCCTGGCAGTAAGACTGCCAGGAGAGCATTTGGCCGGGAATCCCAACTGTGTGTATGCTCCCTAGCAGTTTTCCCATCAGCAAAACAGCCGAGAATCCCGACGGGAAAATAGAGAACCTTGCTCTCTATTTTCTCCACGGGTTTCCCGGCAGAGTGTTTCCTGGCGAGAAAGCCAGTCGTCTGTATGCTTACCTGTCCCAGGTAAACCCACGCATTCTCGATAAGAGTCCGACACATGTGCGGTAGCATACAAGTTTAGTGTGGGTTGTCGCAAAATGGTGGCGTGGGCATGGAATGTGACGAGCGCCTGCTCATCGTAGTCGATGACGTCACCGCTTTCTTGAAAATGATCGTGTGTAGGCAAAACATTGTTTTATGTCTTCTGAAAAACGATCTTGCTCGCCCAGATCCTGCTCTCCCGACACTCCTCTGCTTCTATTCGATCAGCTTGCAGCTTGCAACATCTGATGGTCCAGTCATCCAAGATTCCGGGATCCAACCTACAGCTATGTGCCGATTGGATCCATGAAGAACACACACCAAACGAGTTGCATATGTGCTCAACCAGAACTCAACTTTATTGAAACACTCTGCTGGTTATATACAGGTTACAGCTTTCCTCAATCAAAGAACAATGAAATCTCCACCCCCTTTTTCACACACTGGGGTTTCCATACAGAGACATCTCAGCACCGATGCCTTCAGCATGACTTCACTACCTCAGAAAGAATGACATTCCTGTAGACAATGACATCAGTGAAGTTTAACAGAATATGTTATCTAGCCGGCTTGTCTCCGCATAGAGAGGAGGTCATTACTACATCTGAGAGATCACACTTTTTTAGATAATGACATGCTAATCCAATACTCCTGATAATCAAAAGGCTCAAAACAGTGTTATCGCACAATAGAAAGGTCTAAGAGCCGACTGAATTAACACCTCTACACACCTCTACACACTGGACAATGAATGTCTTTCACAAGCCACTTAGCCTTTCAATAGTCCTCAATAGTCTAATTCAGTTCAATCCCCATCTACAGTAGACAGACACCTCATAATGTCCAAAGGCATCCTGCAATATGTCATATACATAATGTCTCATCTTATGTAATACATGAAGTATGATTTCACGGTCCATGACAGTGGGCTAAAACAACGTTTAAAACAACGTTTTTAAACCCGCGCATGCTCAGAAGCAAGTTATGACGCAAGCTTGAATGGAACAGAGTGCCGTTGTACGTAACCACGCTTTGCAAGAGCATTTTCAGAAAACGATGGTGTGTAGGCAACGTCGTTTTTTAAAACAAAGTTTGAAAAACATCGTTTTTTTTCATGAGAAAAAGCGTTGTTTTTTTACGAGACAAAAAATGACCGTGTACGCGGCATTACACTGTGGTTGGAAGGAATAAAACAAGATTTCCTTCTCCGTGTACTGTGACCCTTTTTAATCCATCATTATATACTTATGCTTGTGTGTTGGCTGCTGTAGTGGAATGTAAGCCTCAGTGCTACTGTGGAACTTGGAACACACGTACATGATGATTAGCAGATCTCATATTTTATTGGCATTGGAAGCTGCAATAATCATGATGTAGCCCAAGGGAAAAGTGGACAGTGACGTTGTGTGATAACCTTGGACCTATTGGAGGACACTAGTATAAACACATAGAACCCCAGTTTATTTTTTTAGAATGTGTGTGTTTTTTATGTACAGTAAAGTGTATATTATTCAAAACACATACTTTTTATTATTTTACCACATCTTCATAGTTTTAGCAAAATGGAGAAATTGAGTGAATGAGTGTGATAATTTTCTCTCAGACCTTTGAACTTGAAGACAGTTGGCAAATGAGACAACATGTGGCTATCAAACACCTTACAGTATCATTGTATACAGTATCACAATATCATTGTTTTTTTCCCCCCAAAATTATTTTTATTCGATTTTTCATAAAGGATACAAAATACACTCTGAAATAGGAGAGGAGACATAAGGAAAAAGAAAATGAAATCAAACAGGTCAGGCATGTGCATTTAGCTCATAGGAGGATCTCCATGGACTATCCTGCATTGGGGCTATAAGCCCGAGCAGTATAGAGATTTAGAGATTGTAAAAAGTCATATAAAGGACAGCAACACATTACAATATAATAACAACCACGTGCTCCATAAACAGTTAAATAATTGCAGAATGCATCCACAGGACTGGTTGTTCCCTAGAAGTAGCTCCTTCCGTAACAAGGGAGAAGAGGAAAAAAAAAAAAAAAGGGGGAAAACACATTAAACAACTTTTCACCAGCATATTTTGAGTTGAGTGAATAAAGTGGAGAGGACATCTGTTGCTCTCGCCTACATGCTTGGGTGGAATCGCAATATGGTCATATAAGAAAGGTAGTCATCACACTCGATGTGTTTATATTCATCCTTGCAATAGCCTAATGGAGATCAGGGAGAAGGTGGCCAGCCCAGGAGCTGCCAGCCATGGCTCCCATGATTTAAAGAATTTATTCAGTGTACCTCTATTCCTATTAACTTGCTGTATTTTGAATAAGGTGTCATTAATCTGTAGGAGTCATTCTTTGAACGTGGGAGGAGTAGGTGATGTGCTATAAATAACAGCTTACTTACTGAGACTTGAACTTCCTGTGGAATCCTCTCCTCATCTAAGTATCCTTAGAGGCACATTTTAGGATCCAACTCTAATGCCCCGTACACACGATCAGAATTTCCGATGAAAAAGTCAGACGGTTTTCCATCGGTGTGTGTATGCCCCAATGGAGTAATCGGAATTCCGATGTGAATTTGGTCAGAGAAAGGTCCGATCGTGTGTATGGGGCATAAGTGTGATTGGAAAACAAGATTAATAGTATTCAGCAATGTAAGCCAGTACCGGACACGTTTCAGGCATTTCCACAACATGTGGAGTATCTGCAGGGGAACCCTGACTGCATGGACACTCTGGGGATAGGTCTGCGACCCCATTGAAATAACTTTAACAGAGTTCTTTAAGCCCTGCAAAGTATGACTAGCTGAGTAAGTTGCTGGGAAGACAACAAAGAACCTGAGGGCACTAGTCCCAGGGTAGCCAGTTATCATCAGGAATGTCTCCCAAATCTGGCTCCCACACAGGACAAGCCAAGAAGAACAAGGCCTGCAGTATCATTGTTAGCAGAAAAAAATATTTGACATTGCACCTAATACAAGGCTTGGACTGGATCTTCAATAATAGTCATGGTATGTGGGAATTACTTTATGGGGATGATGAAGTGCATGTAGGTTCACAAAAAATAAACAGATTCATATGCCGGTGTAGATAAGCCGTAGATATGCTTCATAATAGTAATAACGAGGGTACCTGCACAAAATTGGGTACAAACATCTGTGAGCATTAAAAGTTACGTTTACATGATCTACTACTGTAAATTGCTGTACATGGCTCATTCCTACAGTGATATCTTTAAACATTATCTGTATACAGTTAGGTGTCCATTTATGAATTAGTGATCCCAAGGATCGCCACTGATCACAAGCCATAAACAGTTTATGAAACAGAGATAATCGGAGGAGAAGTATTTGAACTTGTTCTCCCGCCGATTATCTCCACACACAGAGAATCCTCATTGACTGACACAGTAACAGTTTATGAAGCTGTGATCTGAGCTCTTCACTGGCGATCTGAGTCAGAATTCACACTCCCCGATTCACCATCTCAGAGGTTTTTTAACTTCTTTCTATCTCGTTCAGACCCCCCAACACTGTAACCATGTCCCCCTGTAATATTTATGTGTGTATATATATATATATATATATATATATATATAAAAATATATAATGTGTGTACAGTATATATATATGTATATATAATGTATGTGTGTGTGTGTATGTATATATATATATATATATATTATGTAGGGGGAATCTCGTAAAGTTTCACGAGATTCCAGTATCAGGGGTCGTTCTCCACTGTTTGAAGAGTTGGTAGATCAATTCACTCCTCCAAGGGTGAAGCGATCTACTCTGCTTCATAAACTGGCACACAGAGGAGAAAAATCTCCACTGTGAATGCCGGCGAATGAAGCAGTGAATAGATTTCCCTGCTTCATAAACAGACACCTAAGAGCCGGTTCACACAGGGGCGACCAGTCAGGCGACTAAGTCGCGGTCCGCTCTATTCAATGGAACCGTTCTAATAGGAGCGACGCAACTTGTTCTGACTTGTACGACTTTGGGGGCGTCTCGGGACGACTTGCATTGACTTAAATACAGAAGTCATTTTGCAAGTTGCCTCTTAATTCGTCTTGAGATCGCCTTGCCGAGACGCCCCCAAAGTCGTGCCGCCTGTGTGTGAACTGGCTCTTAGTGTGCTAAGATTTTCCCACAAGTTGGTGTTTTCTCATTATCATTGAACTGTATACAAGTTGATTATATCATTGATTGTTTGTCCCAGTTGTTTGCTTAGTTGCAGGAAACCTTTCCTAAAAGAAGCAGCCATTTTATACTCACAGACAACATACTAGTTGTGGGTCAGTGACAATACTTTTGGTGAGGTTTAGAAGACTCTGCTTCACTTCCATAGATCGTTTCTGGGATAGGTGCTTTGCTCTGTGACATGTTTTGTTTAATAACATGCATTCAGCACATCTTGGTGTATACATGCCCTTCCCATAAGCAGAAAATTACTTGATATAATTACTACATAACTACTCAAGGCAGTTTTCTACCACATACAATTTTGGATATTTTGGTTGCTTTTTATATGTTAAATGTACAAGTACTTTAGAAGATGTTGTAATACACACACTAGGACACTCATGAATAAACCTGTTCTTCATTATTTCTATTTGAGAATAATAAGGGTGATTCATCTGCCATCTACTGTAAATTTAATCTCACCTAGTCACAAGAAATTGTTTGTTAGGTTCTGTTTTTTAAAGAACTCCGGTAGCTTTTAAACTGTTCCTTTAACAAAACCCAAATAAAATTTTACAGAAAATAAGCCACTCTGTGTCCTAGTGCTGTGGAACAATAAATAACATGGTCTACGTGGGCTTTCTTACCTGTCTAAACATCACCTTTACATCTGCACATGATGGTCAGATATAGGTATTACAACCAAAATAGCTAATAACTAGTTATCCATTGTCTATCCAGGGTATCCCCTGCCCTTATTCTTTCCCTCCCCTTTTTTTCCCCCCTTTAAAAAAATGTTCTTTGGTTTTTGTTTATACTGAGAAAATGGACAGGGTGATCCCAGATACAGCAAGTGGGGGTGGTCTCCCTGCTCGCTGCAATACTGGCATGGTATCCTCCCTAGGGATGCAGGGAGGGTGATATGAAGGATATGATTATTATTTTGTGATTTAGTATTTTGACATATCTGCTATAGTTTATATATGACTCTTATAATAATCTGGACTCGCCCCTGGTGGTAGAAATAAAGTATTTGAAAAAAAAAAAGAAAGTAAATTTGACATTATTTGTTTCTCTGGAGCTATGACTCTAGCCTTAACAGCGATGACCTGTGTGGTCAGAAGTGTGCATTTTGCAAAGTGGTTAATATAGGGCCCCCTTAAACATTTGTGGTCAGTTGTAAGTTCCACCTTAACTGATGTTCAGTGGCTGCTTTGGAAACAACCAGGCCAGACAGTAGAGTGCTAGATGTTGACTTTGACAATAGCCAGGGTCAGAACAAATAATCAGTGTGAGCTACTAGTACCGAGATTTAGGTGAAAAAGGTCTGGAAAGAGGGTGGAGTTGAAGTCAAGGTTGGCTGTGATAAGAGTAGAAGTGAGGTCCATCAGGGAAATTACGGTAGCAAGGGCAAGAGTATAATATATAAAAATCTCCTATACCACTTTGTTGAACGACTCTCTCAACGCTCACAATCGGGTCTGGGAATTGTGGGACCAGTTAGAATCTGCTTCAACCTGAGTCTCCCTACATTGGAGATACCCTGAGTGGACAGTGACTTCAGATTCCGGTGGGGTCCTGACATGGTGGGTGCTCTATCCTTTTTTTTCTCTTTTCTCTTTTATTTCTTTTTAGCTCCCCTGTATTTTCAATTTTTTTTTTAACACAATGTTCATTTCAGTTCCTCATTGCATTCGGCCCATCATCATTAGATGGTTGTAAAGTTGTTGTACTACTCTAGCTCTGTTTGTAATTATTGGTCTCTAGACTGTTACACAGGGCCTTTTTGTATTTCCTTTGCAGGGTTAATGCGCCTTACCATAATTTTATGACCAATTGTATTGCCAATGGGCACTTATTGATGTATGACATGTATACAGTTTTGTATCTCTTTGTTCTTTTTTTACTATTTGAACTATTAAAAATGTCAGTTTTAAAAAAAAAAATCTCCTACAGAGATTTCCTATAGATCCCCTATAGAACAAACAGACTGTATGATAGTTGCTATTTCCTGTAAGCAACAGAAGTTTTGAAGACAACAAAGTCAGTTTTAGGCTGCACTGACATATGCTCACTTACTTGTAAAACATGCTGATGAGAATATCTTGCGTACTGTAAGTGGCCGTGGCAGCCATTGATGACTACATTTCCCAAATTGCCTCCCTTTAGGAGTGTCATCTCTAATTTATGTTGGCTGACTACTACACTAGAAAGTTTGCTTTGAACCTGAGCCTAGATTTTGGACATGGGATTGGTCCAATTACCTTAGAAACATTGGTAAGTGATTGTTTAGCCTTAGAGTGTACTTATTATACACATAAAGAAAGGCAAGGTACCCAAGGAGACGTGAGAAATTATTTGTTATCAAAATGCATAGTACTTTGCACAATAGCTGAGTGGTAAGCAGATGACAAGTATACATTTATGTTTAGACTACTGACCAAAGGATGTAGAACACTCCCATTTTTTAAGTTTGTATTGGAATTTATACAGAGTAATCTCTCAGTGCATTCTGAAATTAAAGCGTAGAACAAATAAGAGAAGCGTGGAGTGCTCTAGAATTTCCTGGTAGATGGCTGCGCTTACTTTTTACTTGATAAAACAGAGTGGAACAACAGCAGCAGGTGACATGACTCCCAAAATCATCATTGACTGTGGAAACTATACACAGGACCTCATGCTACTTGGATTGTGTGCCTCTTCACTCTTCCTCCAGACTCTGGGACCTTGATTTCCAAATGAAATGCAAAATGTTCCACAGTCCATGATGATTTGGGGAGCCATGTCATCTGCTGGTGTTGATCCACCGTGTTTTATTAACCTCCTTGGCGGTATGATTCTGTCTGGAATTTTGTACCAAAAGCGGTACAATTTTTTGATGCCATTTTCAAAAGATTTTATTTCACAAAATGACTAGGCAAGGGGCACTGTGTCAGACTGCAAGGTGATACAGCGTAATCCTCTCAGATTGCATTGTATCACCTCCTTTTTATGTGTTTGTGTTGTGCTACATTTGAATTTCCCTCCCAGTTCCGCTCCCATGCACCATTGCTGCTGCAGGGAACGGAACCAGGAAGTCAGATGACCGACAGACGGAGTGGCGGGGATCTCGTTGGCGATCACAGCAATGGGAGATTATCGCTGGATCGCCAGGAGAAGGTAAGCCGTGCCGCTGCAGGCTCTGCACAGCTACCCTGAGCGTGACTCGGGGTTACCGATAATAGCATAAAAAAAACACCCCGAGTCACGCTCTGGATCACTGCTAAGGAGGTTAAGCCCAAAGTCAGCGCAGCCACTTACCAGGAAATTCTAAAGCACTTTCTGCTTTCCTCTGCTGACCAGCTTTATGGAGATGCTGATTTAATTTTTCAGCAGGATTTGGCTCCTGCCCACACTGCCAAAAGTACCAATACCTGGTTTAATGATCATGGCATCACTGTACTTGATTGGCCAGCAAACTCGCCTGACCTAAACCCCATAAGGAATATGTGGGTTATTATCAAGAGGAAGATGAGAGACAACAGACTCAACAATACAGATGAGTTGAAGACCACTGTCAAAGCAAACTGGGCTTCCATAACACCTCAGCAGTGCCACAGATCGCCCCCCATACCATGCTGCATTGATTCAGTAATTCATGCAAAAGGAGCCCCAACTTAGTATTGGTATAGTGCATACTAGGGTTGTCCCGATACCACTTTTTTAGGACCGAGTACAAGTACCGATACTTTTTTTCATGTACTCGCCAATACTGAATACCGATACTTTTTTTAAATGTCATGTGACAGTTTTCAAACCACAATACAGACTAAGGATATTTTCTTTAGAATTATGAAGAAATCAAGACATTATAAAAGAGTAAAATTCAATAAAAATGTTTTCTTTGCTTGTCACGCAGTAGTAAAAAACTTAAAGAATTTTCACAGAATATGTTGATAAATACAAAAAAAGTATCGGCAGAAGTATCGAAAGCATTTGCGCGAGTACAAGTACTCCCACAAATACTCGGTATCGGTACCGATACTAGTATCGGTATCGGGACAACCCTAGTGCTGTAAGCAATAATCATCATACATAAAATAAAGAAATGCTTGAAATATATCACTCTGTGTGTAACGCATCTATATAAAATATACTTTTTGAATTGAATTACTGAAATACATGTACTTTTTGTAATTTTTTAAGATGCACCTGCACATATGGACCCGAAGAAGTAACCTTTGTGTGGATAGGGTGCAAAAACATCATAAAGATTTGGTAGATAGGAGAGAGGGGTTTCTGGAACTGTAAACAGAAATATAAGGAAAAATATAACAATAAAGTAGCTACTGATCAGCTACAGAAAGTGCCTAAAAACTGAGGTTTTAATATCACTTTAAAGTAGCCACAATTTGCAGATATAAAAGTGGAACACACCAGTTGTATTCTTTCAGTAACTGTAAATTAATTCTTGCATGTAAGGTTCCCACAAAGGTGTTGCACTCGTGGGTTGCGTTGCATTCATGTTTTGTCTAGTTCATCTCATACCATCTCCATGGAGTTTGTCTGGAGATTATCATTTAGGTTTAACTCTACAGCAACCTTTCTCAATCTATTTACCGCAGAGGAAACCTTGAAAGAATCTTCAGGTCTTAGGGAACCCCTGCTAAAATAATATTATTTCAGTGAGAATAATGTTGCTCAGATTGGTAGTTGCCCCTCTTACAGTGGTGGTTAGAATACAACCTTTAAAGCCAGCTATAAATATCACTGGTGTCATTCTGAAACCAGGGCTGTGGCGGATCCTGGGTTGCCACTACAGTGGTCAATCAGTTTACTTATCTGGGGGTTTGCATGTCTGCTAGGATTGCAGACTATTTTAGTTTGAATCTGCAGCCCTTGTTAGATCTCCTAAAGAGGAAAACTGAGATATCGATGAACCTCCCCCTCTCTGTGATGGGGCGGATAAACCTTCTAAAATTTAAAATACTTTCAGTCTTTTTGTATGTTTTACGTAATTCACCAGTTTGTATACCATGCTCCTTTTTTCGTCGGGTCCACAGCATTTTTGGTTCTTTCATATGGGCGAACTCTCCTTCCAGGATTGGCCTCACGGCATCTCAGGAGCCCTGGGGAAAAGGGGTCTGGCGCTCCCTGATCCTTTTAAATTTTTCTTAGCTGACCAGGGAGTTTTTGCCCGAAGATGGCTTCTTGTGGCTGATGGGGATTCAGCCACAATCTTTGAGGTGGCGGTGATGGGTTCTTATGAGAGCCTGCATCTGCTCGTTTATAGGGACTTTGGGGCTTAGTTTCCTCTGACTGGCGCAATGCGAGCCACTGTTAAAGGCTTGGAACTATATTCAGACGTTTCTGGCACCTGCTTCTACCACTGTATTGCCAGCCTCACCATTGTGGATAAACCCCCATTTTCCCTATATGCTCACTATACCAGATCTGGTTATATGGGTATCCCGAGGAATTAAAACTTTAGATGATATCACCGAAGGGAGTAAGCTATTACAGTTCTCTGATCTAAAACACAAGTTTGATCTTCCAAACCCCTATCTTTTTTGCTATGTTCAGTTGGGCCATGCTTTTGTGTCCCAATTTGGCTCCACAAAGCTGGAACGTAAGTCCTTGATTTTGGAGAAGGTTCTATTGGATGACTCCATGACTATCTGAATTATAAAAGGAGCTGTTTCCTGTCTCCCCTCCCTCAGTGACTAAATGTAGGGTACAGTAGGTGGAAGAGGTCCCTGATTTGGTTGGAGAAGAGAGAGATGATATGTGGAGCGTTCCCGTCACTCACTTAGTGTCCAGTAGAGATTTCTTAATTCAATTTAAATTCAATTTAAATTCCTGCATAGGATCTATTACACACCAGCAAAGTTATCTAAAATCTACCCAGGTACATTGGCTGGCGTTGCTTACAGTCTCTGGAATTTTTTTTAGCCAAGTCCTTCGGCATTGCCAGGTAGTCAAGGAGTTCTGGTCTGATGTTGGTCATTGTATAATGGAGATTACATCCATACCAGTGCCCTTGACGGTGGCAACATGCTTACTTGGCCTGGTGGAGGGATTGGCACCTACTACGGCCTAACGTACCTTATTGTTATTGTTTTATGCACGCAAGGCACTGATCCATTACTGGAAGAAACCTGTGACCCTCTCACTGTCATACTGGAAAGGGATTTTAAATTGAGTGATTCTGTTCTATAGAGCAGTGTTTCCCAACTCCAGTCCTCAAGGCACACCAACAGGTCATGTTTTCAGGATTTCCATTATTTTGCACAGGTGATTCGATCAGTTTCACTGCCTTAGTAATTACCACAGCTGTTTCAATTGAGGGAAATCCTGAAAACATGACCTGTTGGTGTGCCTTGAGGACTGGAGTTGGGAAACACTGCTATAGAGCAACATACCTAAGGGTGACCAAAGAAATTTTACAAGATTTGGAAGATCTGTCTGAATAGTGATCTTTCTTTAGCCTAATGACTGTATAGATTTCACTGAGATGAATGGGCTTGTCTGCCTGGTTCTGGATATGGGAGCATAGAGCTCTGTAATTTCTGAATTTCCATTAGGATTAGTTGGGGACTGACTGCTGCCTCGATAGATATAAATAGAGATGATTTTTGGCCTTCCTATTACTAGAACTGTGAAGTCACTATATTAATGCATATGTTATGATGTTGCTATATTTTTCCCTATTGTCTTAGGGACCTTGCATCCGGGTGAGTGGATTGCCCACGGGGTGGTGAACCTGGATTTGGGGGGGGGGGGGGGGGGCGTTATGATGGGATGTTATGTTATGTTGTTTCTGATTTCCGCCCTGCTTGGCAAGGTGTTTTTACTTTTTCTTTTGTACTATGCTTACTACTAATAAAAATAAATTTACAAAAATAAAAAAAGATCACTGGTGTCATGCCATGTGACAATGGACCTGGAAATGTAAGGGCATAATCAAATAAGGAGGTCGATTGGCCAAAGTTCAGCAACCTCTCAGGGAATTTTAGGGTTCTCTAGAACCCTGGTTGAGAATGGTTGCTCTACAGAAAGGGTCCCCAACCTTTTTAAACAAAGGTCCAATTTACAGTCCTTCACCCTTTGGGAGGGTCAGTTGGAGTAGAAAATGCCTCTGGCTTGGTGCCCATTAAAATAAAATAAATAAATACACCTGTGGTCAGTAGGAGGAGGAATGATGCAACATTGTATTGGTGGGAGGAATAGTACCCCATTATTGGTGTTATTGGAAGGAATAGTTTCCCATTGTTGGTGTCAGTGAAAGAAGACATAATGCCCCATCAATGGTGTCAGTGGGAGGAATAGTGGCTCATCATTGATGTCAGGAATCATGATCCATTGTTGGCATTAGTGTGAGGAATAGGCCTCATCATTGGTATTAGTGGGAGCAACAGTAAGTACCCAAATATTGGTGTCATTGGAAGCGATAGTGGCCCATTGTTGGTGTCAGTGGAAGGAATAGTGCCCCATCAGTGGTGTTGGTGGCAAGAACAGTGCCCCATTGTTGGTATCAGTGGAAGGGATAGTGTTCCAACATTTATATCAGTGGAAGGAAGTATGACCCCTCATTGGTGCCAGTGGAAGAAATAGGGCCCTGCTGTTGTTGTCAATGAGAGGAATTAAGCCCCACTGTTGGTGTCGGTGGAAACAATGTTCCCTTATCATTGGTGTCAGTAGGAGGAAACAATGGCTTGTATCAATGAGAGGAATAGTGTCCCAAGGGCTGCAAATGCAATAAAAGGGTTGCATCCGGCCCTCAGGCCACAGTTTGGAGACCACTACAGTGATGAGCTATAAAAGTCTCTATTATGTTTCTTATATAAAATTATAAGTGCTCTCAATTTTGTAGCTGGATATATTTGGTACCTTTTAACACAGAATATTGTGTTTGTGTATACTAAATAAATGTATTTTTATTGAAAATATAGATTTCCTAAACGTTCGTGAAGATTTCCATTTCACAGTAAATTGCTATTTTATTTTTATCACTCAACTACTTTTTTCATCCTGCACTGCATGCATAATATGTGATCAAGTTTTTCACAATTAAGTATTTGAAAATAATATACAAACTGTATTGCATGTATTTTTGCTATTAAAATTACTGCTACATTCTGGCTGATGTTAACCGCGGGTTTGTGTGAGGTCTTTGTTAAGGAGAGCAGGAAAAGGATTTTTTTTCTAAAACTTTCGTATTTAAAATGATGAATAAAGTATTATTCATGTTGGTGACTTGAATATTTTGAAATAGAATTTATTATAAGATAACATAATGAATGCATGTAAAATAAACAATTTGTGATTTTGCTGTGTATCATTTTGTTTGGTTTGTAAATCAGTGTTGATGATTTACTTTATTTTGGTTATTTCTATCTTTCCTGCACCTCCAATAAAATGTCTACTGCAGATGTCATCAGAAAACTGAATATTTAAAGACTTTACTCTGAAGTTTATTTTCACTTTAATAAATATTTTACCTTTGCGCTGTATTAAAAAAAATGCTTAAAGGTTTCAGATGTTAAACTAGTAAAGAAAAAGTAATTGCAGAATATGGCTGCTGCTGGGATGTGTGACAAATTCTAGGGATTTGGTGTTGGGACCTCTCCCTGAGAACTTTGTGTAACTGATGTTAAGTCAGAACAGATAATCAATTGCATAATAGATATAGGGGTAGATTCAGGTAGGAGATAAGACGGCTTATCTCCAGATAAGACGTCTTATCTCTGCGTTTTATGCGCCCAATCTATGCCACTGATTCATAAAATCAGTTAAGCATAGATTTTTCTTAGATCAGACATGCGTAAGTCTATTACGCTGTCTAATCTTATTTTCATATTTTAGGCTGGCCGCTAGGTGGCGTTCCCATCTAAAATATGTAAATGAGCCTATACGCCGATTGCCGAACGTACGCCCGGCCAGCCTGCCTAGCATGCCTAGCGTCTGGCTTTTAAACTAGGCCGCCACAACTTTTTAAGGCAAGTGCTTTATTCTCAAAGCACTTGCCTGTAAAGTTGAGGCGGCGTAGCGTAAAAGAGCCGGCCGAATTCAAATTCGGCGGGTGGGGGGCGTGTATCATTTAAATGAAGCTCGTCCCCGCGCCGAACGAACTGTTAATGCGTCGGCCGTGATTGGTTCCCAGTGCGCATGCTCCAAATCTCGACGTCCATTCGACGTGTAAACGACGTGAACGGCACTTACGCAAAACCCTATTCGAGAACGTTTTACGTAAACGACGGGAAAAAAAGCGCTGGCACGCCGTCCATACTTAACATTGCCTGCGCCTCATATAGCAGGCATAACATTACGACTGTACTACGCTAACGCAAACAACGTAATTGAATAGCGCCGGTCGGGCGGACGTTCGGGAATCGGCGTATAGGCTCATTTACATATTTTAGACGGGAACGCCACCTAGCGGCCAGCCTAAAATATGATAATAAGATTAGACAGCGTAATAGACTTACGCATGTCTGATCTAAGGAAAATCTATGCTTAACTGATTTTATGAATCAGTGGCATAGATTGGGCAGATAAACGCAGAGATAAGACAGCTTATCTGGAGATAAGCCGTCTCATCTCCTACCTGAATCTACCCCTATGTTTGCAGATACTTACCAAAATCCACATCTTTGCTTTTAGAGTATAGGCCCACTTTAATAAATGTTTGTGCACTTAAAATATTACCTGTAGCAGGTAATGGTGTCTTTTTTTTTTCTTTACAAATAATTCTGGTGAGCAAAAAAAAAATTTTTTTTTTTTTAGAAACCTGTTGTTCAGTATGTCCTCACTAATAGCATCAATTTTATATAAAGGTCCAAAAGGCGAGCAGAACATATATCAAAAATTCACCAGCTTTACAGCAGTCGTGCATTCCATTGGCAGAAAAGAAACCTTCCGTCATGCTGGCTTTATGGCTTTATTCTACAGCTGTCATATTTGTTCTTTTACATGTTGGGGGAGCCATACTCCTGGTCCCCTCAGATGCAAGTGCTGCAGGTCTCATGAACCCCAGCACTACGGTCACAACTCTGGCACTTTTTCTTTAGGCCATTTATAAAACTGAGCCTGGGGATGAGTGTTTTGTAAATGGCCTGAAGGAGAGGGGGGAATGTGACGGCAGCATTGGGGTCTATGAGACCTGCAGAGTTTACAGCATGTGAAAGAACAGAAATGACAGCTGTATAATAAAGCCAGTATAACAAATGTATTTTCTGCCAAAGGAATGTATAAATGCTGTAATACTAATAATTTTTCTGTGCCTGGAGTTGGGTTTTAAGATAATACATTTTAAAAACATAAAATCAGCATACTATTCACCTGCTAAATGGTTTGTAATTCTGTGCAAGCAGTCTTATGATTTAAAGATTTTTCCACATTACACATACAGACAGGGGGCAAACTTAGTTCCTTATTAAGCAATTCATCTTTCTTGTTCAGCAGTGCAGCTTCCTTTGTCACTCCTCTACTTCCAGACTCCTTATTGGAATCAGCATTATTGCCTCTGTCCAGTGTGCAGTTAAAGTGGTTTAAAGATTTGCTCCCTTAATGACCGGGCCATTTTTTGCGATAAGGCACTATGTGTGGCTGCAGAATGAAGGGGGTATGTGTGATTTATTTTGAAGTGGGCTTGATCTCATTTAACATTTACAGGCCTAGTTTATCTTCGTATATTGACTGCAATTACCACAGCATGATCGAAAGTGTGGTTTGATTATCCGGTTAAGACCCGGACCATTATGCAAGTTAAGGACCTTGCCCCTTTTTGCGATTTGGCACTGCGTCGCTTTAACTGACAATTGCGCGGTCGTGCGACGTGGCTCCCAAACAAAATTGGCGTCCTTTTTGTCCCTCAAATAGAGCTTTATTTTGGTGGTGTTTGATCACTTCTGTGGTTTTAATTTTTTGCACTATAAACAAAGAAAGAGCCAATGTTGACACTATTTTGGGACCATTGTAATTTATACAGCGATCAGGGCTATAAAAATGCACTGATTACTTTATAAATGTCACTGGCAGGAAAGGGGTTAACACTAGGGGGTGATCAACTGTGGGGGGATGAGACTCACTGGGGGAATGGACCGATCACTGTTCCTGATTAGAAGGAACAGACGATTTGTCTCTCCTCTTCTATCAGAACGGGGATGTGTGTGTTCACACACACACATCCCGTTCTGGCTCTTGTGCCCGTGATTGCAGGTGGCTGGCGGTTCATCGCCCTTAAAGGTGCTGAAGTACACCTATGGTGATTCGCAGAATTGTGTGAACCTGCTGCAGTATAGTGACGGCAGGTGGTCGGCAAGTGGTTAAATCGTATTTTTTTTTAATAACAAACATGTTATACTTGCCTGCTCTTTGCAGTGGTTTTGCACAGAGTAGCTTCAATCCTCTTCTTTTCGGGTCCCTCATCAGTGCTCCTGACTCCTCCCCCTTGATAGGTGCCCCCAGAGAGAGCTGCTTGCCCTGGGGGCACCACTGCGTGCTCACTCCATAAGACACATAGAGCCGCGGCTCGGCCCTGCTCAACTCGCTCTCTTCTCATTGGATCGCTTGCTATAATTGACAGCAGCTGGAGCCAATGAGGAGAGAGAGTCCTGGGACATCCGAGGCTATCGTGAACATCGCTGGATTGGAGGGAGCTTGGGTAAGGATTGGGGGGCTGGGGAGCAGGCTATTGCACACAGAAAGTTTTTTACCTTTATGCATTAAAAAATTCAGGCTTTAGAACCACTCTGACCTAAGGAAGAGTAAAGTGTTGTGTGAACACGCTTGTGTTGATGATACAGGTTTGACATTAATTTGAGTCACTTCTGAGATAATTCAGAGTTTGTTGACCTGCAGTTAACCTTTTTCTGTCCTATATTTAACCTGCTTTAGATGGGTTTTGTAACACTATAGACTTGTTTGAAGCAAGCAAAAACCTATCAACACAGGCCCTAAATCTGACCCATCAAGCAGCAACATCAAACCAAGAAGTTTCTCCGGGCAAAGCCCATGGTTTCTCAGGACTAGTTTCCCCTGAGAGGTTCTTTTTTGTCATGTTTTTTAACACTAGGTTGGTTTTTGGTGCCTGTCTCTTGGTCAAGGTATTTCCCCTGCTTTTTGCATTCCCTGTTTCTTCTTTTAGTCTTGATTTCAGGCGTAGATTCCATCAGATACTCTATTGTTGTTGGTCTTTACATCATTTTTACCACTCCATGGCTGTTGCCAACCACTCAGCTTTCGAACATTTTGACAGTTTTAGAATGCCTTAATTCCTGTGTGCCTCTAGTAAATCAATCCCAGCGTATTTAAGTCCATTGAGGGACTTCTGTGTATTGGCCCTAGGAGCTGCTTGCTCACGAGGCAAGATGGGTAGAAAAGAGGTATTTTTTTAGTTGGCCAGTGTCTCAACTCAAGTGTTTTAAAACTCCCAAATTCCTATGTCCTTGGACTTCAAGATAAAAAAATTAGAATATGTACAAAAGTATTATTATCTAACTTCAGTAAGACACTTTCCTGTGTCCCCTCTCTGCCATTAGTTTGCTCTTTGAATCAACATTTTAGTCCCATAGGAAGCTGAACCCAGAAAACAGTAAAGCCGTGTACACACGATTGGTCAAACCGATGAAAACGGTCTGATGGACCGTTTTCATCAGACCAAACCAATCGTGTGTGGGCGCCACCGGTTATTTATCCATTGGTTAAAAAAAAAGCAAACTTGTTTTAAATTTAACCGATAGATACCTAACGGATAGCAAAAAAAACGATCGTTTGTAGGCACGACCATCGGTTAAAAATTCACGCATGCTCAGAATCAAGTCGACGCATGCTTGAAAGCATTGAACTTCTTTTTTTTCAGCACGTCATTGTATTTTACGTCACCGCGTTCTGACACGATCGTTTTTTTAACCAATGGTGTGTAGGCACGACTGACCATCAGTCAGCTTCATCGGTTAACTGATGGAAAAATCCATCAGACTGTTCTCATTGGTTTGACCGATCGTGTGTACAGGGCATAAGGCTAAAGTAGCAGTAGTGATCTCCCTGACTAAACTAGGCTTAAAGTGAACCTGTTCGTAGACTTTGCACACTAAAGTATTTACATGCAATAAAACACTTTGAAATAAGCCCAATTCACCCCTGTAGCTATAGGGGTTGTCGATAAATCAATTTTCAAAGTTCAAATCTTAACTTTTGTTTTATAAGAGCAGAACGTGGCACCTGCAATCCCTTAATGTAAACACATCAGATTTTTTCAAACAAGCTGACTTAAACCTGACTTTAGTGTTTTTTGTTGTAATCTTTTAGGAAATTTGAGAATTAATTACTTCACAATACAAACAGCTAGAGAGGCGAACAAGTCCTTATTTTAAAGCATTTTTACTGTTTGTTAAGAATAACAATACATGTGTGTATTTGAACTGCATATTTAGCTATTTTCACTATAATTTTCTTTTATTATGACAGTATAATATATGCATTCCTGCCTATGGTATATAATTGTGTTCACATATGCATCAGTTTTTATTCTTCTATATAGTATCATGGTTCCTGTTCTACAGTTTTTAATGCCATCGCAAGGAGAAGGTGAAAATAAATCATCTTTACCACAATTCAATTTCTACTTTATGATTGGTATCTAATTTGTATTTTGTTAGGGGCACTGCTGACTGGTTTGGAGTAAGTAAAGAGAGCGACTCGTCTCATAAATGGCAGCGGAAGAGCCTTAGACATTGCAGCCAGAGATATGGAAAATTGAAACCACAAGTTATCCGAGAAATGGACCTCCCTAGCCAAGACAACATATCTCTGACAAGTACAGAAACACCACCACCTCTTTATGTGGGATCAGCTCAGTTTAATATGCAAAAGGTATTATTCACACACTCTGTATTGACATTCTGCCTTTCCCTTTGAATATAAACTTTCAAACATTTACGTTCTTAAATAATAATAGTTTATGTATATGGACAACATACATTTTGATTCATTTTTGCGTTAACCAAAATTTAAACCTGAAAAAAACTAGGGCAATTTATAACAGTTATCATAAAAAATAGAAGTCACTTTTAGGTGTTTGGGAGCCAGAAGACGATGGGACCAAGACTTATTTTTACAGTAAAAGTCAATTATTGAATGCATTTAAATACAAGTGCTTATGTTTCTGAGTGCTTTTATTTTTCAGTTTTCTTTTGCTGTGTGTCGGGGGAAAATGAAATAAAAATAATCATGTACTGTATGCAAACATGCAAATTTGCAGTACATCCCTACTATAGATGCACATCTCTTTTAGTTTTACTCCTCTCATATTTTTCTACCCCTTTTGGACCTGAGCAATGTACCATTTCTGCTCTGGACCCATTTAAACAATGATGTACATGGTATTCAACCTATGAAAACATGCTTGGGCAAATGTGCATTTAAGCATTTGGCACCTTTATCTATTTTATAAAATAAATGTATTTTGTCACTATAGGATAAAGTAATGAGGTGAGGCCACTACTTTATCCCTTCATACCTTCATTTCTTTCTTTTCATTAGGAATCATCAGAGCTGTATTTACAGATAATGTTAGGATTATTATGTTCTAGGTATTAATGATATTCATTTCCATATATGCAGATCATTGATCCGCTGGCACGAGGACGTGCTTTTCGAATGGTAGAAGACATAGATGGCTACAGTATGCCACATACACCTATTACACCAGGAGCAACTTCTCTCTGCTCATTTACCAGCTCAAGATCTGGATTCAGCCGATTTCCCCGGAGACGGAAAAAAGAGTCTGTGGCAAAAATGAGCTTTAGAGCTGCAGCAGCACTTGTGAAGGTAAGATCCAATATATTTTGTGATATTTCCACAAGTTCTGTGCATCTCAGATAATAGCAGTAAGATGTGCTTGATATGCTTTTTAGAATTGGAATGTTATACATTATTACCCATTTATTATATCCTTGTCTTAGTGTGTTGGGTAAGTGTAAGGCCGCGTACACACGATCGAACATGTCCGCTGAAACTGGTCCGATTGTGTGTACGGCCTAGCGGACAGGTTTCCAGCGGACCGAAATCCCCCGCATGCGTCGAATAGCTTTGACGCATGCGTGGAAGCATTTTACTTCCTGGTTTGCGGACGTCGCGGCGTCAACGTCACCGCCACGTCACCGCGATGTCTGTCCACGGGGATTTTGGTTTGATCGTGTGTACACACCATCAGACCAAAAGATCCCCGGAGACATGTCCGATGAAAACGGTCCGCGGACCGTTTTCATCGGACATGTCTCCTCGTGTGTACGCGGCCTAATATAATTGAGCATATCGACATACTGTATATTAGTTTTAAATCCACTTTGTAGCTTCCAGTCATGTCCAGTGTTTCGGCAGATTAAACTTCTGTAAAGTCAAGTTGGCTCATCTTGATCACCCTCATTGTCACTTAGGGTTCAATCCCTGTGTCACTGCTGGTCAAGCTGTTGAAATCACAAAATTCCTTTTACTGAAGTGCTTTTCAGTAGTCGTTTAGTATAAAAGTAGTTTTCATGTACTATGCCATTGCAATTTTGTGGCTTCTGCTTTTAGCTGAGCTTCCAGTATCTCCTGCTTAGGGCTCATGCACATTGGATATTATATAAACACCAGTAGAGTTGTATTTTTTTAGCGTTTTCGGCAAGAAAACATAAGCTATGGGATCAAAAATGTTTAAAAACTTTGGTTATCTGCGTTTTACCACGTTTACTGGCGCTAGAGTGTTTTTACAGTTCAAAAACTCCTCTCAAAACCCACTTGTTCTGGTGTTTTTTTTTCCAGCCAGAAAAAGCCCCTGTTAAAAAAGTGAGCTTACACTACCAAGCAAGATCTGCTTTTTTATTCCAATGCCCCCCCAATCTCTGCTTAAAATTTGTAGTAAAAAAATAAATACTTTACTCCAGCTTCCTTACTGCACTGGGTGAGTACACCATCCTTTTGGCAAGATCCTGGGAAATGCTGAATACCCTAAGTTTCATGAGAAGGTGTTCCAGCACAGTGCAGAAAAAGTTTTTCTTTATCCACTTTCGATATCTTCTTATTATTAGGCATCCGTTGGGGAGCTAGTTATACAGCATTTTTTGCATTCTATATTCTGGAGTGGATGACACAAGATGCTTATCTAAAATATTTTTCGCCGTGCAGGGTGAGGGTGGAAATCTCACAAACCAAATCCCAAGATAAATGAAAGTTGAAAATTTTTTGAACCCTGCCACATTAAACCCAAACCAAGGTAGTTTTGTATAGAGTTCAACTTTAAGGCATCAGGTGCTTCTGTGTTTTTTTTTAAAGGAGAAGTAAGGCCAACGCTTCTTTGGCCCCACTTCTCCTATGGTGCACAGGAGTTCTGCACTCCTGTGACCTCTTTTCACTGGACAGTGGGCTAAAGCCCGCTGTCGGCTGTCGTCACTCACCTGGTCTAGGCTAGGGAATGATCCTGACTTTGCGCCACTGGAAGACTGAGCCAGCTGCTCCCTCCCCAGCTAAATGCTCCAGTGGGCATCAGAGGACCAGAGCAGAGAGCCACTGGCTCACAGTTACTGCTTTCTGCTCAGAGTGGAGGGCAGAAATAAACAATCAGCTATGTTTGATCATTCAGTTCTCAGTGTAGAGGCAGCGGGGTACAGATGCAGCATCAGATTGATGTTGCATCCACCTAGGTGAATATAAAGGTTTTTTTTTTTAAGTTTTCATACTTCTCTTTAAAGTGATGTGGCTCCTGAATCTTGGATGTATAATTTAGTGTGAAGTATGCAAGTGGAGAATGGGCAGAGGTTCTGAAACTATGACGGGGGATCTCACTGCTTGAGTCTACAAGGGATAAAAAAAGCCATCAAGTTACTCAATTCACCACATATTACTGAAATAATAATTTTAGGGTGGCCTGACCTGGGACAATGAAATACGTTTGGATAATATAAGAGTTTTGGAGAAATATAAGTAACAGAAAAATTGACTTTTTAGGCACCACTAAAGATTCAATCAAATTGATTTTTAATATAAATATTAATGATAAAAATTCATATACAGGGATACTGGTAGTATCCTAAACATCCTGGATAATATAAGAGGTGTATTGCAGTGTACTATATATTTGTTAGAAGATGATGTAGCTATATTTCTAGTAACAGCACACCTGCCTCCATAAAAGAGATGATGGGAAGTGTATAAACACTAACAAACGTGCTAACCTTTCATTGTAGGGTCGATCGATAAAGGAAAGTACTTTACGAAGGATACATAGACGAAGCTTCACTCCAGTTAGTTTTCTAGAAGAAGACACCATGGATTTTCCTGATGAACTGGACACATCATTTTTCGCAAGGGTGAGAACTATTATTTCCTTGTCATTTCAGTTGTAAAGAAGTAGTATAGTAGCAACACACAAGTGTGAAACAAATGCAAGACTCAATTGGACCCATATCTTTATTCTCATTGGCGTTGGCTTTGTTGATAAAGACCATCAGTGCTCTTGATGGGAGGACACTTCTTAATTTAATACAGGTACAGTACTAGTTCTGATCATTTAGAAGAAAACAATGAAAAAATGATATCACACATTATTACACTAGTTATGTTTATTTATTTATGTATTTTGGTTTTATGGATTACCTTTATAATTCAATCCGCAGTCTTTATCATTTTACAAAATCGTTAAGAATAATAATATTTATTTGTTGAAGTATGGAAAACAGGGGTTATTCTCTAAACCATTCATAAATAAAACATCTCCAGATATAATTGTATCAAGTAGAAATGAATGACCACACACTGATGCTGTCACCAATGTAAAACCAGCTTTAAAGAGGAAGTAATCCCTGATGGGTTTTACTTCCTCTTTTGCTTCCTGCAAACCCTGCAAATTAAAAGCATAATGGCTTAGTATGTATCACATACTAGCTCATTATGTGACACTTACCTGCAAACAAATCCAGCGTTGTCCCCTGTGCAGGCTGCATCCATCTTCTCGGCCCTCTTCCTTCCGGGATGCGGACTCCGGCTCTTTAATTGGCCGGAGCCGCGTGACAGAGCTGTCAGTAACCGCACATGCTAGGGAAGAAACAGCTTGGAGGTTCATTTCTTAACATTGAATGCGCCGATTACATCATTGGCGCACTACAATTGAAATATTTCCACTACACTCTACTTACCTACAGGTAAAATGAAGGAGGGAGGGTTTACAACCACTTTAACCACTTGCCTACTGTGCACCTACACCCCCTTCCTGCCCAGACAAAATTTTAGCTTCCGGTACTGCGTCGCTTTAATTGACAATTGCGCGGTCATGCAATGTGGCTCCCAAACAAAATTTATGTCCTTTTTTTCCCCACAAATAGAGCTTTCTTTTGGTGGTATTTGATTGCCTGTGCGGTTTTTATTTTTTGCGCTATAAACAAAAAAAGAGCGACAATTTTGAAAAAAGACACAATATTTTTTTGGTTTTTGCTATAATAAATATCCCATAAAAAAAAAAAAAAAAAACATTTTTTATCTCAGTTTAGGCTGATATGTATTCTTCTACATATTAAAAAAAAAAAATTAAATCGCAATAACCTTATAGTGACTGGTTTGCGCAAAAGTTATATTGCTACAAAATAGGGGACATAATTACGATTTATTTTTTTATTTATTTTTTACTAGAAATGGCGGCGATCTGCAATTTTTTTTCGGGACTGGGACATTATAGCGGACACATCGGACACTTTAGACACATTTTTGGGACCATTTACATTTATACAGTGAACAATGCTATAAATATGCATTGATTACTGTATAAATGTAACTGGCAGGGAAGGGGTTAAATGTTTCTCCTACATTGTGTTCTAACTGTGGGGGGAGGGGACTGACTAGGGGAAGTGACCAATTGTGTCCCTATGTACAAGGGACACAGCATCGGTCTCCTCTCTCCCTGACAGGGACGTGGAGCTCTGTGTTTACACACAGAGCTCCACGTCCCAGCTCAATTATCGGCAATCGCGTGTGCCCGGCGGCCATCGCGGCCGCCGGGCACACGCACAGTGTTCTAAGTGACGCGACGGGAGCGCGCGCCCCTAGCAGCTTAAAGTGACGGTACTACATATGACATCCTGTCAGGACAATAGGGTATCCCGCCCGCCGTCAAATGGGTATCAAGTGGTTAAAGTAGTCTTCATGCAAGCGCATGATATGTGTTTAGATTAATAAAAGTGGTTTTGGTCATTAAAAAAAAAAAAAGTAGTTCTAAAGCCTAAATATTTTTTTTACCTTAATACATTCCTTTTTACATTTTAAATCTTGACATTTTACCACATTATTATATTGTATTGTTTTGGTATGCACTAAAATGTATTTAAACATTCTTCTTGATATACATCTGCACAAATAATGTGCGAGATAAAAAAACAGCCACCATTTTATTCTCTTTTCAGAAAATATATAATGCTTGGGGGTTTAAAGCTCAAGTAAAAATATTTCACCTCGTTCCGCATTTATCAGTTTTATGAAATATTTTTATTTTTGCTCTGTTTTATAAATATTGTGCTGTTTTATAAACAGGAAGGTGCTCTTCATGAAGATATGTCTAGTTACCCTGATGAAGTGTTTGAATCTCCTTCAGAGGCAGCCATCAAAGAGGCAGATGATACAGAAAAAGCAGAAGATGCTGAGGAACATACAGGGAGTGCCTTGGACAAAAGTGAATTAGAAAAAAGTCATTTAATGCTGTAGGTGGTCTAATTTACAGAAACTAAACAGTAATTTCCCCTTTACTGGCATACCCCACTTTTAAGTACACAATGGGGGATATTTACGAAAGGCAAATCCACTTTGCACTACAAGTGCAAAGTGCACATGAAATTGCACTGAAAGTGCACTCGGAAATGCAGTCGCTGTAGATCCGAGGGGGACATGCAAGGTCAATAAAAAACAGCATTTTAGCTTGCACATGATTGGATGATAAATTCAGCAGAGCTCCCCCCCTTTTTTAGATCTACCCCTCATATTTACAACAACTGCACTTCCAAGTGTACTTTCAGTGTAATTTCAAGTGCACTTTGCCAGCTTTAGCCAGCAGCACTGATCAGTGTATTCTGATGGCGGGAAAGTCTCCCTGCTGTCAGATTACAATAGCTCAGTAGGAAGGATTGCCCCATTCACACATTCGGGTCAGTCTCTTTTTCGTTCATCCATGTTGGTTGAATGTAAAAAAAAATAATCTATGGGCTGCCCTAATGAATATACTCCTATCTACCTGTTTGTGTCCCGCCCCCCGCTATCCTTTGCAGAAAAACCCTTTCTGTGTACTATCAGCAATATTGAAAACTTCTGGCCCACAAACAGATTTATACTATCTTGTCTGCTTGCCTTTCCAATGTTGCACTCCCCCCACTCGCCCTCCTTAGCAGTGTTATATTATCCCTCCGTGTGTCTTCCTCTTTGCTATAACCCAATGCACGCACACACACACTAAGACACTCGTTTACAGCAGTCAGACTGATGCCCTGTACACACGATCAGGATTTCCGATGGCCTAAAATCTGATGGTATTTTATATCGGAATTCCGTTCAAGCTGTCTTGCATACACACTGTCAGACCAAATTCTGACCGTTCATAACGCGGTGACGTAAAAAACTAAGACGAGCTGAGAAAAATCAAGTTTAATGCTTCTGAGCATGCTTTGATTCGATTCTGAGCATGTGTGGGTTTTTTCTCCGTCGGAGTTGCACACAGATGATAGGAATTTCCTATCATTTTTTTTCCATCGGAAAAAAATAAAACATGTTCTATTTATAAACACAGACAGAAAAAAATGTGATGGAGCCCACACATGATAGGAATTTCCGATGGAAAAGGTCCATCTGACTTTTTTCATCGGAAATTCCGATCGTGTGTACGCGGCATCAGTCACATTTCCAACACACTTGTGCCCTTCAAAAGTGTGTCCTATCCTCCTACACTTTATACTCTTTTTTTTCCCTATATCTTACACACATTTCAAGACAGCTAAAATCATTGACAGGCGTTGACTTAGTACCTACCAGATAGAACACCTGCCAATAATGGAATTTGTAGTGGCAGTGAAGCTGTTGACCAATACTTTAGATAACTATAAAAAACAATAAATAAATGTGGGTACGTGGAGTCTTTCATCTGCATATTAAAAAATTCTGTCTTATTCCAGGCCACTGGAGAGAGGTTGGCGTAAAGTAAAAGAAGGACACCTTGTACAGCCAAAAATAAGACTTTGTCAGGAAGTAGTCACTGTCAGTCCTCAAAAGAGAGGCCAGCGTATAACTGTTCCGGTAAAGAAGCTGTTTGCAAAAGAAAAAAGGCCATATGGTCTTGGAATGGTGGGAAGATTAACAAACAGAACATATCGTAAAAGGATAGACAGCTATGTAAAAAGGCAAATAGAAGATATGGATGACCACCGGTATGTACAGTATAAGTCAACGTACTAACTAAATAAGAAACAGTTATTTGTACATTTTGTTTATAACTTATTTATAAGTATTTCATTTTAGTTTTGTTTAAAGTGGTAGTAAACTGAAAATATATATATATATATATATTTTCTCCCTGCAAGTTTAGAGCATAATGTTCTAGAATGTATGTTCTAGTATGCATTGCATACTAGCATATTATGATATACTTACCTTAAAGGAGTTGTAAAGGTACAATATTTTTTCCATAAATAGCTTCCTTTACCTTAGTGCTGTCCTCCTTCACTTACCTCATCCTTAGATTTTGCCTTTATATGTCCTTATTTCTTCTAAGAAATCCTCACTTCCTGTTCTTCTGTCTTTAACTACACACAGTAATGCAAGGTTTTCTCCCTGGTGTGGAGTGTCGTGCTCTTCCCCTCCCTTGGACTACAGGAGAGTCAGGAAGCCCACTAACACACATCTTCTTTCTCTGTCTGCAACGTAGAGAGTGTCATGACTCTTCTGTAGTCCAAGGGAGGGGGCGAGCACGACACTCCACACCAGGGAGAAAGCCTTGCATTACGGTGTTGAGTTACAGACAGAAGAACAGGAAGTGAGGATTTTTCAGAAGAAATAAGGACAGTTAATAGCAAAATGGAAGGATGAGGTGAGTGAAGGAGGACTGCACTAAGGTAATGGAAGCTATTTAGGGAAAAAAATTGTACCAATACTACCCCTTAAGAGCAAAGTGCTCCATCGGCGCGGTCATTGACAGGGTTCCCATCTTCACCGGGTCTTTCTCCTGGATTCACAAGCTCAGTCCTGTTTGAATTCCCGAGCTGCAATACCTTCAATCTCACACACAACGTTGGGGATTGCTGCCCTTAACAGGGGGACGTTTAGGAGATATTTGTACCTACAGGTAAGTCTTATCATAGGCTTACCTGTAGGTATAAATAAACAAGTGGAATTTACTACCGCTTTAATCAACATATTTATTGCATGCTCTATTATAGAATGAAAAATATGTCAGTTCAGTGGTAGATCTGTGATACGTTGTTCATAATTAATATATATTACTGTAAAAAAAAAGCTCTATATTTATGCCTCAAGAGGAATAGGATATTGCACTTTTCTTTTTATCTATAGATAATGTGATAAATATTGTGTTCTTTTCAGGCCGTTCTTCACTTACTGGATTACAGTTGTACATCTACTCATTACAATCCTGACTGTATCCATCTATGGTATTGCACCTGTTGGATTTTCTCAACATGAAACTGTAGAATCTGTACGTAATTCAAGCAAAAAACACTTGTTGGCATTGCAATAAATGAATATCACATTAGCGTTATATAGCACCTTTGCACTGTAGAACCAGGCCTACCACATGGAAACAGGTTAAAGTATAACTAAAGGCAAAACGTTTTTTTTTTAGTTATGGATAGAGTGGAGAGGGATTGGAACACCTGTGAATTTTATTGCTGTCTGTGCCCCCATTAGGGGGATTCTCTCTCGCTATTTGTCCTGTTTACCGTTATCATTGAAAGTGAAAGTAAAAGAAAATCCTAAATTTTGTGTTGTCCCCAGAAAAGTATTAGAGGGGAAAACTTCCAATGGGGAAACTAGTTCAGGGTACTTGGGGTTCCCAAGAGATTTCTTTAATTTGGACGGATTTCCTCTCACTTCCTGTTTGGCTATGAGACAGGAAGTAAAGGGAAATCTCTGCAATGGAACACGGATGCCAAAAAATCTGACAGGGGTTTTAACCCTCCCGTGCTCTATCCAAAATTAAATGCACATCACGCTCAGTTGTATACATACATCTATGGGGAATCTGGCTCATTTATTACAGGAACACATGTATAATAAGCACTCTATAGTAAGCGCTGACTAGTGTCCTTTACAGGCTGTGGGACTGATTTACTAAAACTGCAGTGCAAAGTCTGGTGCACCTGTGCTTAGAAGCCAATCAAATTTTTTTATTTTTTTTTGTCAAAGCTTAAAGTTATTGTAAAGTCTTGTTTTTTTTTAGGTAAAAATAACAAACATGTTATGCTTACTTGCTCGGTTGCAGTGGATTTGCACAGAGCATCCCAGATCCTCTTTTTCTTCGGCTGGTCGTCCCTCCTGTTGAGTTTCCCCCACAGCTATGAGTAACAGCTCCCTGTGTCCATTCAAACATGGAGCTGTGGCCCGCTCCCTTTCTCTGCTCATTGGCTGACTGACTTTAATTGACAGCAGCGGGAGCCAATGGCGACGCGCTGCTGTCTCAGCCAATGAGGAGGGGAGTCTATGGCAGCCGAGACATTCCTGCAACATCGCTGCATCTAAAGGGACCTCAGGTAAGTGTTAGGGGGGCTGAGGGGGGCTGCTGCACACAGAAGACTTTTTATCTTAATGCATAGAATGCATTCTTTCTTTACAACCACTTTAATTTAACAAGTTGAAAGTGGTTGTAAAGTCAGATTTTTTTTTTTATCCTAATGCATTCTCTGCTTTAAGATAAAAAAAAACTTCTGTGTGCAGAAGCTGCCCTCCAGCATCCCTTATACTTACCTCAGCCCCATATCTCTCCAGCAATGTCCACAAGTTCCTCGGCTGTCCGAGACTCCTCCTGACTGGCTGAGATACAACAGCTGTGCCATTGGCTCCTGCTGCTGTAAATTAAAGTTGGTTAGCCAATAAGGTGAGAGAGGGGCATGGCCGAATCTGGGCTCCGTGTCTGAATGAACACAAGGAGCTGTGACTCGGCTTGGGTGCCCCCATAGCAAGCTGATTGCTGTGGGGGCACGCTTCAGGGGGGAGGGGCCAGGAGAGCCGAAGAGGAACCTGAGAAAACTAGGATCTGGGCTGCTATGTGCAAAACTACTACACAGAACAGGTAAATATAGACTTTGCAATCATTTGAAGTTAGAAGCTGATTGGTTACCAAGCACAGCTGCACCAGTTTTTGCATCCTCCAGTTTTAGTAAATCAATCCCACTGTTCCCAGTAGAGGTAAATGTATGTTTTATAATTGTTGTTGTATTCTTATAATTATTGTTATTAATATTTAGCTAAGCTTTTGTGCGAGAACACCAGCAGCATTTGGACACCCCTCCAAATGATGGTTCAGGTGTTTCCAGCGAAGGGCACTGTTAATGCTACAACAAACATAGACATTTTAGAGAGTTGTTCACTTTCAACTTTGTGGAAACAGTTTGGAGAAAGCTCTTCTCTGAGGTATCATTACTGTACCCCGTGCATAAATCCAGGTCCCTAAAGACACGCTTTCAATAATTTGGTGTGGAGGCACACAAGGGGTCTGTCCAGAGCCCTGACCTCTACCCTTTTCAACACCTTGAATTGGTAGCTTATTAAGAGCTAGGTCTTCCATTCCAATGTCAGACCTCAAACTTGATTTATTGACTAAATGGGTACAAATTCCACAGATACACTCTCTGCCGGGAAAACCGAGGGGAAAGCTGAGAACCCAGCAGGAAAACTGCCATAAGATCTTTGGCCGGGAATCCCGGCTGTGTGTATGCTCCATCGGCACTGCCTTGCAGTGTTTCCCATAGGAAAGTATTAGTAAGTCTGGCAGGAAATAAAAACGCCGGGAATCCCGACGGGAAAATAGAGAGCAGGTTCTCTGGTGGGAAAACTGCGAGGAAGCATACACATGTCCCGTTTTCCCGGCCGAAAGCTCTCTTGGCAGTTTTCATGGCAGGAAAACCGGTCGTGTGTACGGGGCTTTAAAATGCTTCTAAAATCGACATTGTTGTACCTTTCCTTTCCTTCCGAACTCCCTTTTACCACTCCAGTCCTAACTGCAGCAAAGAACTTATGAAAAATACTTGCATTCTGCTAGGTGTACTGTACTGCATCCACCATATCCACCATATTACAGCGCTAGGGACTGACAATTGGCTACTCAGGCAATGAGCAACAATTTGTAGGAAGGCAGGGGAGTGCATCAAACCTTGGCTGCAACATATGTCAGGAGGCACTGGAAGAGAGCTTTCTATACCCGGTTATTTTTATTGTAAACTTGGCTCAATCATTAGCAGTTAGAACTGAGCATATGATTAAAAACATAATCAGAGGTTACTTGCAGTGGAATATGTCATATCAAAATGGATGCAGGATATAAGCAATATGTAACTTTTCCTGTAGCAGTTGAGCTTGATCCTATCTTGTCTACTGTCCCCCTAGTGGTTTTTAATTTGATGATAACTTAACTGACCAAAAAAGGGGCAGAGGAGGAGTGCGTCAAATTTCACCACAAAGCTCAACACACAGCTTAGGCCTCATGGACACAGGTCATAAAAAAATGCACTTTTACAGGTGCTTGACCTGTAAACGCACCTCTACGTTGGCCTATGTGGCCGTGCACTCATAGGTGTTTACAGGCTGCAAAAAAGCCATCACCAGCGTTTTCAGGAGAGCAGCTTTTGTCAGAAAAAACTATAAATGTGTTTAGCGCTTGAGCAGTCATTCACTCTAATGGCGAGAATAAATTAATATTCTGGCCAATGAAATCCACAAACATTGAAATGCTTGAAACGCCCGTACACATCTAAGCGCGCCTAAACGTGTGTGCAAAACGTGGCTTTGGTTGTGTTTTTTTAAAGCTGCTTTTTCCTGCTAGGAGCAATGGTGTTCAGGGGAGGAAAACAAATCCTGTTTAAATGAGGTCTTACAATGTACCTGTACAATCTTCTTTAAATCTACCAACAACTATGTAGCACAAGGGCTGCCTAATTGTTGCAAATTGATTGGATAGTTTAGGTAGGTCCTTGTATCAGATCATTTTTTTGTATATTCAGATTGTAACATGTATGGTGAACTTAACAGGAAAAGTTAATACTTTGCATATCAGTTCAGCAACCTGAAGAAAAGTCTCAGCTTATGCTTTTTTTTATATGCTTAGCTTTGAATGATCCAAATCTGTGACTGGTTAAATTTAAAAAGGAAAGCAGATGTACGGGTATAGCAACCGTTCTCGACCTTCTTACTCTAGAGCAGGGGTCTCAAACTGGCGGCCCTCCAGCTGTTTCAAAACTACAAGTCCCATCATGCCTCTGCATGTGGGAGTCATGCTTGTAACTGTCAGCCTTGCAATGCCTCATGGGACTTGTAGCTTCGAAACAGCTGGAGGGCCGCCAGTTTGAGACCCCTGCTCTAGAGGAACCCTTGAAATATTTTTCAGGTCTCAGAGAACTTCTGTAAAAAAAAAATCCTTCAGGAGTCAGTGGGAAGAATGCCCCTTACATTGGTTGTCAGTGGGAAGAATACCCCCCTTTAAGTGGCTGTTAGAATGCCACCCTTACAAACAGCTAAAATGATCATTGTGTTCATGCTGCTGGCTCTGCCAAGTGGCATCGGACCGATAACTTTGCAGTCACTATCAGATGGAAGGTAGTTTTTTTACAGCTCAAGGAACCCCTAGCAAACTCTGGAGGACAATTAGCGTTCCACAGGACCATGGTTGAGAATGTCTGGTTTAGCGAGTCAGATAGTTTTCATATCGGCAGCTCTCCCTGCATTAGAAACAGAAACTAATGGCATATGCTTGGATTTCAGAGTTCTGCCATTAGAAACTTGACTGGTGTTTTTGAAATACTCGTAACAAAAAAATTATAGAATGTATTGTTTTTTGTCAGCTTTATTTTTTTAATAAATATGTTCTTTGTAGGTTTTGCGAAACAAGGGAGTTTATGAAAACGTAAGATACATACAGCAAGAAAACTTTTGGATTGGACCAAATTCTGCAAGTGTTTTTATTATTTCCAATATACAATATTTACATTTGCCATAAAAACATTGTTTTTACTTTTCTTTTTTATTTCTTAACTATGCTAAAGAAAACATACAAAAACGACTTTGTTTCTTCTTAGGAAGTGCAAAAAAAATCAGAGCAGTGTGAAGTAAGGGGGTTTACTCATGGTGGCAGTGCAGAAATGGAAGACGCTAGAAGCTGCTTCAGCAAACCTCTCTTCTCTGCTGAGAAGGCACCTAATTCAGTTTAGAAAAACATTGGGGTTGATTTACTAAAACTGGAGAGTGCAAAATCTGGTGCAGCTGTGCGTGGTAGCCAATCAGCTTCTAACATCAGCTTGTTTAGTTAAAATTTGACAAAAATACTTGGAAGCTGATTGGTTTCTATGCTGAGCTTCACCAGATTTTGCACTTTTCAGTTTTAGCAAATAAACCCCATTGCATCTTAAAGGGGTTGTAAAGGTGCATTTTTTTCCCTAAATACTGTACCTTCCTTTACCTTAGTGCAGTCCTCCTTCACTTAGGAGGACTTAGTGCAGTCCTTTGCCTGTAGTCCAGTGGAGGGGTCGAGCACGACACTCCACACCAGGGAGAAAGCCTTGCATTACTGTGTGGAGTTACAGACAGAAGAACAGGAAGTGAGGATTTCTCAGAAGAAATAAGGACATTTAAAAGCAAAATCGAAGGATGAGATAAGTGAAGGAGGACTGCACTAATGTAAAGGAAGCTATTTAGGGGAAAAAAATAGTGTACCTTTACAACCCCTTTAAAGCGGAACTACACTGCATCTGAGCACCACCAACCAAAAATGCTAGTTAATACATTTTTTATATTTAAAGAAAACTCCCAAAACCATCCATCCATGTCTCCATGCTATTCTGTGGAGAATCACTTTAAAAAACAGCCCCTAGCATTTCTGGCCGGGGCCTTCTTGAGTAAGGGCAGATAATTTGTGTAGCATTTACTTCCTGGAATGCATCTGCCCTTAGCTCGGGCATGCAAGAAGAGAGGTGTGCTTAGCTGAGAAACCCCCCCCCCTTTCCCCCCTTAAAGGATCACTTAGGGAATTTTTTTTTTTTTAGCTAAATAGCTTCCTTTACCTTACTGCAGTCCTGGTTTCATGTCCTCATTGTTCATTTTTGCTTTGAAGTTGCTGTAATTCTGCTCTGATCTCCACACTTCCTGCTTATCTGGCTCCTTATGAAAAATCTCATGGCAGCTTTTCACTGTGGTCCAAGCTGTCATTACTGTGTGTCTAAAACTCCTCAGAACCAGATTCATTCAATCAGATTAATTTTAAAAACAAAACACTGCCCTGTATTTGTTTGTTTTTGTTCTGTGTGTCTCTTTACTTCACAGAAAAATGAAACCAGTTTAAAAATGAAACTAAACGGCAGGCACATTATATGATTGATTTTTATCTATTTTTAATCACTTTTAAAAGCAATCAGTTAACTATTATGTCTCTATACCCTGTAAACAGTCATTTCAGCAAAAAAAAAAAAAAAAACATTTTCCTTTAGTGACCCTTTAAGACATGTGATGTATGATATCATTTGCCTAGGAAGTAACTAAAGAAATGTTAAAAAAGGCTAAACAAGTAAATATGATATACTTCCCCTTCTATTTACTAATGCTAGCCACATAAGAATAAAAAATAGTTAACATCGATTGAGAGAGTGAAGTTCCGCTTTAATGTCTCCTCATTACACCACCCCTAGGCTGACATGGGTGATGGTAAATGTAATGTTGATGACTATCCCAACTGGTGACTACGGTAAATGTAAAAGTGATTGGGATAAATCTGCAATGAATATGCACAGTGTTTTTACGCATGATGGAGGTTTTCATTAAAGCCTAAATTTATATAAAACTGAAAACAGAAAAATCAGCACAAGGGACATAACTTTACAGCAGTTAGTATGATGTGTTCCTTGACCTCATTCTTTCAGTAGAAATCTTTATCTTTTCATAGTAAGGCTTCTGTGAATGGCAGATTGGGCAAAAAACTATGGGCATAGTTTAGCTGTCTTGATGCTCCTGATGGCCTTGTAGCTTTATTAACCCTCACCACACTGGAAGATTGGAGGGTAGGAAAGATGAACATTTCTACTGAAAGCTGAAGAATCAGGACAAGGGAGACATAATAACTGTAAGTTATGCCCCTGTGCTGATTCTTCTGTTTTTAGTTTTAACTAAAGTCTGCATGAATACATTCCTGACAGGTCACAATATACAGCAACAGTATATTTTTTTCTGGAAAGATCCACCCTTTATCAATAAAAAGCTATCCCTGAGCTCCAGTCAGGACCTTTCCTACACGGAGTTGATATTATTAGTCCTCTGCAGGCAATAGGAAGCATTTCCTCAGCTTATTCTGTCCTTTTTTTCAACCTTAAACATTGTAACTTTGTAGCAAGTCACAAAGTGAGAGCCAATCTGTGTCCTACATTTGTAAGCAAAGCCGAGAACTACACAGAGAATAGGATTTACAGTGGAACCTTGGATTGCGAGTAACGCGGTTAACGAGCGTTTCGCAATACGAGCACTGTATTAAAAAAAATCCTAACTCGGTTTGTGAGTGTTGTCCCGCAAAACGAGCAGGAATCAGATCAAAGCAGTGTGTAGTACCGCGGGTGCCTGAGCCAAACGGCGCAGTTCGGAAAGGCAAACCTTGGAAAGGCTTGGGAACAGAGTATTCCCAAGGTTTGCTGAGGTCAGCCGAGGTGTCCCAGGCGCGCCCCCCCCCACCTCTGACTGCATGTAGTATTGCATGCCATTGAAGTCAATACGGAACAAATTTTTTTTTTTTCCATTGACTTCAATGGGGAAACTCGCTTTGATATGCGAGTACTTTGGATTACAAGCATTCTCCTGGAGCGGATTATGCTCGTAATCCGAGGTTCCACTGTACATGATTGTGTCCTCTCTGAGCCAGTATCTCAGTCCATGAACTAGATGGTTACACTTGATAACAAAGGTTTTACTGTCTTTTTAGAAGTCATTATCAAGGGGAATTACTGTAAAACAATAAAAATAAGTGCCTATAATGTCTAAAATCCAGTAATGTGCTGTCTCATCCTGCTCTGCACATGCTCAGTTTATGTTTATTTTTGGCACTGTGTATAAAATCGGAGCCACTAGAGGCCAATTAGCTGACAGCTTTAAGATTAAGGCTCTGTTCACATCATGACGTTTCCGATCGCGAGCGGAATCACTTCCGATTCGCCGCAAAACACAAGGCATGCTTGGCAACCCCATAGCAGGGCGATTGTGCCATAATCGTTGCCTGAGGAATCACGGCAAAATCGGGCCATAATTGTCCCGCATTTATGGCGATTTGGAATCGCAGGCAGAATCGTGGCTATTCTGCCCTGATTCGAAACGTAATGGTGTGAACGGAGCCTAACTGTTGCTGAACGGAGAAGAAAGCATAATGAATGACGCAGACTGTGTGGAGGAAACACAGGTTAGGGGAGGGAGAAAAGAAAAGCAGGAGAAGAGACAGCAGTGGCAGGCGTGGAAATTTCTTTTGGGGGGGGGGGGGTAGCAAACAGTACCATCACCACTCCCCCCCCCCCCAGCAGTTGGTTGGTCGGTCGGCAGGCGGGTCTATGCAGCGTTTTATCGGTGGCTTCCTTTGCTTCTCGGCGGTGGCGACGGTTCTCACTTCCCCTGCTATCCACGGGCATCTGCGGCTTCCGTTTCCTCCATCTCCCTCGGCAGCCAATTGGGACTTTTCTTTTTGGCCAATCGGAAAACAGGTCTCTGTTTGGCCGGATTGAAGATCAGTGTTACAACAGCGAATATTCATTCACTGTTGTAACATCTGGGTGGCCTCATGGCGCAATGGTCTGCGCTCCGAGCCCACCCTATTTAAAGCCTATCAGAGCCTATGGCTCTAATCAGGTGCTTAAAAAAAAAAAACAGCCGCTGTAATTCAGGCACCCAGCGTCCTGAAAGGGGCCGGATGCCTGAATTGGGGGTGGCCACGACGGCCATGGATAGATTCATGCTATGCATAAATCTATCCATTATACATGTAGGGGGTGGCATGGAGAGAGGGTACACAGCCCAGGAGCCCCTAATGGATGGGCTGCCACTGGGTGACAGGACAAACTCTGCTGCCAGGGAGACACAAAAAAAGTTATACTTGCAAGGATAGTGTCTTATCTTATCTCCCTGATATTCTCTCCTTTCTCCCTCATCTTCAGACTGTGAACTTCAGCACTGTAAAGCTTCTGTCAGCCTTCCTTTCTATCTGAATCAAGACATATAATCAAGGTTGGAAAAGTACATATTTTAATTAAAGAAAGTGACATATCATTTTTAAAACTAAGAAGAGAGGAGAGTTCCCAATAAGGAAATTACGGCTCTGGGCTTCAACAAAATGGCGGCCTCCAGCAAAGTAACAGAAGCAAGGCTGGAAGCAATTTACAGCACACCAATTTTGGTAGCATAATTATTAATGTAGAATATATGTTCTTTTGTTAAAGAACATTAATTGTTTTCAATGGTTATGGGTAAAGGTCTACTTTAACATGAAAAATAGACCTGATGACAGGTCAGTCTAAAAAAAAATCCATATATCTTTTTTTATTATCAAGGCACATCAGAGTTCACACAAATCTGTAGCCTAAATGTAGTTAAATAAAGAATAAGCATAAGGGACATATATAGGTGTGATGTGTCCCTCCTCTGATGACCCCCCAACCACCACTACACTCTTCCAGTGTGGCAGGGATTAATAGAATTGAGGGTGCTGTGGCAAGAGCTCCTCAAGGGTGTCTGAGTATGCCTTCCCTTTCTGCCCAGCTCCTCTATTTATAGAAACTGCATTACAGCTTCTATGAATGAAATATTATCTATGAATCATGATGTGAAACTTGATATGATATGGAACATGATCTATCAATCAACCAGTTATAGATCTTGTTTCATTCATGGAAACTGTAATAAAATTTTCATGAGAACCTGTCACTGCTCCCTTAGTTCTGTTAACCCACGCTGCAAAATAGCAGCAGTGTGGGTAGAAGGGGTAGAAAGAAAATTTCACCTAAACCAGGAGACAGCACCACAAGGGACACATTACACTGATAAACTAAAAGACAACTGACCACTGTAAAGCATCCCATAGGATTTTAAGGGATGCTATATTTGTTTTTATAACAGAGCAGTGGGAAAACAGCCTAAAACGCAACTGACCATTCCTTAGGATTTAAAGGGATGCATTTTTCATGCATTTTTCTTCTACTTTATTTTAACTGAAATAACTGATCAGTGTGAAATGGCCCTTAGGCCTCGTACACACGACTGTTTTCCTCGACAGAATCCATCAAGAAACTTGGTGGCAGAGCTTTTTTGCCGAGGAAAACGGCCGCGTGTATGCTTTTCATCGAGAAAACTGACGTGGAACTTGACGAGGAAAAAAGAGAACATGTTCTCTTTTTCCTCGTCGGGAGTCTCAATTTCCTCGTCGTGTTCCTCGTCGAGCTGGTTTTTGACGAGAAACACGTTCGTGTGTATGCTTAGAAACCCGCACATGCTCAGAATAAAGTATGAGACGGCAGCGCACCTTCGGTAAAAGTAGCGTTTGTAATGGAGATGGCACATTTGTCACGCTGTAACAGACTATAAAGTGCAAATTGTCTCTCACCAAACTTTTACTTAACACGCAGTAACATGAGATTAGCAAAAGCAGCCCCAAGGGTGGAACTTCCCCTGCCGTCTATGTGTTGTACGTCACCGCCTTTGAGAACGAGGAGATTTGGTCTTGAGAGTGTGTATGCAAAGACAGCTTGTCAAGTTTCTCGACAAGCCTGACAAGGAACTCGTCGAGGAAAACGATGTGTTTTTTCAGACGAGTTCCTCGTTCGTGTGTACGAGGCCTTAGGCTTTTAAGGATAATTTCTCTGTTTAGTTAAAATAATAAATGCACATGTTTTTTTCAGGAAAAAGAAATGTGCATTCATTATTTTTTTTCACAGTATCCTGCAAAGTATTTCACTTGTGATCAGTGGATTGCGGGTGCAATGTCAGGCTTCTGCACACTCTCCCTCCAGATTTCTGTCTGCGCCTTTATATGGGCTTTCAGTTAGATAGATGGGTGGAGATTCAGTGGACTACTGAATGCTAATGCCCTGTACACAAGATTGGTTATCCCGGCAGTTAAAAGTCAGACGGGAAAACCATGGGGAAAACCGAGAACCTGCTCAGTTGCTTTTTCCCCCTACACATGCCATGAGAGCTTTGGTCGGGAATTCGCAGGCATAGAAACTGCAGGCATGGAAAAACTATTGGCTTAAAAACCGACGGGTTTTCCGGCAGGAAAAAAGAAAACATGTTCTCATTTTTCCCGCCCGGATTCCAGGTGGTTTTCCTGTCGGGAAAACTGCCACGGAGCATACACACGGCTAGTTTTCCTGGCCAAATGCTGTCATGGCAGTTTTCCCGATGGTAAAAATTGGTCGTGTGTACGAGGAATTCGATTTATTTAGCACACTTGTAGTCCATTGAAACTACAAATCTGTCCACTGCGGTGGAAGACGCGACTTGTTGTTTATTCATTCTCAAAACTCTGTGAATGAATGATGCAGCTGTGCAAACATAGCTGTAGGGATTTTAAATGTGACAGCTGCTGTGAGGGAAAGGAGCCCCCCATCCGCTGTCATGGGAAGGAGCTCAGGGTTTGGGGGAGGGCTGCTTGGAAACGTGTTCCTAAAAGTGAACTTAGCATTTAATAAATTTGCACTAATATCTGTATTTTGAATTCTTCCAGGAAGACTTAATACATCTCGGAGCTAAATTTTCTCCATGCATGAGACAAGATCAGCAAGTGTACAGTTTAATTCAAATGAAGAGAGAGAAGGAAAAACACTCCGCTTGCTGTGTGAGAAATGACAAATCCGGCTGTATCCAGACCTCAGAAGAGGAGTGCTCGGTGAGACAGTTATGCATTGTTTGCCACCATGTGCATTTATGGCTGTACTTTCTATTTAGGAACTGGTCATGAGTGCCGACTTCCAAATCTAACAAACTATGATAAGCTTCCACAGAGTGTTTTGTGAAACAGCTGTTTTAAAGAAAATGGGTCAGTAAAATGTCTATCCCTTAGCCCTGGTTCACATTGAATGCGCTTTGAAGTCGTGCAACTCAACTTGAAATCGCACAATTTCAAAGCTGAATGTCAGTGGGACCTCAGGCGTGACTTGACAGGCATCTGTGTGACTTCATCCACAGATGTCTATGCAAGTCACACCTGAAATCGCCATAAATAGTGCAGTAACTACTTTTTCAAATTGGGGCAGCACCGCAAAGTCACACCAATTTGAACAGTTCCATTGCCAGCAATAGAATATGACTTTTCGTGTGATTGAACAGGGGCTAAGTTGTGACAATAGTGAAGTCTTATCTGTCAGGGATAAGTGTGTGCTGCTATTCACTTGTTTTGTCTTCCAGTCAGTTTACAAATGTGAGCCCAGTGCCAAGATGTAAGAACTTCATTAGGTCAACTCTAACCTGTCTTCTGCTTCAAATGCCAATTAGCAAAACCTTTCATTTTCAATCATGACTGTTACTTTGTTGTATAACAGTTTTTTTTTTTTTTTTTTTTTAACTGACATTTCTTATTGGATTTTAACATTTTCCAACAGAAATAAACAAAAAAGCAAGCATTGTTATAAAAAGCATATTACTAGCAAGATGTCTACATACAATGTTGCCAACTGAAAAACTCGGCTGAGGCATGTAAAACAGATGGTCAAAAACAGTATATGTCAACATCCAAGCAATTGAGTGTGATTCCGAGCTTCTGTGTTACAACATAGTTTAGACTGCTCAAGTGCGTGTCAGAAAAAAAGAAGAGAAGAGAGATGTAGTGAGGAGGTTAGGGAGAATCAAGAAGGTTGGAGAGAGCAAGAATAGTGAGAGGGAGAGAGAGAGAAAAGGTAGGAGGAGACAACCACCCGCCCCTGGGCTTCCTCACAGCCCGGGGATACCAACAAAATGCCATCACCCCAAAAAACGAAGTTCAGCAGATTATAGGGGCTTCCAACATATGCCACAGTTCCCATTCCCGATTGTGTGTATCGAGGGTATTGTTTAGGGAAGCTGTCAGGTAGGGTTGTCCCGATACCGATACTAGTATCGGTATCGGGACCGATGCCGAGTATTTGTGCTAGTACTTGTACTCGCGCAAATACTCCCGATGCTTAAATAGAATACTTAACCCCCCCCGCTATCACCACCGCCGCAAAGCCGCCGCCGCGATAATCGCCGTGCAATACAGCGGGCATTCAAGTTTTCGTTTGCATACTTGTAATGCCCGCCACGCCATCTCTACAGATTCGTCCAATCCAGAGAAGGGGAGTGTCTATGCACGGATCCGTGTGTATAGACACTCCCCCTTGCTCGCGATTGGACGGATCCATCCAATCCAGAGAAGGGGAGTGTCTATAGATGGCGTGGCTTGTAATGCCCGCTGTATTTTCCACAGGGATTAACCCGCAGAATATGACACTGCACCGGCAGCAGCAGCGGCGGTGCCAGGTATGAGGGGCATGGCTGCAATGTGTGGGGGCACAGGACATGACTGCAATATGTGGGGGACATGACATGGCTGCAATATGTGGGGGACATGACATGGCTGCAATATGTGGGGGATAGGACATGGCTGCAATATGTGGGGGACATGACATGGCTGCAATATGTGGGGGACATGACATGGCTGCAATATGTGGGGGACATGACATGGCTGCAATATGTGGGGGACATGACATGGCTGCAATATGTGGGGGACATGACATGGCTGCATATATGAAGGACATGACATGGCTGCAATATGTGGGGGACATACATGGCTGCAATATGTGGGGGACATGACATGGCTGCAATATGTGGGGGACATGACATGACTGCAATATGTGGGGGACATGACATGGCTGCAATATGTGGGGGACATGACATGGCTGCAATATGTGGGGGACATGACATGGCTGCAATATGTGGGGGACATGACATGGCTGAAATATGTGGGGGACATGACATTGCTGCAATATGTGGGGGACATGACATGGCTGCAATATGTGGGGGACATGACATGGCTGCAATATGTGGGGGACATGACATGGCTGCATATATGGGGGACATGACATGGCTGCAATATGTGGGGGACAGGACATGGCTGCAATATGTGGGGGACATGACATGGCTGCAATATGTGGGGGGACATGGCTGCAATATGTGGGGGACATGGCTGCAATATGTGGGGGACATGACTCCATTTGGGGACACATTAAAAATAGTATCGGTATTCGGTATCGGCGAGTACATGGAAAAAGTATCGGTACCTGTACTCGGTCCTAAAAAAGAGGCATCGGGACAACCCTACTGTCGGGTTTTCCATCCGTTTGACGTCTCTGATTCTGGAATTCAATTCAATCAGAGAGAGGGGGTTCCCTTCTTTTTCATTTCAGGGCTATCAAACATCGCCCAGCCGTTAGTGCCTGGACCAAGAGTTTTTTAGAGAACTTAAAAAAAGAAAGAGGTGGGAGGCCCAAGAGGATTTTAGAGTAGAATGGCACTCAGGATCCGAAGATCGAGTGGAGAAGGGAGTGCACCGTCTTCCAGTTGGGAACGATCAATGGGCAGGTCCAATAGGTATGATATAGCATCCCTACATCCTTACAACAGTGGCAATCGGCAGAAGGGTATATAGAGCGATATCATACCTATCATAGGGGATGTTCCCTCTAAACAGATTTTCTCAAACTCGGTTAAGGGGGAGAATTGAAGGTTCGGTACCAGAGACTGTGCAAAGTGACAGATTTGTAGGTAGCTAAAAACAAGCCTGTCTGGGCAAGTCAAAGGCATCTTTCAGATCCTGGGAAGAAAATAAATCGCGCTAATCCCCTAACCATATGATATATATAATAATGTGAAAATGAGTCACAAAAATCATAAATACAAAAAAAAAAAGGGTAGTGATGAACTAATGAATGACTGGTGACATAAACAACACTAAAGTCAGCCTTCAAAATCTCCACTCGCTTACTAGTATTTGGTGTGTGGATTTAGGCTGGGGGCGAGTGATGACAGGGCTGCATGACCAATCTTCCTGCAATCTGTGCCTACACTTAGAGTCCCGATTAGATTGGCGGCCAAAGAGGAAAGGTGCATGCTCGGGAAAAGTAGTCTGGTGAGCAGTGCACAGGCAGAGCAGTACACAGGTGCTCTCCTTACAATTCTTATTAAGCCATGGGACCTAACAGTATGACCTCTCTGAGCCTGCCCCCCTCCCCCCGGGCCCCGACCAATGTAGCTGGAGAGCAGAAAGTAATGAGTGAGGTGGAGGATTGCGAAAATTACCACTCCGGTGCAGCGCTCACTGAAAATTGCCCTGACATGAGAGCGGCAGCCTTCCAGTTTGTGCAGTTTTCTTCTCCTTGTGCTCTATGTAAGTGTCTAACAGTTCAGCCTGAGCACTGTGAACAGACTGGTCTCAATGTGTGCTGTGCGGTGTCAGTGTGCGCTGTGCTATGGTGTCAATGGCTGTGCAGTTGTGTGGATCTCAGTGCTGGATTGTACTCCCTCCCGCTGTGCTGCAGCTCCTCTCCTCTCTGCCAGCCTGAATAAAAGGGGGAAGTGGGGACATGCAAGCGTGGAGGCGCACACACAGGCTCCTGATGATGAGATGAATGGGAGAGAGAGAGAAGATGGATGGGAGTTGCAGAGGAGACAGCAAGAGAATAGGGAAGAGACCCAGTTCTAGTGCCATGTCCCTCTGGTCTGCCCCCAGTGCCCTGTCCCTCTGGTCTGCCCCCCGTGCCCTGTCCCTCTGGTCTGCCCCCAGTGCCCTGTCCCTCTGATCTGCCCCCAGTGCCCTGCCCCTCTGGTCTGCCCCCAGTGCCCTGTCCCTCTGGGATGCCCCCAGTGCCCTGTCCCATTTTGTTAAAGTTGTTGTTGGTAATATTTAATTTTGTAACTTGATTCTGCATAAAACACTGTCATTCCATGAGATAATCTATGAGGGCGTGTTTACAGTTGCAATTAGGCGCAGGGCAGTGTATGAATTAAGTGGGGAAACTGGTGGCGAGTAACTCTTGAGGCCTGGCTAGTAGCTCAGGACTTGAAATTTTGAGCCCTGCTAAAGTGATATATGACCAATGACACAAAATGCATCAATTATTGTAATTGTAGCAATCTCATGACAATTAATTGAATGGTGCATATAATAATGACCAATAATAAAAATCTTAAAATCGATAAATAATATAGTTCATAAGTGCTTGGTACTAGTGAATGACAAATGATAAACACCAGTGCACAGTGTGAAAAAAGTCCATAGACTGATGAATAAACTTGTCCAAATTGTGATAAATCCTCCACCAATCAGCAGAAATCACTTCTTACCAGCTTGCCATGATCCCTTATAACAGGGGAACAATGAATTCATGTAATAGAAACCTCACTCCAAATGACGGCTCAGACAGGTCTAGTCCTTAAGTAATGACTCTCATCCAACAGTGGATATGGATCAATAGATATAGCCGATATGTAATAGATAATGACAGCTCCACATTAAATGTAGAAAATATTTATTAAAAAGATGGTAATGAACTTACAATGTTGCAGGAAAAAATAGGCCTTAAAGTCTGTTGTGCCGGCCGGTGCACAATATACAGACACCCGTCCTACTGGGGAATCGTATGAAGCTTGAGGTGATGTCAGTACGCCGCTCTGCCCTACCTCCATTTTGTAACAACTTACTTCGTCCAGGGGCACCTTTTAGATCCTGGAAGGACCACAATGTTCTGGTTCTGGTATCAACCAATTAAGCATAGCGAAATAAGGCCCTATTCATCCAGTAATGGGACATCTGCGAATTCAAGCTATCCGGGACATTGGGTGTAAACAGAAATTAGGTGACCAGGAAGGCAGTGGAGGTGAGCGGATAAATCGATTTAGCGCGCCGCCAGAGTGTTCACAAGAGCACCATTGGCCCTATCAGTTGTGACCCTCCGAGTGGTACGTTTGTGCTCCACAGCATGGAGTTTGGATTAATGTTGGCCAGCCACAACTTTTCGATTTGTGTCCATCAGTTGTATGTATGGAGGTTACACCAAGAGGCCAATGGGTGCAATTGGGTGGCTAAATAGTACTTGGCTTTGTTGGGAAACACAAGTCTGCCTTGGCCACAGGGGGCGTATAGGATTGATCTAGCGATCCTGTGTCTCTTAAAGTTCCAAAGCAATTTGATCAAATCGCCCTGAGGGGCCTGAGGTGAGCGGCTGGAATAGGGATAGGGAGCGTTTCAAAGAGGTAGAAGCTTAGGTAGGATCGCCATCTAAATGGTCGCCAGACGACCAAAGAGAGATAGCTTTAGGGTTTTCCATTTGACCAGAGAGGCCCTAATGGAGGAATACAGTTGAGGGAAGTTGTCCTTGTAAAGAGTTTCATAGGAGGGTGTGAGGTGGACATCTAGGTACTTTAAAGTGGAGGTCTTGATTGGGAGAGAGCAGATTTTATAGCCTGGGAGAGCGATGTAATGGTCTAGCTCTATGTGTATGTTCGGGATGGAGACATGAGGTTGTGTAAGTGTGAGCAGGACATCGTTCGAAAATAAGGAAATCTTAAAGTTCCTGATATTGACTGGGATGCCGTGAATATTTGGATTTTGTCTAATATGGGCTGCTAGGGGCTCAATGCACATGGCATAGAGGAGAGGGGACAGCAGGCAGCCTTGTCGGATACTGTTGGTAATAGGGAAGATGGAGGAGGAGGCAAACTGAGTCCTAACTAGGGTCGAGGGGGATGAGTATAAGTGGGTGATGGCTTGGAGGAAGGGGCCCTTTTTCACGGCCCCGCTGAGGAAGTAATAACGTAACGTGTATGGGGGGAGGAGCCTGTAGGTACGTCGCTCGCTGCCATCCTTCGGAAGACAAACATTTGTTTGAACTATACACTGCCGTATGTCATCTGGCTTTTTTTCCTATTCATGGTCCATATGTTATCGATATATGAGGAATCTGAATTACACAGCATATCTACTGGCATTCCACGTTGTGAACTCTGCTTATTTTGACTACCTGGTAAGACAGGAGTCCATATTTAGAGATGAGAGTAGCCGTTCTTACTGGTGGAGGGATCACTTTGAATTTGGAGTTCTTGGCATCACCTGGTGAAGAATTTTGGAAACTTTTCTTCTCTTTTGGCACTTTTTGGAATTTGTTTCACACATTTTGGACTATATTGATCACATATATATGTATTAAATTGTAAAATGTATTTGTGCGCTGCGCTATTTTTTCTTATAGTTTTGCCCTTTATACCAACCTGATGAAGGGTAGCAAACAGGAAAGGCCAGCCTAGCCTATCAAAGGCCTTTTCCGTGTCTAGGTTGAGAAGCAGTGCCTCATACCTGTTCCTGTTTGCCACCTCCACAAGGTCAATAACTCTCCTAGTGTTGTGCCCAGCCTGGCGGAGGGTAATAAACCCCACTTGATCCTTATGGATCTGTAACGGCATGAAGTTGTTTAACCTATTTGCTAGTAGTTTATTAAACATTTTCAAGTCTGTATTCTGGAGCGCAATTGGCCTGTAATTAGAGCACAATGTGTGGTCCTTTGCCGGTTTGAAGATAAACGTGAGGAAAGAGCTCTGCATGTCTCTCGGGATAGGTGTGTCGATTAGGAAGGAGTTAAACAAAGGGGTGACATGGGGGAGAAGAAGCTGAAAAAAGCTTTTGTAATAGAGGTATGGAAGGCCATCGGGCCCAGGGGCCTTGTTATTTGGGAGAGATTTAATCATGTCAGCTACTTCTTTCTCAGAAATTGATGAGTTAAGGCTGGTTAGGGCAGAGGGGGAGAGAGTAGGGAGGTCGCAGTCCGCTAGGTAAGAGTGGGTGGCCTGGGATAGGTTAGAAGATTATGATTATTTAGTACACTCGGATCATTATATAAAGTTGAATAGTAGTCTTGAAACAGTTGGGCAATTTTAGAGGGATGGGATTGAAGGGTGCCATTCGTGTCTTTGATAGAGGCGGAAGAGGCAGCTGCTGCCCGCTTACGGAGTTGTCTTGCTAGAATAGTGTGCTGTTTTTTGGCCTTGTCATAATAGGTTTGAAGCAGCCGACAAAGGACTTTCTCTGTCGTCCCCAGGTCAATGTCCTGTAGCCCAGCTCTAGTGCTCACAAGTGTCCTAAGGGTATTCAGGGAGGGGGAGGACAACAAGCGTGTCTCCAATTGTCAGAACTGCTCTAGCAGCAGTCGGCGGCCTGCATTAGCATTGCGTTTTAGGGCAGTGGAGTGTGATATGCACTGGCCATGGAAGACCGCTTTATGTCCTTAGGGAAGCAAGGGAGACCTCAGGAGAGCTGTTTTCAGCAAAGTACAGCTTCAGAGATTGTTCCAGTTCCATTTTGGAGGGATTATGTTTAAGCAAGAACCAGTTTTAGCCCCAATGACATGTTCTAAAGGATCCCGAGGAAAGTGCTAAGGAGAGGTTAATCGGGACGTGATCCAACCATGATATTGCTTGGATATCCAAGCCTGTACAGGCTCCCAGGGTTGGGGCATTAACAAAAAAGTAGTCTAGACATGAGTGAGACTTATGGTGGTGGGAGTATAAGTGGACTCCCCAGGGAGGCTCAATGAGAAGCCCCAGTTTGAAATTAGGTTCTTATTAGTGGCAATGTAATAACTGTTGCTTAGGGAAACCCAGTCACACAAACAAAAACATATAGCATGGCATTGATGTTATTAGAAAGATCACTATATTCTTCCTCCCTAAACTTCTTTGACTTTTGTATATATATTCTAACCCATGCCACGATCCCCCAACTTGAGTAGCTGGCTTATTTACTAAGGGAAGAAAAGCTAACATGCTGCATTTCTTCTTTTTGTGTGCAATTCCTATTATCTTACAAATTATAGAATTGCTTATCTAACTTTAAAACTGTGAAATCGTATTGAATGTTTTACATTCTACACGTGCAATCATTATTTTATTTATGTTTTCTTCTAGTCCACCCTGGCTGTATGGGTCAAATGGCCAACTCATTCTAGCACCCCACTTTTGGCAAACAAAAGTGAAAGACATTATGGATCAGTATGTCGCCAGGATCCCAGGTATGGGCATGTATGTGGAATTTATCATGTTTTAGGTGTTAATGAATGCTTATGTTCCATGTGCTTGTGTTTATATTTATTGTTTAGGTCTGATAGTAATTTATACAAATTCAAATTGGCTTTGTCCCTTTCTCTGCCATGTATCTTTAGGTTTATTAGGTCTTTTGGCACATGTAGTCTTAGAAGAGCTGGCATATCTGTAATATTTTTAAAAGGAACAGCAAACAGTAATAACGAATGAACTTTTAATTTAAGAAACAGCGTGGTGTCATACATTTTGCACAAAGTAGTAGACTCACACTTGGGTGCAAATGTAGGATTTGGCGGAAATCCATTTCTAGCTTTGACCTTAATAATCATGCACCAATAAGGAACTTGGGCATGCACAAGATTTTTGCAAAAATCCCCAAATAAAAAGTATTCAAAAATAAAAGAAGACTACAGATATAAGGTCAGCAAATGGCTACCAGCAATCTCTCAATCTGAGACTGAGGTTCTGCTAAATTTTTTCTCACACAGTAGAAGTGAGACAGTAATCTGATCTTTGGTATGCACATAGTTAAAGATTACCCATGTTGGCTGCTCAGTATGCAATGGCAACTTTAGCCAGCAGAGATTATATACAGCATACAAAAGGATCTGTCGGGCTATGTTCAGATCTCTGTGTTACGGCATAACCCTGGACTGGATCACATTACTTTAGCTAAAAATGTCATTGCTAGTGGTGTGTAAAATTTACTCTAGGCTAGGTTTAGTGAGCACGATCATGTTTAAAACGGATAATGTATCCAAATTGTAGAAGTACTCTACAAAGAGAAAACAACGCAATAACAAAGTTTGCTTGTGTAGAAAGAACAGACAAAAAAAAAAGTAAATGCCCTAGAGAGGGACACCTTTTCCCTTTCTATCTCTCTGATGCTGTTCTCTATTTCTGTGAATTCTCTGCTGCTTCATTGCAGTATTTTTGTGTCCCACTTCTGCATCCTTCTGCCCATAATTCTCAGGTACTTATGGTCAGACCTTTAGTACCCCTGCACCTACCTTCTCCACCATCACTACTCACCTAATTTATGAAAGTGCCAGGTCTTCTGACCCAGACCTCAGTACCCCAGGCTACTGCAGGCACAGGCACATTGATCTAAGTACTCTTTCTTTACATCAAATCCACTGTACTCTCTTCTGATTTACTTGGTTACCACAGATTTACCCAGTTGCTAGGCTTCCTAACTGATTCAAAATGTTGGCTGCAATTTCATTTACAATTATTGTAAGCAATCACCTTGTAAAACCACCCATTCAGTTTAATATAGGAATGAAAGGCAAAACATTTGTGTAACATATAAAAAGAACCCATTATAAATACCTTTTTTCGTTTCTTAAAAGTGATCACATTCCCTCTATTCCCAGCTGCATAAGGAGAAGCAACAGCACAGTGAGCTTCCCAGTAAAAGGCTATGCAGGGAGGGTGTGTCAGGAGTCTGCTTATTGGAAGAGAGCAGGCTGAGTTCCCAGCATAGATCGAGAACTGACCGTGCTGTGTTCTTCTACCTAGTGTGGTGAGTTGTTAATAGGAAAGCAAAGGGACTGGCCGGAACACCAGGAATTTCACACAAAGGAAGCAGTACAAAGATAACATGATACGTTTTCATACAAGTACATGGTACAGTAGGCACATATCACAAATATGAAATCAGGGCTCAAAATCTCAAGTCCTGGGCTACTAGCCAGGCCTTGAGGGTTAAGCCCCGTACACACGGCCGAGGTTCTCGGCAGAAACCAGCGAGAACCTCGCTGGGAGCCGCATTCTGCCGAGAACCTCGGCCGTGTGTACGCTCTCGGCGAGCCCCGCCCGTCGGGAAACCCGTCGAGCAAATAGAGAACAGGTTCTCTATTTGCTCGACGGCCCGTCAGGATGAATGGCTGGTTGCCTTTCCCGACGGGCGGGTCGCCGATTCTGACGGCCGGCAGATAACCTCGACGGGCGGAACGATGTGTTCCGCCCGTCAAGGTTCTCTGCCGTGTGTATGGGGCCTTACTCGCCAATGGTTGCGCCACCCAACCTCTACTATGACACTTAAATGTTTTATGCAGAATTAAGTTACAAATATAAATATTAACAACAACTTTATCAGTGCCCATCAGTGCAGCCTCACCAGTGCCCATCAATGCAGCCTCATCTGTGTCTATCAATGCCGCTTCACCTGTGGTCAACAATGCAACCTCACCTGTGTCTATCACTGACGTTTCCCCTGTGCAGGAGAAGAGAGTGGAGAGGAAGAGGATTGCCGGCCAGATCATCACAGAGCAGGGAACATCGCTGTAACAGCTTTCATTTGAATTGCTTAGTGCTCCATGCGCTCTCGCCGTCACATACAGCCCTCCTGGCCCTGGTATTTTGATATACGCCGCACGTCGTCCCGGCATTGGACCGGTGTTCTGTCTATCAAAGTACCCTGGTCAGGAGGCGAGGCTGTATATGACAGTGTTTTGTCAGATATGGCGACCCGTCAGAATTGGTAACGGAAGTGAGGTTACGTCGTCGCCATCTTGCTACACCCCGCACTCCTCCATAGTAAGGATACTCTGAGAAGGGGAAGGCAGACATCTTGTTACACCCACTGTAGTTTTGCATTTTGCACTTATATTTAACAGTAAAGTGAGTTTATATACTGAAATCCAGTACTTAGAACTCCGTCTGACTGTTATGATGTTGAATTTTAAAAGAAGCGGCAAGCCTGCTCATCTCACAGGTTTGCTAATCTTACAGAAGTTCACTGCTTTTAAAATTCAATATCTAACAGTCAGACGGAGTCACCATTTACTTTAGTGTGTTCTGGCATGTGCAGAACGTCACATCTTGTTTTGTTCATGTCAACAAGAGCAGTTCATACTTGTGCATCTTCTCTGACTTTTACTCCCTATGCTGTCTGATCTCCTGCTGCTTTCCCCTCTACCTTTCCATCCATGATTCTGTCCAGAATTCTGCACTTTTGCCCCCACTTTCTACACTTCTCTCCCTTGCTACTGATACTTAGATATCATATATTCTTTTTACAAAGGCCCCTCGGCTCTGATGTTCATTTCATATGTCCATCCTCTGTGCTCTGATATCCTGGCCATCTCTGATCTCTATAAAACAAGCCCAACATACCTGCTTTGGTCTTTGACCCATGTCTTGCACATCTTCCACCATCTCCTCCTGTTGTTAATATCCACATAGTGTGCACTTTTTATTCACCTTCCCTGTATGAATGCATTACACTTATTCTTGATTTCCTTGAGATACTATACTGATACACTCCTGGCTCCTCTCATTATCAGCCCCTCCCCAGATAACTTTTGCCCCTCCCCCATCAATTTAATTTTCCTACCTCACCATTAACTATGGGACTGCCATCATACTGAAAAGCTCCCCCCACCCCCCCACCCCCGGAATTTAATAGGGCAACTAAAGCTATTTAGAAACATGCATGCTCCTGAATGTCATAGAGCCTTTTAATTTAAATTTATTTTTTACCCCCTTGTATCTCCTACTAAACCATGTAGTTTCTTAGGGAATTATTGCAATAATAGAAAATAAAATGCTTCTTGACTATACATTTTTTAATTGTAACGCATTCCATTGTAACATCTGGCATGGTAACAATTGCCAGATAAAAGTATATTACACTATATTGCTGAATAGAGCTGGTATTCAGTGCCTGGGATATTTACTGGTTTTATATGGAGGTGAAAAATGAAATCCAGGAAGGAAGCCTGATCCCTTTCTTAGCCATGGCCTAGAAGGAGACACCAGATTATGAGAGTGTATACTTGCAGTCAAGAGAAATCCAACCACAGCTAGAAGGGTGCACTAAAGGTTCAAACACAAAGGAAAAACCTAATTTACATTCACAACGTGCAACATATTGTGGAGCCTACATTTGTCGGAGAAACACAGCATGTCCCAAAACCTTGTCACACTAAAACAATGTTCAAAAAAATACTTAATTTAAAAATAGTCTACACTCATAACTTAATGTTTATGGGATCATCAAAGTCATCATAGGAATAGGAAAAACATACAAACAAGAAAGGCTGTTTTTATATTGTTATATGAGCTCTGTCAGCTAAATAGTATTCACAGTCTTCTAAATGGGCCTACATCTAGTGACTGACTTTAGCATTGCTCTTCAACTGTTTGTTTTTTTCATTTCAACAAATCTTTATTGGGTTTTGTAGAAAAAAGATTCCAGATAACAGTAGACATTCAACAAATATAAAGAAAAGGGTATCATTTAGGCAAATGCTGCAAGTCGTGCAACCCAAATTTGGGCTGAGCTCAAAGCCTACAGTATTCACAGGAGAACATTATTAAGACAACAGTAAGCATTAAACAGCAAACAAATACAGTCTAGGTCAGATACAATAAAGTCCTGAAGGGGCGTTAAATGGCTAGTGTGGTGCCTCAGGTATGAGCAAGAGGTTGCATCAAAAGTAAGAGAAACTTGAGTACCATGTCAACCAAGGTCGCCAGTATTCAGTAATCGTAGAATATTTTCCAATACTTTTTGTATGTACCAAGGGTGTTTGTTATTTGGATGATTTTAGCGTCCTTCCAATGCTGAACTATAATGAGACGGGCTGCTAGAAATATGTGTAACAACAGTTTTTTGAAAATGAATAATGAATAATCATTCATGTTTAGGTTTTGCGCTGAACCAGCTTCCGTGCCTCCACACGAATGGCCTGATGACATCACAAAATGGCCGGTATGTGCCTGTTTTCAACAAGTTTAACAAGTTAAATAGTTGCTGAATTCTATTCTAAGCTGATGAAGCTGATGAAGAGAGTTCTGACACTACATAACTTTCAGTATTTACAGTTTTGTGTTGAAAGAAAGTTCTGTCTTAAATCCTAATGCCGCGTACACACGATCACTTTTCGGCATGAAAAAAAATGAAATTTTTCAGCATGTGCAAAAAACGACGTTTTTCCAACTTCATCATTAAAAACGATGTTGCCCACACACCATCGTTTTTGAAAAATTATGAACAAAGCGTGGTGACGTACAACACGTACAACGGCACTCTAAGGCCTCGTACACACGAGCAGACAGATTTGTTCAAATCTGTCTGTCCGATAGATTTGAATAAATCTGTCTGCTGGGATTTTGGTTTGCTCGCGTGTACACACGAGCAAACCAAAATCCCCGCCAGCAGACGGCACGCTGACGTGTTGGTGACGTGGCGGTGACGTTGACGCCGCCACGTCACCGCACCAGGAAGTAAAACACTTCCGCGCATGCGCCGAATCCATTCGGCGGCGGTGCGGGACGACATGTCTGCTGGTAAGTGTACTAACCAGCAGACATGTCGGGCGGACGGATTCCCACCCGATAGATTTCAAAGCATGCTTTGAAATCTGTCGGGTGGCCAAATCCGTCGGCTCGGCCGTACACACGATCGAATCTGTCTGCTGAAATGGTCCAGCGGACCGTTTCCAGCGGACAGATTTGATCGTGTGTACGAGGCCTTAAGGGGAAGTTCTATTCGCTTTTGGGCTGCTTTTAGCTGATTCCTTGTTAGTAAAAGACGATTTGCGCTTTTTTGTCTGTTACAGCGTGCTTACTCCATTATGAATGGCAGTTTTACCAGAACGAGCGCTCCCGTCTCATAACTTACTTCTGAGAATTTGCAGGTTAGAACATTGTTTTAACCCACACACGATCATTTTTTAAAATAAAAAAAACAACATTTTCAAAAACGACATAAAAAATGTTCCAAATTTTTTTTTTTGTCGTTTTTCAGAAGACAAAAAACGATGTGAAGCCCACACACGATCATTTTAAATGACGTTTTTAAAAATGTCATTTTATTTCATCACAAAAAACGACCGTGTGTACGCGGCATAACTCCAGATCCTTACACCAAATAGTGAGGAAGAGGTAGAACCTTTGACAGATGTTTATTGTTATATGTGTTCCTCTTTGGAAATTTCCTCAAAGGAAACAGAAAACCTGACATAAGTTCTAACTGTTCCCCACCCAAAGCAAAAAAAAAACGAAAACATTTTTGTTTTTGGAGTTGGGCTTTAATTGATAGTACAGAAATGGTTACGGTGCTTGCACCCATTTTGACAGTGTTAACTGCCTCTCCCCCAGATCCTCTGCTGCCCTCAGCTTCCCACATTGCTCAATGCCTATGCAACGTGTCACCAAATTTGTGCATTTCAATAAGGGGGTGTTACTATCACCATGACAATACCTGGTATGAATTGTTGAAGGACTGCAGCTACAGATTGGGGGACAGGTGGCACTGGCAAATTAGTAGACATGTGCATTTCGTTTAGTTTCTAATTCGTTTTTTAACGAAAAATCGGAAATTCGTTAATTTATAATTTTCGTATTAACGAATTTTTAATTTCCGAATTTTCGGACTTCCGAAAATTTCGAATTTCCGAATTTTCGGAATTCCGAAAATTCGAGTTTTTCCATTTTCGTTTTTCGTTTTTCCGAATTTTCGGAATTCCGAAAATCCGAATTTTTCAATTTTCGTTTTTCGTTTTTCCGAATTTTCGGAATTCCGAAAATTCGAATTTTTCAATTTTCGTTTTTCGTTTTTCCGAATTTTTCAATTTTCAATTTTCCGAATTTACGAATTCCGGATTTTCGTTTTTTATTTTCGATTTTTTTATTTTCGATTTTTTTAATTTTCATATTTTTTAATTTTCAAAATTCCGAATTTTCTATTTTTTCGAAATTTCGAATTATTCATTTTCTATTTTTCGAATATTTAAATTTTTCATTTTCGATTTTTTAAATTTTCTAATTTTCGAATCTTTATTTTTTTTATTTTTCGAAATTTCTAATTTTCGAATCTTTCATTTTCGAAATTTCGAATTTTCAAATTTTTCGAATTTTCAAATTTTTTATTTTTCGAATTTTTCATTTTCGAAAATGAAAAATTCCAAAAATTCGAAAAATTTGAAAATTTGAAAATTGGAATATTCGAAATTCTGAAAATCGAAAAATTCGAAAATTAAATAATTCGAAGATTCGAATTAGAGAATTCGAAAACTGAAAAAAATCGAAAATTCGAATTTTCCAATCTTCGAATTATTTAATTTTCGAAATTTCGAATTTTCGAAATTTCGAATTTTCGAAATTTCGAATTTTCGAATTTTCGAAATTTCGAATTTTCGAAATTTCGAATTTTTCACAAATAAAAATTTCGAAATTCTAAATTTTCGAAATTTTCGACTTTTTCAATTTTCGGAATTTCGAATATTCCAATTTTCATTTTTTTTTATATTTCGAATATTTCACTTTCGAAAATTAAAAATATGAAAATTCGAAAAATGTGAAAATTCGAAAATTCGAAATTTCAAAAATTTAAAATTCGAAAATTAAATAATTCGAAGATTCGAATTAGAGAATTCGAAAACTGAAAAAAAATCGAAAATTCGAATTTTCGAATCTTCGAATCATTTAATTTTCGAAATTTCGAATTTTCTAATTTCGAAATTTCGAATTTTCTAATTTCGAAATTCCGAATTTCGAATTTTCACATTTTATTTCACAAATAAAAAATTACGAAAATTCAAATATTCGAAATTTCAAAATTGTAACATTAAAAAATCTAAAGTTCGAAAATCTAAAATTCGAAAATGCTAATTCAAATTTTTGAATTTCCGAAAAAAAAAAATTGTTTTCGTTTCATTCGTTTTTTTCGGAAATTTAGTTTTTTCCGTTTTATTCGTTTTTTGCTTTTTCGGAAATCCGAAAATTCCGAATTTACGAATTTCCCGAATTTCCGAAAAAAGCAAAAAAACGAATAAAACGGAAAAAAATAATTTTCCGATTTTCCCGAATTTCCGAAAAAATAAAAAAAACGAATGAAACAAAAACGAAAAAAAATTTTTTTTTCATTTCCCGAATTTCCGAATTTCCGAAAAAATAAAAAAACGAATGAAACAAAATCGAAAAAATTTTTTTTTTCATTTCCCGAATTTCCGAATTTCCGAAAAAATAAAAATAAAAAAAATAACATAAACGAAAAAAACGAATTTTTTGTCAGTGCACATGTCTACAAATTAGGAGCATGCATTTAATGATGCCTTCTGTACATTGACATTGTTACTTTGTTTTCTCTGATGACAGTACATTGTAAATTTAGGAATACATCTGAACTTTTAACAAAAAAAAAAAGACACCAAATACATATTAAACAAAGAATAACATTTATTTTTAAATGCAGCTAGTGTAAATACTCGATTTTGACTTTTAACTTGTAATCTTCCGCACAGCAGCGCTCAGACTGGGAGGATGGGCAGAACTAGAAAAATCAAATATGCTGCGTGCTGAAAAGAAACATGGTGACAGCAGAAAAGAGCAGAGGGATGCACTGCTGCTTCTTTCCTGACCTGTCACAGAATGGGTGCAGAGAGGTGACCTATTTGTTAGAAGCAGCAGAGAAAAGTCATGCTGTACATACAGTCAGGCAGGGCTGTAAATCTCAGGACTGTGTGATCAGAATTTAAATCCTTTGGCATGTAAAGCAGCTTTCTCTATATATTTCAACTGTGCATGTATCTGTTTGCCTGATGTTCAGCTTTAAAGCTGGTCCAAACAACTTTTATAGACGGTAATGCTGTATTAACTGTATGTAGCATCAGCGCTGTACTCAAGCAGTGATAGAGGGACTTCCTGTCCAATTCCCAGGACAAAATCAAGTTGAGCTTATTAGTGCTCAGCCATTCACATGAAGTCTTGTATTAGAACCTTAACAAACATGAACATAGCCTTTAACGTGATAATAAATTTCCAAAGCCATTTTCACTTTTTTTTTAGTTTTAGTCTTTTGACTAAAATGGCGATTTAGTTTTAGTCCCATTATAGACTTTTGACTAAAATACCATTTTAGTTTTAGTCGTATTTTAGTAATCTCAATTGTTTTAGTTTTAGTCATATTTTAAAGTGTTTTAATCATTTTAGTCAACTAAATTAACACTGGTTATAGGGTGACAATGCCCTGTTATTGGGCTCATGCATTGTCACCCTTTCACACATGCTTCTATCGGTTTTTACACACTTCAGGTAGACACTTACCACTAATAACACTATCAGGAAAACCGCCTGTTGTAGTATATGTAGTGATGTATATATATTATACTGTATTATGTGAGTAAGAGATTGAACAGGCTAAATCTTAGTAACCTGTAATTGCATTACACATCAAAAGATACTTCCATTGTCCATTGCCTCTTTCACATCAGACCTGTAATTCACGTTAAGAGACGCTTGTCTGGTGTCAAGTAGCCAACTGGACAGGATGAGCTCTTGCTTACATATAAAACCATTTCTTAGGCCACAGGTAATCTAATTACTTATTAAAGAGAGCTAATTGGTATGCAAGGATGTATACTAGTTGGCTCCCTAATACTAATTGGTGACTCCTGCTGGGAGTAACAATTACCTGACACTCTGCAAGACAGGAAGTGGTTCCTGTCTTTCAGATCAAAGACGACCAATCAAATTGTCAGCTATTCAGTGAAAAGCATATTTATTCTGTAAGTGAGTTTTGACATTGAGCTCATCTTGTCAGAGAGAGAGTCATCTTGTCAGAGAGAAAGTACTCCTGTATTCTCTCTGTAGGAGTATGGGGGCGCAAGTAGACATCTGAATTACTCTGCTGGACTCTGCTGGACTATTCTGTATTGTAGTTGTTGAAATAAATGCGTTCTCTGGAGGGCCTGGTGGTTTTGCTGCGAGAACAATCTACTAACATCATACTAGACACTATACATTGGTATGAAGGATGAAGTCTATTATATCTAAATATCTGAAGACTACACCGCCTTCAGAAATGCCACACATGATCTAATTGCAGGAGTGTACAAATATAGATAGGAAGTGGCTACAGAGAGGCTGCAAGAAATCAGCTCCACCAAGGTGCAACAAAGAATTGAAAAGGTGAAAACAACTACTTCCTGTATACACTGGTTGATGCAACTTCTTGGATTAATAAGAATGAAAAATCTTTATGGTGGCTCTTCTCTGGATATTACTGTATCTGGCTCTGCAAGAAGACATTGTTTTCTTTATCGTACATCACGGGACACAGAGAAGCATAGTAATTACTATGTGGGTTATGGAGTATCTTCAGGTGATGGACACTGGCACGCCCTTAAGGCAGGAAGTTCCCTCCCCTATATAACCCCTCCCATACCGGGAGTACCTCAGTTTTTTCGCCAGTGTCTAAGGTGTTGGTCACGAGTGAACATGTGCTCCAAGGAGCTCCACTGGAGGGATCCATACTGGATGTAAAAAGCCTCCATAAATCCGGATCCGTCCAAAGCGCTTCATAGCCAAAGTGGACGGTACCCGGGCCCCGGTTGAGAAGAACAGGGTTTTGCCTGTAATGCTCCTCATTTGAGGGCTGGATCCTGATTATTCCGTACTTTGGTCAATTTCCTAATACCAAAAGTTTACTGACAGGGTGCGATATGGGTCCAGGTGTGTGGTGTTCCTGTCCATGGACCCCGGTCCCTAAAGGTCTGCAGACTTTGCTCTCCGTGATGGGCGAAGATTGGGCTCTGTGTGGCAGAGTCCTGCAGTGTTGGATCAGGTAAAAAAAGAAGGATACTTTCAGGACCAAGTCCTAAAGCACCTTGCTTTAGGACTTGGTCCTGAAAGTATCCTTCTTTTTTTTGAGCCATTATGCTTGCCTAAGCTATCTGTCTGTGCCTCTCTAAAAACATTGTCCTGAGTGCTGTGGGAGGAGGGGTGTCTATGCTCAGTCAATTAGCCCCTCCTGTGCAGGTTTAGCAGAGTAAGGTTGTCCAAAAGTTTTGGCCACAGTTTGTCTTACCTGGTCCTCACATGGTAGCTGTGGTGGCTCCAACCTCGTGCACAGGCGCGCCTGCGTCTCGTGCGCGCGCGACATAGTATGTGTCATAAGCGCACGCGCGCGCGCAATCACACAAATTTATTGGCTGCATCGGTGCGCACGCGTGCGGCAACATGTGCGCGCGTGCGGCTACGTGTGTGCGCGCGCGCAGCCTCGTGATGCACGCTCAGGCAGCGGCGCGTGCGTGCGCATGCGCGCAAGGGGTTCATCTCAGCTGTTCTCTATGAGACTTGCACCTAGTCCATAAATGCTCAAGTCCACTTCACCCATCCTGGCTGACGGTGGACACAGAGAGTACTTATGCACAAACTTTCAGTATTAGTGCTGGTTGTTGGACAGTGACACTTGCTTAAGGCGCATAGTGGGCTCTGCACCTTGCCGACCATCAAATAGCAGCGTCAGTGCTGGTCTATAGGTCCGCAAGTAGTTGCACCTGTTGTGAGTAACTCAGCTTTATTATGGCTAAAGGCTCAGGGACTAGAAGTACAAAGAGATCTAAGGGAGAACCATCAGGGCTGTCAGGTGCCTCATCTGCCCTTGTCCCGCCTGCTCCAGTTTTTGTGACACAGGAGGCTTTGGCCTCAGCTATGGGTGGTCTGGAGCAGAGATTAGCGACCTTGATTGCATCCTCTCTCTCAAGAGAAAAACGCACAAGGTCTCCCTCTCCCTCTGCAGAGTTCCTCAGCACGGAACAACTATCCTCAGAAGAGGTTGATTTACCCTCTGGGGACCAGGCAGAGGGTCATTCAGAGGTCTCGGACTCTGAGGATTCCACCCTGGGGGAACCATTTTCGGCGTCTCAGTCCGAGAAATTGTGGGTCCAGTCCCTCACGGAGATGGTCCGTTCGGCCTTCAAGTTGCCCCTTTTAGAGTCAGCATCAAGTTCAGTCTCTTCTTTAGGCTCTTTAAAAGCTCCTCAAGCTAACTTTTCCTTCCCGGTTCATCCCCTACTGGAAGGACTTATCTACAAGGATTGGGAACATCCAGATAGATTTTTTCTTCCTCCTAAGAAGTTTTCGGTTTTATACCCAATGGGGGAACAATTCACTAAAAAGTGGGGTATCCCCACAGTGGACGCAGCCGTGTCCTGCGTAAACAAAACCTTGACCTGTCCAGTGGACAACGTTCAGGTATTTAAAGACCCGACAGACAAGAGATTAGAGACGCTGTTAAAGACTTTGTTTTCTACAGCTAGAGGGGTAGTCCAGCCTGCTATTGCAGCTATTGGTGTTTGCCAAGCCTTAAAAGACCAATTGAAAGGGGTCTTGAAGGATATCCCAGCTCAACAGGCTCAGGAATTGGCTGACTTTCCTAAGGCATTATGCTTTGCCATAGATGCTATCAAGGACTCTATACAACAGTCCTCCCGTCTCACTCTCTCTTTGGTTCATATGCGCAGATTACTCTGGTTAAAGAACTGGTCGGCTGAAACCCCGTGTAAAAAGTTACTGGCAGGGTTTGCCTTTCACGGAGAGCGTTTATTTGGGGAAGATCTGAATGCATACATTCAGAAAATTTCCAGTGGCAAGAGCACACTGCTACCAGTGAAGAAAAGGTTTAAGGGTCCTCCCTCCTTTAAAAAATCCTCCTCTCCGATCCCTAGTGCTTCCGCTACCAGGCAGTTCCGACGGCCTCCCGGTCGGTTTAATGCGGGTGGGAAACCGCAGGGCCAGCCTCAGGCTTCCAAAAAGCCTTGGGGCCGTAAACCATCCAAGCCGGCCTCTAAGTCAGCATTATGAAGGTTCACCCCCACTCAGCAGGGTGGGGGGAAGACTTTAGCTGTTTGCGGAGGCTTGGCAAGGGAGGATCCAAGACAATTGGGTTCTCACTACGGTTTCCGAGGGCTACAAGCTGGAGTTGAGCGAGTTTCCTCCACCTCGCTTCTTGGCCTCAAGCGTCCCGAAAGATCCGGGAAAAAGAAGGTCCCTAGCATTGGCCTTGGATCATCTATTATCCCAAGGGGTAATCGAGGAACTGCCACCGGAAGAACAAGGTTTGGGGTTTTATTCAAATCTTTTTACCGTCCCCAAACCAAACGGAGATGTAAGGCCCATTCTGGACCTCAAGGCCTTAAACAAGTTCCTAAAGGTCCAGTCTTTCCGGATGGAATCAATCCGGTCGGTGGTTGCCTCCTTACAAGGAGGAGAGCTTTTGGCGTCCATCGATATAAAGGACGCATACTTACACATTCCCATCTTCCTCAACCATCAGAAGCTGTTGCGCTTCACGGTAAATCAGCGCCACTTTCAATTCGTGGCCTTGCCTTTTGGTCTGGCCACCGCACCTTGTGTATTCACGAAAGTACTGGCCCCACTCTTAGCCGATCAAGGCATCTCTATAATAGCCTACCTAGACGATCTGTTGTTGGTAGACCGTTCAGTTGCCGGTCTAAACTCAGCAGTGCACAGAACCGTGGAATTCCTAGAATCCATGGGTTGGGTTCTCAACCTAAACAAGTCGGTCTTAGTGCCGGTGCAAAGGCTCGAGTATTTGGGTCTACTCATAGACACAGACCAAAGAAAGATTTTTCTTCCCCAGAGAAAGATCGATGCTTTAAGGGAACTAGTTCAGCTAGTCAAGTCAAGGCGTCTGTCCTCTATTCGCCTTCGTATGCGGCTACTGGGGAAGATGGTAGCCTCTTTCGAGGCCATCCCATTCGCTCAGTTCCACTCAAGGGGACTTCAACACGCCATCCTGTCTGCCTGTAACAAAAAGGTTCAGGCCTTAGACCTTCCTTTGTCCCTCTCCCGGACAGTTCGGCAGAGCCTTTGTTGGTGGCTGGTTCCCCAGAACTTACTAAGAGGGAAGTCCTTTGTTCCCATCTCTTGGCAGGTTGTGACCACAGATGCCAGTCTTCTGGGCTGGGGTGCAGTCCTGGAGGGCCTGTCTTTCCAGGGAAGGTGGTGGTCAATCACCGAAAGGTCATTACCTATCAATCTGCTAGAGATTCGGGCAGTCCATCTAGCCCTATCAGCTTGGACGGACAAGTTGAGGGGTCTCCCAGTCAGAATTCAGTCCGACAATGCCACGGCTGTGGCCTACATAAATCACCAGGGGGGCACAAGGAGTCGTGCAGCCCAAAGAGAGGTGAATCGAATTCTGACCTGGGCGGAGAAATATGTCCTCTGCATATCTGCGTTTTTTTTTCCGGGGATAGACAATTGGCAGGCAGACTACCTAAGCCGCCAACAGTTGCTCCCAGGGGAGTGGACTCTTCACCCCGACATCTTCCAGGCCATTTGTCAGAGGTGGGGAACACCAGATGTGGACCTCTTTGCATCGAGGTTCAATGCGAGGGTGAACAACTTTCTGTCCCGGACAAGGGATCCACTCGCTTGCGGCACGGATGCGCTGGTGTTTCCATGGGACCAATTCTCCCTAATGTATGCGTTTCCTCCACTGCAATTAGTACCCCGCCTCCTTCGCAGGATAAGGTCGGAAGAGAAACCCGTGATTCTGGTCGCTCCGGCATGGCCCAGAAGGGCCTGGTACTCAGAGGTCATAAGGATGTCCGTGGGGCGTCCATGGACCCTTCCGCTTCGTCCAGACCTACTGTCTCAGGGGCCGGTATTCCACCCTTCCTTACCGTCTCTGAATTTAACGGTCTGGCTGTTGAGTCCCATATCCTAAAAAGGAGGGGTCTCTCTAAGTCAGTAGTGTCTACTTTAACCACTTGCTTACTGGGCACATAAACCCCCTTCGTGCCCAGGCGAAATTTCAGCTTCCGGCACTGCGTCGCTTTAACTGACAATTGCGCGGTCGTGCGACGTGGCACCCAAACAAAATTGGCGTCCTTTTTTTCCCCACAAATAGAGCTTTCTTTTGGTGGTATTTGATCGCCCGTGCGGTTTTTATTTTTTGCGTTATAATGAAAAAAAGAGCGACAATTTAAAAATATATATATATTTTTTACTTGTTGCTATAATTTTTTTTTTTTATATTTTTTTTTCTCAGTTAAGGCCGATACGTATTCTTCTACGTATTTTTGTAAAAAAAAAAAAATCACAATAAGTGACTGCTTTGCGCAAAAGTTATAGCACCTACAAAATAGGGGACATAATTATGATTTTTTTTTTTTATATTTTTTTTTACTAGTAATGGCGGCGATCTGCGATTTTTATTGGGACTGCGATATTGCGACGGACACATCGGACACTTTTGACACATTTTTGGCGCCATTCACATTTATACAGCGACCAGTGCTATAAAAATGCACTAATTACTGTATAAATGAGGAAGGGGTTAAATGTATTGCCTGGGTGTGTTCTAACTGTGTGGGGGGAGGGGGGTGACTGGGGGAGGTGACCGATGCTGTCTCCCTATGTACAAGAGAAACAGCATCTGTCACCTCACTGACAGGACGTGAAGCTCTGTGTTTACACTCAGAGCTCCACGTCCCTGCTGTCTCACCGACGATCGCGTGTACCTGACGGACATCGCGGCCGCCGGGTACACGCATCGGATCCTCGGTGATGCATCGGGACTGTTTTTCCCCGCCGCGCGCCACCCTGTGGCGCGCGCGGGGAATTACAAGCAAATCACGTCCAAAGACGTGACCCCGGCGCCTCAGGTCCGCGCTGTTCACGTATTTTGTTAATAGCGCGGACCTGAAGAGGTTAATTAATGCCAGAAAGCCAGCTTCCCGGCTTATTTATTACAGAGTTTGGAAATCTTATGTGGCCTGGTGCGAAACCAGAGGGTGGCATCCCCGGAGGTATCTCATTGGCAGAATTCTAGATTTTCTGCAGATGGGGGCAGACATGAAGTTGGCTCTAAGCACCATTAAGGGCCAGATCTCGGCCTTGTCAATATTGTTTCAAAGGCCACTAGCTACACATTCTCTGGTCAAAACCTTTTTACAAGGTGTGATCCGGGTTAATCCTCCAGTCAAAACCCCCTTGTGTCCATGGGATCTGAATCTGGTTCTTTCTGCCTTGCAGAAGCAACCTTTTGAGCCTTTGGCTCACATTCCATTGGTTCTTCTAACCAGGAAGGTGTTTTTTTTGATAGCCATAACCTCTGCTAGGAGGGTATCGGAGTTGGCGGCCTTATCATGTAGGGAACCATACCTTATTTTCCATAAGGACAGAGTGGTCCTACGGCCTCACCCGGCTTTCCTTCCGAAAGTTGTTTCTAACTTTCATCTGAATCAGGATCTAGTTCTCCCTTCTTTTTTCTCAGAATATAGTTCTGCAAGGGAGAAGTCTTTGCACACGCTAGACGTGCGTAGAGCAGTTAAGATCTACCTTAGGGCTACTGCTCAGGTCCGGAAGACGGACATTTTGTTTATCCTACCAGAAGGTCCCAGATGTGGACAGGCAGCATCAAAATCCACTATCTCCAAATGGATTAGACAGGTCATTACTCAAGCCTATGGCTTGAGGGGAAAGGTTCCCCCGTTTAAGGTTAAAGCACATTCCACTAGAGCGGTGGGTACTTCCTGGGCAGTGCATCATCAAGCCTCCATGGCTCAGGTCTGCAAGGCCGCGACGTGGTCGTCTGTCCATACTTTCACAAAGTTTTACCAATTGGACATAAGGAAAAATGAGGAAAGCGCCTTTGGGCGCAGTGTGCTGCAGGCTGCAGTTTGATTCCTCATGTCTGATGGCGCCCGGCTTAATTTTTTTTGGGGTCTCCCTCCCCTCATTAGCATTGCTTTGGGACGTCCCACATAGTAATTACTATGCTTCTCTGTGTCCTGTGATGTACGATAAAGAAAATAGGATTTTTATAACAGCTTACCTGTAAAATCCTTTTCTTGGAGTACATCACGGGACACAGAGCTCCCGCCCCTCTAATTGGGGAATTTGGGACACTTATTGCTTGCTACAAAACTGAGGTACTCCCGGTATGGGAGGGGTTATATAGGGGAGGGAACTTCCTGCCTTAAGGGCGTGCCAGTGTCCATCACCTGAAGGTACTCCATAACCCACATAGTAATTACTATGCTTCTCTGTGTCCCGTGATGTACTCCAAGAAAAGGATTTTACAGGTAAGCTGTTATAAAAATCCTATTTTTTATATTTTCCATCTTCTCTGTGGAACTAGAAGGGGACACTAGTGTTTAGAGAGGAGACAGGTTGTCTCTTAGGCCCTGTACACACGATCAGACATGTCCGAGGAAACATGTCCGACAGATCGTTTTCATCGGACAAGGCTGAATTGTCTGTTGGTCTGATGTGCGTACACACCATCGGACCAAAATCCCCTCGGACCAGAACGCGGTGACGTAGAACACAACGACGTGATGAAAAAACAAATTTCAATGCTTCCAAGCATGCGTCGACTTGATTCTGCGCATGCGGGAGATTTTGGTCCTATGGTTTGTGTACTAACCATCGAACCTGTCCGACAGACAGGTTTCCAGCGGACATGTTTTCAAGCATGTTTGGAAATTTTTTTCCGCTGGAAAACGGTCCAATAGGCCTTACACACGATCGAACATGTCCGCTGAAACTGGTCTGCGTACCAGTGTACGCGGCCTCATGGGTAGATTTACTAAAACTGGTGCACACAGAATCTGGTGCAGCTGTGCATAGTAACCAATCAGCTTCTAACTTCAGGTTGTTCAATAAGACTTTGACTATGAAACATGGATGCTGATTGGTTACTATGCAGAGCTGCACCAAATTTTGTATGCACCAGTTTTAGTAAATTCCCATCTTAGTGTGTTTAACTTACCAAAAAATTGATTTATTTTGGCCCTTTCTTGTTCTAGGGGAATACATTAAGTTATAAGATTAAACATCTATTATTGTCAGTGGGGAATTATGTTATTTCACAGTAAAATATATAGAGAGATTTTTTGATTTGATTTCTGGAAGATATCTTACTGCACTGTATTTATTGTTTTAATTTTGAGAATGGTTACTTTGAATTAGATGGGCTCAGTCACAGTCGGAGCAATTTTTCCTGTGTAATGCAACTATCTCTCAACCAATGTAAACTGTTTCACTGCTATACTGACATTCTGTTATATCTAGGGTAAATAAGAGTTTTGTTTTCCATTTGTGATGAATAATTCTCACCTCCTTTTGTGATGGTTTAACCACTCCTCCCCCAAATTAATGTGTTTTTTTTATCAGTGCCTAATTGGGGTGGAGAAGGATTCCTCATTTGATCACCTCACAAATTTAATACAGGTTATGGGGGAAGTCACAGACAGGGGGCTCAGTCACCACCACTTTGGAAAGCATCTTACAAGGCTGAATTCTATCCCCACTACCGTTTAATATTTCCCCTCTACATGCCTTCTCTTACTAGTATCCTCTGCTTTCAAATTCTTACTTCTTTTCCCCTCTTCTACATCACAAAACTTGTACATACATCACATCACAAAACTTGTACATATCACCCTCCCTTCTCTCCTCTCCATACTACTGTTCTCATCACCTCCTGCTATTAGTTACCCTCCTGCTGACCAGACACCAGAACAGGGAAGTATGTGCACTCATACACATCCCACCCCCATCTTACTTCCCTCACCCTCCTTCTTCTGCTAACCTCTGGGGATATCTACCCTAATCCTGGTCCACCAGTATCTCTCCCCCACACACCAGGCACTATCCTTTCTCCAGTATTAGCCAAAATCTACTCACTGCTGTCACTTCTGTGCATGCCCTTTTTGTCTCCCACTCCCTTAACTTACTTGCAATAAGGGACACATGGCTTTAATTGTCAGACCCTGCCTCGCATGCAGCCCTCTCCCATAGAGGCCTCCACTGGACTCACTCAACCTGACACAGTGGACAGAAAAGAGGGGGCTTTTGTTTGCTTCTGTCCCTACTGTGTGCCTTTCAAGTCCTTCCTACCCCTCCCTCTGTATCATTCTCTTTTTTTCTTTTGAGACACACTGTATTTGTCTGTTTTCTCCCATTTCTCTAAGGACTGTAGTGATCTATCGGTCTCCTAGACCCGTGACACTATTCCTTGATGACTTCTCGAGCCTCGCTACCCTAACCACCTGTCCCACCAAGCAGAAAACAATTACCCACAGAAACCTTTGCCACTTTATACCTTCTCTTCTACTCTGCAACTGACCACCTCCTTGACCAAATATCACCCCTGTCTTGTCCTGACCTGGCTATGTCTGTTTACAACAGTTCACTTTCATCCACACTGGATTCTCTCACTACACAAAGTATCAGGCCCGACCATTACAACCTTGGCAGACTGACGACGCCAGAAATCTTAAAGGGGTTGTAAAGGAAAAACATTTTTTTTTCATAATAAGCATCCTTTACCTGCAGACATTCCTCTTTTCACTTCCTCATTGTTCGTTTTTGCTCAGAAGTTGCTCTATTTCTTCTCTGTTCTGTTCACTTCCTGCTTGTTTGATTGTTACTCACCACCGTGAAGGGAGGCTTTACTGCGGTTGTCAGAGACATGCTCGCCCCCTCCTGGGTACTACATCTGTGCAGCAGGACACTCTCTACATGTTAGGCCGCGTACACACGATCTAATTTATCTGCTGAAACCGGTCCGACGGACCGTTTCAGCAGACAAATTCGATCGTGTGTACGGGCGAACAGACAGGTTTTTCCAGCAGACAAATTTTAAAGCATGCCGTAAAATCTGTCTGCTGAAACCCGTCCGTTCGACATGTCCGCTGGTTAGTACACTAACCAGCGGACATATCTGTGCGCACATGCGTCGAATGGATTCGACGCATGCGTGGAAGTATTTTACTTCCTGGAGTGGTGACGTGACCGCGTCAACGTCCCCGCCACGTCACCGCACTGTCTGCCGGCGGGGATTTTGGTTTGATCGTGTGTACACGATTAAAGCAACATATCCCAGGAGACAAATCCGATCAAAATGGTCTGTCAGACCGATTTGATCGGATTTGTTTAGTCGTGTGTACGCGGCCTAAGAGACTTCAAGGAGGTGTGAACTACTGGGCGTGCCACAATGCATACTGGGAAATGTAGTTCTTACATGAACGAGCGCCGCAAACCAGGAAGTGAATGAGAGAACAGAAACTAGAACGTCTTAATTTAAATACGCGCTTAATTTAAATACAAGCCGCCACCTTTGAATTACGGGGCCTTACACCGGGCCATTTACACTACGCAGCCGCAACTTACGGAGCAAGTGCTTGGAGAATACGGCACTTGCTCTGTTAAGTTGCGGCGGCGTAGTGTAAATGGCTTACGCTACGCCGCCGCACAATGTACCAGAATCTGGCCCTTAGTCTTTAGGTGGTTAAACTGACCTAATTTACAGACTGAAGTTCATTCCTTTGATCTAAGAATGAAATGTTACAATGTTTATAGTTATCTCCATGTTGCGATAAACTTGGCAGGCTGCCTGGATTTTTTTTGTCAGCTGTTGGAAGTGAGCAGAGAACGCTGCACTTGTTACATAGAATCAGGAAATGCTGTTTTAAGATCAGGATTGGTGTAGAATCGCAATTTCGATTCTTTAACAATTAATAATGCAGCTCTACTGTTGACCACCCCCTCCTCAAAAACTGCACTATTGGCTTTCAAGATTCTTTACTGGGTCTCCTCCTATCTGTCACTCCTTCAGTCTATAAATCTGTTTCCTCCTCCCCACTTTCTGTAGGGGTACCCCAAGATTCTGTCCTCGAACCCCTCTTCTTCTCCATTTACACCTCCTCCCTTGGTCAATTAATAATCTCCCATGGCTTCCAGTACCACCTCTATGCTAACAACACACAAATCCTTACCCCACTCATTCAGTATCCCCCTGGTATTACTAACTTATTAACTGACATATCAGCATGGATGTCACACCACTTCCTCAAACTCAGTCTTTCTAAAACGGAGCTCATAATTTTTTTCATTCGATCCATGCCCCCTTCCCTGACTTCTCTATCAAGATCAATAATACAACCATCAATCCCTCCCCTCATGCTAGGTGTAATCCTGGACTCTGACTTGTCCTTTCAGCTCCAAATCTTGTAGACTTCACCTCCGTAACATCTCCAAAATACGCCCCTTTTAAACTGTTGAAACCACTAAGCAACTTACTTCACTTCCTTGTTATCTTTTGCTTTGACTATTGTAACTATTGTAACTCCCTCCTTATTGGCCTACCTCCCCGCAAGCTATCCCCAATAGCTAGACCCGAGTTCCTGAATACCCAATCAGGTGCAAGCAACAAGAAAAAACAGCATTTTTGCTTGCACATGATTGGATGATGGAAATAAGTCTAAGATTTACTATTTCCCTTTAATAAATTAACCCCACGTTGTACGTTTCCTAGAGAGAAGTCACATTTAACTATAGGATTTGGCAGTTAGATTCAATACTTGTATATGATCAAATATATGGTAATTGAAAGTTTTACAGAAACAACAACCAATAAAGCTTACAACCACAAACAAACCAGACTGCGCCTCCTGAGTCTCACAATCAAGGTGTACATAAATGAAAATACAGCTATAGCTTTAAAATCTAACACATAGCAGTGATATAACAACATATTTTAGGATATTCACCGAGGTTAGGGGAATTTATGATAATTTTCCTTTGGTAATAAAATTTGAAAATGCTGTAGGGCTATTTATACTTTTTGGAACATTCTTAATATCTAAGCTTGTTTCCAACATCTCCTTTATTTAGTCTGAACTTTAATAATAATTTTTCAAGGTAGTTTTTTTTTTCTGTAGCTTTTCCTTTTGTAATTTGGAATGCCTAAAACATATACTGTTCAAACACTTCAAGTTAAACAATTTGTGGTTATTTAAAGCTAAACCCTTATAAAAAGCAATCGAACTATCCGACTGGAATTGTGTGATGGTTTTGTCAGAAAATCCGACAGTTTGTATGCTCCATCGGACAATTGTTGTCAGATTTTCCACTGACAAATGTGGGATAGCATGCTTTAACCACTTTAGCCCCGGAAGATTTGGCTGACCAATGATCGGGTCATTTTTTGCCATACGGCACTGCATCGCTTTAACTGACAATTGCGCTGTACCCAAACAAAATTGATGTCCTTTTTTCCCACAAATAGAGCTTTCTTTTTGGTGGTATTTGATCACCTCTGCGGTATTTTTTTTTTTTTTTGTGCTATAAACAAAAGAAGAGCGACAATTTTGAAAAAACATAGCATCTTTTACTTTTTTCTATAATAAATATCCCACATTTATCAAAAAAAGTTTTTTTCCTAATTTTAGGCCGATATGTATTCTTCTACATATTTTTGGTAAAACAATCGCAATAAGTGTATATTGTTTGGTTTACGCAAAGGTTATAACGTCTACAAAATAGGGATAGATTTATGGCATTTTATTATTATTTTTTTAGTAGTAATGGTGGCGATCTGTGATTTTTATTGGGACTGTGACATTATGGTGGACACATTGGACACTTTTGACACTATTTTGGGACCATTGTCATTTATACAGCGAACAGTGCTATAAAAATGCACTGATTACTGTGTAAATAACACTGGCAGAGAAGGGCTTAAACACTAGAGGGCGATCAAGGGGTTAAGTGTGTCCTAGGGAGTGATTCTATCTGTGGGGGGGATGGGCTACCACTGACATGACAGCGATCACTGCTTCCAATGACAGGGAACAGTAGATCCCTGTCATGTCACTAGGCAGACCAGGGAAATGCCTTGTTTACATAGGCATCTCCCCGTTCTGCCTCTCCACACCGGAATCGCGGGCCGCCGGCGAAAATCAATTTTGCGGGACCCGCGAGCACACTCCCGAGGTGTGCGGCGGGTGCATACGCACGCGCTAGGCTGAAAATTAAAAAGGACGTACCGGTATGCCCATTTGCCTGCCCATGTAATTCTGCTGACGTATATCGGCATGTCAGGAAGCAGTTAAAATTGTCTGCCAACAATTGTGTGTTGTCGGATTATCCGATCGTGTGTACACAAGTCTGTCAAACAAAACTCCAAAGTACAAGTATGGAAATCTTTCAGTGTGGACATTTATTTGTTGCAGTGACTACTTTGGAGAAATTTCACCTCACTTCCTGATGTGTCTGTGGAGCAGGAAATGTCCCCAATAAGACACCGATGGCAAAATAAAATACCTGACCTGGGTTTTAAATGTCGTGTACTCTATCCAAAACTTAAAAAACAAAAAAAACATTGACATTGACTCAATATACTTTAAGGTTTCAGATAAAAAATGTTCTGTAGATAATGCTCATGTGTATGGACAGTTTTTTTTTTTTACTCTTTTTTTGTTCTAGCAAAAGCTCTTGTGTCAAGAAGTGTGAAACATCTGCTGAGAACCATAGTCAATGCATATGAAGTAAATATTTTGTTTTTCTGCAGGTGTGTACTAATAGTACGAATGGGAGTTACCCTAACCATCTGCATATGAACTGTGACATAACAGGCAGGCCCTGCTGTATTGGAACAAAAGGAAGGTAAGGTATTAATATTCACAAATTTAAGGTCTTAAAAATTAACTTAAAGAATAACTAAAGGTTTGTGTTTTAAAAAAAAAAAAACATGTCATACTTAGGCCCGATCCTCCTCTTCTGGGGTCAGTCAGTCCTCCTGTACTTGAGTGCCCCCGTTGGAGAGCCGTTCTCCCTTGGGGCACTCGTGCAGGCATGCTCCTGTGTCCCGCTGCTACGTCTATTGACACAGCCAGCAAGACTCGGCCCCAGCTCCCACATCATTGGATTTGATTGACAGCAGGGGGATACAATCAGGACCCGATACACCGACTGGAGCTGGTGTGCTTGTCCCCGTCACTGGAAAGACTGGGTTCAGAGATTTCAGAATAATATTTTATCAATGTAAAATTGCAAATAGTTTATATATATCATTCTCTACACTACATAATATGATCAAAAGGTTTTGAGAATCCAGAGAAACACAATATTGGATGCCTGCGATCTTCAGGCCCTCAATCGATTCAAGTGAATGGGCTGCTTTATGTGCGATTATTGCACAGAAGGAGCTCATGTACCTTTTTGGACAATGAGCTTTGCTCTCTTTCTTTTGATTCTGAATAATGTGAACAGGGCCTTAACCTCCCTGGCGGTATTCTCGAATGTGGCTCGGGGGGGAATTTTACATACCAAAAGCAGTAACCCCAAGCTTGACTTGCAGAATTGCATTGCAGGATACAGGGGAAGTTACTTACCTTGTTCCTGGATCCTGTGATGTGTCCCCGCTATCTCCTCGCTCGATTCACACACCGAGAGGCGCGATGCACTGGGGCGGTGTTCGGCGCCAAATTCAAAAAAGTAAAAACACAGTATAGATACATTATACTGTAATCTTACAGATTACAGTACTGTATAAAATAATTACACGTCCAGTGTCCAGTGTCCTGCATGCAGTTTTATAATATATATACTGTTCTTTCTGCCTGAAAACTGTGGATTGTCCATAGCAACCAAAAAGTGTCCGTTTATGTCAAAAGTCAAGAAAGGGAGTTATCAGAGTTGATTTTCTAAGGTGCCACATCCAAATGAAAAATCGAAAAGAATAAAGGCAAAGTCCCCTAGTCGGACTTTAAAGGCACTATGGTGTGTCAAGTGTAGCAAGGAAGAACATAATATTTCTATATAATTTATTGAGAAAGTATAAGATAAAAGTTGATTACATGATCTATAACAAATGCAAAACGTACATAATGATGAAATACAGTTCAACATATCATGCTGTGTGGTGTGATGCCCTGTGTAGTCCCGACGTTTCAGGGAAACATAGTCCCTTTCTTCAGGGGTATTCCAGGATTCACAACTCTAAAAAATGTATAGAAAATGATCAGAATGATCTTAATAATGTTGATGATGTTGCTGTATGGATTAATACTGAAGTTTACTGTAAGTACTTCAGTTTTAATCCATACAGCAACATCATCAACATTATTAAGATCATTCTGATCATTTTCTATACATTTTTTAGAGTTGTGAATCCTGGAATACCCCTGAAGAAAGGGACTATGTTTCCCTGAAACGTCGGGACTACACAGGGCATCACACCACACAGCATGATATGTTGAACTTTATTTCATCATTATGTACTTTTTGCATTTGTTATAGATCATGTAATCAACTTTTATCTTATACTTTCTCAATAAATTATATAGAAATATTATGTTCTTCCTTGCTACACTTGACACACCATAGTGCCTTTAAAGTCCGACTAGGGGGCTTTGCCTTTATTCTTTTCGTTTATGTCAAAAGTGGTTTTAGACCAGCTAGAAAACAGCGATAATAAATTAGAATCACTTGCAGACTTGAGCGATAGCGATTTGTGGGGAAATTTGTCTTCAGACACTGAAAGTAATGACAGCGACAATTCTGCAACTGAGCAAATTTCAGTGTTTTTTGATTTGATTACATTATTGAATAATTTTTATTATTATTTGTTATAATTATTTATTATAATATAATTTATGATTTTGTGTTTCAAACTTTATCATACCCGGGATATCTACTAGACTCTTGTTTGGACAGATTTAAGTGAGTTATTCCTTAACCTCCCTGGCGGTCTTCCCGTGTGTGGCACGGGGTGAGATTTTAAAGCTAAGATCGGTAACCCCGTGCCACACACGCGCTTACCTCGCTGGATGCAGAAAAAAGTTTACTTACCTTTTCTCTGCGATCCAGCGATGAATCTCCGCAGTACACGGCGGCCGGATGTCCGCCTGATGCTGTGTGTTCCGCCGATTCCCTTCCCTGCGAGCGTCGCGACGTAGGGGGGGGAACGGCGCCAAATTTAAAAATGTAAACAAACACTATACATACAGTACACTGTAATCTTATAGATTACAGTACTGTATGTAAAAAATACACACCCCCCATGTCCCTAGTGGTCTGCCCTGTACACTACATGTCATTTTATATAATAAAAACTGTTCTTTCTCCCTGCAAACTGTAGATTGCCCATAGCAACCAAAAGTGTCCCTTTATGGCAAAAATTGTTTTAGAGCAGCTAAAAAACAGCGATAATAAATCAGAATCACTTGCAGAATTTAGCGATAGCGATTTATGGGGAAATTCGTCATAAAAAAAATAAAAAATAATGACAGCAAAAATTCTGCAACTGAGCAAATTTCAGTGATTTTGATTTGATTACATTATTGAATAATTTTTACTATAATTATATTATTATTTGTTATAATTTTTTATAATTATTTATTATATTATAATTTTTAATAAGAAAAAATAAAAAAAATCATACCCAGGATGCCTATTAGACTCTTGTTTGGATAGATTTCAGTGAGTTATTCCTAAGAATTACAAGCCTACAGTATAAAACGCCAAATTCCCTTGCAAATAATGGTACCGCTTTTAGCACCTAAAATCTGAAAGAATCATACCGCCAGGGAGGTTAAGCTGGTTTTCGACGAGAAACCCGCGCACCTTCGGTAAAAGTAGCGTTTGTAATGGAGATAGCACATTTGTCACGCTGTAACAGACTGAAAAGTGCAAATGTCTCTTACCAAACTTTTACCTAACACGCAGTAACATGAGATTAGCAAAAGCAGCCCCAAGGGTTGCGCTAGTGGAATCAAACTTCCCCTGCTGTCCTATGTGTTGAAGTGACCGCGTTTGAGAACGAGGAAATTCGGTCTTGACAGTGTGTTCGCAAAGACAGCTTGTCAAGTTTCTCGACAAGCCTAACAAGGAACTCGTCGAGGAAAACGATGTGTCTTTCCTGACGAGTTCCTCGGTCATGTGTACGAAGCCAAACACTAGGATGTGCAATTTTTTTTTTATAAAGGGGTGTTCCAGCCAAAAATGGTGTTTATTAAAAGTCAGCAGCTACAAAAAGTGTAGCTGCTGGCTTTTAATAAACACTCACTTACCTGCTCCTGCGTTCCAGCGACGCGCCGACCGGGGCTCCACTCCTCTCCCCCCCTCCCCGGCTGGCGTCTCCATCCTGACTATGGGCACCCAGCCGTGACAGCCTTTGGCTTCACGGCCGGGCACCCACTGCGCATGCGCGATCCGCACTGCGCATGCGCGCGCGGCTCGCCGCTGATTGGACAGGCGATCGCATGGGACCTGTCATGTGTCCCATGCGATCGCCTACAGGGAGGGGCTGGTGTAGGCGATTAAACTTAATCGCCTAACCAGCCCCTCGGCGGAAGCAGGAGGTGGGACAGGAAGTCCCACTCCTCCTGAGGCCCCCACTCCCCCCCCCCCAAAAAAAATGTAAGGGGGTAAGGAGTGGGATAAGCGGAAGTTCTATTTTTGGGTGGAACTCCGCTTTAATTCAATGCTTCCGAGGATGCGTGTACTTGATTCTGAGCATGCATGAATTTTTGATCGATGGACTTCCACACAGACGATCATTTTTTTCTATCATTTTTTTTATCCATAGGAAAAATTTAAAACATGTTCTATTTTTTTTGCACTGATGGAAAACAAACCGATGGGGCCCACACACGATTGGTTTGTCTGATGAAAAGAGTCCATCGGGCGTGGCCGGACGTTGCCCTGAATGGACGTGTGAGCCTATAGCTCCTCCACAGCCCGCAGCATTTTGGCCTGTTTCGGGGGTACATACCGCACAAAGATGGGTGGAACGCGGCGCACCCGCTCCTCCAAGGTCCGAGGGTCCTCCCAGCCGCCTCCCGGATCCTCTGCTACCCTCAGGGGATACTTTTCGCCGCCGCCGCCGCATCTGACGAGGGGAGGGGAGGCATCCACCTGCCTGCTGGTCCGGACGATCCATCCGCATCCGCCTGGAGACCCTCAGTTCCTCGCCACCAAGACCCGGGAGCGGTGAGTTCGTCCCCGCTACAGCCACTCCAAGCGGCGCCGCCACTACACAGCTCCGGGCAGGCCTCACTGGGACCCCGCCGACGCAGTGCTCGGAGGCCGCCCCGCGGCTGTTCCGGACGACCTCGGATCCGGGCATCTTCGGGAGTCCTGTCTCCCCTGCCACCCACACCACTTCGGAGGACTTCCCCCCCCTAAGGATGCCCAGCCAGGCCTGGATCCCGGGAGGTCTGCAGCCTGAGCATCCTAGCCTGCATAGGCCTCAGGCTGTTTTGGGCCCAGCTTCTCCCTCTCTCCAGCCTCCTCAGGCAGAGCTGCCGCCGCACAGCCCTGGGCAGACCTCACTGGGCCTTGTGACCTCACTGACGCAGTGCTCGGAGGCCATCCCTAGACTGCTCCGGACGGCCCCGGACCCAGATGTGTCTCTAGGGAGCCCTGACTCCCCTGCCTCCCCCACCATGTCGGAGGACTTCCCCCCCCTACCAGTACGCAATCAAGCCTGGACCCTGGGAGGCCCACACCTAGAGCACCCTTGTCTGCATGAGCCCCAGCCTGTCCCTTCTTTAGCATCTGCCCCCCCTCAGCCACAGAGACTTTCCAGCAGCATGGGGCCCGGATCTGCCCCATGGGGGATGGACACAGCAGCTTCCTATGCCCGGACAGTCGGATCCCCTGCCGTGACTTCCGTGGATGGCTGGGCGTCCCCTCCTCCTCCTCCGCGTACCTCAGAACGATCGGACACACAGGGCCTCCAGCTGCCTCCCTGGGCGCATCCTGGGCCTGTGGCCCCTCCGGTGTCGCGACGGGACCCTCCCTCACCCTTACTGTCCCCCCAGCTCATCCCGGGGCCTGACTCCCGTTCCCAAGCTATTCCTCCCTGGCAGATGTATCTTCAGGCCATGCCGACCAAAGATGACTTTAAGCTGCTTATTGAGGAGGTCAAGTCGGCCTGCCGAGCTGAGATTCAAGTTCTACATGCCAACCTTAAACACTTGTCTGATAGGGTGGAAATGGCGGAGGAAGAAATTCAAGAAACCAAAATCGCAGTTCATCGCACACAGCTGCAGAGTGCGGATCATCGCCTAATGCTCAGAGATATGCAGCGCCAGTTGGAAGATCTGGACAACAGGGGGCGCAGGAACAACATCCGTGTCAGGGGCCTGCCTGAATCGGAGGGCCCTGAGGACCTCCGCAACACCCTGCAAACCCTCTTTAATGACCTTTTGGGAGACCCCCCGGACAAGCCTATAGAGATGGACCGGGCGCACCGCGCCCTACGCCCCAAGGGACCTGCCTCCAAACCCCGCGACATCATCTGTAAAGTCAACTCCTTCCCCTTGAAAGAGGACATTATGCGTAAAGCCCGCACCGCTAGAAAGGTGGTCTTCGGCAACGTCCAACTACAACTATACCCGGACCTGTCCTGGATAACCCTGCAAAAGCGCAGACTCTTGCAACCCCTTCTGCTCCTGCTGCAGGAACGCGACATAGTCTACCGCTGGGGTTTCCCTTTCAGCCTCACAGCCCGCCGGGAGGGTCAGTCAGCGGTGCTCCGCTATCCGGAAGACCTGGATACTTTTTGCGAGACTATGGACATACCTGTCCCCCGCCTTCAAGAATGGGATCTGGTAGCAACCCCCCCGCCACCTCCCACGGTCTGGCAAAAGGTCCCCCCGACCAAGCGACCCCGGGGCCGGGGCCCCCTACGTGGTTCCCCCCAATCTGGTCACGGCTGATGACTGGTACTTTCCGACCCCCCCCTTTTTACCTGACCCCTCCCCCCCCTGACCCACCCATCAGCTTCATTTGCAACCCCTTCCCCCCCCCCCAGGCCCACCGCCTGGCACCTGCTTTATTCACCGGGCACATTCAGTTGGAGACCTGAGAGCGGCGACTTTTCTGGTCACTCACCCCCCCGTAGGTCCAACCTACCAGAGTTCCCTTGGTACCCTATTGTACTTTGTGGTTGCTGTTTATTGCAGTTCTCTATGTCCCCCCGGCCTGGGCCCTCCCCATTTTGGGGGGCCCTGCTCGGGAGGACTTATTGGAACCTTTTGGGCCCCGAGTGACGTGATGCACTCGGGCCTTGTTTTTCTCAATGTACTTTTGATTGCGTTGCATTTAATGTTGTTTCTTTTCTCTTTTTTTTTTTTTCTTTCTTGTCCTTTCTCTTCCCCCTTCCCCTTCCCCTCCCTGACTCTCATGGCTCGTCCTGTGCTCCTGGCGGTTGTCCGGACTGTTCCCGCGGCCTGGCGTCTTCCCCAAGCGGGCTCTGTTGTTTCCTCACGGCTGGATCAGGTAAGTACTCTTTTGTTTGCACATACCCATGACCATGGCTAAGATTATGTCCCTTAATGTCCACGGCCTAAACTCAAATAGGAAGAGACATCTCGCACTGAGGGAGCTCAGGCATTCTGGGGCGGACATTGTCTTTCTCCAGGAGACTCACTTTAACAAGGGGGACTCCTTTGGGTTTGCGTCCAGACAGTATCCCCAGATCTATCAGGCGTTCAACACCAGGAAGCGGGCGGGAGTGGCCATACTTTTTAGGAGAGGTTCTCCCTTCACGTGTTCGGAGTCATTTATTGACCCTAGAGGGCACTACATCATCCTGAGAGGCCTCTGGCAGCTGCAACCAGTTACGCTATGCACCTTATACGCACCTAACACCCGCCAGATTCACTTTCTCTCTAGAGTACTTGCGCGGTTGTTCCGGTCACCTAACGAATACCTGCTAATTGGCGGCGACTTTAACTTATGCCAGTCAGTGGCCCTTGACCGCCTGGTTCTGAACCCCTCGGACCCACAGACCCGAGCCCACAGGGACTCTAAACTTTTTCGCCAGCTTACCAGACGTTATGCATTGTTTGATTCCTGGCGCGCCCTTCATCCAGGGGACAAGCAGTTTACGTATTACTCTGCCCCGCACCGCATGCACTCCCGTATAGACTACCTTTTTGTTAATAACGCTACCCTCCGTGTTGCTGGGGAGGCCCGGATATTACCGATATCCTGGTCCGATCACGCCCCGGTGGTCCTGTCTCTGGACCTGGGTGCCCCTAACCATAGGCCCTGTCACTGGCAGTTGAACAACTTCTTACTTCAGTACGACCCCTCCAGGTCGGAACTGGAGAAGACATTGCAAAACTATTTTGTCGAAAACGACACCCCAGATGTCTTCCTGGCCACTCTCTGGGAGGCCCACAAGGCAGTTCTTCGGGGTCGATGTATAGCACTCTCCTCGGCCATGAAAAGGGATGCGAGAGCATCCAAAATGCAGGTAGAGAGGGACCTTCGGACGCTAGAGAGCCAACTTCAAACCTCTCCATCTGTACCCCTTCTTAAAAAGATAGTATGCCTGCGCACGACACTCCGGGACTTGGCCTTAGGCCAGGTGGAGAAGGCCCTGCTCCGGCTAAAACAAAGATACTACGACAAGGGAAATAAGGCCCACACCCTACTGGCGCGCAAGCTATCGGAACGCTCCCACTTGACTACCCCTCACCAGATCAAGGATGCTACAGGCAACCTCCTGACCCACCCTCGGGACATAGCTCATGCTTTTGAGGAATTTTACACGGCCCTGTATAATCACCCTGACATCCCACATGACCCTCCACCCCCTGACCTCGCTGACCGTCTCCATGACTACTTGGAACGCAGTGGGATTCCCAAGATCCAGCCTGCAGACCTTCTCTCCCTCAACGCCTCTGTGACAGAGGAAGAACTCACGGCCACCATTAAGTCCTTGCCTGCGCATAAATCCCCTGGCCCGGACGGTCTCCCCTATGAGTACTATAAGACGTTTCTCCCCATCCTCCTCCCGCGCATGTGCAAGTTGTTTAATGCCTTTCTTCAATCGACCCCCATCCCGTCAGATATGCAACGGTCGTTTTTAACTCTGATTCCCAAACCCGACAAGGATCCCTCGCTCTGCGCTAGCTACAGGCCGATCGCCCTACTTAATTCAGATCTAAAAATTTTCACCAAGCTCCTCTCGCTGCGTCTAAACGTGCTGCTCCCCTCATTGGTTCATAAAGACCAGGTGGGTTTTGTCCCTCTCCGCCAAGCGGGGGACAACACCAGACGGGTTATTGACTTGATAGATGTGGTGAACAGGGAGGGCCGAGAGTCACTGGCTCTTAGTCTAGATGCGGAAAAGGCATTTGACCGCCTCAGCTGGCCTTTCCTGTTTGCCACATTAAAACACATAGGGCTCTGCGGCCCCTTCCTGCGGGCCATACAGCACCTTTATACGAATCCTACGTCTCAGGTTAAGACCCCCTTTGCCCACTCACGCTCTTTCCCGATAGCTAATGGGACGCGCCAGGGATGCCCACTATCGCCACTTTTGTTTGCGCTCTGCGTGGAGCCCCTGGCGGCGTCTATTCGTAGGAACCCGGACGTCCGGGGAGTCTCAGTGCGAGGCAGAGAATTCAAGCTGGCACTTTTTGCGGACGATGTTATTCTGACCCTGACCCAACTCAGAATCTCCCTGCCTAACCTGCACGCTGAACTTGATCTATACAGGTCCCTGTCGGGTTATAAGATAAATGCGGCCAAGTCGGTAGCTCTTCCCATTAACATCCCAGACGAGGAGATTCATCATTTAAAACAGTGCTTCCCCTACCATTGGGCCACAGCGGGTCTGAAATATCTGGGGGTGCAGATCACCCCGTCCTTTGACTCTCTGTATAGGGCTAATTTCCCCCCCCCTCTACCGTTCCATAAGAGGACTTTTGCAGAAGTGGAAGGCCCACCACATCTCCCTTTTGGGTAGAGTGGCCTCTGTTAAGATGGTCATCCTCCCCAAGCTCCTCTATCTATTCCAGACATTGCCCATACCAGTACCATATGCGGACCTCCGTAAGCTCCAAGCGGATCTGATCCGCTTCGTCTGGAACTATGGGCGGCACAGGGTCCCCCGAACGGTCTTGACAGCATCCCGCACCGACGGGGGATTGGGGTTCCCTGACCTGCTTAAATATTATCAGGCAGCTCAACTACGCGCCGTTACCTCATGGTTCCCTCAGCGCTCTTATAATAAATGGACAGAAATCAAGAAAGTATGGCTGGCACCCGTGCACCCGAATAGCCTGTTGTGGAACGCAGGCGCTGAGGTGGACCCGGGCCGACTTTTGGGACCCATGCTTCACCTCAGGACGCTTTGGCGCAGACTGTGCCGGACGCACGGCTTGAGCTCGGAGCGGTCTCTTTTGACCTCTTTCCTGTTCGACCCCAGAATGCCTGATAGTTTGACCCATCAGATGTCGTCGCCCTGGGCGTCGCGTGATCTTTTCCACTTTGGCCACTTGGTGGACCCCATAACACGAAAACTCCTATCGTTTTCTGATTTGCAAAAGAAATTTGACCTCCCCCGCCATGTGTTCTACGGGTATTTGCAGATAAGACACTATGCACAATCATTTGCCCCCGGGCTCCAATTTTCAGCGCCAACCCCCTTCGAAAAACTGGTACTGGAGGGATCGGCTCGCCGCGGGTTGATATCTGATATGTATCGGGTGTTGAACTCTCGCTCTTTCCCCACCCAGGGTAAGCATGCATACATGCTGCGGTGGGAGAGAGAGCTTGGGGAGGAAATCTCGGAGATGGAGTGGCAGACAATCTGGTCTCAGGCGGCTAAAAGCTCTCTTTGTACGTTATATAAGGAGAATGCCTATAAAATATTGTACTTTTGGTACATGACGCCAGCTACTCTCCACGCCATCTATCCATCCAGCTCGGACAGGTGCTGGCGCTGTCAGGGAGCCAGGGGAACCTTATTCCATATATTCTGGACCTGCCCTAAGATAGCGACGTTTTGGATGGAGACCCAGCAGTTGCTGTCTCGCCTCCTGGGAGTGGTGGTTCCATGGTCCCCAAAATTTTTCTTACTAGGGGTGTCGGCCCTGCGGATCCCTAAGTCCTCCAAGAAATTGTTGAGGCATGTATTGACGGCAGCGAGGTGCCTGGTTGCCCTCCATTGGAAGCGCCTGTCCCCCCCCTCTCAGTCTGAACTCTATGCCAGAGTCAAAGATATTGAACTAATGGAGAAGATGACGGCCAGGCTGCGGGATAGCTTGGACACACATGATGCAGTCTGGGCGGAGTGGCATCGTCGGGAGGACCCGCCTTGAGTCGTGAGTGGAGCTTCCCCCTTACCCCCCCCCCCCCCTCCTCTTTTCTTCCTGTCTACCTGCTCCCCCTTTTTTTTTTTTTTCCTCTCTTTTCTCTGACCCACCTTTCAATCTTTTGTTTTCTGTCTTGATACACCTTCTGCCTCTGCTGCTTAGAGGCTTGTTTTACATGTGCTTACTTTTGTCTTCTGGCAGACTGTGTTTTTTTTTTTTTGGTTGACTGCCTCTAAGTGGAGTCGTTGAACTCCCCCTGTTATCTGCCTTGTGTTGTGCTGTTATATGCTATGCACTGACGTTACTGTATTGTTCCTTTTGTGGCACGGGGGTTACCTCGTGTCTAATAAAAACTGTTATTTGAAACAAAAAGAAAAGAGTCCATCGGTCTGTTTTCATCGGACAATCCGATCGTGTGTACAGAGCTTAAGAATTACAGGCCTACAATATAAAACGCCAAATTTCCATGCAAAATAAATGTACCTCTTTCAGCACCTAAAATCTGACATAATCATACCGCCAGGAAAAGTTAAAGCTGATCTACATTCAAATATTGTCTTAAAATCTGTTGGTGCTCCTTGAAGTTGTGATTCAAAAATGGCCACCAGACAGCCCCAGGTACTTACCTAGTTGCTTAATTAGTCAGGTTGACAAAAAACACTAGTCCATCTAGTTCAACCAGTTAAAAATAAATCACAAACAGAAAACTACCATATACACTACCCTAACTCCATAGTTAATCCAGATGAAGGCAAACAAATAAAAAAACAAAGAAGCCTGGTCCAATTCGTCCAGTGGGGAAATAAAATCCTTCCTGATTCCCCATGAGGCAATCAAATATTCCCTGGATCTACTATCCATGGTGTTATTACCTCAAAAAATCTGTATCTGGTTATATTTTGTGCATTTAGGAATGCATCCAGCTTGTTTTAAATACAATCTACTGAGCCAGCTAGAACTAGATCTTGAGGAAGTCTATTCCACATTTTCACAGTCCTTACTGTGAAGAAGCATTTCTGTATCTGAAGGTTAAATCTCTTTTCCTCCAGGTGTAAAGCTTGTCCATTTGTCCATTTGTAATGGCCTGAAAGTGAACAAATTAAAGTGATTGTAAAGCTTTCTTTTTTTTTTAAATAACAAACATGTCATACATGTGGCCCCAATCCTCGACTTCTGGGGTCCCTCTGCTCCTTCCCACATCAGATAACCCCCCTATGAGAAACACTCTCCCGGGGGAGTTACCCATTGCGGGCACGCTCCCGAGTCCAGCATTTGCATCTATAGACACGAATGCCGGACTCGGGGTCCACCCCCCCCCCCGAATGGCCATGTCATTGAATTTGATTGACAGCAGTGGGAGCCAATGGCTGTGCTGCTATCAATCTATTTAATCAAGAGCTGGGACCCCATGGAAAGAGGGACAGCCCATCCCCGCAGAGTTAAATACGAGGCTGAGGTAAGTAAACTGGGGGGCTGGGGTTTACAACCCCTTTAACACCCAGTTTACTATTTGGACCCCTTATGTATTTATGCATATTGATCATATGCATCTTAATTGCCTCTTCTCAAGAGGAGCAGGGTCACTGGGTGTTCTTTTGGCTGCTGCCTTAATGCTGGTTTATCAAGGAGAAACAAATAGCTATTGGCCAATGGTTCCCATTAGCCTGGCTGCAATATCATCTGAGAACACTAAGCTAGCAGCCTATCTGTGAGTAGCTTCCAGATGTGAGCTTGGTTTGACTTATAATTGACAATATTTGGAGACTGTAATCTATTGACTTTGGGTGTTTTAAAGACTGTGCCTTATGGGATCAATGAAATCACTTAAGTTAGAACCAAAGACAACACGTTTGTTTAAAGAGAATGGTATAAACCCTGTAAGATTGTTGCCGTTTGTGTTTCATAGAGGAGACTTCCGTTCACTTCCTGTCCTATATCCAAAATAGGCTGTGAAAGAAAATCCCTCTAAAGTGAGAGAATCTCTGGATGTCACCAGGGTCACCAGAACAGTGTCCCATTGGAAAGTTTCCTCTATATTACTATTCTGGGGGTCAACCCAAATTTAGGAATTTTCTTTTACTTTCTCTCTTGGTGATAATAGTAAACAGGGCAAATAAAGTTCCTTGAAGAAGTAGTCATACCATTTTACATTTTCCACACTTTGTCATGTTACAACCAGAAACATAAATGTGTTTTATTGGGATTTTATGTGATGATCAACACAAAGTGGCACACAATTGTAAATTAGAATGAAAATGATAAATGGTTTTCAACATTTAAAAAAAAAATATCTGAAAGTTGTAGCATGTCTTTGTATTCAGCTCCCTTTACTCTGATACCCTTTACTAAAATCCAGTGGAACCAATTGCC